>CANJKZ010000929.1:0-600000 GCA_947471745.1 Closterium sp. Naga37s-1 | reverse complement strand
AGAGAAGATAGAAGAAAGGAGGGGTTTCACTAGCAGCAGTTGGGATACATATAGCAAACCCTAACAGGGTTGTACTCGCTATAGAGCACCCCACTACAGGCTAGATAATAACATTTTGACACACCCCCATAGCCAAAGTGGGGTGTAATCAGCAGAGCACACAGTCATAGAGCAGGTGCACAATTGCAAGCAAAGCTAGAGGCTATCACAGAGGGCAAGTGAGGAGGAGGAGGAACTGTGGAAGGAGAGAAGATGGGAGGCAACGACTGAAGCTGCAGAGGCACGGGCACAGGAGCGGCTGACTCAGTGGCTACCGAAGCAAGGGCGACGGACTACTGGAGTAACTGGCTCCGCGGCTATAGACGAGCGGCAGGAGCAACGGACCCACTGGCGACTGGTGCAACAGGCTCACTGGCTACCGAAGCAAGGGCGACGGACTACAGGCGCTGCAGGCGACACGACAGCTACCTTCACACAACCTCCTCCAACTGCCCCACACCCTCGACACACACCCCCTGCTCAAACCCTAGCTCCACTCCCACAGCACCCCCCTTAAACCCTAAACCCCAGGCTCCCACACATCCACCCCCCTCAACGACAGCTGCAGCAGTGGGAGACGAAGGAGGAGGAGGAGTAGGGGACGGCGCACACAACCGACTCCGCACACAATTTCCTGCACGCAGCGAAGTGAGCCATTTTCGTCAATCTGTCAACAACGACCATAACCGCGTTGTTACCCCCAGGGTTCGAAGGTAACCCCGTGACGAAATCCATGGTAACCTGCTGCCAGGCGCGCTCGGGCGGTGGAATCGGCTACAACTGACACGCCTATTTTTTATTATTATTGTTTTTTTTCCGCGAGCTCTTCATCACCTGACACGTAGGACAAGAGCTCACATGGTGCTGTACGTCGGTCAACACCTCCGGCCAGTAGTAATACCGCTGTAGTTGCTGTAGCATTTTTTCTACCCCAAAATTGTTAGTCTTCAAACGTACTAGCCTAGTCTCTAATCGCCTTTCTAACACTGCCAGCACTCTCCTCGGGGTCACCTCCAAGGGTCCCTGGGTGCCTGACTTAACGTCAGCCCCTATCCAAGGGTCCGAGTGTGTAGAGAGAGAAGCTTGCAGTAGTAGCTTGGTTGTCACAGCAGGCGTTCCTTTCTAAGCGTTATCAAAACTTTGAACACTGAAGGCGTTATTGCAGCAAGTACAAGAGAAAGAAATCCACTCAAGTTATGTCTAAAACAAGCAAGGACAAACAACTTTATACTAGGGCTTGATAATTCTAGTTTCCTACCCTGTTTTACGTTTCTTTGTTTCCATACTCGTAGCGCGAACACACATTGAGCTTTCCCTCCAGATGATTTCCTGACCTGGAACGCTCTCGAAGCGTTGCCGAAATAATTCGAAAATCGCGCGCGCTGAGTTTCGACGACGGCGATTCGAACATTTCACTTCGCGCCATTTACGAACGGTTACGATGAAGCCCGTTCGAATTTTGCACGAGTCAATATGTCGGTGGCGATCAGCTTCGACTCGATCAGCAACTCAATCAGCACCCAACTGGTGCTCGCCACCTGTGCTTTGCTTTCGAGGCATGAACGCCAACTCGATCCGAGTTAAATAACATCTCGCGAGCACGTTAACACTTGCGTTGCTCCCACGTGTCGCGAACAGCTGCTCGCAAACTGACGAAATGAACATGCTGCATGAGCAGCGACCAATCAGATCCCTTCGGAAGTCGCAGCGCGAGCAGCTGATTGCTCGCTAATGAACCGAACTCGCCGCACGAACATCAGCCAATCCCATTCCCCCAAAACTAGTGGTACGAACAGCTGCAAACTCACTCTCAATTCGAACTTGCATCTTGGGCAAGAACCGCTCGCTCTCATTGGTCCAGAAAGCACTCAACTTGAACTTGCACCCACCCAAATCCGAACTTACCTTTTGAGCAGCGAACTGCAACCTCATTGGTCAATGTTCAGTTCGCCCCTCTCACTCTGAACACCACGTTTTCATCCCTGCCTTGCTCCCATTGGTTGAAATGAAGGGGCTGAACTGATTTCGCCCCTCCCACTCAAAACACCACCATTTCCCCCATGGCTCGCTCTCTTTGGTCGAGACCTCAGTTGACTTTGTCTCGAAAGTAGGAAACCCATTTCCGCTTCAGCCCCAAGCTAAATATTATTGCGCACCCCATATAAAGTGAAATCGGCTGATTGAATCACAGAAAATGATTTCTGTAATCAACACCTCCGGCCAGTAGTAATACTGCTATAGTTGCTATAGCATTTTTTCTACCCCAAAATGGCCCGAGGTAACCCCGTCGTGTGCCTCCTGCAGTAACAGTTCCCTAAGTAGTGAGTACGCGGGTACCCAAATACGGTTGGTGCCTGCTTTTACGTAATAGCCTCCTTTTGTTTCTGCAACTTCCTGTGAATTTCCGGTCATAAAAAATGGGTCGGTGCGATATTCGTGGATGAATAGGCATGTTAACAGTGGGTTGGTTGGGGGCGAGTAGGATGGCATGAAGTTGGGCGGTGGGGCAAGTGAGTGCGTCGTTCGACGCCCCTTTTTTGTACGGATGGTGTAGTAGAAGTTGGACTCCAAGAAGTCCAACTAGCAGATCTGTCGCAGATTGAGATTCGGTTGGGCGCGTAGGTACTGTAGTGATATGTGGTCTATTCGTACTGTCACGTCTGCTCCGGTGAGGTAGCATTGCCATACTTTGAACGCGTGCACAATCGCCAGCATCCCGCGGTCATGTATCGGGTAGTTGCATTCGGGCGGGTGAAGCTTGCAGGATTCGTACGCGATTGGCTGGAGGTCGTACCCGAAGTCCTGCAACAGTACTGCTCCCACGGCGATGTCGCTTGCGTCGGTGACCAGTTCGAATGGGCAGTGTGGATCAGCGATGTGCAGTACGGGCTGCGAGCACAAAAATTTCTTTAGGGTCGAGAAGGCAGCTTGCTTTTTCTCTCCCCGCGTGTACTCAACCCCCTTCCTCACTAGGTGAGTCAATGGGCAGTCAACTTCGCCATGTCGGGGACGAACCGTCGCACATAGTTGACGAACCCCAAAAAACTCTGCAACTCGGTCAAGTTGGTCGGCGCGTGCCATGCTTGAATCGTCGCGATTTTTTTTTTTTTTAATGTTTCCACTCAGTCGGATGAAATAATGTGTCCCCAAAACTCCAGCCTGTCCTGTAGAAATTCACATTTAGAGGCCTTGGTCAGTAGTCTGTTTTCACTCAGTAGTTCATAAACTGCTTCGATGTCCTGTAGGTGATGTGCTCTGTCTGGGCTGTAAATCAGTATGTCATCTAAGTACATGATGATGCACTTATCCAAAAGCGGGTGGAAGGCTCCGTTCATCGTTGTTTAGAAGGTTGTGGGGGTGTTGGTCAGTCCGAAGGGCATTACCGGATATTCGAACGATCCGTAGCGTGTTCGGAACGCTGTTTTCGAGTAGTATGGCGGGTTGATGTGGATCTAGTGG
The DNA here is from genome assembly GCA_947471745.1 of Closterium sp. Naga37s-1. Classification (NCBI taxonomy): domain Eukaryota; kingdom Viridiplantae; phylum Streptophyta; class Zygnematophyceae; order Desmidiales; family Closteriaceae; genus Closterium; species Closterium sp. Naga37s-1. Next base: position 596,502 of record CANJKZ010000929.1, on the reverse strand, counting down.
TAACCTTATCGAAGGTCAATTTTCGAGAAGACCCGGGCTGTGCGCAGTTGGTCGATCAGTTTGTCGGCTCGTGGGATAGGGTAACGGGACTTGATGGTAACTCGGTTCAGTGCGCGGTAGTCTATGCACATGCAAAATCCCCCGTCTTTTTTTGGAGCGAACAGTATCGGTGCTGCAAAGGGCGACGAACTTGGGCGAATGAACTCAGCTCCTTCCTCGGTTCGTCCAGTTCGAGTTGGCTCAGTCGAAACTGTCGCTATACTGTCGGCTGTGCCCCCGGTTCTAATTTTATCCTGCGGTCGTGCGGTCGCTGAGGTGGTAGTCCTGTTGGTAAGTCATCCGGGAAAATCCCACTGTAGTGCTTCAGTTTCCTTGCTAGGTCATCCGGTACATCGGCGAGCAGTTTCTGTGAATCACTTCCCTTATCTGTTGCCTCGGCTTCCCGAATGTCAACTGCGTACACGTCAGCTCTTGCCACTACGGCGCATTTCATCGTGATTGAGGTGACACGCACCGACGAAGACACATGCGAGCCCCAGCGAAATAAGGTGATGTTGTTACCGTTCACTCGCACGGTGCAGTCCCCCGTCGTCCAGTCGATTCGCGGATTGTGTCGTTGCAGCCAATCACGGCCGAGTAGGATGTCGGTTCTGTCGAGGGTTGTCACGAGCATTTCCAGTCTTGTATCAATCTCTAGTAAACACCTGTCCAATGGCAGTTTCAGTTTTTGTGTTGTGGCAGTGTTGATGAGGCTGTGGCTGGCTCCCCTGTCTACGAAGATTTTAACCAAGTCTGTCCCAATCTTCCCACTAAGCAGTATGGGGCTATCTACCGCAGTACCCTCCTTATTCGGCCGGGTGTGGTCGATTGCGTGAACTGGCACAATAACTCGGTGAGGGTCGGCTGGGTCGGGCGAGCGGCGTGACCTGTCAGTAGAGGGCCCGTCTTGTACTTACTTCCAGCGTTTCCCTTCTGCTTGGTCTGTTTCTGCTGCTCAGCTTCCCCCTTTCCCTTAGCGTTTTCCGGGCATTCGCTCTTGCGGTGTCCCGACCTGTTGCACGCAAAGCAACGCCCTTTGAACGGTGCAGCAGCGGCGTTTGCGGCGACAGCGTGTATCGTGGCATGCTCGTTTGTCCCACGAGGCCGATGTCCCCAGCTACTATTGTTTCCGTTGGACCCCGATCTCGATCGGCGGAGGAAATCGAGTTTTTCCGCCATAGCGAGGATTTCGTTGAACTCGGTAGCATTGCGCAGCTCGATCTCTTGAGCGATTTCGTGCTTCAAGCTGCCAATGTAGCGGTCGATACGCTCTCCCTCGTGCATGTATCCCACATGCTCGCGCAATGCCAGAAACTCGCTGGTGTAGTCCTGGACGGAACCGAGGTGATGCTAAGTGCGGAGCCTCTGACGCGCTGCGATAGAAGCCGCAATTGGCTTGAATCTCGCGCGCAGACCTGCTCACCATGCATCTGTCACATTTGTGTGAATGTGAAGGGTAAGGAGGTTGCATATAGGAGGATGAAAATAGTGTATTTATTGTATATAGTGAGTCAGTGAAGCGCGAGGATGGGAGCCAAAAGGTCAGTTGGGGTTTTGCGAAGGGAAGGCGGAGAGGAAGGCTGACGCTTGCCGAGCCAGAGGGTTGGAGGGTTGCATGGGGGAGAGGGTGGGGCGGTACTTATGTAAGCAAGAGGGTGCTGGCAAGGGGAGGCAGTGGAGAACAAGGCAACGGCAGTAGGAAGGCAGTCACACCGCCAGCAACGGATGGGTGTAAGAATACATGCGTGTTTGTTTACATGTGTGTGCAGGATTGCTCCGAGGAGCCAGCTGGATCTGGATGATGGCAGCTGGAGGCAAAGTAGCAAGGGCTTGGACAGGATGGCAAGAGGCAGCACTGATGCAAGTCTACTCATGGAGGCTTATAGCCACTAGCGTGTACACTTGGATATGGCGGGACAGAGATTAGGTGGAGGAAGAGCTGGTAGAATAGGCGGGACCTTGGAAGCTCTTCTCATTGCTTGTATGTTTCCCTTTTTACACGAGTGTTTTACTGCAAACTGAGCAAGCGGCGAAGCTAGGGAGATATGACGAGCAGGATTTCTGTAGGCTAAGGAACTGGAGAACCATGTGTGTATGAAGGAGCAGAGAGCTCATCACATACAAGCAATTTGTGGACGGACTAGGGTATGCCCACGAGGTCAGGATTGGACTTTGCTGCGAAGGATCTGCTAGTAGAGACGAGGACGATGGAGGGTGACGGGAAGAATGAGCTCGAGACCGGTGGGGAGACGGTCGCACAAGGCGCGGAAGGAGGTGTCACGGAGAAGTCGGGCGGAGCCACGGGCTCCGGTGTCGAACGCGAACCTCCGCGCGGAACGGAGAGGGAGGGAGTGAGCGCCGGGGCGGAGAAGCCTGCCTCCGAGGAAGGCGCCGCATCGACGGGAGGAAGAAGAGGGAGCGATCGGCCATACCAGCGCAGTGCTTCGTGGGAAGGCTTCGAAGAGGAGGTGGCTTTGACGCGATGGGGTTACACGATGCTCTCGAAAGTGGAGGTACCAAAGCGATTCTTAGGAGAAACGCGGTGCGGGCCGTCCTTGAAGAACTACCTAATGCAGATGGAGAACATGCGGGCGCGATGGGAGCGTGATCGACTGGCTGAAGATGATTTCTTCAAAGGCCTGGCTAACACGCTGACGGGAGAAGCTGAGACATATTACCGGATCTGCTGGCGCGAACTACTGGATTGGGCAGAGGAAGGAAGGGCGGGGGAGCGGGATCCCAGGAAGCGATTCTTAGAGATGCTACGAGATCAGTTTCTGCGCAGACGCCAGAGCGGGTCGTTGAATTCCGAGACTTCAAACGAATAACAGGAGAGTCTCTCCTGACGTATTACGGGCGGCTGGTGGAGCTAATGGAGGATATGAACTGTGTGGATCAAGGACGCCTCGTCAGCAAGTTCCTAAACTGTCTGAACTATGAGCTGCAACGGGACGTGCAGGTGAAGATCTTCGAGATGGGAGTAGCTGCTACGCTGAGAATCGCATACGAGACGGCAAAAAGGGTGGAAACAGGCAGATGGCTGTTTGAGGTGGAATAAACGGGAGAGAGATCGGTGGACAGACGGAGGCCGGCATGGAGCGCTAGCCCAGTGGAGTACGAACGACCGCGGAGAGGCCCAACAGACGCAAGGAAGTGTCACAACGTCAAGGGCGGTCACCTGAGGCGCCGCCGAGAGGCCCGACGACGGCAAGGGCGGTCACTTGAGGCGCGACTGCCGCAACCCCCCAGCATGCTCCGTCTGCGGCAAGGAGGATCATCTAATGAGGGAATGCCCGGAGGCTCCCACGTGGTTGAAGTGTGGACGGAAGGGTCACGGAGAGCGGGACTGTAACTCGCGACGAGGGGACACTAAGGAAAAAGGGGAGATGGCGGAGATGCGTACGGAGATTGAGAGGATATGAGCTCAGCTGGAGGAGCGAGAGAGGGGAACAGAGAAGAGGCCGGCCATGGTGGCAAGGGAAGAAGAGGAGGAGGACAGAAGCGAAGAAGAATTCCGCCTGAAGGCCGGGCCTGCCAAGGAAAGAGACGAATTGGGCCTAAGGCCTAGGGAGAGGTACCTGAGACAGCGAGTGGAGGAGCAACAGGAGTATGGGCCAAGACGGCGAGTAGGAGAAGCCAGGGAAGGTTTACCACTGCGGTGACACCCTTTGGAGAGGCTCAGCTGCGCGGCGTCAGTACTGGTGGCGGAGAAGGGCTACATAACGGTGGGAGGTCTACTGGTGAAGCATGCCATTAATTGACACGGGCGCACACCCAGTGCTGATAGGGAAGCGGCTAGCAGAGCGGCTACAGCTGGACAGGCCAAGGAGGCAGAAAGCCGAAGGGCTGGTGTTGATGACAGCGGAGGGCGAAGGAACCAAGTGGATGCCAAAGACGCGGGCTACAGTCGAGATAATGATCAGGTGGGGAGGTCCAGAGGAATGCTCAGCGAAACTGGAGTGCGGCATTTCACCGTCAGAAGATTATGACATGCTCTTAGGAGTCGAGTTCCTTTACAGCATCGGCGCGACTTTCTGCATGTGGGAAGAGAAGCGGCTGTATCGAGTGACATATTGGGAATATGATGGACCCCTGGCGGAGTTGCCAGTGTGCTTCATTCGCCGCGAGCCACGGGAGGCCTACCAGGCGGAAGTAAAGACGGCAGAGCATGAGCTGGGGCAGGTGAACTGGGAGGAGTTGGAGGAGGAGAGGTGATATCATGACTGGCACAGGCAGCAGTGGGGGGAAAGTGGGAGCCTGAAGCAACTGCACCTGGACAACAGTATGTTTCAGAAGCCGATTGTGCTCCTGGAGTTGTTTGGAGGCATCAGCACGGGATTGGCGGCGGTGTTGAAGGCGGGGCTGCGAGTAGAGAAGTACATCTACGTAAGCACCATATCAAGAAATTGGAAGAGAGGTATTCCCCACAGCTGTACGAAGGAGTGGTAGACCGAGGGGCAGAGTGATCTGTCATTGCGTGGAGGATGTGGAGGAGGAAGCCCTGACCCACTGGGGGCATATCGACTCGGTGGTAGCAGGTTGGGAATGTCAAGGGTTGTCACGGGCTGGGGATCGCACCGTGGTCGTCGTCTTCGTCGTTGCGGGCGACGCCATCACTAGCCGCGCTCGAGGGTTGCCCCACACTTCGATGCTGTGATGCCTGACGTGCGGGTTCTCAGTGCGTCCCTTGTGTTTGTGACTGTGCTTGTTGTGCTCGTGCGACGTCGTTTTGCATGGACGTTCGTTCTGCCGTTAGCACCGCAATTTCTTCAGAGCTTTCGTTCAGTTGCTGCAGCAGTTCGTTCAAGCGTTCCTGTGTGAGCGTCGTGACGTAGATGTGCTCAGCCATTTTGAAGGGCGTCGGCTCAGCTTAGTTCTAGGCGCAGTCGTGGCAGCACGCGTTTACGAGAGAAGGCGGGGACAGCGGCTCCTAGGTGCTAAGGGGCGTGAGTCCCTTCGAGTACGAGATCAAAAGTTGATTTCCTGGGTGCGGAGAATGCGCGGTCCGAAAAGATGGTGGCTCTGATACCAAGTGTTACGGGTGCGTACAATGGAACGAGATAACGAGGATTGCACTATGTGGGCAAAAGATACAAAGTATGATTGAAGGCATGAGCGAATACTTATATGCGAAAACATGCAACGGTTACGTGGTGCGTGCGAGCTAGCTAGTGCTAGGCTGGCATGGAGGTTCGGGCTAGTCCCGAAGCGGAGGCCCACTCGGCCGGGCCAGCGGTGCATGGTTTGGTAAAACAGTGCGCGCGAAGTTGGCGAAGCTCCGTTAGCAGTAACGGGCGAGCAACGGCTGCTGCTGTACGCGATGTTGATGGTCATGGTAAGCAATGTCGAGAAAATTCCCTACACTAGCATGGATGTGATGTGCACGAAAAGTCCCAATATCAATGCCGCTTTCCCCTTATGGTATTACAAGGTATAGTTGATACCTGATGTGTTGCACTTGGGGAAATCCTGGATTCAACGAACATAGCTCTATTTTTTTTTTTTTTTTTTTTTTTTTAAGGATGCATTACACTTATATAAGCGGTTACATCCACAGTCGTAACTGGAAGGGGGAAGGGACCGGGAGGACAAAAAAGTCAACACTGCCCTTCCACTAGCGCTTTAAGGTGGTTGGAAGGCTGTTCTCGGGTTGGACCACACCGATCTAAAGCCATCCTTCCACGTCAGCGTGTCTTCATCTTGGAAAATCCGGCTCAGCATTACAGCCTCGTCCCGCTCCAAAGAGGCCCAGCTCTGCCCGCCTCCTTGCTTGCTGATGTTTGCCACGTGTTGTTTGTGGGCACTGTATATCCTGACGTGCTTCATGAAGTTCACACCAATCCTCCGAAGCACCCTCAAAGGCTGAAACGTGTCTTGTCGGAAAGCTGCCTCGCATCTCTCCAGCCACACCTGGTGAAATGTCACTGCTATCAGCGGTTTTTCTGGAAAGCCCGATTTCATGCCATCTTCCGCGAACAGGAAGTCTTCCAACCTCCCCACCTCCCGGTTTGGATTCATCTGCTTCAGCGCCCCCTTCAGCGCGCCGATGACAGGCTGTATCACTTCACATTCAAGTAGACAATGCGCTAGGGTTTCGTCCTTCTTGCAGTGCGGGCAGCTGATGTGCTCTTTCATGAAGTGCAGTCTGTCCCCCACCTGGAGGTTTTTGCAGTGTAGCCTCAAGATGATTTCCCTCGCTCTGCCCGGCGTGACCAAAGTGTCCCGTTTTCGGATGGCACCTTTCCAGTCAATTGATCTCCCATACTCCTCCTCCCACTTCTTCTGCTGCTTCGGCTGCTCAACTGGTCCCTTCAGTTCTGCTCGCAGCTGCCTTAGTGATGCGCTTTGCCCTTTCGCACAGAGCACCGACAGCCTCAGACGTGAAAGCGGGAGGCCCGCTTCTCCCACCAGTCTGCCCTCCTCAACAATCAGCGGGGTCAGTCTGTATAGTTCGAGTCGGATCGGGCTGGATCTGTTCGTTAGCAGCACCTCTCCGTTCTTCCCCACCTCCGCAGGCGTTCCGAGGATTCCGCGGCCATCTGTTGACAGCAACTGCCAATACATAGTCCTCCCTGCCAGGGACCGCGTGCTGGCCAGCTGCGTCAGCTTCATAACCTCTTCTCCAGTCAGCTGCGACAGGAGTACCGTTTTCCAGTCCTCCGGTGCTGCCTTCCATGCTTTTAAGGCCCACCGCGCTGTTGTCGAGCTGCCTGTTTCTCGTGTCAGAGTCCACATGTCCTTGAGTTTGCGCATCCCGTCCCAATCTGTTTGTAACAGGTCTCCCAGCTTCATCTCCCGCAGACATTCCGAACCCTTCTGCCGGCCGAAGGGGCTCTTGCCTCTGTAGAATATATATCTGCTGAAGCAGAGCCTCTCGTTCGCGTACTCCCAGCGATTTGCCGGTGCTGGGAGCTTGGACTGCAAAGTCTGCCAGAAGGTAATCACTGTCCTCCGCCATTTCTCGCTCCCATTTATCCACAACCGTAGAACTGCTCTGTGTGCCAAGAGCGTCGCCCATCCGAACGGCATGCAGGCCGCTTTTTCCATCAGCCACACTTTCATCGGGTTCCTCTGCAGGATCGCTGTGCCCAGGTTTTTGAGTGCCATACAGTCCACTCGCTTCGTCGGATCAATGACCCCCAGACCTCCCTCCTTCCTTTCTTTGTACGCCAGGTCTCCGCTCCATAGGACAAAGTGACGATCAGCCGACGCGTTGCCGCTGGATGTGAAATTGTGACTGGTGGTGCGGAATTCCTTCCACATCTCCTTCGGAGGTGGATAAACCTGCGCCTGGAAGAGGAGGATGGGCGCAGCATATGAGTTGAGCACCGTGACCCTCACCGACGTATTCACATGCTGGTTCTGCCACGCGATCAACACCTCCCCCGCGCGGTCTGCCGCCTTTTCCCACGAAGGCCCCGGGTCGCCTCCTGGGGTGATCCAGATCCCCAGAAGCCTCTGTGGTTCATCCTTGCCTGCCCAGGTGTATGGCAAGTCCACGGGTGGCGGCAAGGCTCTGTTCTTGCCGAGCGGTACCACCACTGTTTTACCACGATTGACCTTAAGTCCCGATCTCCTCCCAAACTCCTCCAGAAGCTCACATGCTCTCCCGATCTGCTCCTTCCGGTTCAATACCAGTGTAGTATCATCCGCATATCCCAAGTATCCAATTTCTCCAATTCCTCTTTTCCATACCCCCAGCCGTCTCCTCTTGATCTCCTGGCTGAGCGGTTCTGCAGCGCAGATGAAGAGATATGGGGCTAGCGGACAGCCTTGTCTAACTCCTCTCTCCATCCCCACTCTGTCTCCCAGCCAGCCGTTGATCAGCATCTGTGTCCCGGACTGGTCATGAAGTCCCTTTGTCCATTCCACGTATTCTTCCGGGAAGCCCATCCTTTCCAGAGTCTGGAACATAAACTTCCTGGATATGGAATCGTACGCTTTCTGGAAGTCGACAAGAAGAAGGTACCAATCCTCCTTCCCTGCCGCCGCTGCATCAATGACATCTGCAACCACGTTGACCGCATCAGCCAATTTCCGTCCAGGTAAGAAGCCATACTGATGCTCCGAAATCACCGCCGCCATCACTTGCTTTATCCGATCCGCCAACACCTTCGCCACGATTTTGTACGCAGCACTCAAGAGAGTAATAGGCCTGTAGTTTTCTAACCTTGCCTTGTCCCCTTTTTTGTGCAGGAGAATCGTAACGGCTGTCGTAAGCTGAGACGGAAGACGCGCCGAGCGCTCAAAGTCCCGTACGAAGCTCATGAAACTGGGCCCCAAGATGTCCCAGTTCTCCTCAAAGATTTCCTTGGGGAGTCCATCCAGGCCCGGCGCTTTCCCTTTTGGCAGTTGCTTTATCGCCTTCCGCACCTCCTCCTCAGTCCAAGGCGCTCGCAGCATATCCCGATCTCGCCCGCTAAGCACTTTGCATGGGTCAACCGGCCTAAGCGAGACGTCATCCGTACGTTGTTCAGCGAAAACTTCAGTGAAGTATGCGGAGGCAGCCGTGAGTACTTCCCTCTCTCCTGCGTAGCTCGTGCCGTTGAAAGAGACCTCCTCAATCACAGTTTGCGCTTTCTTCGCTGCTATCCGCCCCGACAAAACAGGTGAAGGAACCTCGCCTAGCACCTCCTTCTGAACCCCCGCCATAGTCTGCAGCCTTGCACGCTCTCTCTCTTGATATGACTTGAGCATCGAACCATATTTGGTCATCTGTTCATAGCAGTCCGCCCCTCCTGAGCCGTTCATGAACTCCTCTTTCAGCCGCGCTACTTGTTCTTCCAGTCGCGCCATAGTCTTATTGATCCTTTTCCGCTCCTCCCGCGAGTACGCTCGAATGCTCGCCTGCAGCTTAACCAGCAGCGCCGGGAACTCTTGAGCTTCCTGGTTCGCCTGGTTCCCGATAACTACTTCAATCCGTTTTCTGACCCCCGGTTTTCTCGCTTGTGCAGCGTGCATCCTCCACAGTCCTGGACCCCTTCCATCGCCTGTTTCCACACACAACCCCAACGAAACCGCATACTAGTGGTCAGAGAGGCCATGTGGGATCGACGAGTGATACGCATTACCAACTTTGCTAAGGAGCGACTGTGACACCAACGCTCTGTCGATGCGGGACTTCTCCTTCACCGAGGGAGCGTAGAAGGTGTACTCCCTCTTCGTCAGATGCAAGGTACGAAAAGCGTCTTGTAAGTCCAGCGGCGTAAACAGGTCTAAGAGCCGTTGATTCTCTCTCGACGACCCCACTTTTGACGTCTTATCGATTCTCGGGTCCGCTATCACATTCAAATCGCCGATGAGCACCGTGTGGTCAACTGGCTGCAGTTCACTGATGAAGTCAGGTAAGCAGTCTCTGAAGAATACACTCCTGTTCGTCGCTTGTGCTGGAAGATAGGCTGCCAGGATCCTCCAAGATAGGTCCCCTCTGGTAACCGTCACAGCAACCAGTCTTCCTGAATCGTGCGTGTGAACATCTTTGAAGACTACTCCTGCGGTGAAACTAAGGATGGCCACCCCTCCTGCTCCTCCAGCCGGTGAGACTGCTGCTAAAGCCGTTGGGTTCAGTTGAGTCCAGAAATTATGATCTGCTTCCACCCTGGTGTCCGTTAAGACTAGTACGTTGGCTGCTGTTCTGATCCATTGCTGGTGAGTTTCTCTCTTCTCTGCACCGCCTAAGCCGTTGACATTTAGCGCGGTGACCACGAACTTATTCCGTTTATTCATTTAACCACTTCCGTAGACCCCTCCGCATCCACGGGTCGGAACAGCACACTGATACAGAAAATGCCGCTAACTGCTACTGACGAAAACAGAACACCAACGAGAAAGCACCAAACTGTCTCCCTAAGTACATCAGCACGATCCTCCCTCCGAAGCCTGACTGCAGCACATCTTCCATCGCACGTACGACAGCGACCACATTCTTTCTTTAAAACTCGTACTCCTTCCTGATTGCTGCGAGACTCATCCTTCCCATGGTCTCCCTGGTTGCAGATCCCAGCTCTTCCAGATGGATCAGGTGATCCGCTGATGTGATATGATCTGCAGCGGTCATGAAAGAGCGGCCTTTCGCCTTGCCACACCCTGCCTGGGTGCACACCCACTCCTCCCGATTTCCCCCGGTAGAAATCAGCGCAATGGCAGGGTCCAGGAGGATGGGAGTGACTAGCGGTGACGTACGGGTGGACGCAGCTGCGACAGGCGACCCAGAAGTTAGCATCTTGCGGAAAAGGTAAGAACTCTGCGGATGTAATAGAAAACAGCTCTGCGTTACCATTAAGCTTATGCACCCTTCCCAGATTCAATGTCCACTTCCCTATGTTATTCTGGCGTTCGGTGACGAACACATCATGAAACTTGTCATAATGGTGTCCGCCGCAGAACCCGCAGGATAGCACAGGGTAGTGAACCAGTATCTGTCTTGAGGTGTCCATCGGGTTGTTGACAACATGACGCCAGCGGTGGCGATCATTCGGATGTGCAACCACCAGTCCCTCCACTGTGTCCGTATCAGCACCAGTAACAGGATGAAGGACGCGATGGAAGCAGAGGCCTTTTGCAAAAGCAGGGACTTGGCGGATCTTCAGGGGATAACGACATAGCATGTCCTTCAGCAACTCAGGTGAGACGTTAGCAGGAACATCTTTAAAATAAAGCTCAATGACCAGAGGATTTGAAGCTTTTTCCTTAAGGTATGCAGGATCCTCCGTGTGTTGCCAGAAGAGCGTAACCTTCCCTTTGGGTCGCTGATATTCCGCAACCTTCGACCTCACTGCAATCGCATCTTCCTCTTGCTGGAATGAAAGTTGCAGGCGACAGAAATGTTGCTTCGCCACGAACGTCGCCGGGAGCGTCTGGACTGTCGCCGTATCTGCAGCTCCCGCTGACAGCGATGGAGACCAGACCTTCCGCAGCAGCGTTTTCACCGTGTGGATCACCGCACCCAGCTCGTTTTGCAGCATGAACGGTACCAGTAGAATAGCCGTGAAACGAAGGCGCGCTGCAGCCTCTTGCTGAATGTCAATGTCCAGCTCCTCGTCAGAGTCATCTTCCAAAAAACCATCCGACGACAGATTCTCCGCAGCTGTTGCTTTCTCTGCAGGTGTCAGCCCAGAGCTCCCTGCAGTCGCTGGCGGTAGCGTTGGCTTCGTTGAGGTCTCACCGGCACCACTGGTGGTCTCCGTCTGGAGCACAGGAGAAGCTGGCGTGACGTCAGGCACATCTTTAACTGGAGCTTCCTCCACCACTTGTTTCCCCTTGGCAGGTGCACGAGGCATTGTGCAATGATGACTTGAGACCGGCTGAGAGTTGATGAATAAGGCACTGATTGCCTGATTTGCCGGATGTCTGAGCACCGAACTGTTAAATAGTTTTCTCCGCTGGGACGCTAGCCACTGCTCTTATTGCAGATGATGGTGAGCCGAAGTCAGAACCTTGGGAAAAAACTTAGATAGCGATTGCCGTGATCCTGCGAACCAATCGGTTGAAACCTTGTTATTGTCTCCTTGGTTAGCCATTGATGTTGACGCGCATGCTTGGTCAGCCTTGAGCTTTGTTAGGTTTGATAACAGCAACTTAAGATTCAAGGTCGGTACAATGTTCGTCGGATGAACACTGTTCGTCTTAATGAGGCGAGTTCAATGCTGTAGTCATTAAAGCTGAATGGTAACCAGTTACAGCGCAATGTGCGGTCCAGCAACGAACATAGCTCTAGCCTGATTGGGCACAATTGTTTTCCCGAAACTCAACGCGAGCGCATTACCATTTCGCTGCTGTCGCTTACCCTCGGTAACCCGCGGGGTTCTTTGAGGGAACTGGGAAGTGGGGTTACCCCACGCTTCATGGTATCCCTCGCTTTCGACGCCACTTCGGTGTTAGGATTTTTGGGATGGAGGGAACCTTCGTTACAAGCCATGGAGGAATTTTCTTATATCGCGTACACGCTCGCCGTGGCGGTGGTATTAGCGTTCGGCCTGGGCGCGTGCGCGTATGCGGCGCACCGGGAGAAGCTGCAGGGAGGGCCCGACTCGCCTGATTTCTTCCTCACTGCGCGCCGATCCGTCAAGACGTCCATGGTCGCATGGTGCGTCGCAGGGAAGGCTACCCCTTCTCACGCTCTCCCGCGCGACCGTCGTGCGCTGCCTCACACCACCCACCTCTCACCTCCCACCGCTGCCCTCCGCGCCCCTCTCCGCGCTGCATGATCTCCCCGTACCGTCCATCCGCTGCCCTTCCTCTCCGCCCCGTCCGTCAGCTCCTGCGCGCAGTTGCTCTGCCCCTCCATTCACACCTTTCTCCACCGCTCTCCACCGCGCGCAGGTCGTTCTTCGCGTCGGCGATGGGGTCGTGGGCGCTGTTTGGGCCGCCCAGCTACTGCCTGACGGCGGGCGCCATGGGCACGCTCGTGTACGCGGTGTGCGCGGGGCTGCCCGTGCTGCTCGTGGCGTGCGTGGGCGCCGCCGTGCACCGCCTCGTGCCGAACGTGGTGTCCATGGCCGACTATGTGCGCCGCCGCTTCGGCCTGTGAGTGCTGCACGGCGCTGCTTCAACTCCCACGGAGGGGAAGGGGTAGGAAGGAGGGTTTTGGGTTTGAACACATGCGAGCGAGATGCGGCGTGTGGTGCGTGGGTGGGAGGGCGAGTGTGTGGGGGGGATCCCGCCCGTGAGGTGGAGTGGAGTGGAGCACGTCCATGGCAAGGCAACACTGGTGACCGCCTCGCCCATGCCATGGCGCGCCCATGGCTCCGGGCTGTGAGGGAGGGAGAGGGGCACAAGGGGCAGAGGTCGAACGCTTTTGGCTCCGAGCCCCAGGTGATGCCCCGTTCTCAGTGCGTCCGGCCTGTGTGTGGCGTTGCTCTGCTGTGGCCGCCATCACTCCACCCGCTGCATGCTGCTCTCGCTCTCCCTCCTCCAACACTCCCGCCCACCACTTGGTGCCGCTGCACACTTCCGTCTGTCCTGTGGCGCGCCTCGTGTCGTCAGCACGGTGGCATGTGCACAGCAGTCACAGACGGGGCGTGCTGTGCTGCCACCTCAACGCACACCATGCGTTTCCTGCCTTCACTTTCCCTCCCCCCCCTATCTCTCTGCACCCAACAACATCACGGCAGCCCGTTCGCGGTGTACATATCACTGTTGGCGGTGGGCAACATGGGGGTGGCGATGGCGGCGGAGTACACGGCGCTGGGCGACCTCTTCCACCGCCTGCTGCACGCACCCCGCCTGCCCATCGTCATGCTCACAGCCGCCACCGCCATGCTCTACACCGCTGCCGGCGGGCTCTACGTCTCCATCGTCACCGACCAATGCCAGGCACGCCGCCCGCCCACTGCTCTGCTTCTTACTTGGCTCACTTGCTCTGTCCATTGTGCCCTCCCCTCCACCGCACCCCCTCCCCGCCCCTCCACTCATTCACTCTTCATTTACACTGCCTCCTCTGTCGGCCTCCTCCTCGTCACCTTCCCGTTATCCTCCATCCATCCATTCCTCTTGCCCAAACCTCTCTCCCTCCTGCCCTCCCCCCCACTCCCCCCCAGCAGGCCCTGGCGAGTCTAATCTTCACAGCACTGCTCACGGCACACGTGCTCCTCAACTTCCCCTCGCCACTCCCACCGCTGCCCCCTGCCCTGGGGTGGTCGAACCCGCGGGGGTTGGAGGCGGTGCTCTTCATGCCGCTCTCGCTGCTCGCCACCACGCTCTTCAACGAGGCCATGTGGCAGCGGTGAGATGTGGTGAGATGCGGTCAGAGCCATGTGGCAGTGGTGAGGGCCGTGTTTGCGGCACGTGCAGTCGAATTGCAGCACTGAACAGTAGTAGGCTGACGTGATTCAATGAACGTGAATGAGGAATGTGGGTTCTCACCCACCTGCCACTGCTTCAATTCCTCACCATCTTATCTCTCTTTTCCCCTCCTGTCTCTTGTCTTGTGTCTCTCTCCTGTCTCTCCTCTCATGCATCTCTCCGGGCTACCCCCCTCCTCTCGCACGTTGCTCTCCCCGCCCCTCCCAGCTGCTGGGCGTCAGCGAGCGCGGCGGCGCTGCTGGGGGGAGCAGCGCTGGGAGCAGGTGCCATCACGGCCGTCGTGGGGCTGCTGGGCTTCGCCGGTGAGAGCACTGCTGCCGCCACCCTGCTGGCACCTGCTGCCATGTGCTGCCATGCACCTGCTGCTATTGCCACATCCCTATTTCTTTGCATTGCTGCCTTGTACTGCCGGGTCTGGTCTCCCGCACCGCGCAGGCTGTTTTGCCATGCAGTGGTCACGCGCACTCCTCTCCTCATGCTTGCCTCTCCCAACCATCTCTGCCCCATCCGTCGTAGGTCTGCTAGCAGCGTGGAGCGGTGTGTACGAGCCGGAAGGCCCGGACGACAGCGGCAACACCATCCTCTTCTCGCTGTTCCGCGGGCACCCATGGGCGCTGGTGGCGGTGGCGCTGCTGGCCGTCACCATGAGCGAGTCCGCTGTGGACTCGCTGCAGAACGCCACCGTTGACGCCGTCGCCGCCCTCCTGCTCGCCCACCCCTCCTGCTCTGCCAGCAGCAAGCGCCGCGTGCACGATAAAGAGGGCGGGCAGGGCAGCGTGCAGCGGCAGGAGGAGGCGAGGCTGACACAGGTGCAGTGCACGGAGCATGTGGAGGCAGGAGGTGGTGCGAGAGAGGCATCTCAACCTCAACACACGGACCCATTTCCCCTCGTTCACCGCACCTTGCTAACTCCTTCCTCCTTTCCCACTGCCTGCCCTCTTCTTGCTGGAGCTACCACGGTGCACGCGCCACCTGCCTCTGCCACTCATCCTGATCCCGTCCCATCCGCCTTAGCCCCTCCCCACCATGGGCCTGGCCTCACCATCTCCTCTATCCGAGCCCTCGTTCTCATCCTCAATATACCGCCACTGCTCGTCTCGCTACAAGGCTTCAACGTGCTACAGCTCTTCCTCCTCGTGAACCTCATCAACACCACGTCCTTCCTGCCTCTGCTGCTCGGCGTGCTGCAAGGCCCCCTCTCCCGTGTCTGCATCACCCCTGCATCTTCTGCAACTGGCTGCGCCTCTGGCCTTCTCGCCCTTGTGGTCTGGGCCAAGTCACAACAGCGCCCCGGGGAGACCTTTGTTGAGTCTTTGGCTCGGACGTTTCTAGATGCGTACGATTATCCTCCCTATCTGATTGCTGTAGGGTTTTCCGCTGTGGGGATGGCTGTAGGTGCGGGTGTAGAGTGGGTGGTCCGGTGGTACTGTAGATTAGAGTACCCTGCCTATGACCTGGATGATGGTAAAGGAACAGACTTTGAAGAGTCCCGGACGTTGTTAGGTAACTAAAGTATGTAGGTTTTTTGAAGTCGTTATCTTCATGTACCACCATACCATAGGATCTTCACTTGAGGAACCCAGGTAAAGTGCAAGGTTCGGTTAGGGCCACCCCTGCAGCTAGAGCGGAGAATTTACCGTGCCGACTTTGCCAAGAAAGGAGAATGTGTATTTTGGTAAGTTCTCATATTTATGATGAAATGTTGTAATAATCATTTTCGTTATTGACAACTCTGTGCACTCGCTTCCTTCACAGTTTTATAACATGGTGAATATCGCGGCGTGCACCGCACGCAACACCCCTTCATCCTCCTGCCGTGCGCCTTCAGCCCAATTGCGCGCTCCCCTCAAGCCGCTCTCCCCGCTCACCCCATCTCCGCTCCCCCGTCGACTTCGAGTAACTTTCGCGGCACCAGTTGCTACGCGCAAACTCGCTCACCTGTCACCATTCCGCCAATCGCGGCGTATGCTTCTGCTTTGATGCATGCAACGCTTACGCCAGCATGACGGCAGTCTGACGCCAGCACAGCACCCAGCATACCTCCTTCATCCCAACCTGGGGATTTCCCAGATTACTAGCGAGTGGCGTTCCTAGTACTGACAGCTTGTGTATATGTTGTACATGTAGTAGCGGACTAATACAATTCCCCTGACAGACGCGTAGCAAATACCAACAACGACCTCGCCGTGCATACAGCCCCTATCACAGACGTTCCTGCTGTTCTCACACGCCGACCGCCCAACGGTCCTCCACCTGCTTGCGCGTCGCCCAACGGTCCTCCACGTGCTTGCGCGTCGCTTGTCCGCAGATCGAGTCAACATGGGTTTCGTTCCCGAAGGTACGCGGACAGCCGTCGATAGCTATCCGCGTGAAGCATCGCCACTCATCATTTCGCTCCAATCGCGCGCTTCCGTCTCTTGTTAAACGGGACAACAATTCTGTCAACGTGTCGTCACGTTAACTGTTTCCGTTTACGTCCGTCTCTCTCGTGTGCGTTGTCTAGCAGGTCCGTCGGATTCCACGCCGCTTAAGCCACAGAGCGAGTCGTCCGAAGCTCCCTCGCACGGCGGCGCAGATGCCGCCGCGAGCCACGCGCCGGCCTCCGGCCTACCCGCCTTTCAGTACGCCCACCACCCGCACCACCCCCCCGCGCGCGGGGCGTATCCGCCGCAGTTCCCGCCTCCCCCGGGCTGCCCGTCCGCCGTGGTGGTGGTGGCGCACGGGGCGAGCGGCGGCGAGTTCCCCGTGTTCTCGCCGGCGCCCATCCCCGGGCTCTACATGCTGCCGCCGCGGGTGCCGCCCTCGCCGGATATGGTCATCCTCGGCTACGAGACCTGCGCGCCGCCTGTGAGTCGCGCGTCACCCACCCGCCGGCTTCTCATTTCCTAGGATCAAGTCATTGGTGCGTTTGAGTCGTTTGAATCGATTAGACGCGTTCGCATGAACTCGCCCACCTAGTGCATGCAAGAGTGGACGGCCCACCTAGTGCATGCAAGAGTGGACGGCCCACCTCGCCGTCATCACAGCACCACCTCCCACCCTCCCCATGCTCGCCCGCATAATACGTTCCCCTTTCTCCCTCTCCTCACTTATGCCTGGCGCGCCATCCCTTTTCTCCCCTTCGCCCCACCAGACGGGGTGCTGTGCGACGGCGACGCTGAGCGGCGTGGGGTGGCTGGCGGCGATCGTGGCGTTCATCTTCTGCTGGCCGCTCACCTGCCTGCCCTGCTGCATCCCGCAGCTGCACGAGGTACGCCTCATCCCGCAGCTGCACGAGGTACGCCTCATCCCGCAGCTGCACGAGGTACGCCTCATCCCGCAGCTGCACGAGGTACGCCTCATCCCGCAGCTGCACGAGGTACGCCTCATCCCGCCGCTGCACGAGGTACGCCTCATCCCGCCGCTGCACGAGGTACGCCTCATCCCGCCGCTGCACGAGGTACGCCTCATCCCGCCGCTGCACGAGGTACGCCTCATCCCGCCGCTGCACGAGGTACGCCTCATCCCGCCGCTGCACGAGGTACGCCTCATCCCGCCGCTGCACGAGGTACGCCTCATCCCGCCGCTGCACTGTCACTCTCGTGTTGCTGTCGCCCTCTTTTGCCACATCCCCTCGCGCGCCACTCCCATGCATTCCACAGTTGAATGAGAGGAGGCTTACACTCTCCTCACACCCCTTGCAACCTCCACCGCTTACGCACTCCCACACACATGCACGTGCGCCCACACTCTCATACCTGCTCGTCACCCACCCCCCCTCCCCCCCACCCTCTTTTGCCCCCCACAGAGGTGCCAGCGCCCTGTGTTCGGCTACCCTCCTGCTGATCCCGCCCCTGGCTTCCCCGCAGCCCCTCTCTGACAGTCGCAGCCCCTCTCTGACAGTCGCAGCCCCTCTCTGACAGTCGCAGCCCCTCTCTGACAGTCACAGCCCCTCTCTGACAGTCGCAGCCCCTCTCTGACAGTCTCCTCGCCTCCTCCCTTGACTGTCTCCGCTCGCCGCCACCCGCTGTGGCTCACCAACCTCCTGCTGCACCTCCCCCACGCCTACCTGCTGCTGCACCTCCCCCACGCCTCCATCTGCCTCGCCCCACCCCCACGCCTCCATCTGCCTCGCCCCACCCCTCATGCCCCGCCCATGACAAAGCTGCCCGTGCTGTTGATGCACGGGACTGCCATGATTCCTGCTCACTTGATTAGCTGCCTTGTGTTGTGCATGAGTGCATTCTCCCATGCTCACCTGGCTGACAGAGCCCATGGAATTCTCTGCACTCCATGCATGAAGCAGCCGATGCACGGCGTTGCCTCTCTTGTGAATTGCCGTGCCTGAAGGTGCCTCTTGCTTGGCATGGTGCTGCCACACTTGCACAAGCGTGGCCCACATTGTAAATATCTCACCAGTCCAAGAAGCACAACTCGTAGGCTGTAATTCTTTGAGCTGTTGGATGGATGTTGACTAACGGAGTAACATTCCTCCCAAGAGTCCAGTCTAACCATCACACAACCATGACGCCTGCTGCATTGCATTTTAGCCCTGTAAATGCTAGTGCCATTATAACCGCGGTCCAAGGATGTTCCTCAAACACACTACCGCATTTTCACTCACTATCCACACACACACCCACAGCATAAACCGTGCAGACCCAAAGTGTGCAGAGAGGCTCTCCGCCAAAATATTGTTTGCCTCGTTGCACTGTACTGGAGCGCAGTGCAAGGACCTTCAGACAGTCACCGCATTCTCACTCAACGTTCCACACGCTGCACCAGCGCCATCACGGCAGCACGGGTCACAGAGTGCTCATGTCGCGGAAGAGCTGGTGCATGAAGGCATTGATGCGCGCGTCACACTCCGCCTGCACCGCCGCCACCCGCGCCACCTGCGCCGCTTCCACGGCGCACATGGCCCGCACTGCGCGCTCCTCCTCCCGTCTGCTCTCCTGCACGGCGCGCATGGCACTGGCTGCCACGCCCCTCTGCTGGTGCCGCAGCTCCGCCTTGATGCCGCGCTTGCCCTCGTACAGCCCCATGGCCCGCAGCCCCCCCCGCACCGTGCCCCGCAGGGACGAGCCCGCCTCCGCTGCACCGCCACCACCACTTCCCACTGCCACCCCTGCTGCTGCCTCACCCTCTGCCACTGCTGCCGCTGGTGGTGGTGTTGCTGCCACTGCTGCAGCTGCTGCTGCTGATGGTGTTGGTGCAGCTGCTGCTGCTGGTGCTGCTGGTGCTGCTGCTGCTGCTGCTGCTGCAGACTCTGTTCTCGCTGCTACTACTGGTGGTGCTTGTGCAGGTTGTGCTGGTGGTCTTACCGCTGCTGCCACAACCACTCTGCGTCGCTTCACCTCCACCTGTTGGGGAGTCACAGGGACTCCCGCGCCTCTCCTCTCTACCCGCTCTGCGCCCTGCACGTGCACGCCCCCCTCACCACCACCACTCCCCTGCACCTCTCCTCGCTGCACTCCCACTCCGCCTTCCACTCCGCCTTGCACGTCCACACCTCGTTCCTCGTCTTGGCCTCTCCTTCTCTTCTTCCTCCCTCCCTTCTCCGCCACCGCACTGCATGCAGCGAACTTGCCTGCCACATCCCTCACGGGCTGCCGGGGAGGACGCGACCCCGAGTCAACGGGCCTGCCCCTCACATCTCCATCTCTCGCCCGCTCCTCCTCACTTCTCCCCGCTCTTCCCCTCTCCTCACTTACCCGTCCCTTCTCACTACCCGTATCTCCTAGTGTTCCCTTCCTGCTGACCCTCTCCTCGCCACCACTCCCTGCCTCACTCACGCTCTCCACGTCCCTGCAGCCCTCCACACCTGCTCGCTCATCTGCCCTTCTTCCCCTCACACCACCTCGCCCTTTCCGCTCCTGTCTCGTCCTCCCCCCACCGCCCTCACTCCCCCTCTGCCTCAATCTCTTTCTTCCCTCCTCCACCTCTTCCTTCATCTCCCCCTCCAGCCCATCGGACTCGCTCTCACTCACCCCAGCCTCTTCCCTCACCACTTGCTCAATCACCCGCACACTCCCATTCCCTCTCCCTCTTGTCCGCCTCACACCCTCACCACCCTCCGCCCCTCCCTGTCCGCGTTGTCGCTCACGCCAGTGCATGCGCCCACCATGCAGTGCGCCCGCACGCGTCACACCGCGCCTGCCGCCTTCGCCTGCCAACCCCATGCCGCCCTCCTCCGCACCTGCATCCATCGCCCTGCCACGCGCATCCATCGCCCTGCCACGCACATCAAGCGCCGCCTTCTTCTCCCCTCCCTGTCCCCCTGCTCGCCTCCGCACCCTCTCCTCCCGCTCCCGCTGCCGTCTCTCTCTCAGTCCGTCACGTGAGTGCGCCGCACCGCCCGCCGCCCTCCGTGCCGCCGCTGCAGCCTCAGCTGCCGCGGCCAGCCTGCTCCTCCGCCGCAACTCGCTGGCCTGCCGGTCGCGGCGGCGCAGCACGAGTGCATCCGCACGCTCTACCTGCCCCCTCGCCGCGCCAGCAGGCGCAGAGGCATGGGGAGCGATGTAGGTGGCGGCAAGGAGGGTGCACGCCTGACGGGGAGTGGTGAGAGGGGAGAGGGTGTTCGCGGGAGGGGGTTTTGAGCATGCGGAGAAGCATGATGAATGAGGAGGGCTCAGAGGGTGTGGATGCAGGGAGATGCCACAAGTGTGGAATGAGCACCACCACAGTGCCATGGCAGCACATGCTCTTCTCCACAAACTAATAAATCAGATTCACTCCACCTCATGTGCCACAATCACCTCATGTGCCACAATCACCTCACCTCACCGCACCTCCTCCCACTGCCCTCCATTGCAACGTCATCACTCACTGTCGTCCTTTTTATCCCCCACACGCTCCTCTTCACACGCTCCTCTTCACACGCTCCTCTTCACACGCTCCTCTTCACACGCTCCTCTTCACACGCTCCTCTTCACACGCTCCTCTTCACACGCTCCTCTTCACACGCTCCTCTTCACACGCTCCTCTTCACACGCTCCTCTTCACACGCTCCTCTTCACACGCTCCTCTTCACACGCTCCTCTTCACACGCTCCTCTTCACACGCTCCTATTCACACGCTCCTCTTCACACGCTCCTCTTCACACGCTCCTCTTCACACGCTCCTCTTCACACGCTCCTCTTCACACGCTCCTCTTCACACGCTCCTCTTCACACGCTCCTCTTCATACGCTCCTCACCACACGCTCCTCTTCACACGCTCCTCTTCACACGCTCCTCTTCACACGCTCCTCTTCACACGCTCCTCTTCACACGCTCCTCTTCACACGCTCCTCTTCACACGCTCCTCTTCACACGCTCCTCTTCATACGCTCCTCGCCACACGCTCCTCGCCACACGCTCCTCGCCACACGCTCCTCGCCACACGCTCCTCGCCACACCACGCGCATGTCAACGACACCAGCAAGCAGCGGGCAGCGGGCAGCGGGCACACAGCGCGCCACTCACCGAGTCGGGTGCCCACTCAGCGCGGTGCTGCACGCGGGCCAGCCGGGGCAGCACCGCCACCATGCTCGCTGCACCACCACGCGCCTCCTCCTGCTGCTGCCCCTCCGCATGCCCCTGGGCGTCCTCGCAGCGGTCCCACCCCGCCACAGCCAGCAGCTCCTCCAGCCCGTCGCTCGACTCGCCCTCCCTGTCGCTGCTGCCCCGACCACTGCCATGCACGTCACCATCTCCCCCTGCTCGCCCCTCCTCGTCGCCTTCAACCATTCCACTCCCCCCTTCCACTTCCCCTCCCCTGCCTGCTTCCCGCTCTCGCCTCGCGCCCCTCCCCTGCCAGCGCCCCCTCCCCACGCGCCCGCCCCTGCCTGCGCGCCTCTGCCTCCTGCGCGCCCACTCCTCGCCTCGCCCCCCTCTCCCACTCGCCACGGCCGCGCCTGCCTCGCGCGCGCGCAGGAACGCCGCCACCATCCGCTGCTGCTCGCCCCCACCTCCGCCCTCTCCGCCTGCGCCCTCGCCCGCGATGCCGCTGTCACCCGCGTCGCCAGCGCCTCTCACGGGCAGCGAGCAGCGCCCGCCAGCAGCAGCGGCGGCCTTGAGCAGCGCCAGCAGGTGGCGCGCGCGGAATCCCGCCTCGCCATCACTGCCAACGCGCTGCTCGCCCCGCCTCCCCTCATAGCCGCCCACCTTCTCCCTTTCCCCTCCCTTCACTTCCCCTCCCTCTCCTTCCCCTTCCACTTTTTTCTCATCCCCTTTCCCTTTCCCCCTTTCCCCTTCTCCTTCCCCTGCCCCCCGTTCCTCTTCCCCTTCCCGCGCGGCAGCGAGCGCGCTCTCGCCGGGGGCAGGCAGCGACAGCCCCGCCCCTCCGCCAGTCGCCTCCACTTGCGCGGGCGCTGTGCGCGCCTCGCCTGCCGCGGTGGCACCAGCGGGAGCACGTGCAGGGTGCGGCGTCGCCAGTGCCGACGGCGCGCCATGGGCATCAGCAGCTCCACTCGCTCCTTGCGCCTCCTCCGCCCTTCCCATCTCCACCTCCGCTCCCCTCGTTTCCGTCCCCCTCGTTTCCGCTCCCCTCGTTTCCGCCTGCCCCGTTTCCGCCTGCCCCGTTTCAGCTGGCCCCGTTTCCGCCCCCCTGCTTTCCGCCCGACCCATTTCCGCCTGCCTAGTATCCGCCTCACCAGTTTCCGCCTGCCCTACTTCCGCCGGCGGCGCGTCCGCGAGCCACTCGGCGCCGGCCACGGGGAGCAGCTCGCCCAGCTGCGCCTCGTCGCGCGCCTCCTCGCCGCTGCTCGCCTCCTCGTCGCTGCTGCGGCCGCCGAGCCATTCCGCGTCACCACCCGCACCCGCACTAGCACCCCACTCACACGGGTACCCGCCTCTCCCACCTCCATTCTGCCCGTGCCGCGTGCTTACTATCCGGTTCATCCGCGATTCGCCCGTAGCACGCGTGCGCCTCGTAACGCTCGCCCGCGCCTCTCGCGCGCCAAGAAACGTTTCAACCATTCTTCGCCTCGCCTTCTCCGCGCTTTCGCCAACAATTTCACCAGAGCTCGCCAACGGCGTGGAACAACTACGAAGGAACGCAAGAAGCTGGCGCGGCGAGATCACATTTTCGCAGCGTCTAGAGCCCTCTTCGTCACCACCGCCTTCCGCATCGCAGCTCGCGCGGACCTCGTCGCGACAGCGCGCCTGACTCATTGAAACCGCCGCCCTCTGAAATGAAGCTCTTCTGTTTCAGCTGGGTGCCTGCCTGGCCTGTCCCTTCGCCTCCCTGTGGGCGGTAGAGGCGAGAGAATCGAGGAGCGCCGGGAGTGGTGAATGTCGCCACGTAGCGCAACCAGATTGCTTTGACTAACCAATCGTAGGCTGCAGCTGGGATTGAACTAAACGACAGGTTCGCTTTAGAGCGTGCTCATGAAGGTCATAATACGTGGAGGTTTTCTTCTTCGGTTGGGTAGCAAACCTGTATATTCCATTTCACAATTTGCTGATGCCATTTCAACTTTCCTTACTACACTCTTTGAACACAGTTTTGATAGGCACACTGCTGTACACAGCCAACATTCCAGGAATCCTAGCCATACACAGAAATTAGCTGGTGATTGTATGAGCCATCCATGTGCATCACAGCGGCCAGTGGAGTTGAGAGCATGATAGTGGTGGAGGCAAGCACGGCGATGCGGGTGATGGTGCTGGCTTCGAGGTGACATGACATGGTGGGTGGGAAGAGTGCGAGGGGGAGAAGTCAGGGGCGGATGGGTAGCAGGCGGGGTGGAGAGGATGAATGGTTAGGGAAGCGGGGAAGGCAGTGGCGCTGGGGCATGAGGTGGCAGTGGCGTTGAGGCACATGACGAGAGGTAGTGAGTGGAGGACGGCCCTGTGCATCGTAATGCATGCCACCACAAGTCTTGTTGCAATCTCAGTGCATATGGCATGGCATGGTCTGGCATGGCACGGCACGGCCACACAGCCCATGCAGGGGGCATCACCACCGTGCCGCACCTGCCGTGTGGCACGGCCTCAGGTGGCGCAGCGCAGACGGGCTCACTGGTCCGTGCGCGCGTTCATGACGCGGTACGACAGGTCCACGGCCGCCGCTGCCATGCATGCACGCAGGGAGGGAGGGAGGGAGGGAGGGGCACACGAGTGTGAGGGAGTGGGAGAGGGAACGTGGCAGCACAGCATGGAAGGCGGCACGCACAGCACTGGCGATTCACGCCAGCAACAAACGCTGTGCGGTGGGATGCGTTTCTCAATGCCGGTGCTCTTGCTGCAATGCCAGCTTGCAATGACCTGCACAGACAAGCTCATAGGCCGGCGAATGATGCTCGCACCCGGCACGACAAGCATGAATATCAAATCGGCCTGCCACGTGATCAGGCAGCCACGTGCTGAGGGCTGCTGCCACGTCATCACGGTGCAGTACCTGCGAGCACGAGCGCCGTGACGGCGTTACCAACGGTGTTGCAGGCGGCCATGGCGGCCTTCTGCGGGTTGTACTTGCGCAGCGCCGCGTCGTCCTCCACCAGCTGGGGACGGGGGGAAGGTGGGGGGGGAAGGGACGGACGAGCGTCGGAGAGAGAGGAAGAGGGCAGGCGGCGGGAGGGGGGACAATGGCACGACAGCGATGGGGCTTTGTGACGGGCGGCCAGCGAGCGAGATGCCAAGACGGAGGGCGGTTTCCGAGCGCAGAACGCTAAATAATGCGGCTGAGGTGGACAAGTGTGGAGCGGCAAGCGCGCCTCGCGTCGTGCACCTCGCGCACCCAAGGTGGACCGCGCGGCCAGGGGGGGCTACAGCAGTGGGAGGGAGATGGCAGCATGGAAAAGATCGACGACCGCCCACAAGGCGAGACGCGGTAAGATCGACGGCTACGCTCAGCTCGGTGTGGGGCTCACCCGCTGCTCGCCCCACCCGCCCCTCGTCTCACCAGCGTCTCGCGCGAGGCTTTCGCCGCCTCCGTGGAGAATCGCACGCGCGCGCTCGTCGCGGCCTGCACGGCCTGCCGCGCGATGCGAGCCGCGTGTGCCATGGCGGACCAGCGAGAGTGCGATCGGCGCGCAGCAAGTGACGGCACGCGAGTTCAGCCCCCTCTGCTGAGAGGACAGGTCACAGACGAACGGCGGTCTACGTACGAGACGGTTGACGCGGGCACGGCTGAAATGGGGGACTGGCGCAGGTAGATGTGGAGACAGGTATGAGAAATAGGTTCTGCGGGTTTGGTTTGATATTCTGTTAGGTTGGAAGTTTAGGGCGTGTAACTTCGGGTTCGGCTTGGCGTGAGAGAAGTCGAGCAGTGTCTGGTTACTGGTCGATGATCCGAGTGGTTTACGAGCACGAAAGCGAAAACAAATAGTCGTGAATTGACGGTATTCCAAGCCGCATGCGGATGTGATTGGTGCTTACGAATTCGTTCCTCTTTTATTGTTTGCATTGCGACTGTACAGACTTGTGTTGGTGGTGTCTTCCCATGAAGTGTTGCAGCACACTCCAATTTGGGGGGATGTGGTACAACGTTTCGGTAACATACAGTTTGTTTTCAGTATGGTGCCAATTCGAGCCCTGAACTTCTTTAGGGCGTGGCACATCGCCAACGACCGGCCAGGGCTCGAACAGATACGCCGTCAATTGATGGGTCGAAACTCGTTACGTTCGCGACTTTGAACGGTTCTGCCACTTCGCCTACAGCCTCCACGTGCCACCTGTCAGTCTCTCCAATTTCACCACGTCAAGCGCCACGTCACGAGCTCCAGGTTCCTGCCCCTGCCTCGATTGTGTCGCACCAACGTCGATTCACCGCTGCTTGGCCCAACAAAGGCAGCTCTGTCGCATTTGCTTTCTCCCCAGCGATTCATCATCATCGCCACCAATCTTTCGCGGCTGCCAGCGAGTCAGTCGGCGTTGTTTCTCCGCGTCGTGCGAGCCGCATCGCCTGCCGTGATGGCGCACGCCGTTACCGTCGCACACTCCAGCGCCGGGCTGCAAGCGCGCCAAGCGCAACTGGGGGGGAGCAGCAGCGACAAGGCGTTGCCGGCGCGCGCCCTTCCAACGCGGAGAGCGCGCTTGACAAAGAATGCCTCGCTGGTTCGTCGCAACGAGTCGCGCAGTAGCGCGAATGCAGCACGAGTCGTGCGCGCGGCGGCGGCGGCAGAAGCGGATCCGGCGGCGGGCGTGGCGGAGTACAAGCCGCGGTCGTACGACGAGCTCGTCGCAGGTCCGTGCGACCCCCGCCGAGCAAAATCCTGCGCCGACGCTTTGAGCCGACGCTGGCCTTACCTGCGTTTCGAGTCTGCTCTTAGTGCGCTAGTGCTACGTACATTTCAGTCTGTATCGAGTACTTGAAATACGCGGGATATTTTTGGGCGAACGAATTGCGCGATGGTCACGCTATCGATTTCAGTACGGCCGCCGCCCATCGCCCCTGCGTGGCGCATCACCGTGGCGCGTGGCTGCAACGCCTCCTCGGTCGCGGTTAGCTCGAATGCTCGAACCGAGGGGCCACCGGACGCGTGTGGTAACCCTGTAACGTGTGACGGCCGCCCTCGCATGCTGCGCTCTCCGTGGTGTGATGTGCCGCCATGTGCGCGGCCACTCCCCGCCATGTGCGAGGCCACTCCCCGCCATGTGCGAGGCCACTCCCCGCCATGTGCGAGGCCACTCCCCGCCATGGCTCACTGCGCCTCGCTGCTTGTTCCCCTCCACCTCTGTTCCCCCTCTCCAACGTGGGAATCCGCTTCTGCAACCTCACCCGCGCCCACCTCCCGCATCCCCCGTTGCGCCCGTCCCCCGCCAGACGCATCTCGCGCCGTGCAGACGGCGTTGGCGGACGGCCTCACGCGCATCGAAGTCGACTTCCCGTCAGTCCCCCGCCCACCCCACCCCCTCCACCTCACGCTGCTCACCCGCCCGCCACCCCTTTCCCACCATGTTCCATGACATCACCACCATGTTCCATGGCATCACCACCATGTTCCATGGCATCACCACCATGTTCCATGGCATCACCACTATGTTCCATGGCATCACCACCATGTTCCATGGCATCACCACCATGTTCCATGGCATTACCACCATGTTCCATGGCATCACCACCATGTTCCATGACATCACCACCATGTTCCATGACATCACCACCATGTTCCATGGCATCACCACCATGTTCCATGACATCACCACCATGTTCCATGGCATCACCACCATGTTCCATGGCATCACCACCATGTTCCATGGCATCACCACCATGTTCCATGGCATCACCACTATGTTCCATGGCATCACCACCATGTTCCATGGCATCACCACCATGTTCCATGGCATCACCACCATGTTCCATGACATCACCACCATGTTCCATGACATCACCACCATGTTCCATGGCATCACCACCATGTTCCATGACATCACCACCATGTTCCATGGCATCACCACCATGTTCCATGGCATCACCACCATGTTCCATGGCATCACCACCATGTTCCATGGCATCACCACTATGTTCCATGGCATCACCACTATGTTCCATGGCATCACCACCATGTTCCATGGCATCACCACCATGTTCCATGGCATCACCACTATGTTCCATGGCATCACCACCATGTTCCATGGCATCACCACCATGTTCCATCACCCGCTCTCCCATCACCCGCTCTCCCATCACCCTCATGCAAACCCCTGTGTGTCTGTGCGCTTGTGTGTGTGTGTGTGTGCGTGTGTGTGTGTGTGTGTGTGCGTGTGTGTGTGTGTGTGCGTGTGTGTGTGTGTGTGTGTGTGTGCATGTGCATGTGTGTGCGTGCGTGTGTGCGTGTGTGTGCATGTGCGTGTGTGTGCATGTATGTGTGTATGCATGTGTGCGTGTGCATGTGTGCGTGTGTGTGCATGTATGTGTGTATGCATGTGTGCGTGTGCATGTGTGCGTGTGTGTGCATGTATGTGTGTGCATGTGTGTGTGTGTGTGTGCATGTGTGTGTGTGTGTGCATGTGTGTGTGTGTGTGTGCATGTGTGTGCGTGCGTGTGTGCGTGTGTGTGTGTGCGTACGAGCATGTGTGCGTGTTTGTGCATGTGTGTGCATGTGTGTGCATGTGTTTGCATGTGTGAATGCATGTGTGTGCATGCATGTGTGCATGTATGTGTGTGCATGTATGTGTGTGCATGTGTGCGCATGTGTGCATGTATGTGTGTGCATGTGTGCATGTATGTGTGTGCATGTGTGCATGTATGTGTGTGCATGTATGTGTGTGCATGTGTGCATGTATGTGTGTGCATGTATGTGTGTGCATGTATGTGTGTGCATGTATGTGTGTGCATGCGCATGGGAGCATGACACCAGCCCACTGCCAAGTGGAAAGGCGGGCTACGAGGTGAAGCCCTGCTGCCATGCCCCCCGCCTTCTCCCTCTCCTCCCAACCCCTCCTCGCTTCCCCTCCCTCACCACTCTCTTCCCGTTCATCCTGTCCCAATCCTCATTCCTCCTTCTCCTCCTACTACTGTCGCTCCTTTTCCTAACTCTCATTCACTCTTTCTCAACCCTCTGCTCATCGTGTTTCCTTCCTCGCTTCTGCCTTCCCTCGCCCTGCTTCCTCGCCTCGCTGCTCCTCTCATCGCACCTACGGCACGCTGCCTTTGAACCCCGCCGTGCTACATTTCTCCCTACCACACGCGTGTTGGCACCACCCCAACCCCACACCTCGGCCCTGTGCGATAGCCTAACGGCACGGGAACGGGGGAGTCTGGTTCAGTGCGTTTCATCCCCAACCCGACGCAACTAAAAACGGAAAGGCGTTTCATTCTGCCGGTCCAGATGAACTGGGGATGAAATGCTCGTACACTAGCAGGAGAACACATCAAAACCAATTACCCACCTCAACCGAGAAAACAAATACCCTTCACTGGAGATGAGAAGCACAAAAATAGCCCTGGTCAGGGCCTTGTGAGCGTGCGATTGGCCGATTTGCCCATTGCTCTACCCTTTTGTTTTACAGACCCGTGCTCTGACTGCTGGAGAAGGTGTTCAGCAGTGGGGGGACGGTTTTGCCTGTGGTTCACTGTACAGTGGGGAGTAATGGGCCTAAACCCGGTCAGAGATTCCGAGCATCCGAAGGTGGTCCGGGCTCGGTTGCATAGGGGTCGCTCTGCGATTTCCCCTGTCCGAGCCTGGTTTCCCGCCAAAATCCATCCACTCCCTGGCCAAAGCAGACCAGTTACCCCTGCTATGGAACAGGTCCCTCCTTCCCACCCCCCCCCTCTACTCCCCCCTCCCTCTCTGCTGCCACTCACCTCCACGGCCCTGCCCCTCATTCGCTCCCTCCCTTGTCGCCCATCTCCAACCCCCCAACCCCCCTCCGGGTGTGGCATGGCATGGCATGGCATGGCATGGCATGGCACGGCACGGCACGGCACGGCACGGCACGGCACGGCACGGCACGGCACGGCACGGCACGGCACGGCACGGCAGGGGTCATCGGAGGAGTACATAGAGGCCAACATCCAGCTCGCCCTGGCGCTCGTGCGCAGGCTGCACGGCGCCACCGCCACCACCGCCAAGATCGTGAGCCCTGCCCGCCCGCCTGCCCGCCCTGCCATGTGCGCCGCTGCTGCACCATCCCCCCTGCGTCTCCCATCCTCTGCACCTCGTCCCCCTTGTGCCTGTATCCCCCAGCTCACTCCTCCCCGCTCATCTCCCCTACCCCCCTCTCCGCTCATCTCCCCTACCCCCCTCTCCGCTCATCTCCCCTACCCCCCTCTCCGCTCATCTCCCCTACCCCCCTCTCCGCTCATCTCCCCAACTCCCCTCTCCGCTCGTTCCCCGTGGCCCCTCAGGTGCTTCCCGACGGGCCAGAGAAGCGCCGCTGCTCCCGCCGCTTCAAAGCTGCTCTGGACATGGTGAGATGAAACGACATGGCAGGGTGAGATGAAACGACATGGCAGGGTGAGATGAAACGACATGGCAGGGTGAGATGAAACGACATGGCAGGGTGAGATGAAACGACATGGTGAGGTGAAACGACATGGTGAGATGAAACGGCAAGGCGAGATGAAACGGCATGGCGAGATGAAACGGCATGGTGAGATGAAACGACATGGTGAGATGAAACGGCATGGTGAGATGAAACGGCATGGCGAGATGAAACGACATGGTGAGATGAAACGGCATGGCGAGATGAAACGACATGGTGAGATGAAACGGCATGATCAGAGGAGTGTAGATGAAGTGTGGTGCAGTGCAGGTGGAGCATACGGAAACGTAAGAACGCAATCAGCTGCAGAGCCATCCAGATTCAGTAGTGACAGGCCATGCCATGCCATGCCATGCCATGCCATGTGATGTTGAGTCGTGACTCACTCCTCTCATCACGCGTGAGGTTTGGGGCCCATGCAGACGGACGGGGTGTCGCTGGGGTGTTTGGAGGACGACCCTGTGGCAGCACCGGGGCAGGCGGGCGCACTGCAACCACGCAGCGCGGGTGGAGGAGGAGGGGGCGGGTTCTTGTCGGCGCTGAAGAACGCGCTGGACCTCGACTTCGGGAGGCAGGAGACCGGTGCGCGCACGCGTGCACGGGTGCTGGGGACAGTGGGTCAGAAGGGGGGGGGGGGAAGGAGGGAGGAATGGTGTGGGGTGGGAGAGGGATAAGAACATGCTGTTCGTGCGCCTTTTTTTTCACCTACTCCTCTCCCGGCCCTGCAACCCTGCACCCCCCTTCCACGACCCTCTTGCTGTTGCTCTCTCTTCCCTCTGCCCGCCCTGCCTTACTCTCGTTGCCTCGTCTATTGTAAAGGCTGTGAGCTGCGTTGCGCCCACTGTCCCTTCCGCTCTCTCCCTCGCCCTTCAACTCCCACCTCCTCTCCACACTTGAATCGCCATCCGCTTGCCCTCTTCCCCGTGGCGGGCATGGCAGGCGAGTGGGCGGCAGCAACGCCGTCGGATCTGTACATCATCGCCAACGCCAGCTGCCAGGAGCTGCCCGCCGTTCAGGCCTACCTCGTCAGTGCCGCTGCTCTCCCCCCCTCGCCCCTCTCCCTTCACCCCTCGCCCCTCCCCCCTCGCCCCTCCCCATTCCCCTCTCCACCTCCTCTCTCCACCCTCCCATCCACGTACCCAGCAACTCCCGCTCACCCCCACTCTTGTGGTGGGCTGCCAACCCATGCGCTGCTCTTTGCACCCCCTGCACATGCGCTGCTCTTTGCACCCCCTGCACATGCGCTGCTCTTTGCACCCCCTGCACATGCGCTGCTCTTTGCACCCCCTGCACATGCGCTGCTCTTTGCACCCCCTGCACATGCGCTGCTCTTTGCACCCCCTGCACATGCGTCCGCCATGTTTGACCAGCCCGCCACTGCATCCACCACGGACACATCTGAGTCACCTTTTGACAATGTCACACGCTTCTTTTTCTACATGGGGAATCATTAGTGCGTGGAGGGTACCAAAACGAGTGGCCAAATTGTTAATTCCTGCTTGTAGGTGCTGATTCCTGTAGAGTGAAGTTCCACTTTTCCATCTACTGTCCGCCTACCACTGCGGCCTTGTAAAGGGATGCCTCGCAAGGAGGCCTCACGTTTGGCATCTAGCTGCTCGCTTCTTCGCTCTCCTCAATGCTCATCTCACTCCCCACCCACCCTCCATGCCCCTCGGTCACCCCACTGCTACCCTCCCCCACCTCCCCCCGGCAGGAGAAGCTCCCCCCCGTCACGCCGGTGCTGCTCTTCAACCTGGAGCTCGACACGCTCAGGTGATTGCAACAGAGCTCGACACGCTCAGGTGATTGCAACAGAGCTCGACACACTCAGGTGATTACAACAGAGCTCGACACGCTCAGGTGATTACAACAGAGATCGACACACTCAGGTGATTACAACAGAGCTTGACACGCTCAGGTGATTACAACAGAGCTTGACACACTCAGGTGATTACAACAGAGCTTGACACGCTCAGGTGATTGCAACAGAGCTTGACACGCTCGGGTGATTGCAACACTGGCAGTTGGAATGGACTTACATGTGTATGTGTCTCCACTGCACCCTTCTCCACTGCACCCTTCTCCACTGCTGCCTCTTTTCCGCCCCAGCTACCCTCTTTGCATCCATTGCCCCCTCTCTGTCCCCTGATCCCCTGCTCCCCCTGCCCTCCCTCACCCCTGCGCCCCCTCCTCCCCCCCCATCAGGGCGGACCTGGGGCTGCTGGGCTTCCCCCCCAAGGACCTGCACTACCGCTTCCTCTCCACCTTCCGCCCCGTCTTCTACCTGCGCCCGCGCGACTACTCCAAGGTGCGCGACTACTCCAAGGTGCGCGACTACTCCAAGGTGCGCGACTACTCCAAGGTGCGCGACTACTCCAAGGTGCGCGACTACTCCAAGGTGCGCGACTACTCCAAGGTGCGCGACTACTCCAAGGTGCGCCACTACTCCAAGGTGCGCCACTACTCCAAGGTGCGCCACTACTCCAAGGTGCGCCACTACTCCAAGGTGCGCGACTACTCCAAGGTGCGCGACTACTCCAAGGTGCGCGACTACTCCAAGGTGCGCGACTACTCCAAGGTGCGCGACTACTCCAAGGTGCGCGACTACTCCAAGGTGCGCGACTACTCCAAGGTGCGCCACTACTCCAAGGTGCGCCACTACTCCAAGGTGCGCCACTACTCCAAGGTGCGCCACTACTCCAAGGTGCGCGACTACTCCAAGGTGCGCCACAACTCCAAGGTGCGCCACTACTCCAAGGTGCGCCACTACTCCAAGGTGCGCGACTACTCCAAGGTGCGCCACTACTCCAAGGTGCGCCACTACTCCAAGGTGCGCGACTACTCCAAGGTGCGCGACTGCTCCAAGGTGCACGACTACTCCAAGGTGCGCCACTACTCCAAGGTGCGCCACTACTCCAAGGTGCGCCACTACTCCAAGGTGCGCCACTACTCCAAGGTGCGCCACTACTCCAAGGTGCGCCACTACTCCAAGGTGCGCCACTACTCCAAGGTGCGCCACTACTCCAAGGTGCGCCACTACTCCAAGGTGCGCCACTACTCCAAGGTGCGCCACTACTCCAAGGTGCGCCACTACTCCAAGGTGCGCCACTACTCCAAGGTGCGCCACTACTCCAAGGTGCGCCACTACTCCAAGGTGCGCCACTACTCCAAGGTGCGCCACTACTCCAAGGTGCGCCACTACTCCAAGGTGCGCCACTACTCCAAGGTGCGCCACTACTCCAAGGTGCGCCACTACTCCAAGGTGCGCGACTACTCCAAGGTGCGCCACTACTCCAAGGTGCGCGACTACTCCAAGGTGCGCCACTACTCCAAGGTGCGCCACTACTCCAAGGTGCGCCACTACTCCAAGGTGCGCCACTACTCCAAGGTGCGCGACTACTCCAAGGTGCGCCACTACTCCAAGGTGCGCGACTACTCCAAGGTGCGCCACTACTCCAAGGTGCGCCACTACTCCAAGGTGCGCCACTACTCCAAGGTGCGCGACTACTCCAAGGTGCGCGACTACTCCAAGGTGCGCGACTACTCCAAGGTGCGCCACTACTCCAAGGTGCGCCACTACTCCAAGGTGCGCGACTACTCCAAGGTGCGCGACTACTCCAAGGTGCGCCACTACTCCAAGGTGCGCCACTACTCCAAGGTGCGCCACTACTCCAAGGTGCGCCACTACTCCAAGGTGCGCGACTACTCCAAGGTGCGCGACTACTCCAAGGTGCGCGACTACTCCAAGGTGCGCGACTACTCCAAGGTGCGCGACTACTCCAAGGTGCGCGACTACTCCAAGGTGCGCCACTACTCCAAGGTGCGCCACTACTCCAAGGTGCGCCACTACTCCAAGGTGCGCCACTACTCCAAGGTGCGCGACTACTCCAAGGTGCGCCACAACTCCAAGGTGCGCCACTACTCCAAGGTGCGCCACTACTCCAAGGTGCGCGACTACTCCAAGGTGCGCCACTACTCCAAGGTGCGCCACTACTCCAAGGTGCGCGACTACTCCAAGGTGCGCGACTACTCCAAGGTGCACGACTACT
Organism: Closterium sp. Naga37s-1; assembly: GCA_947471745.1. NCBI lineage: Eukaryota > Viridiplantae > Streptophyta > Zygnematophyceae > Desmidiales > Closteriaceae > Closterium > Closterium sp. Naga37s-1. The sequence continues at coordinate 562,718 of CANJKZ010000929.1, read as the reverse complement.
CCAAGGTGCGCCACTACTCCAAGGTGCGCCACTACTCCAAGGTGCGCCACTACTCCAAGGTGCGCCACTACTCCAAGGTGCGCCACTACTCCAAGGTGCGCCACTACTCCAAGGTGCGCCACTACTCCAAGGTGCGCCACTACTCCAAGGTGCGCCACTACTCCAAGGTGCGCCACTACTCCAAGGTGCGCCACTACTCCAAGGTGCGCCACTACTCCAAGGTGCGCCACTACTCCAAGGTGCGCCACTACTCCAAGGTGCGCCACTACTCCAAGGTGCGCCACTACTCCAAGGTGCGCCACTACTCCAAGGTGCGCCACTACTCCAAGGTGCGCCACTACTCCAAGGTGCGCCACTACTCCAAGGTGCGCCACTACTCCAAGGTGCGCCACTACTCCAAGGTGCGCCACTACTCCAAGGTGCGCCACTACTCCAAGGTGCGCCACTACTCCAAGGTGCGCCACTACTCCAAGGTGCGCCACTACTCCAAGGTGCGCCACTACTCCAAGGTGCGCCACTACTCCAAGGTGCGCCACTACTCCAAGGTGCGCCACTACTCCAAGGTGCGCCACTACTCCAAGGTGCGCCACTACTCCAAGGTGCGCGACTACTCCAAGGTGCGCCACTACTCCAAGGTGCGCGACTACTCCAAGGTGCGCCACTACTCCAAGGTGCGCCACTACTCCAAGGTGCGCCACTACTCCAAGGTGCGCGACTACTCCAAGGTGCGCGACTACTCCAAGGTGCGCGACTACTCCAAGGTGCGCCACTACTCCAAGGTGCGCCACTACTCCAAGGTGCGCGACTACTCCAAGGTGCGCGACTACTCCAAGGTGCGCCACTACTCCAAGGTGCGCCACTACTCCAAGGTGCGCCACTACTCCAAGGTGCGCCACTACTCCAAGGTGCGCGACTACTCCAAGGTGCGCGACTACTCCAAGGTGCGCGACTACTCCAAGGTGCGCGACTACTCCAAGGTGCGCGACTACTCCAAGGTGCGCGACTACTCCAAGGTGCGCGACTACTCCAAGGTGCGCCACTACTCCAAGGTGCGCCACTACTCCAAGGTGCGCCACTACTCCAAGGTGCGCCACTACTCCAAGGTGCGCGACTACTCCAAGGTGCGCCACAACTCCAAGGTGCGCCACTACTCCAAGGTGCGCCACTACTCCAAGGTGCGCGACTACTCCAAGGTGCGCCACTACTCCAAGGTGCGCCACTACTCCAAGGTGCGCGACTACTCCAAGGTGCGCGACTACTCCAAGGTGCACGACTACTCCAAGGTGCGCCACTACTCCAAGGTGCGCCACTACTCCAAGGTGCGCCACTACTCCAAGGTGCGCCACTACTCCAAGGTGCGCCACTACTCCAAGGTGCGCCACTACTCCAAGGTGCGCCACTACTCCAAGGTGCGCCACTACTCCAAGGTGCGCCACTACTCCAAGGTGCGCCACTACTCCAAGGTGCGCCACTACTCCAAGGTGCGCCACTACTCCAAGGTGCGCCACTACTCCAAGGTGCGCCACTACTCCAAGGTGCGCCACTACTCCAAGGTGCGCCACTACTCCAAGGTGCGCCACTACTCCAAGGTGCGCCACTACTCCAAGGTGCGCCACTACTCCAAGGTGCGCCACTACTCCAAGGTGCGCCACTACTCCAAGGTGCGCCACTACTCCAAGGTGCGCCACTACTCCAAGGTGCGCCACTACTCCAAGGTGCGCCACTACTCCAAGGTGCGCCACTACTCCAAGGTGCGCCACTACTCCAAGGTGCGCCACTACTCCAAGGTGCGCCACTACTCCAAGGTGCGCCACTACTCCAAGGTGCGCCACTACTCCAAGGTGCGCCACTACTCCAAGGTGCGCCACTACTCCAAGGTGCGCGACTACTCCAAGGTGCGCCACTACTCCAAGGTGCGCGACTACTCCAAGGTGCGCCACTACTCCAAGGTGCGCCACTACTCCAAGGTGCGCCACTACTCCAAGGTGCGCCACTACTCCAAGGTGCGCGACTACTCCAAGGTGCGCCACTACTCCAAGGTGCGCGACTACTCCAAGGTGCGCCACTACTCCAAGGTGCGCCACTACTCCAAGGTGCGTCACTACTCCAAGGTGCGCGACTACTCCAAGGTGCGCGACTACTCCAAGGTGCGCGACTACTCCAAGGTGCGCCACTACTCCAAGGTGCGCCACTACTCCAAGGTGCGCGACTACTCCAAGGTGCGCGACTACTCCAAGGTGCGCGACTACTCCAAGGTGCGCGACTACTCCAAGGTGCGCCACTACTCCAAGGTGCGCGACTACTCCAAGGTGCGCCACTACTCCAAGGTGCGCGACTACTCCAAGGTGCGCCACTACTCCAAGGTGCGCCACTACTCCAAGGTGCGCCACTACTCCAAGGTGCGCCACTACTCCAAGGTGCGCGACTACTCCAAGGTGCGCGACTACTCCAAGGTGCGCCACTACTCCAAGGTGCGCCACTACTCCAAGGTGCGCGACTACTCCAAGGTGCGCGACTACTCCAAGGTGCACGACTACTCCAAGGTGCGCGACTACTCCAAGGTGCGCGACTACTCCAAGGTGCGCGACTACTCCAAGGTGCGCGACTACTCCAAGGTGCGCGACTACTCCAAGGTGCGCGACTACTCCAAGGTGCGCGACTACTCCAAGGTGCGCGACTACTCCAAGGTGCGCGACTACTCCAAGGTGCGCGACTACTCCAAGGTGCGCGACTACTCCAAGGTGCGCGACTACTCCAAGGTGTGCGTGCGGCAAATGCTGCAAGGTGCTGCAAGGTGCGCGTTCAAATGACCGATAGCGTCACTGCCCACTTCGTCATCCCTGCTCCCCCTCACACTCCAAGGTGCTCACTGCGTTATCATGTCTCTCATTGCTTTCCTACCTTCCGCCCACTGCATGCGTCACACCACCCACTGCATGCCTCACACCACCCACTGCATGCCTCACACCACCCACTGCCATCCCCCGGTCTCCTTCCTCTTGTGCCTTTGGTCCCAACCTTCTTCTCTCACCCCCCACCATGTCCTTTTGCATGGCTCTGCTGACGTGGTATGTGCTGAATGCATTGAACCGAGTCAGAGTGTGGCCGTGTCGCCATTCATCCTCAACTACAGCGGGGCGCTCTTCAGAATGTACCCAGGTGTGCTCCCATGCCATGCCATGCCATCCCTCCCATGCCATGCCATGCCATGCCATGCCATGCCCACTGCACCGTAGCCCACCTGCCTGCACCATGGGCCATCTATCAGCAATGACACTGGCCGTGTGCTTGCTGCAATTCTGTGTCTGTGTGTGTTGTTGTGTTGTGTATTCCATGTGTATCTGCCTAGGAGTGTAACGTGTGATGATGCAGTTTTTTTCCTGCATCCTCACGCGCGCCTCACGCGCGCCTCCCCCCGGGCATGGGGCAGCGCCATGGCAGGTGATGGTGAAGCAGGAGGGCACGGGGTCGTACGTCTGTGTGGCGGAGGGGCCACAGCGCTTCCAACTCGGACAGGTCCGCCCCTTGCCTTTCCCCCCATGCTTTTCCCCCATGCCTTCCCCCAATGCCTTACCCCATGCCTTCCCTCCATGCCTTCGCCCCTATGCCTCCCCCCCATGCCTTCCCCCCATGCCTTCCCCCCATGCCTTCCCCCCATGCCTTCGCCCCTATGCCTCCCCCCCATGCCTTCTCCCCATGACTTCCCCCCATGCCTTCTCCCCATGACTTCCCCCCATGCCTTCCCCCATGCCTTCCCCCCATGCCTTCCCCCCATGCCTTCCCCCCATGCCTTCCCCCCATGCCTTCCCCCCATGCCTTCCCCCCATGCCTTCGCCCCTATGCCTCCCCCCCATGCCTTCTCCCCATGACTTCCCCCCATGCCTTCTCCCCATGACTTCCCCCCATGCCTTCCCCCATGCCTTCCCCCCATGCCTTCCCCCCATGCCTTCCCCCCATGCCTTCCCCCCATGCCTTCCCCCCATGCCTTCCCCCCATGCCTTCCCCCCATGCCTTCCCTCCATGCCCCCCTGCCCCGCTGTCCCCCCTGCCCCCGTGACTCTGCGCCGCAACCGTCTCTGCCCGTCTGCCCCTGTGCCCCTGTGCCCGTGTGCCCGTGTGCCACATGTGCTTGCGGGGGCGGCAGGTGAAGGAGGAGCTGCAGCGTGCGCTGGGGCTGGGCGAGGAGGATGGCTCCACCATGCAGTTCCTGCGCCGCGGCTACAAGGTCACACCGGGGGGGGGGGGGGAGGGGGGGGGGGTTGCATCGAGCAAGGTGTGAGGGCGGGGGAAGCGGAGTGGGGGGGGTAGCAAGGCGAGGGAGAGGGGAAGTGGTGCAGAGACGCCCGGAGAGAAGCAGTGGGTGAGTGCAGGGCATGGGCGGGAGGGGCGGGCTAGGGCGATGCTGTGGCTGTGTGGGGGCAGGATGCCAGTAGGCAGGGGGGAGGGCCTGACTGTTGTGGCATGCGGTGAGGTGGGGCGAGCATGTGGGGGGAAGTGGGGCGAGCATGTGGGTGGAAGTGGGGCGAGCATGGGGGGGGAAGTGGGGTTCGCTCCCAGTGACCTCCCTCCCTACTCCTCTGCCCTCACTGCCACCGCCCTCTGGATAGTGGTGTGCCTTGTCGTGTGGCTCTCATCTCATGCTGTGCCTTGTCGTGTGGCTCTCATCTCATGCTGTGCCTTGTGTGTGTGCAGACCAACACGTGGTGGGAAGAGCAGTCAGAGCAAGAGCAGTCAACGGAATGGAGAAGCTGAAGGATGGCTGTATAGAGGGGATAAAGAGTACAGCGCAAGAAAAGCTACAAGAGGATGCAGGTACAATTGCAGGACACTATTGTACCGTCATGATGGTGGATACCGGTAGTCGCTCACATCTATCTCCTTCGGGTGCAGTCAACAAGACATCTACCATAGAAGAATCCACTCCACCTCCACACTGACTTGTACCCGTATCCCTTTCTCTCAATCAGCAATTGAATAAAAGACTAAGCCGACCAGCAGCCCCTGTACGACAAAGTCACACTCACACAAATTGAATGACAGGTTTAATTGGGTACGGTAGCAGTTTTGTACTCATGTTCGTTTATGACACACTCAGCACAATCAGGTCAATCGGAGTTGCATGTTTGCACGATGAAGTTTCTCCCAGTAGATCAAGACATGATTTATTGCTCCAAACAACCAACCATGATCAACCTGCTTAAAACACTGTAAGGTGCAAACCCCATACTGGAGTCTGACTCGTTATTCGAATTCCAGCCAGTAGTCAATCAACATCGGTATAATGTAGTCTGGTTTACTTGAATATCGTATTTACACCTCCCGGTGGACATGTGCGCCTGTCCCATGCCCGACCACCAATGCCATCAGCTGTGCGCGCGGCTGCTCAAGGGGCGACAGGCGCGCAGCTACACGGGCGAGCGCTCGTGAACGACCTTGACTGTGTTGCTCCGCGGACAGCAGCAGTCGCAGCAGGCGCCGAGGCAGTTGCAGCAGCACATGACGAGCGCGATGACGACCGACACCACCCCCAGCAGCAGCAGCAGCGCGCCCCACCACGGCGTGCGGTACTTGTAATCTGCGCAAGCAACGCCGCACAGGGAACTGCTTAGACGCGCCACACAAAGAACTGCAGAAGGCGTGCGGGACACGTTAAAACGGACACGCGCTAACGAACGCGCGACGCGCGCTCTAGCGAAGGACTCCGTGCGATGGAAGCATGGTGAGAGTAAAGCGAGAACCTTTGGGTGGCGCATTTAGACTGCGGGGCGGGCGAATGGCAGGCACGCTCCAGCACGGCGTCCTGTGGTTGAGTCGCGCGGGCGGAAGGATATAGAAGGCGAGGAGCGGACCGCGCAGCGCAAGTGTTTCTGAGAAACAGGCGGTAATTGCATGCGGGCGACGGCCGTGTTGCGGGGCGCGCGCATGCAGGCGACCACCATGATGATCGCGGCTTCGCAAACGAGCACGCGGAGGCGACGGCGGCTTACCGGGGGTGTAGAAGTAGCCGCCGCTGTAGACGAGCAGCGCCGCCTCGCCTCTCGCGATGGCCTCGCAGAGGAGCAGCAGCAACACGACGCGTGCCAGCAGTTGATCACACCCGGCCATAGTAGTGTCTCGCGGTGCGTGGACTTTCGCGATTAGTGCGACGCTGTGCTGTAACGGCAGGACCTCAATCTGAAAACGACTAAGTACGGTACCGTAATAGTTGCGAGAGATTTGAACAAGAATTGAGCGTCTGTTCCTCCGTCATTCCGGGCTGGCAGTATCTGTACTGCATCTCCATTGACTGAGCTTGAAGTGCTGCATAATCGACCTCGCCGCGAAGCCCGCTAGAAGTTATTGGCAGGAAGTGGCGCATATAATTTCTGTACAGGTATCACGCCTCTCGAATATGACGGCTGTTTGTACTCCTCAAAAGCATCTTCACTGCTTTGACGACCAAGAGAGAAAAAAGAAGAGGTAGGGTGTTGGTAAGTTTGTAACATACAGGCTGTTAGGCCCCTAGGCCTAATCTTGCTAAGAAATACCATCATCACCCAGATATACTCCCAGCTGGGCTTATAAAACAGTTAGGAAAAATTCTGGGTGGTCTTATAAATGAAAAATACGTATAAGGTGAATAAATAACACTTATGAAATTTTGAATTAAGGACATGAAAGCGTAGATCTCGCTTTTGCGGATTCAATAGCGAAGATAACACAAAGGGTTCAGTGGTGGAATTTCGAGAAACATGCCACAAACAGGGCTGACGCTACTATACCATTTGATCCGATTTGGATACATTCTTGTATCGACACAAATGTCTCAATGCCCTTTTTCCCGAGTCGCGTCTACACATTTTGTCAACATCGCGACTCAAAATTTTGATGTACGGTACGGTATGTCAAAACATATTTTTTAATTGTCTAGGTTGTAGTGGGGTAGCTCATAGAGGGTACAACGTATTAGGGTTGGTACTTGTAATCCCTATTGCTCTTAGTTCGTCATTCCGCTGCACTCTATGTCTAACATGGTCTCATGCGCTAGGTTAGGTCCGCCTACCGAACCTACTACCGAACCTACGATTAGGTTAGGTTTGTTCAACACTCCCTGCTGCCCTGCACGCCCCGTGCACCCTACTGCCCACCGCGCCCTGCGCGCCACTGTCCTGCCCCGTGCGTCGCGTACGCCTTGCAGCCCGCGCGTTGCGTGCCGCGGCCCTGTTGCCCCGCACGTCGCACGCACCATGCTGCCCCGCGCATCGCGTACGCCCTGCAGCGCATTGCGCGCCCCTGCCCTGCTATCCTGCGCGTCGCATGTACCCTGCAGCCCCGCGCGTCGCGCGCCGCTGCCCTGCTGCCCTGCGTGTCGTGTGCGCCCTGCAGCCCACGCGTCGCGCGCTGCTGCCCTGCTGCCCCGCCCATCGCATGCGCCCTGCAGCCCCGCGTGTCGCGAGCCGCTGCCCTGCTGCCCCGCGCGTCGCACGCGCCTTGCAGCCAGCACGTTGCGCTCCGCTGCCCTGCTGCCCCGCGCGTCGCGCTCGCCCTGCTGCCCTGCACGTCGCACGTGCTCTGCAGCCCGTGCGTCGGTGCCCTTGCCCTCCTGCTCGCCCGCCCTGCGCGCCCAGCTGCTCGCGCGCTGCCCTAGCTGCCCGCGCGCTGCTGCAGGCCCTGCCCATACGCTACCTTGTACGCTGCACATGCCTGCGTGAGCTGCCCTGTCTGTGTGCTGCCCCGCGAGCCGCGCCTGCATGCCCCGCTGCCTTGCAACTGCCGCTCCAACTGCCGCTCCAACTGCCACTGCACCTGCCTCTGCTATTGCTACAGCCACCCGCTGCACCTACAGCTGCCACTGTCGCCCTTGCGCTGCTCTGACTCCCGCTACCAGTCATGGCCTTTGTCACAGTCTTAGTGCTTGACACAGACGACCGTCCTTTCAAGTTAGGGTTTTAGGTTATGTGCCTGCACAGGTATCTCCAGCTTTTCACTATAAATAGCGTCTCCCTGCTCGAGCACACGTTGGGGTCCCTTCAGCCCCCCACAACTCCACTGAGCCTACTGCTGATGCTGGCGAGGACGTGCAGTGGCGGTACCGGGCAGACATCCTTGCTTACACATTGTGGACGGAGCGTGACGATGTCGCACAGCTTGTCATCGCAACTCACATGCCAGTCGACAAGAGGGACCACCTTCGTCAGGTGAAGTCGGCCCAGACTTTGTACGACGCTGTAGTTAGACGCTTCTCCTCCCTTTCTTCTGCCACCCGGCCACTATAGCAGCGCTGTCCATTGTAAGGGGAGGTGCAGCAGCTGGTTGAGGAAGCAAGCGTAGGTGCCTGTGCGTCTGCTCGTACAGGTGGTGCCGCTAGTGGAGGCGGAGGTTATGGGGGTGGACAGCAGCGACAGCAGAGTCAGCAGGAGACCCTCTTGCCGCCACAGCTTCGGGAGTGGGTTTCCCAGCGACGCTATGAACTGTCAAAGTTACCTTCAAATTTTAAGATCATGCAGTTTCGTAAAAGCATAGTTATAACAGCATTGAAGCTAATTATAGCATACCAACGCAACTGTGTGGTGCCGCGCTCGGGAAAATTTGGTTTCCCGTCCCGCCCATGATTGACGGTGTTAGTGCTACACGGCGCCAGGCTGGCGGAAACCCCTGTATTACCGGTTTCAGAGTGCACCCCCGATACAAGTCTGAGGCTCAGCCTACACTTATAAAATTAGGCTGAAATTTCAGACAACTAAAAAAAAAAAACTCTGAAAATCTGACAAGGTACATAAAAAAATTCTTAGACTTCAGACTAGGTACAAAAAAAAAAAGTCTGAACGGACTCTGAATCAGACTAAAAAGTCTGATATATAGGGCCCTAGTTCTGAGGCGCCGCACGCGCGAAATTGGCGCGAATTCGATACGAATATAAGACCCCCCCCCGCCAAACTGAGTCGTACAGCCCTAAATATCAGATAGATAACTGTTAAATAGGTTACCTCGGGTCTTAATAAAGCCAATAGCGTAATAGGTTAGCTTATAGATAGCCTAAATCGCGTGACAGAATAGTGTAGTGTAGGAAGAACCATCAGTAGCAAATAGCGAAACAAGCCAACGGAAAAGTGCCGAGCCTCGGACGAATCGACCAAAGCGGGAAAGGCGTCCAAAAGTGCAACAGATGCATGTGCAACGGTAAGTGTTTCCCTACTTAGGAAAGGTGGGGGTATAGAACCGTCTGCTTGCTTGTTTGTTTTCTCATTATTAGCTAAAGGATTCCTGAGACCTAGCTACCAAGAAGCCACTTCAAGCAGTTAGTCAGCCGAGCATAGCCCTCCTGTAGTGAGGAGCAGCTGTCACTCATTACAAACAAGCAAGGAATGAATGATAGCGTACAATTGAGATCCGGTTTTAGTTACCAGCGTAAGACCATGGAGACGATGCAAGCAACACCAGGATGGCGTGCGCATGCTAGTAGCATCAAGTCAAAAGATAAGAGCGAGCGTACATCACGTCGTAGCGAATCGCGGACGTATCGGGCGCCGCATCAACGCGAACAAACGGATCCGAGGCGAGAAGTTGGAGGGAAGCCACCGGTTGCGTCAGACCAAGGGACGGTGCAACTGGACGCACGATGGGCCCAGGAAGCGCAGGAACGCTGGAAGGCGAGAGAAGTTCGCGAATCGCCACTAACTATGCAACGAATGCGAGCAACGGTGTCGTCGTCGCCTCGGCAGTGGAGTCGAAGAGGACTCGAGGAGCGACCCATGTAACAGTGTGGCAGCCGAATGCTGCCAAGTACAGTGCAGGTGGGCGGAAGTCAAGCGCCACCTCACCAACTGTTCGTATTGGTCAAACGCCTCAACCTGCAGCTGGGCGACCAGGTCCTGACGCGCAGCCCAACACAAACCCTCGCGCGAAAATTACGAAACGCAGAACACCGAAGTTCCGACCGCTCGCCGACTTCGCCAACAACACCGACGAAATTACAGCCCCGTAACCAAGCTCGCCGTCCAATCCCGTACCGCAATAATTCTCTGAATTTCACGGCAGGTTCATTTCAAAGGGGTTGGGTTACCATTGAGAAATTCAGAGAGAGTCACGACTTGGGAGTGCGACTCGATATTTGAATGTGCTCTATAAAATTGTACTGTGAAATTTGTGAAATTTGTGAAGTCATAGTGCAATTTCCAGAGAACTCCAGAGAGCACTCCATCCTCGTTTTCCTAGCCTACTAAGGCTGCTACTTCCCTGCCAGCAACGTTTCACTGGTAATCAGAGCCTGGTTAGTTATTTCGCACGCTCCCGCCATATTCTAGACCCTATGGCGGGACCGTCTGATATGACGCCGGAACTCTGGAACGAATTTGTGGCGAATATGCGCCGAGAAATTGAACGCGAGGTGCGTGACCGGATCCTCGGCGAACTCCAGGAACGTGGACTCCTGGGCACACAGGTGCCGACGCCAGCACCTGCTGTGGTTTCTGCACGACCCAAAGCACCCGAACCTGAGCCGTTCATCCCTGGAAAACGTCACTTACCGGTGCGACGGTGACTTTTCCAAGTGGAGGAATACCTCTCCCTTTGTCATGTCAACCGGGCGGAGTGGGCTCGGCACGCCGGCATGATGCTGAGGGGTGCAGCTGCTACTTGGTGGCAGAGTTGCCATGCTACGATTTCAACTTGGGAAGAGTTTTCTGCATCGCTATTAATGAACTTCGAGCCGGTCAACTCCATCGAGCGCGCACAAGACAACCTCGCTGAATTACGCCAACATCGCTCGGTCGCTGAGTACATCAACCGCTTCCGCGAGCTCGTGCTTGAGATCCCTGACATCCCTGCTGCTGAACAGATGGACAAATTCAAGCATGGGCTGAAGCCGAAAATCCGCACCGAGGTCGAACTCCGCGGCGCTACGACGTTGGATGAGATGATTCGTGTCGCCGAGCGTTTTGACACCATCAACTTTGCAGCATACCAGCGATTCCAAGGACGAACCGGGCAGCACACCACTGCTGGACCTACCTACCGCACCAACGGTCCTTCTCCCATGGAGCTCGGTGTGGTGGAACAGCGTGCACGCAACCAGTCCACGCTTACGTGCTACTCGTGCGGGAAAGTCGGCCATATCAAGCGACATTGCCCGAACCGCCACAACTTCGAAAGGTCTCCGGGAAACGGACAGCGCCAGTAGCAGTGGGGCAGACCTTTGGCGCATCGCATGCCCCGCTTCTCCCGACTCCATTATTCATCGGCACCTCTGAACTCTACAGCACATCCAACGCTCCATTCCCCGCCATCATTCTATACGCAAAAATAAAGAATCGCTACGTTGACTTTTTGCTCGATACCGGCGCTTCAGCAAATTTCCTCTCTCCCTCAATTGCTGCTGAACTTTCTCTCCCCGAAGATCCCAACAGCAACCCGCAGGACGTGATCATGGCAGATGGTACTCGGCGGCGCTGCGGACCTACTCTCCTCCCTGTGCATTGCATGTTTGGAAGCTTGGAGGCGACGGTCACGTTCGAGCAACTGCACCTCGGCGGGTACGAAGGCGTTATCGGTCGACCATGGTTGCACCAGTTTGGACCGCGGATTTATTGGCGCAACGGAACTGTCACCGTCGGCAACTACGACCTCCCATCCCACTCCTTTCGCCGACCATGGTAATCCCCAACCAGTTCCGCTTCATCAACCCATCCACCCCAACCTGCCCCATCTCCATCTTCCCATATCCCCCCTCTCCCTCCTCCTCGCATAGCTCCCGTGCAGCAGCCAACACCACCCGGCTCCCCCGAAGTGATCAACACACCTCCTCCTTCTCCACCCCACCCAACCCAGCAGCCACGACGTCCCATCATCCGCCCCGCCTCTGAAGTTATCAATCCATCAGCCCCCACCCCTCCATCACCACCTCCTCCTCATCATCTCCTAGTCATCTTCACCGCTCCCGAATCTGAACCATCACCCAACTCTCTCCCATCACCTATACAGAAGTTACTCCAAGGCTACACCGACGTCTTCCCCGAAGATCTTCCCGCCGAACTTCCACCCAAGCGTGCTATTGACCATAGCATCCGCCTCATTCCAGGTTCTACACCGCCCGTGCGCCCAACCTATCGCATGAGCACCGCTGAACTTTTGGAGCTCCGACGTCAACTCGATGACCTTTTCGAGAAGGGTTTCATCCGCCCAAGCACCTCACCATACGCTGCCCCCGTGCTTTTCAACCGCAAGAAGGAAGGTGACCTGCGCCTTTGCATCGACTACCGCGCCCTCAACGCCATCACAATCAAGAATAAGTACCCGCTGCCCCGTGTCGAGGAGTTGTTCGACATGCTTGGGGAAGCAACTGTTGAGTGATGCTACCATTCGCATTCACGTCTGTCTGCCTCCCATCATATGTTCGTGCGTTGCATGCGTGTTGTGAGTGTGTGCAAGAAGTTGTGTTTTGTGCGGTTTGGTTTTTCCGAGTGTGTGTGTGAATGTTATTTGGCTTGAGCAGATATCTGAAGTGACTCCTCTGCTCAAGAGCTTTCCGAGGAACCAAGTATCGCTTCAATCGGAGCACGAACAAGAAAGTTACGAACGTTGGAGTTCGTATGCTTTTGATATTTGGTTGTGGTGACTATGGGAAGTTGTGGGGTTGACTCAATATGGGGTACAGACTTTTGGGGGTTGGGAAATTCATCTTTTCTACTGTAGTTGCTGCCAAATGGTTGGGAGAAACCAAACCAGGTTGGCAAGTGTGGCCAAGTTGGGTTGAGGTGGATTGTGGAGGTTGGGATAGTGACAAAGGTCAAAGTTGGGTTGCCTATGGGGAAGGGAATTGTATGGCATGGGGTTTCCTTGGTTGGGGACTCTCTTGGGACCTTCCCTCTTGTCCTCCTCATCCCTTCCACCTGGTTTAGTGCTACTCCAATTCTCTTGTGTGAACTTGTGAGATCATTGTGATTGAGTTACGTTTTCTATGGCAGCATACCCCCTAGTGCGCCGAAGTTCATAACTCGAGTTATACTCCATATTTTGATACTATTCAAATTGGGCAAGATAGCCACGGTCAAGGAATTCTAACAGTGGACCTTTCGTCGAAGACGTTTCTTGTGACGACGACTTTTCTGTCCAGAATTGTAGTTGACGATTTTGAGATATTTCAGCCCCTAATCTTCATAGACTCCGTCCTTAATCTCTAACAAGTGGTATCAGAGCTGATTAAGGACCCTATGAGGAGTCTACTGAAGTGTGAAGACCCTTTTAGACCCACCATGGCCTGTGGGCGTGCCTAAGTGGAGTTCTGGAGGTTGGATGTGACTTCCGCTAAGGGGAAACTCTGCCGAAATTTCGTTGGCGCCGACACTTGTGAAGATTGTGTGGATCTACATTGTGACCAGCAAAGGGGGGAGCTGAAACCTCTGATTGGGAGCAGAGGAGATGAATCAAGGGAGTGGAGATGCAGCTGAGAAGAAGAGTGAACCGCCACCATCCAAGATCGAAGCTTTGGATGGCTCCAACTATGAGGAATGGAGCGGGCGGATGCGGAGCGCCTTCAAGCGCTACAAGCTGGTGAAAATTGCAATGGGAGAGGAGAAGATGCCGGGGGAAGGAGATGCCCGCGATCGGTGGATTGAGAAGAGCGCGGTGCTTTACGACCTCATCCTCCAATCGGTCAACAACGACATGTTCCAGCACATCAAGGATTTGGTGGAGTTGGATGATTCCGGACCGAAGGCATGGAAGCTGCTACGCGACGTGATTCAGCCCAACACGCTGCCGATGGTGATTGTGTTGGAGAAGGAGTTGGCTGCCCTCTCCATGAAACCGGGAGATGATGTGAAACCGGTCCTTGACAAGATCAAGGACACCTATGCGAGGATGGCAGCGGCGGGCAGCGAAGTGTCGCAGATGCAACAGTGCACCAAGATCATCTCGGTGCTCGACAACTCGTGGGACAACCTCATCCCCACCCTCAACGTTCAGCAGGACAAATGGACGCCTGAGTGGCTACGGCAGCAGATTCTGCAGGAGGACTTCCGCAGACGCCACACGGGAGGTGGTGCTGCCAACAAAACTGCTGAGGGGTATGGAGCTGCAGGAGGCAGCAGAGGAAGAGGGGGAGGGAGAGGCCGAGGCCGTGGGAGAGGCTTTGGCAGAGGGAGAGGCCGAGGTGACTACAATGAGGGGCATGGGAGCTCTGGTGGCAGGGGGAGCACCCGAATGGAGGGTGCGTGCTGGTACTGCAAGAAGGCTGGACACCCGTGGTTCAAGTGTTTCAGCCGGCCTGAGGGATGGGCCCCTCCAGGCATGAAGCCGCCAAGTGGTGAACGTGCACGCGGTGGCGCTGTGCAAGGTTCAGGTGCACAAGGTGATGGTGCACAAGGTAAAGCCGACCCTGGGATGTTCCTCATGGTTGAGGATGTGCAAGGGAGTGGGGGTGATGTGGGTTCAGTTGGGAAGGTTGTGATGCACCCCCTCACTCACTGGGTGATCGATTCAGGTTGCACGAGTCATATGACCCCACGGGCAGATTTGCTTGATGAGGTAAAACCTCCTGGGAAGATCAAGTTTGTGGCTGCCGCTTCAGGTGCTTTGCTCCCTGTGATTGGTGTTGGGAACGCCAAGGTGATGGGAGCCAATGGAGAGCTTGTGGGGCTTGGGAATGTGCTGTTGGTTGAAGGTTTGTCCGCTAACCTTCTTTCTGTGCGCCGGCTGCAGAAGAGCAAGGCTGAAGTTACCTTCGGCCCAACCAGCTGCCGTGCAAAGCTTGGGAAGTTGCTGCTGTGGAACTTGGAGGAGAAGAGCAGCTGCATCAAGGACCTGTGGCAGCTGCCCATCATCCCTTGGAAGGGGAAACCACCAGCAACGGCAAAGGCAGCGGCAGCGGCTAAAGCAACTTCGGGAGGAGAGGAGACTGCACCAACTGCTGGGGCCCTGGATGCAGTCAAGAAGGTGCAGCAGCCACAACAGCCACATGGTGAGGTGCTTGCTGGTGTGGATGCGACAGCTGCATGGGCAAAGGCTTCACCTGGGAGTGGTGAGGCTGATTGGGAGACGTGGCATGAGAGGCTGTGCCATGTGAACATTCCTATGCTGCAGAAGTTGGGTGCTTGAAGGGGCTGGAGGTGAAGGGGGCAGCAAAGGAGATTGGGAGCTGCCCTACATGCCTTGAAACGAAGTTCACGAAGTTTCCCTTCAGCAGCAGCACGGGACCAGCCAAGGCACCGCTCGCGCTTGTGCACATGGATGTGGTGGGCCCCACGAGGGCCCTTTCTCTCTCGGGCAGCCGCTACTTCTTGACCATTGTGGACGACCACACGCGTGCGGTGTGGGTCTACCCTCTGAAGACTAAGGGGGAGGTGGCAGCGGCTGTTCTCAAGGAGTGGATGCCGAGAGCTCAAAGGGAGAGCGGACATAAGGTGAAGGTGATCCGCACTGACAACGGGGGAGAATTCATTGGCGCTGATTTTGAGGCGGTGCTGAAGAAGAAGGGGATCCAGCATCAGCTCACGGTGCCCTACAACCCTCAGCAGAACGGTGTGGCTGAGCGGTTCAACCGGACCCTGCAGGAAGGTGCTCGCACTCTCCTTGGGCGTGCAGGGCTGCCGGATCCGTTTTGGGTGACTGCACTGCGGCAGGTCGCCCTTGTGAAGAACAGGGTGCTGGCGACTGTGGGGGACAAGCAGTGGGTCCCCTACACCAAGTGGTATGGGATTGCACCAGCTGTGAACATGCTGAGAGCCTTTGGGTGCATGGTGGTGTTTCATGTGCCTAAGGAGAAGAGGGGAAAACTGGAAGCTTCTGGGAGATGGGGAGTACACTTGGGGCTTGCTAAGGATCATAAGGGCTGGTTGATATGGGACTTGACCAGCCAGCAGCTGACTGTGTCAAGGGATGTGAAGTTCCTTGAGTCCTTGTACTACAAGGAGTGGAAGCAGCAGCAGCAGAAGCTTCCTACTACACCGCTGATCATTGAGGCCGATGAGGTGCAGCGGCCTTCGAGGCAAGTGCAGGTCACTGTCTCAGAGGAGGAGATTTCTGGGGTGACTGAGGATGGGGGAGAACCTGAGGTGGAGGAGCAGCAGCAGCAGCAGCAGCAGCAGCAGCAGCAAGATGCTCCACAAGGTGCCGCACGTCCGGTTGACCGTCCTAGGAGGGATGTGCGCCCTCCTAACCGGCTGACCTATCCGAGCTTTGGCAAGCCAAAGGTGGTACGGGCTGGGAGTGTGGCTGAGCAGTGTGATGAGGAAGAGATAGCACACTGCTACTGGGCAGCCGTCCCTGAGCCCAAGACGCTAGCTGAGGCCTTGAGTGGGCCCGATGCTGAAAAGTGGAAGCAGAGTGTGAAGGAGGAGTATGATTCTCTGCTGGAGAATGAGACATGGGAGCTGTGTGAGCTGCCACCCGGGAAGAAGGCCATTTCTTCCAAGCTGATTTTCAGGCACAAGTACGGACCTGATGGGGCGCTGACCCGCTACAAGTCAAGGCTTGTGGCTAAGGGGTTTCAGCAGACAAAGGGAAAGGACTTCAACGAGCTCTATGCTCCTGTGGGGAAAGGCACAACACTTCGGGTGTCATTGGCAATGGCAGCAAACCGTGGATGGCGGGTGAAGCAGATGGACATCACCACCGCCTTCCTCAATGGGATCATTCTGGAGGAGCTGTACATGTTACAGCCTGAGGGTTTGGATGATGGGAGCGGCAGGGTGTGCAGGCTGAAGAAGGCCATCTATGGCCTGAAGCAGGCTCCTCGTGCATGGTACCACAAGTTAGAGGAGACTCTGCTGGCTGGGGGTTTCAAGAAGAGTGAGTGTGATCACAGCTTGTTCCTGCTGCAGGAGAAGGAGCAGTTTCTCATGCTCCTGGTGTATGTGGACGACATCCTGCTCTTCTCTGAGTCGTCTGCAATGATTGAGCATGTGGAGGAGATGCTGGAGATGCAGTTTAAGTGCTCCAAGATGGGAGATGTGAAGTACTATTTAGGGATGCATGTGGAGAGGGACCTTGACAAGGGAGTGTTGAGGTTGCACCAGAGAAATGTCAGATTATAATGCATGTCTAGTCTGTAGTGGGGTACTCAAAAGTGAGTATAACCCTTTTAGGGCTTACTACTTGTATCCCCCTCCTTTCTAGTTTCACCATTCTCCTTCCACAATTCTCTCGACATTTTCCTTACACCCTACACCCTCGAACTTCACCAAGTCACCTAAGCTACTATGGCTCCTAAGCCAAACTCACGCTAGTATTTTGACATGCTATCAGAGCTTAAAGCTCCTGGCCTGTGGGCCCACTTGCTTCCGCTGCCCTACTGTGTGTCGCGCGCCCCGTGGCGCGCGACATTCTCTTTTTCTTCCCGCCACGCGCTCGGAACGCGTGGCGGTTTTCTGCCCGCCGTGCGCCCCGAGGCGCGCGGCGGGTTCCTACCTCGTAGCGGCGTCTTGGGGGCCCGCGCACTGGCCCCGACCGTCGCCTCGTCGCGGCGTTTTTGGGGGCCCGCACGCAGGCCCCTCCCGTCGCCTCGTCGCGGCACTTTCGGGGCCCGCGAGCCGGCCCCTCCCGTTGCCTCGTCACGGCGCCTTAGGGGCCTGCGCGCGGTCCCCTCCCGTCGCCCGTCGAGGCACTTTCGGGGGCCTGCGCGGCTCCCTAGCACGTCGCCCGTCAGGGCACCCTGGGGGCCGCGCCCTTCCCCTCCCCTCCCTCCTAATTTCCGCTGCAGCAGCAGCCCCTGGAGCAGCCGCCCCAGCAGCAGCAGCACCTGGAGCAGCCGCCCCAGCAGCAGCAGCCCCTGGAGCAGCCGCCCCAGCAGCAGCAGCCCCTGGAGCAGCCGCCCCAGCAGCAGCAGCCCCTGGAGCAGCCGCCCCAGCAGCAGCAGCCCCTGGAGCAGCCGCCCCAGCAGCAGCAGCCCCTGGAGCAGCCGCCCCAGCAGCAGCAGCCCCTGGAGCAGCCGCCCCAGCAGCTGCAGCCCCTGGAGCAGCCGCCCCAGCAGCAGCAGCCCCTGGAGCAGCCGCCCCAGCAGCAGCAGCCCCTGGAGCAGCCGCCCCAGCAGCAGCAGCCCCTGGAGCAGCCGCCCCAGCAGCAGCCGCCCCTACAGGAGCAGCCCCAGCAGCAGCAGCCCTGGAGCAGCCGCCCCAGCAGCAGCAGCACCTGGAGCAGCCGCCCCAGCAGCAGCAGCCCCTGGAGCAGCCGCCCCAGCAGCAGCAGCCCCTGGAGCAGCCGCCCCAGCAGCAGCAGCCCCTGGAGCAGCCGCCCCAACAGCAGCAGCCCCTGGAGCAGCCGCCCCAGCAGCAGCAGCCCCTGTAGCAGCCGCCCCAGCAGCAGCCGCCCCAGCAGGAGCAGCCCCAGCAGCAGCAGCCCCTGGAGCAGCCGCCCCAGCAGCAGCAGCCCCCTGGAGCAGCCGCCCCAGCAGCAGCCCCTGGAGCAGCCGCCCCAGCAGCAGCAGCCCCTGGAGCAGCCGCCCCAGCAGCAGCAGCCCCTGGAGCAGCCGCCCCAGCAGCAGCCGCCCCTGGCCCCTGCAGCAGCCGCTCTTGGACCCGGTGCAGCCGTGGGGGGGTGGGTGTGGGGGTGATGGTTGTGGGGGTGTCGGTTGTGCGTGCCGTCCCCTCCTCCTCCTCCTCCTTCGTCTCCCACTGCTGCAGCTATCGCTGAGGGGGGTGGTTGTGTGGGAGTCTGGGGTTTAGGGTTTAAGGGGGTGCTGTGGGTGTAGGGCTAGGGTTTGAGCAGGGGGTGTGTGAGAGGGGCGTTGGGCAGCTGGGGGAGGTTAAGTGGAGGCAGCAGTCTTGTCGTCAGCAGCACCAGCAGTCCGGAGGCTACAATCTCCGGTAGTCGCCAGTCGCCTGTGGGTCAGTTGCTCGTCTGCCGCTACTTTTAGCCGCGGAGCCAGTTACTCCTGTAGTCCGGGCCTTTGCTTCGGTAGCCACTGAGCCAGCAGCTCGTCTGTGTGTCTGCAGCGTCAGCAGTCGCCTCCCATCTTCTCTCCCCCACAGTCTCTCCTCCTCCTCACTTGCCCTCTGTGATTAGCTCTAGCCTTACTTACCTATTGTGAACTCTAGCTCTATGCCTGCATGCTGTACTGATTATACCCCACTTTGACTATGGGGGTGTGTCAGATTATAATGCATGTCTAGTCTGTAGTGGGGTACTCAAAAGTGAGTATAACCCTTTTAGGGCTTACTACTTGTATCCCCCTCCTTTCTAGTTTCACCATTCTCCTTCCACAATTCTCTCGACATTTTCCTTACACCCTACACCCTCGAACTTCACCAAGTCACCTAAGCTACTATGGCTCCTAAGCCAAACTCACGCTAGTATTTTGACAAGAAAGTATTGTGAGGGGCTGGCTGAGAAGTACGGGCTGCAAGATGGAGGAAAGCCAGCCACCCCACTGCCTTCGGGGTTCACTGTGGAGCCCTGTGCTGATGAGGAGGTGGTGGGTGAGAGTGACAGGAAACTTTTTCATTCCATGGTTGGGGCACTCAACTATGCGGCTAACCACACACGGCCTGACATTGCCTTTGCAACAGGTTTCACGCCCCAGTCATGAGCAGCTGGAAGCGGCCAAGAGGTTGGTCCGCTATGTGAGTGCAACGGCATCAGTGGGTTTGGAGTACAGTGCTGTGAGGCAGAGGCTGCAGAGGAGTGCAGCTGATTTGAGCAAGGGGGAGATGCTCCTGACCTGCTACACTGACGCTAGCTTCAACTCGGTGAAAGCGGATGGCACCAGCATTGGAGGCTATATGTGCCTGTTCGGAGGTGGTGCAGTGAGCTGGCGCAGTAAGAAGCAGAATGAGGTGGGGCAGTCCTCGTGTGAGACAGAGTACATGGCCCTGCATCATGGGGCAAAGGAGGTGGTGTGGCTGAGGCGTTTGTTGGAGGAGATTGGAGTTGGTCAGAGGGAGCCGACTGTGATTTTCTGTGATAATGAGTCGGCGGTGAAGCTAGCGAAGAATGCTTGTCTTCATGGGCTGACCAAACACATCAGGCCTAAGTGGCACTGGGTGAGAAGGCTCCTGGACAAGGAGGTGCGGCTGGAGATTGTGAAGACCCATCAGCAGGCGGCTGACATTCTCACCAAGCGCCTGGCTGAATCTGAGCATTGGAAGGGCATGAAGCTTGCTGGGATGAGTGTGCATTGAGGGTGCATGCTTGAGCTATGGCATGTGGGATGATGGTTGGCAGCCAGAGGGGGAGTTTGTTGAGTGATGCTACCATTCTCATTCACGTCTGTCTGCCTCCCATCATATGTTCGTGCGTTGCATGTGTGTTGTGAGTGTGTGCAAGAAGTTGTGTTTTGTGCGGTTTGGTTTTTCCGAGTGTGTGTGTGAATGTTATTTGGCTTGAGCAGATATCTGAAGTGACTCCTCTGCCCAAGAGCTTTCCGAGGAACCAAGTATCGCTTCAATCGGAGCACGAACAAGAAAGTTACGAACGTTGGAGTTCGTATGCTTTTGATATTTGGTTGTGGTGACTATGGGAAGTTGTGGGGTTGACTCAATATGGGGTACAGACTTTTGGGGGTTGGTAAATTCGTCTTTTCTACTGTAGTTGCTGCCAAATGGTTGGGAGAAACCAAACCAGGTTGGCAAGTGTGGCCAAGTTGGGTTGAGGTGGATTGTGGAGGTTGGGATAGTGACAAAGGTCAAAGTTGGGTTGCCTATGGGGAAGGGAATTGTATGGCATGGGGTTTCCTTGGTTGGGGAATCTCTTGGGACCTTCCCTCTCGTCCTCCTCATCCCTTCCACCTGGTTTAGTGCTACTCCAATTCTCTTGTGTGAACTTGTGAGATCATTGTGATTGAGTTACGTTTTCTATGGCAGCATACCCCCTAGTGCGCCGAAGTTCATAACTCGAGTTATACTCCATATTTTGATACTATTCAAATTGGGAAAGATAGCCACGGTCAAGGGCTACAACATACTCGAGTTTAAAAGAATTCTAACAGTGGACCTTTCGTCGACGACGTTTCTTGTGACGACGACGTTTCTGTCCAGAATTGTAGTTGACGATTTTGAGATATTTCAGCCCCTAATCTTCATAGACTCCGTCCTTAATCTCTAACAGCAACAGTTTTCAGCAAGCTCGACCTACGCTCCGGTTACCACCAGATCCGGCTCGCCGAAGACGACATCAAGAAGACGGCGTTTCGAACCCGCTACGGCCACTTCGAGTTCCGCGTACTTCCGTTCGGCCTCACCAACGCACCAACCACGTTCATGGGACTCATGAACGACATTTTTCGGCCCTTCCTCGACCGCTTTGTCATCGTGTTCCTCGATGACATCCTCATTTTCAGCAAGTCACTCGAGGAACACGCTCAGCACCTACGCATCGTCCTCGACACGCTTCGCCAACACCGCCTCTACGCCAAGCTCTCCAAGTGCACCTTCGCCCGTTCAAGCATCGGCTTTCTCGGCCATGTCATCAGCTCCAAAGGCATTGCTATGGACCCCGCAAAGGTCCAGTGCCTTGCTGATTGGCCAGCCCCACGCACGGTAGCGGAGCTGCAAAGTTTCATCGGCCTCGCCAAGTATTACCGGAAATTCATTTTCAACTTCTCTCACATCTGCGCCCCTTTGACCGATCTGTTCCGTCAAGGAGCTGCCTTTCAATGGGGACTACCGCAGCAGACCGCTTTCAACTCAATCAAATCAGCACTCACCTCTGCACCGGTCCTCACCGTCGCCGACCCTTCACGCCCATACTTCATATGGACCGATGCTTCCGATGTCGCTGTCGGTGCCATTCTTTGCCAAGACCACGGCCATGGGATGCAGCCACTCGCTTTCGAGTCACGCAAGCTTCAACCGGCAGAGCGCAACTACGCAACACACGATCGGGAGCTCCTTGCCATTGTCCACGCAATCAAGACATGGCGCTGTTACGTGGAGCTGCAGCCCGTCACCGTCTACACCGACCACCGCCCTCTTCAACACTTGAAAACACAGCCCGTGCTCAGCCGCCGCCAAGCCCGATGGGCTGAGTTTTTGGAGCAGTTCGTACCCTCACTTCAGATTATCTACCGCCCCGGAAAACTCAACCCAGCCGACATCTTGTCCCGACCACCACCACCAGCCCCACCACCCACCGACCAGCCCAAACCAACCACCAACCAGCCCCACCACTCCCCAACCAGCCCCACCTCATCACCTCCACCTCACACTCCGAACCCACCCTTGCAACTCCATGGAATCAGCAGCATCACTTGGGATGATACCTTCATCACGAAATTTCAGCGCGCCTACAAACGTGACATGTTTTTTGTCAAGCAAGCACCCGAGGACCCGGCCTACTCATTTGAAGACCCATTTTGGTACAACACCGTCACCAAGACCATTTGTGTCCCTGCAGATCGCTCCTTACGACAGCTGCTACTCTCCGAATACCACGACACCGTTACCGGCAGCCACTTTGGTGTTGAGAAGACCTACGCACGCCTCTCCAACGACTACCATTGGCCACGCATGCATGCTGATGTGCGTGACTTCATACGCACCTGCCGCACCTGCCAACAACTCAAAGCACGCACCACCAACCGCTACGGACTCCTTCAGCCCATCCCTCCACCTACCAAAGTGTGGGATGAAGTCACCATGGACTTCATCATGGATCTGCCCCGCACACCCCGCAGCTACAACGCTATCCTAGTCGTCGTCGACCGACTCTCCAAAATGAGCCACTTCATTCCTACCCACACAACCGTCACCGCACCCGAAACAGCCCGACTCTTCTTCGATCACATAGTCCGCCTACATGGTCTCCCATCCGCCATCATTTCAGACCGTGACCCCCGCTTCTTGAGTGACTTTTGGCAGAGCCTCTTCAAGCTTCACGGAACCCGGCTGAAGTTTTCTACCGCGTATCACCCTGAAACGGACGGACAAACCGAACGGATGAACCGCACGCTTGAAGACTCCCTCCGTGCACAAGTTACTGCTCGCCAAACTGATTGGGATCTCCACCTCACCGCCATCGAACTCGCATACAACAGCACACCCCACCTTTCCACCGGCCAGCCACCCTTCTACCTCGCAACCGGACAGCACCCCCGCCTCCCCATGACCCCACCCCCCCACCTCTCCCACGCACCAGCAGCCTTTGAGTTCCTCACCTCACTCGAATCAGCCATTGATGCCGCTCGCACCTCCATCCTTAAAGCTCAAGCCAAACAGACCCACTATGCCAACTCCCACCGCAAATATATACGCTTCAAGGTTGGCGATCAAGTGTTACTCTCCACTGACCACCTACCTCTCCTACGCAAAGGCACAACCAGAAAACTCGCCCCTCGCTTTATTGGCCCGTTCACCATCACCCGAGTCCTCTCACCAGTCACCTACCGTCTCCAACTGCCCAGCTATATGAAGTTTCACCCCGTCTTCCATGTCCAGCGCCTCCGCCCTTTCCGTGCACCTTCACACGACCGTCCAGCCACACGCCAACTGCCACCGATGTTCGAAGGCAGCCCCGGCCTGTTTGAGGTTGCATCTATCGCTGCATATCGCGACACACCTCATGGTCGCGAGTTTCTTGTTCATTGGAAGGACCAGCCCACTAGTGACGACTCATGGGAACCAGAGAGCCACCTTGACCGTGCCGCAACTGCTGTAAATCGGTATTTGACCAGCCACGGTTTGGCGTCGTGGACGGCGCCACTTGGAGGGGGAAGTAATGTAACAGTGTGGCAGCCGAATGCTGCCAAGTACAGTGCAGGTGGGCGGAAGTCAAGCGCCACCTCACCAACTGTTCGTATTGGTCAAACGCCTCAACCTGCAGCTGGGCGACCAGGTCCTGACGCGCAGCCCAACACAAACCCTCGCGCGAAAATTACGAGACGCAGAACACCGAAGTTCCGACCGCTCGCCGACTTCGCCAACAACACCGACGAAATTACAGCCCCGTAACCAAGCTCGCCGTCCAATCCCGTACCGCAATAATTCTCTGAATTTCACGGCAGTTTCATTTCAAAGGGGTTGGGTTACCATTGAGAAATTCAGAGAGAGTCGCGACTTGGGAGTGCGACTCGATATTTGAATGTGCTCTATAAAATTGTACTGTGAAATTTGTGAAGTCATAGTGCAATTTCCAGAGAACTCCAGAGAGCACTCCATCCTCGTTTTCCTAGCCTACTAAGGCTGCTACTTCCCTGCCAGCAACGTTTCAACCCAGCCCACGTGGGAACCATGAATTGGTGGCAGCCCAGACCGCGATGGGAATACAAGAGGAAAAAGGAGGCCCACATCACACCTGGCGTTGGAATTCCGCATCGTAGCCGAAGGTGGAGGTAGCGGACCGGTACACCGGGATACCGGGGATGCGGCCGACTGAAAGAAACCGTCTCACTCCTAATGACGCCACGGAATGAACTTGGCGAGTTAGGAGCTGAGAATATGATCAATCCGACGAGCTCGGAGGAAAGATGTCGTAGCACTTGAGATCACAGAAATCGCCCAAGAGATGAGAGAGCAATACTTGTTTATATATGGCTGGGTACAAGCTACGAATTGAAGATGAAATTTCTGGAATAGCTCTCTAGTTTTATAGCTAAAACATGCAAGCACAATTATAACATCAAACCGTGCGCGACTCGCTAGAAATCCGGACTTAGGATTGCGTCCAATTTCCGCGACGTCAGCATTCACAATTTCGGACTTTGCCGAGTTTGTTTCTTCATGCCGAAATCGTGTGTTACACGAAATTGTAGCGAGTGTAGCGAGATGTTTAAAAACATTCGCCCACACTATCGCTAATTTCGTTTGTGCTTGTGGGACTGCCAAGTGTTGCCCTCACAACATTTCGGACCCAACCAGGGGAAGTTCGGTTGCGTGGCAACGCGGACAATTCGCCGTCACCCCAACCTTCCAAGAACAAACCCTCCCTTGGTCCGAGTTAAGGGAGGTCTTCGCGTGGGGGGCAATCCCGTCCCCCACACTTCCAACACCGACCCTGAAGAATAACGTCATGCAGCTAGAGACGGCGTAATATTGCTGGGAACGTGATGGATTTGACCCTCAGGAGTTCTTCCGGAAGATGGTGGTTACGCTTGTGGGAGAAGCGGAAACCCTCTACTGTATGGTGCAGAGGGAGATCCTGGACAAGCTGGAGCAAGGGATCATCGAGAACCCGACGGAACGATTCGTAAAACTGTTAAAACGCGAGCAATCCTCCTTTCCTCCTCCCCTCTCCTCTCCCCCCCCTCTTCCTACCCTCTTCCTAATTTTCCCCCTCACCAGGCCAATCACCAGTAGCAGTCGCAGACATCTCTTTGGGTCGCTTCGCTTGAGACGCCTCAGAAGCAATTCTCCTCTCCTCCTCCCCTCTTTTTGCGCTGCCCTCTTCCTCTTCTCCTGTTTTCCCGTCCACCAGGCCTATCACCAGCAACAGTGGTTGGCATTCCACTGGGCTGCTTTTTCGGGTTTGCTCTTCTCACTGCTACCCTTGTGTGGTTTCTCCTCCCCAAACGCTAAACGCGAGTCACTCTCAAATGCCTCTAACAAAACCTGCGAGAATTGTCTCGAGAGTGATTCCAACACACTCTTTGCTTGCCTGCTCGTGATTAAAACCCGGAGCCTGAGTTACAAAAAGTGTTTTGAGGTGTTAACACTTTCCCTCCCGAACTAGGGTGGTTACCAGGTATCCAACTGGTAAACGTGAGCACTAATTTCTCCCGCTCTGTCAGTTTTCTCCGTGCTTCACACTCGCAGTCAGCACCTGCATTTCCCTTCGATTGAGTATGCGCGCCGCACCGACCATACGATCGTCCATAAATTGTGTTCACTTGATATGCTTGGCTGGTGTGAGCGATGCTTGGATTCTATAGTGTCTGAGTTTTTAGCTGATTCTGTCAGCGATGTTATTTTCTGCTCTACTCCGTCTCTTGACTGCAAACTACTGGGTTGCGACGTCCGATATCATCTCGTTGACTCACGGGAGAGTCGCATCATTTTTCGCTAACCTGCGACCTTTTGCAATTCTTCCGCACCTCATATTGCCTGAACCCCTGACCTACCAAACCAAGCAATGATCGGTTTTTATAATTCAGGTTTCTGGTTTTAATTGTACTGTGAAGTAACTCTCAGCAATAATAATAAACGAACTCTATTCCCCACCCACCACCGCAATTTCACCCATGTTCCACCAGGCAAGTGGGGCGACTTAGACGTGTTTCATGAGTTCTCCTTGCAGCAGCTAGTGCAAGCCACTGATAATCGGGCCGAGGTTAACTGGTTGAAGAGGGGCAGCTTTGCAACGGTGTAGCTGGGGGTGTCACCGCAAGGGGAGATATGGGCTGTGAAGCGATGCCATGTGATGACGAATGACTTTGAGAAGGAGGTGCGACTATGGTTGGATAGGGAGGAAGGAGAGGCATGTTAGAGGGGGCTTTGCAACGGTGTATCTGGGGGTGTCCCCCCAAGGGGAGATGTGGCTGTGAAGCGATGCCGCGTGATGACCAACGACTCTGAGAAGGAGGTGCGTACATCGAATATGAAGAGATTGTAATTATGTGAGCTTGTGTCGTCCACAGGGAAAAGTGGGCCGTGAAGCAATGTTGCTTGATGACAAGCATTTAGAGGAGGTGTGTGGGGAGGTAGCACAAACAGGTCAGATAAGTGAACTGAAAACATGAGAAGGGAAAGCAGGGGTGCAGCCGTGTGCTCCTCCTATGAGCAGGAATTGCATTCAGATAGTTAGCCTTGTGTGCTCTTCTGGTCCCCTGCTATCCATACACAGGAGCACACTATGGCAATGCTACGGCATGAGAACCTGGTGTGGCTGCTCGGTTCTGTGTGGACATGCAGGTGGAGAGCACAATGGTACCGGAAGGGGGAAAACAACACAAAGAAAAGAACATGCTTATCCATGGTCTCCCTCCTGCTCCCTATCCATGCTCTCCCCTGCTGTCCATACACAAGTGCGAGCAATGGCAACGCTGACGCATGAGAACCTGGTGCAATTGCTGGGGTTCTGTGTGGACATGCAGGTGGAGAGCGGGTGGCAGGAACAGGTGTTGGTGTACGAGTATGTGGGCAATGGTGACCTCAAGCACCACATCCACCACGCCAAGTGTACGCTTCTAACGTATTTCTCAGGTTGTGTGTATTGGAACACTGCCGGTGCATGGAGAGTGCTGGGAAGGAGCAGGTGTTGGTGTATGAAATATGTGCGCAATGGGGATCTCAAGCACCACATCCACCACGCCAGGTGAGTTGCTGGTTGGGGGGTGAGCAGAGTGCTGAGCCATGTGGTGCAGGCGTGGTGGTATCTCAGTCCTGCATACTTAGCGTGTGGGTGGAGAGTGGGCGGCATGAGCAGGTGCTGGTGTACGAGTATGTGGGCAATGGGGACCTCAAGCACCACATCCACCACGCCAAGTGTGAGTGCTGAACTTACTAGTGCCCTGGGTGTGTTGTATTGCAACATAGCCTGTGTGGGGAGGGATGCATATAGGAGCAGGTGCTGGTTTGTGAATACGTGGGCAACGGCAATCTGAAGCATCACATCCACCACGCCAAGTGTGAGTGCTGAACGTCCCGTAATGCAAATCAATGTATCAAATTCTGGCATGCGAATGTGGGTGAATGGGGATCGCAAGCCCCACGAACAGAGCTTTAGCACACCAATCATGCACCACGATGGGAAGCCAGTGCAAAGGAGCGGTCCCTTTTACCCCTCATCCTCGCCATACCACCCCGACAACATCCCACCTTCAGGCCCCTTGACCTTCCACCAGCCCTTGAGAATCGCCCTGGGGGCAGCGGAGAGCCTGGCATACCTGCACAGCTTCAGCACGCCCATTGTGCACCGCGATGTGAAGCTCGCCAACATCCTCGTCACCCACTCGCTGGCCGCAAAGCAACTCATATAGGGAGACGGTCCATTATTCCCCCCCCCCATTCTCTTCCTCATTCCCCACTCACTCCTCTCTCACTCCACGCCCACGCCCTGTAAAACACCCTCCTGCAAGCCCCCTCACCTTCCACTAGCACCTCAAAATACGTCTAGGAGAAGGAGAGGGCCTGGCATACAAGCGCAACTTCAACACACCCATCGTGCTCAGCGATGTGAAGCCCACCAACATCCTCGTCACTGATTCGCTGGCTGCGAAGCTCAATGATTTTGGGCTGCTCAAATAGCTCACTGAGGGGGACGGGGACGGGGGTACCATGCAGATCGCAGGCACGCCGGGGTATGTGGACCTGGATTATGTTGGTGCAACCCTATGATTTGCACTCTCCTTGTTGTCCGTGTGCGTGCATGCGTGTGTGCATAGAATGGTATATATTTCATGCTTATAATAGTGTGTGGATGATGAGTTTGATGTCGAATGTGTGTGTTAGAATGAGAAGAGTGGTTGGACTAGAAAGAATGAGAGTACAAGTAGGAAAACCTAGAATTGTGTACCCCCTAAGGCTAAACCCACTATAGCCTACAGAACTGTAACATATATGATGTTTGACACACCCCCATAGGCAAAGTGGGGGAGAGCAAAGGGGTCACAAGACCAGTCAAGAAAGGCAAAGCTAGCTCAGGGTGGATCACAAAGTCACCACACACACTGAGCACAAGCAAAGGGCCACAAGGCCAATTCACATGCAGAGGCATATATGCAACACAAACAGCACAGTGATCTCTACCTAGCAGTGCAAACATGCAGGTATATATATATAGATCACAGTACAAGCAAAGCCTACAGCAAGTGAGGAAAAGTGGGCACAAGCCCTAGCATAGTGCAGAAACGCTGATGATCACCAGACTGAAGTGCCTTGGTGAATATATCAGCAGTGTTGGCCCTAGTGGCCACGTAACGCAGACGAAGTTGACCACGCTGCTGCAACTCTTGAGCTAGGAAGTAACGCAGAGCGATGTGCTTCGTTCTGTGCTCCAGTCTGTGCTCCTCACACAAGGCAATGGTAGCCTTGTTGTCGACGTACAGCACTGGAGGGGAACGAGGCCGCTCTCCCAAGTCGGTCAGCAGGTAGGTGAGCCAGCGTAACTCCTGTGCAGCCATGGCTGTGGCGTAGATCTCAGCCTCACAACTGGAGCTGAGAACTGAAGACGAGCGTGTAGAACGCCAAGAAACTGAGCCAGAGCCAAGGCTGAAGGTATAACCCTGTGACGACCGCTGCTTAGCCTGGTCGTCAACCTAAGAGGCGTCCGAGTGACCAGTGAGAACAACCGGGCTCTTCCCTCCAACCACTAGCCCCATGCCTGATGTACTGCACAAGTAGCGCAGTACCCTCTTAGCAGCAGCCATGTGCTCAGGTCGGTGCCGACCAGGAGCCACGTAGCGAGCTAGAAGACCAAGAGGGTACGCGAGGTCAGGACGAGTGCAAGTCATCAGGTACATGAGGCAGCGGTAAGGACCACTCGGTGTTGAGTGATGCTACCATTCGCATTCACGTCTGTCTGCCTCCCATCATATGTTCGTGCGTTGCATGCGTGTTGTGAGTGTGTGCAAGAATTTGTGTTTTGTGCGGTTTGGTTTTTCTGAGTGTGTGTGTGAATGTTATTTGGCTTGAGCAGATATCTGAAGTGACTCCTCTGCTCAAGAGCTTTCCGAGGAACCAAGTATCGCTTCAATCGGAGCACGAACTAGAAAGTTACGAACGTTGGAGTTCGTATGCTTTTGATATTTGGTTGTGGTGACTATGGGAAGTTGTGGGGTTGACTCAATATGGGGTACAGACTTTTGGGGGTTGGGAAATTCGTCTTTTCTACTGTAGTTGCTGCCAAATGGTTGGGAGAAACCAAACCAGGTTGGCAAGTGTGGCCAAGTTGGGTTGAGGTGGATTGTGGAGGTTGGGATAGTGACAAAGGTCAAAGTTGGGTTGCCTATGGGGAAGGGAATTGTATGGCATGGGGTTTCCTTGGTTGGGGACTCTCTTGGGACCTTCCCTCTCGTCCTCCTTATCCCTTCCACCTGGTTTAGTGCTACTCTAATTCTCTTGTGTGTACTTGTGTGAACTTTGTGATTGAGTTAAGTTCTTATGGCAGCATACCCCCCTGTGCGCCGAAATTGATAAGTCGAGATTTACTTCACCTCTTGATACGTTTCAACTTGGGAATTGTAGCCACGGAGTAGGGCTACAACATATATGAGTTTCGTGAAGTTTTGACTGTGA
Organism: Closterium sp. Naga37s-1; assembly: GCA_947471745.1. Taxonomy (NCBI): domain Eukaryota; kingdom Viridiplantae; phylum Streptophyta; class Zygnematophyceae; order Desmidiales; family Closteriaceae; genus Closterium; species Closterium sp. Naga37s-1. Next base: position 532,644 of record CANJKZ010000929.1, on the reverse strand, counting down.
ACCTTTCGTCGACGGCGTTTCTTGTGAGCGCAACTATTCTGTCCAGAAATAGGGACCAACGATTTTGAGAAATTTAGGCACCTAATCTTCATAGACTCCGTCCTTAGTCTCTAACACTCGGCTCTACGGACTCGTCCGAAGGTGGAGCTGAGAGCGAGTGACCTGTAGCCAGAGGAGTGGCCTGTGCCGAGGACCAGGTGAAGCTGAAGCGCTGAAGGACCTGCTGCACCATGTGTGACTGAGTCAGGGTGATGGTGCGGTGTGCTCTGTCCCGAGTGATCTGCAAGCCAAGGTAGCCGCGCAGTTCACCCAGGTCTGTGCACGTGTGTCTCTTCTGCAGCTCCAACTTCACGTGGGCGAGAGCCTCAGTGTCAGCAGTGGCAAAGACCAAGTCGTCGACGTACACGAGGATGTAGAATGGCGGCAGCGAAGTGTCGGTGCGTAGAAACAGCGACGGTTCAGCAGTAGAAGGCGCGAACCCAAGAGCCGCAAGTGTAGTCCTCAGTGTGTCGTGCCACTCACGTGGCGCCTGGCGGAGACTGTAGACCGGCCGCCGGAGGCTCCACTGGGTACCAGGAGGGAACGACCCAGTGAAGCCAGGGGGGCGGCGCAGCCAGATCTCCTCGTGCAGGCTGCCTTGCAAGAAAGCTGTGCTGAAGTCAAGAGAGTGAAGCTCGTAGTCACGCTGAGCGGCAACGTGCAGCAGCACCCGAAGAGTGGTCATCTTCGGGGTGGGGGAGAAGGTCTGGAAGAAGTCTACTCCCTCTCGCTGACTGAAGCCTCTAGCAACGTACCGAGCCTTGAAGACAGGTGGAGAACCTGGCGGCCGCTTCACCCTGAAAATCCACATGCCACTGACGATGTTCGCCCCAGGAGGGGGAACCTCGTCGACCTAAGTGCCAGTGGACTTCCAGGATGCCATCTCTGCGTCCATGGCTGACTGCCACTGAGAGGAGTACTCACCCGCGATCGCCTCAGCGTAAGAGCGCGGGGTCGGGATGTCTGGAGCATCCGGGTCTCCCTCAGGGGCAAGCAGCATGGCCACAAGATGAGGTACAGCAGCAGCAAAGCACTCAAACTCCTCCTGCCTGTCCTCAAGGACGTCCGTGCCAAGAGCACACTCACCCCCGACGGACGGAGGACAGACAGACTCAGACTCAGCAACAAGACTGGCAGCGTAGTCTAGACGACAGTGAGCAGCAAAGTCGACAAGCTCAGCAACTAAGGCAGACGCAGCAGCTGACTCAAAGGAAGGGTCAGTGACAGCAGTGGCCAGGAGACGCGTGACAGTAGGACTAGCAGCACGAAGAGTGTCAGACTCCGGGTCAGCAAGGGCAGGAAGGGAGGACGCAGGATGAGAAGGCAGAGGGACACACTGTGTAGCAGTGGAAGGACGAAGCGTCATCTGGTGAGTGCCTGGGATAGCAGGAGGACGCTGACGCGGGACACGACGACCAGTGCGAGCAGCACGAACAGGTGACACAGAACGAGACGCAGGCGACACAGGACGAGACTCAGGCTCACGACGCTCTGTAAGACCTCCTGTCGGACCAGTGTAGGGAGAAGGACCAGGGAGTGGCGAGGCAGGCGGTAACTGTGACTGCGACTGGACAGGCAGAGGACACTCTAAGGAGGGAGCAGGACAAGGAGGAGGCGGCTGACTAAGAACGTGCTGAAGGAGGGGAACGAAGTACGGCCGCGGCCGAGCAGTGCCCCCAGAACCAGCAGAGACAGCACCAGAACCTCCAGCAGCAGCTCCAACTCCTGCAGCACCACCAGCAGCTCCAGCAGCGCCAACTCCAGTACCCCCAGCTGCACCAGCTCCAGCCGCACCGTCGGCTCTAGCACCTGGAGGAGTGTCAGCACCTCCAGCTCTCACAGCACCACGGCGGCGGCGACAGTACCGAGAGTACCACTCACGCAGCTGCTGGGAAGAGAGAGCGCCCCCAGGCGCAGCACCCCCAAGCTCAGGACCTCCAAGCTCAGTACCCCCAGGCTCAGCACCAGCAGTCTCCGCACCCCCAGGCTCAGCACCCCCAGTCTCCGCACCCCCAGGCTCAGCACCCCCAGTCTCAGCACCCCCAGACCCTGCACCACCAGGCTCAGCACGCTCAGTACCTCGCGCAGGACCAGAGTCGACAGCTACCTCGACAGGCTCGACCGGGTCTACCTGGGAAACACCTGAGGGAGCAGGACCTTGGGGAGGCAGGGGGCCTACCAAAGCAGCACCTGCCGTGAGGAAGAGCGGCGGGGGGGGGGAGCGGGGCAGTGTGGTAGGGGAAGAGACGGTAGAAGGGGACCGACTCGTCAAACGTGACGTCCTGAGAGGCGAAGACACGGCGCGAGGTGGGGTGGTAAAACTGGCAGCCAGGCGCGTCAGGGACAAAGCCAAGGAAGACACAGGGAACAGCGCGGGCGGAGAGCTTGTCCGCGGACGTATCGCGGACAAAGGCACGAGATCCCCAGACCCGGAACACAGACGCATCGCCAACCTCTCCCGTCCAACGCAGCGTCGGCGAGGTCTCCGGAACGGAGACACGGGGCCAGAGGTTGAGCTGATGCGCGGCGTAGCGGACCGCAAACGGCCACAGAAAATGGGGGGCAGCCGCACGTACCAAGGAGGTACGAGCGACCTCCATGACCAAGCCAATGCGGCGCTCAGCAACCCCATTCATCTGAGGAGACGCCGGAAGCGTGAACGTCTGGCGAATGCCCTCCCCCTGACAGAAGGTCTCCAAGAGACCGGAGGAAAACTCACCACCTCTGTCAGAGTGCAGTCGCAGGACGGGAAGGTCCGTGCGAAAGCGCCTCTCCAGCTGGAGACGGGTAGCGCGGATCCAAGGGATCAAAACAGCAGGGACCTCTCCCTTGGTGCGCAAGGGGAAGACCGTGGTGTAACGCGTGTAGTCGTCAACTACCAGCAGGAAGTAGCGCTCTCCTCCCTGTCCATGGACGCGGGCTGGGCCCCACACGTCCATGTGAAGGGTCTGCAGAGGGGCCTCCGTCGGGGGAAACTCAGAGGAGTGAGGGGTGGCACGCTGTCGCCCCTCGACACAGGGAAGGCAGGGAGGGGCAGGGGACAGTGGCAGGGGAGGCAGTGACCTGGGGAGACTAGAGACAAGGTAACGGGAGTGCATGCCACGAAGGCGCTGCATCGAAGGGTGCCCAAGGCGGTGGTGCGAGAGGACCGTCCGGTGCGACAGGGTGCGACACGAGCAGGGGGCGGACAACTGACCTGACGCAGACGCAGACGCCGCTACCTGAGGGGACTCAGTGGTCAGGGTGTACAAGTCCGACCCCGGCTGCCGAGTGAAGGTAGCCAGGTGACGACCCGTCTGGGCTCACGTGCAGTGTGTCACACGCTCGTAGGCAGGGGTGAACTGGTGAACACCCGCATCCTGGAGCGCGGAACCCGCCACCAAGTTCGTAGAGAACGAGGGGAGGTAAAGGCCCGACAGGGTGCCGGACGGGACAGCAGGACAAGGGAGGGCAGTGGTGGAGGTCGCAAGGACCGGACCCCCGGAGGGGTCAGCCAGGGAGACAGCAACCGGCCTAGGGAGCTGCTCGAGGGCAGTGCGGTCGCGAAAGAAACAGCGGGAAGCACCAGAGTCCAGTGTGAAGGTGTGCAGTGCCTCAGTAGACGCAGTACCTAAAGGCGCAGACTCACAAGTACCTGAAGCAGCAGACACACCTGCACCTAGAGCAGCAGCCTCACCAGGACCTGGGGCAGCAGACACACTAGCACCTAGAGCGACAGCCTCACTGGTCGCAATGCCTGGGTCTGGTGGCACACACAAGTAACAGTCACCCTCAACACTAATAGTCAATGCATACATGGCTCCAAGGATAACATCATAGTCAAGTGCAAAGACATCAATGTTCTTTTTAAGCAGATCAGCCCAGCGGGGCAGTTCAGAGGCCTCAGGGAACTGTGCACGCCAGGCGTCGTCGCGACGGAAGAAGCAGCGCTGTGGCGTGTGGAACCTCCCACACGTCTGACCAGCGCGGTCACCTGTGCGGATGACATACGTGCAGGTACCCCCGCCCCCAGACCCCCCATGCTGAGAGTACCACTCACGAAGCTGCTGGGACGACGGGGTCTCTCCAAGACGCTGCTGCTGGCGCTGGACACCACCCGAACCTCCACGCTACGCCGGTCCACCCCGACCACCACCCGAGCCGCCGCCCCCACGCCCACTACCTCCACCACCACCACCTCCACCCCGGCCTCCTCCACCACCACTGCCGCCACCACCCCCGCCGCTGCCACCCACCCCCCCAGCCCCGCCACCACCCCCACCACCGCCACCACCCCCACCGCCCCCACCGCCGCCACCTCCACCTCCACCTCCCCCGCTAGCACCACCACCACCCTTGCCCCCCTTGCCCTTGCCGCCCTTGCGCCTCCAGCTAGGAGCAGACGCAGCCCCGACGTCCTCAGCACCAAGGAAGTCGACAGCGGCAGCAGAGGCAACCGAGGGGAGAAGGGGGGGAGGGGAACACCCGTCAAAGAAGGGCGTGCGGGGGTCGCCACGAGAGGCACCTACAGCATTGATGCTAGCCTCAGCTGCAAGCAGATGCTTCTCGAGCAGGTCAATGGTGAGTTCGGTGGGGCAGAGGGCGAGAAAGGTGTCCCGGACTGCGCGAAGAGAGTCTGGGAGACGAGTGACTAGGTGGTAGAGAACGAGGTACATCGGGGGGGGGGTTCTTGGCGAGGAACTCAGCAGGAAGGGCGGCGCGGTAGCGAGTGTCACTAGTGCGGAGGTGGGTAATGAGGTCAGCGACTGTGGGAAAGGCGGCGAGATCGGGGAAAAGATAGGGCAGCGAGAGACGGCCTGTCGTAGCAGAGGCAGGCGAGGAGTAGCGAGCGACGACTGCATCGTACAGTGCCTTAGCAGTCTTGTGCTGGCCGAAGTGTGTGCGCTCATCTAACGGCAGGTGGCTGCGAATGGCTAGGCGAGCGTGGGCGTCACGAGTCTGCCACTGGGAGCGAGCTGTACTGTCAGCAGTGTCAGCAGGTGCTAGAGCGGTTTCGGACGCGTGGTCATACAGCGAGACATCATCCTTAGCAGTGATCTGGAGGAAGAGGTGGAGATCGTCGAGCCAAGCATCAAACTGGAGCGGACGGCCCTCAGCATCGAAAGAGAGAACTGTGGCTGTAGCCATAGTGGCAGCAGTAGCAGTAGCAGTAAGAGCAGTAGCAGGAGCAGCTGTAGCAGTAAGGACAGCTGTAACAGCAGGAACAGGAACAGCAGTTGCTGCAGGTGGGGCGGCGCGGCTCGGTCAGGGCGGCGCGGCTCGGGCAAGACTGCGCGGCGCGGCTCGGTAGAGAGGGTGGGCCGGCGCGCGGGTCGAGGTGGCGGCCTACGGGCTGGCTGTGGCCTACGCGTGGGCAGCGACCTACGCACGGGCGGTGGCCTGCTTGGGCGAGGTGGCGGCGCGCGCCGGTCGACGGGCAGCTGGCGAGCTGCTCTAGGGGCCGCGCGAGGCCAGGGCGGGCTACGCGTGGGCGGCGTCGACGGCGTGGGCGGCTAGGGGGTTGCGCGCACTAGAAGCGGGCCACGCGAGGGCGGCTAACGGGCTGCGCGGGCAAAAAAAAAAAACGAGGCTGCGCGCGGGCAAAAAACGTGCCGCGCGCGGGCTTCTAGTGGGCTACGCGACCAGAAAACGAGGCGCGCGAGGGCGCACGGACAGCGAGGCGCGCGAGGGCGCTAAAGCGAGAAGGCGCTTGAGGGCGCTAGCGGAAGGGCAGGCCCTTAGTTCTAGGTGGTCCTAGGTTCCTAACCTAGGCTCTTGATGCCATGTTAGAATGAGAAGAGTGGTTGGACTAGAAAGAATGAGAGTACAAGTAGGAAAACCTAGAATTGTGTAACCCCTAAGGCTAAACCCACTATAGCCTACAGAACTGTAACACATATGATGTTTGACAGTGTGTGTGTCAAGTCAATAGCGAGTCATCGCTAGTCTCGTGTCTACGTCGTCGTTTCTGTGTCTCGCCCGGTTTCTATTTCGTCGTTTGTGTGTGTCACGCGGTTTCTATTTTGTCGTGTATGGAACATTCGACGTGTCGCAGTTGTGTGCAGCAGACCCATCAAGAACTCAAGGATGAGTTTGTGATGAAGAAACTGAGCCTTGATTTCAAGATTCAAGTGATCGCGAAGCCTGCGAAAAGGGTACACTTCAAGTTTTTGAGAATAGTTACATTACTCTGTGTAGTGTAGCATTTCACTTGGTGTAGGCCCTTCTGAAGGGTAGTTTCGAGATCCTTCGTGGTTGGGGACAGTGTGGCATTGTTCCAATTCACTGTACCTTGGCTCTTTGGGCTTGTAGGAGCTGGGAGTCAATCCCAACTCGTTTTTTTTTTTTTTTTTACTCTTCCTATTTTGTGTTCTAAGACTATAGTGGCTGCCATAGTGCCGTTTGGTCAAACCGACGCTGCGTTGTCAATACTTGGTGAAATCGTGCGTTCTAAATTGCCTATTGCAGGCGACGTTAATACGCTCTAGATCCAATTCGAGTCAGGTCATTTACAGCTGTGAAGAGACTGATATGAACGGTTGAAGCCGCTGTGCAGAAATCTGACTGTGCACACAATCTTTCCTTTTAGGCACATTGAAGCCTATTGTGACTATAACAAGTGGTATCAGAGCGCCATGGAGCAGCTACGACTATGGCTGGACCTGAAGAAAGGGGTGACAGAGGTTCTGGAGGCAGTGGAGGACCCCAAGCACAAGGTTAACCCCGTGATTTAGCCATGGCGCCCGTACAACCTACTCTTGGACCTTCTAGGGATGAACCAAGAGTGTTCGGGCTTGACAAGTTCAATGGCGACAACTTTGCTGAATGGTCCTTCATAATGGAGAACGTATTTGACCACTATGACCTGCTGGAGGTGATGGAAGGAAAGGAGAAGCGTCCCGAGAACAACCCGGAGAAGAGCCTGTGGGTGCGGAAGAGTGCACAAGGCTACCTCCTACTTGGGCAAGCGTTGGGGAGCAGCCAAATCCGTCACATCAAGCCATTCCAGCGTGAACCAGAGAATGGACCAAAGGCATGGGCTACTGTCAAGGGTGTACACGCTCCTGCAACAGCGGCGGTAGCGGTGGTGTTGGAACGGCAAATGACGACACCACGAATTGAAGAAGATGAACACGTAAAAGAAGGGGTGCAGAAATTGTTTGACTTGTTGACTCGGCTTGAGGGAGCTGATTTGAACTACAGTGAGCTCCAAAAGAAGACCAAGTTGCTGGCCTTAATCCCAGAGTCATGGTCCTCGGTCATCATCAACCTCAATGGTGACTTGCCCCGCCTCTCGATCGAAGACGTGAAGCGAGCGATCCTTCAAGAGGACTTCCGCCGCCGTGAGTTGGCGAGTGCGGATGGCGCCGGGGCAGCAAGCATCGGCCGGGGGTACGGCCGTAGAAGGATCAGAGGACGAGGGGAAGGCAGGTTTGGTGGCAGCAACTTCAATGGAGGCCGTGGGAGTGAAGGATATGGCAGCGACGCCAAGAGCTACAGACGCGGTCGCGGCCGATTCGACGGTGAATGCCACTATTGCCAAAAAAGCAGACATATGTGGCGCGATTGCTACAAACTCCCAGATGGATGGACCCCTGCTCAAGACCAAGAGGGTAGAGGAGCAGGAGGGAGAGGAAGATGCCGTGGAGGCCGTGGCGGTCGCGGAGGTGGAGCTGCAAAAATGAAGAGCGGATATAACGACAAGGATCCGAGCGACGATCGCTTCCCGGGTCAATTCTTCTTTGTGTCAACGCAAGGACCGGCTGGACCAGAGAAGGATGAAGGCTGCTGCTGTTGGGAAGGTGACCCTACACTCCCTGGACTATTGGGTGATCGATAGCGGCGCCACCTATAGCATGACACCTCGCGAGGACTTGCTCACCGAACGCGAACCGTCACCGGTGAAGCATGTCACACCGTCTTTGGGGCAGCGAGCAGAGGTGAAAAGGACGGGCAAGGCCATGTTCAAGGGTGGGAGGATGGTGCCTCAAGAACGTGCTTTGGGTGCCCAACCTTGCTGCGAACCTGATTTCTGTGCGGCGGTTGCAAAAAGCCGGCATGGACACGAGCTCGAAGGGAGCCAAGACCTACACCGCAAGGATTGACGAGCGGATACTTTGGGACCTTCATGAGGATAGGGATGCCTACAACGAGATGTGACAGATCCATGTGGTCCCCATGCCTAAGGAGAGGCAAGTGGCAGCAAGTGTCAGCACCAAGGGTGAAGCGGTTGGTAGCGGCGATGGCGCGAACGGTCGCGCTAAGGAGAATGAGTCCAAGAAGTGCAATCTTGGAGGGACCAGTAACCTCGGTCAACACAAGGAGAGTGGTGCAGCAGCTAAGAAGCAGCACTAGGGTGAGGAGAACCCCGAGGCAGCAGCGGAGGAGAGAGCATGTGGGGCGCTATCACGAGCGCGGCATTCTCCAGTCCGACTTCGGCTACGGGGGAGTGGGATTGGCTCACCTTGCATCGGCGCATGGGGCATGTGGCCTTGCTCATCTTGCAGTAGCTAGTGAAGAATGAGATGGTTACTGGCATATGTGTGAAGGGGGAGCCCGATGAGGTACTTGGCTGCCCGACGTGCATGCAGGCCAAGTTCACCCGTTTCCCGTTCTCTAGCTCAGAGGCAACGGCTAAGGCACCACTTGATGAGGTGGTGATGGACGTGGTGGGCCCCCTGAAGCTAGGAGCTGCTGGAGCTGAGTATTTCCTCACCAGTGTCGACATTCACACCCGCATGACTTGGGTGTACGTGCTGTCCAAGAAGAGCGACGTCGCTAAAACGCTGTAGACCGATTGGTTGCCGATGGTGGAGCGGCAACAAGACTGGCTAGTCAAGTCAATCCGCACCGATCGAGGGGGAGAGTTCCTGAGCAAGGACTTCTCATTGTGGCTGAAGAAGAATGGCATAAGGCACTTCCTTTCTATGCCATACTCCCCTGCAATGAACGGCATCGCCAAGCGAGCGAACCGGACTATCACGGAGACGGCACGCGGGTTGCTCATTGAAGCCGGGCTACCCGACTATTTCTGGCCTGATGCGGTGTGGAGTGCGTGTGTGGCCAGGAACAGAGCCTTGACTCATGTGGGAGCTGACAAATGGGTGAACCTATGTGGAGTGGATTGAAAGGAAGCCAAAGGTGGATATCCTTCGGGTGTTCGGGTGCATGTGCATGGCATTCGTACCGAAGCATTCTCGGCACAACAAGCTTGGTGCTATTGTGATATGGGCTGTGCACTTGTGCATGGCTCAAAACAGCAAGGGGTGGCTTCTTTGGGACCCATTCACCAAGAAGTTCTTGGTGAGTAGGGATTGCAAGTTCATGGAGAACCTGATGTACAAGGATTGGAAGGTGAAGAATGAGGCAAAGATGGGCGTGCGGTTTGGAGAGGTGAAGAGATCTGGTTTGGAGCATGTGGAGCTGCCTTTGGAGCTGAGCTGCAGCAGCACCACCACAGGCAATCTTCTCTTGTGAATGGGGGAGAGGAGACCAAGGTGCAGCAAGTGAGCGAGTGTGCACCGACACTTCCTTCTCGCACTACAAGTGCTCCGCGGATCCGAGTCACCCCGCAGCAACGCCAAGGCCTTCAAGTCCCTGCAGCTGAGGAGGAAGGAAGGAGCAAGAGGAGAGTCCAACCCCCTAATAGGGTGACCTATGATGCACCGGGAAAGCCGGGCAAGACAGCCTTGGCCGGAGCGGCAATGATGGTCGGAGATGATGAGGAAAGTGAGTACGAGGAGTGTGCGTTCGTGTTTTTCTCTCTGGTGGAGATGCCGGGAGAATCAGCAACTCTCAAGGAGGCCTTGGAGAGTAGTGATGCTGAGGAGTGGCGATTACGTCCAAGTGGCTCTTCAAGATAAAGTCCGACGCCGACGGCAAGATCTAGCGCTAAAAGTCTAGGCTTGTGGCCAAGGGGTACCAGCAAAAGGAGAAGGTGGACTTCAAGGAGCCGACGACGACGACGCTGCGGACCCTACTCGCGGAGGCTGCCATCAAAGGATGGGTGGTGAAACAAATGGACGTGACAACTGCGCTCTTCAACGGCATTCTCGAAGAAGAGATATTCTTGGCGCAGCCAGAGGGGTTTGATGTTGGTAGTGGCAGAGTTTTGAAGCTGAAGAAGGCCCTCTATAGGCTGAAGCAAGCCCCTAGGCACTGGTACTTGAAGCTGTGAGATGTTTTGGAGGAGATCGGCTTCACTTCCTCAACGACCGATCACTCCTTGTTCATGCTTGGCGTGTCAAAATATCATAATGTTTAAGTCGTGTGGGCTGTAGTGGGGTAGCCCATAAGGGGTACAACCCAATTAGGGTTAGTACTTGTACCAACTTTCTTCTCAATGCAAATCATTCTCTCGTCTAGTTTTGACATGGTTTCAGAGCAGCTCCTGTTCCAGGACCGTATTCTTAGGGCCCACCGCATAGTTCCCTGCCCGTAGCGCTGCCCTGCCCTGCCCGTCACGCCGCCCTGCCAGCCGCGCGCCGCCCAGCCCTGCCTGTCGCGCCGCCCTGCTGGCCGCAAACTGCCCAGCCCTGCCCGTCGCGCCGCCCTGCCAGTCGCGCACCGCCCTGCCCTGCCCGTCGCGCCGCCCTGCTAGCGCCGCGCCGCCCTGCCCTGCCCGTCGCGCCGCCCTGCTGGTCGCGCGCTGTCCTCCCCTGCCCGTCGCGCTGCCCTGCTAGCGCCGCGCCGCCCTGCCCTGCCCGCGCGCCGCCCTGCTGGCCGACGAGCCGCCCTGCCCTGCCCGCGCGCCGCCGCGCCACCTTGCCGTGCCCGCGCGACGCCCTGCTGGCCGCCGCGCCGCCCTGCCCTGCCCGCGCGCCGCTCTTCCCTAGCTGTGCGCCGCACCGCTCTACCCTGTATGCTTCCCTAGCACTTGCGCGCCGCTGTGCCCGCCGCGCCGTCCTTGCCTGCGTGCTGCCCTGCTGGTTGCGCGTCACCCTGCTCTGCTAGCTATGACTTCTCTGCTTGGATCCTGAGGGCCGTCCGATCCAGTTCGATACGTGGCTCGATGACTTACAGCTGTACCTACTGAGCGATTCTAGAGACGGCGTTTCGTTGTTTGACCATACGTCTGGAGCCTCTCTCGCCCCTCCTGACACAGCTGACAGTGCGACTCGCTCACAGTGGCTTACCCGTGACGGTGCTGCTCACCTAGCCATTTGCAACCACCTACCGTTAGCAAAACGCGCTCACTTGGCCAGCACAAAACTGCTAAAGCCCTGTACGACGATGTAGTCTCTCGTTACTCCTCCCCTGCCACTGCTGCTCTCGGTCGCCTTATACTGCCCTACCTTTTTCCCGAGCTGTCAGCCTTTGCCACAGTCGATGACCTCATCATCCACCTTCGCACTAGCAACATTCGCTAGCGCGACGCGCTTAAAGCCGAGTTCCTACACAAGAAGCCGCCCTCGATGTGCATCACTCTCTACTTCATAGTCACACGCCTCCCTGACTCTCTTCGCGCAGTCAAGGACCAATTTTTCGCCCTTGACCCTACAGACCTCACTGTTGACCTGCTCGAGAAGCACCCCCTTGCAGCTGAGGCTAGCATAGTCGCTGTAGGTGCTGCTCGTGGCACTCCTCGCACTCCCATCTTTGAGGGGTGTTCCCCATCCCCCCTTGCCCCCTCCTACGCTTCTTCTGCTGCTGTTGACTTCCTTCATGCTGAGGAGGTCGAGGCCGCGTCTACTCCTAGTGGGAGGCGCCGCAGCGGCAAGGGCAAGGGAGGCAAGAGTGGTGGAGGTGGCGGCAGGGGAGACGGTGATGGAGGTGGTGGAGGCAGTGGAGATGGCGGTGGTGGCGATGGGAGTGGTGGTGGAAGTGGGGGCGTCGGTGACGGCGGTGGTGGCGACAGTGGGAGTGGTGGTGGTAGCAGTGGTGGCGGTCGGGGTGGAGCCATTCAGAGGGGAGGTTCTGGCGGTGGCCAGCGGCAGCAGCAGCAGCGTCCACTCGAGACCCCTACGCCCCAGCAGCTTCGTGAGTGGTTTGCTCAGCGTGGGGCGTCTGGAGGAATTGTTTGCTGCCAGTACATAATTCACATAGGTGACCACGCTGGACAGACATGCGGGAAGGTTGGTCACACACAGTACCGATGCTTCTCCCCCCTTGACGACGCCTAGCGCGCAGAGTTTCCCGACACGGTTGAGCTCCCCCGCTGGCTAGAGCTGCTTAGGCAGGATGTGGATATCTTTTCTCTTGATATGATGCTATCCTTGCTGTCATGTATGCTTTGACTGCTAATGCTGAGGGTGACTGTTACCTGTGTGTGCCGCCCGACCCGGGTATAGAGGCTGCTGCTCTAGGTGCTAGTGAGTATGCTCTCCCTGGTACTGCGCCTGCTGAGGCCTTGCACACCTTCACGCTTGACTCAGGTGCTTCCCGATGTTTTTTTCGCGACAGTACCACAGCCACACCACTCCCTGCACTTGTTGCAGTCAGACTGGCTGACCCCTCAGGGGGACCAGTTCTTGCACGTTCCTCCACTGTTCTCCCGTGTCTGGCGGTTCCGTCTAATTCACTCTCAGGTCTTCACCTCCGCTCGTTCTCTACGAACTTGGTCACTACCACCACTCCTGGGGGTCAGCGTCTGTCGATCTGTACGTGTATACGGACGGGCCGTCACCTGGCCACGTTCACCCGTCGGCCTGGGTCGAGTCTGTACACACTGACTACTGAGCCTCCTCAGGTAGCTGCGTCTGGTCAGGTGTCCACGTCAGGTCACCTAGCAGCCCCCATTTCGTGTCGCCTCCTGTCGCACCAGACTCTTCTTTGGCACCACCGCCTTGGTCACCCCTCCCTGCCACGCCTCCGTGGCATGCACTCCCGCCTCCTTGTTTCTGGTCTTCCCAGGTCTCTGCCTCCCCTCCCGCCCTCGCCTACGCCGCCCTGCCTTCCTTGCGTTGAGGGGCCGCAGCGCCCCGCTCCTCACTCCTCTTCGTTTCCCCCGACGAATGCTCCCCTGCAGACTCTCCACATGGACGTGTGGGGCCCAGCTCGCGCCAGTGGACAAGGCCGCGAGCGATAATTTCTGCTGGTTGTTGATGACTACTCGCGTTACAGAACGGTCTTCCCCTTGCGCAGCAAGGGGGAGGTCCCTGATGTTTTGATCCCTTGGATCTGCGCTGTCCGCCTCCAGCTCCGCGAGGGGTTCCGCCAGGACCTTCCTGTCCTACGTCTACACTCTGACAAAGGTGGCGAGTTATCCTCCGACCTCTTGTGGGACTTTTGTCGTGGGGAGGGCATCCTCCATTCGTTTATGCTTCCGGCCTCCCCGCAGGAGAATGGGATTGCTGAGCGCCGCATTGACTTAGTCATGGAGGTGGCTCGTACCTCCATGATCCATGCGGCTGCTCCCCATTTTCTGTGGCCGTTTGCGGTCCGGTACGCTGCGCATCAGCTCAACCTCTGGCCCCGTGTCTCCTTGCCGGAGACCTCGCCTACACTGCGTTGGACGGGCGAGGCTGGCGATGCGACGGTGTTCCGGGTCTGGGGCTGTCGTGCCTTTGGCCACGATACCTCAGCGGACAAGCTCTCCTCCCGCGCCATTCCTTGTGTCTTCCTTGGCTTTCCCCCTGACGCGCCTGGCTGGCAGTTTTACCACCCCACCTCGCACCGAGTCCTGCCCTCTGAGGATGTCACGTTTGACGAGTCGGTTCCCTTTTACCGTCTCTTCCCCTATAGCACTGCCCCTCTCCCCCCCCCCGCCACTGCTCTTCCTCGCTTCAGGCCCCCCTCCGGTAAACCCCCTCCCCCCTCAGGGTCCTGCTCCCTCAGGTGTGTCTCAGGTAGACCCACTCCCATTGGCTGAGCCTTTTGAGGACACTTCCCACACCTTTGGCTCAGCTGAGGGGGGTGACGTTGCTGCTGACGACGTGGCGGCCCCCTGCCGCTCACCACGATTGGAGACCCCTCCGGGTTTTCCGCCTCGACCGTCTTCGCCGACTCTGCAGCCGGTTGCAGTCGACTCTGGTGCTGCTAGGGGTGGTGTTGCTGGGGGTGCTGAGCTTGGGGGTGCTGAGCCTGGGGGTGCTGAGACTGGGGGTGCGGAGCCTGGGGTGCTGAGCCTAGGGGTGCCTGTGAGGATCTAGGATCGAGCTCAGAAAAGAGAGTTTGAATTGAATGATTACCTGGGTACAACACGAGGCTATATATAGGCTCGACACAAGGCCTAGTAACCAGGTGTTACGCGAAAGTTCCGCGGGTCGCGAAGCGTCCCGAACAGATCCTTCCCGAATTCGGTAGAAGGCAATTCGGTGGCAACCGAAAAGCCAGAATTCGGTGCACGCAACCTAGTTCGGTGCTATAACTATAATAAAATATAGGAAAGCACCTAGCCTAGGAAATCAAGCAATTCATGCATGCATATAATTATCCTATGCTAGAAATAGCATAATAAAGTAAAGGCAAGCAAGCATAGCTGGCATAGGCCGTCGTACTCTCACACGTCCCCACCTCAGAGCTGGGTGGCGTGAGATACACCCTGCTTGACAAGATAGTCCTTGAGAGCACGGCGTGCATTGCCCATATCAGCTTCTGCAACCCAAATGTCCTTAGTGGGGTCGTATCCCTTCCAGCGTATCAGAAATCGAGGGTCTTGCCGCCGCGGCGCCGATGAGTGAGAACGCGCTCCACTTCGTACTCTGGTTCATCTTGTATGAGAACAGGTGGTGGTGGCGGTAGCTGCCGTCCCTGGAACTGTTGGTTGGGGTCCTTGTAGGGTTTCAGTAGCTGGACATGGAAAGCATTGTGAAGCTTCCACGTATCTGGTAAGCGCAAGCGGAATGTAACTGGTGTCACCTGTGCCTCAACGAGAAAAGGACCACAGAAGCGAGGCCGGAGTTTGGATGGGAGGTGAGATAGGTTCAAGTTGCGCGTGTCAAGAAGCACCTGATCTCCGACTGCTACTGAGTGATCACGTTGCTGACGATCGGCATACTGCTTCTGGGAGGTGTGCATCGTGGTGAGTCGTCGCTGAGTCTTCTCCCATAGCTGCTGCATGGTGGTGACGAAGTCATGTGCGGCTTGGACGTGTGCCGGTGTGGTTGGCTGCTGTGGTGTGAGTGGTTCCCGTCCGTAACACAGGAAGAAAGGAGTTTTCTCTGTGGCCGCATGTGACGCGTTGTTGTAAGCGAACTCTAGGGTCGGTAACTGTGTGTCCCAGTGGCTGACCCTAACTGTTCAACCACTTGATTGAGTCGCTCTGTCTGTCCTGTTGAGTGATGCTACCATTCGCATTCACGTCTGTCTGCCTCCCATCATATGTTCGTGCATTGCACGCGTGGTGTGAGCGTGTGCAAGAATTTGTGTTTGATGTGGTTTGGATTTCCTGAGTATGTGTGAATGTTATTTGGCTTGAGCAGATATCTGAAGTGACTCCTCTGCTCAAGAGCTTTCCGACGAACCAAGTATCACTTCAATCGGAGCACGAACAAGAAAGTTACGAACGTTGGAGTTCGTATGCTTTTCATATTTGGTTGTGGCAACTGTGGGAAGTTGTGGGGTTGACTCAATATGGGGTACAGACTTTTGGGGGTTGGGAAATTCGTCTTTTCTACTGTAGTTGCTGCCAAATGGTTGGGAGAAACCAAACCAGGTTGGCAAGTGTGGCAAAGTTGGGTTGAGGTGGATTGTGGAGGTTGGGATAGTGACAAATGTCAAAGTTGGGTTGCCTATGGGGAAGGGAATTGTGTGGCATGGGGTTTCCTTGGTTGGGGACTCTCTTGGGACCTTCCCTCTCATCCTCCTCATCCCTTCCACCTGGTTTAGTGCTACTCTAACTCTCTTGTGTAGTAATTGTGAAATTGTGAGACTCTTATTATTGAGTTAAGTTCTCATGGCAGCATACCCCCCTGTGCGCCGAAATTGATAAGTCGAGATTTACTTCACCTCTTGATACCATTCAAATTGGGAATTGTAGCCACGGAATAGGGCTACATCATATCCGAGTTTGGTGAAGTTTTAACCGTGAACTGTTCGTCGACGGCGTTTCTTGTGAACTCGACTTTTCTGTCCAGAAATTGAGACCAACGATTCCGAGAAATTTAGGCCCATAATCTTCATAGACTCCGTCCTTAGTCTCTAACATGTCCGTTAGTGTGTGGGTGGTATGCTGAGGACATCGCAAGTTTGGTCCCCAATAATCCCATGAGCTCCTTCCAGAACTTACTCGTGAATTTGGGGTCTCTGTCTGAGATGAGTGTAGCGGGGATGCCGTGGATGGTGATGATGCAGTCGAAGAAGAGGCGAGCAGTTGCTTCAGCTGTAGCTGTGGCGTTGGTCGGGATGAAGTGACCCATTTTGGAGAACTTATCGATCACTACGAGGATGGAATCATGCCCCCGTGAGGTTGAAGGAAGTCCTGTGATGAAGTTGAGACTAACGACCTGCCATGGCTGCTCCGGTACGGGTAGAGGCTGAAGTAACCCTGCTTTTTTCTGCTTGCTACTCTTCATCCGCTGGCACGTGTCGCATGAGGTGACAAACTGCTGCACGTTGGCTGCCATCCCGGGCCAGTAGTAATACTTTGCTATTCCCGCTAACGTTTTGTTGCTCCCGAAATGTCCCGCACATGGTACGTCATGAAACTCCTCCAATAGGATCTGCCGTAGCGGGGCGTAATTCGGTACCCAAATCTTTCCTGAACCCTTCCTTACAGCTAAGTCTTTCTCCCACTGTAATAGCTTCTTGGTCTGTGCTGTAGCGATCTCTGCGTCCACGGAGTACCCATGTTGGAATAGACCCTTGAGCAGAGGGTTCATCCCGTCGAGCTGGATGCCTGCTACATGTCCGGGGTGGCTCAACGCGTTTGCTTTGTTGTGTAGCCCGGGCTTGTAGAGGATGTCGTAGTGGAAGTGGATTTCCAGAAAGTCCACCCACCGCACCTGTCGTCGTGAGAGCGTCGGCTGCGACTTCAGGTATTTGAGACTGCAGTGGTCAGTATAGACTGTAGTCTTGGCTACCTCTAGGTAGCACCTCCACGCCTTGAAGGCTATGACTATCGCTAAGGCTTCCTTGTCATAGATGGGGTAGTTCAGTTCTGCTCTGTGTAGCTTCTTACTGAGATAAGCGATGGGCTGCAAACCGCGTGTGTGATCTTGCATCAGTACTGCTCTGACTGCTTGGTCACTAGCGTCTACTTCCACCACGTAGTCATTGTCTGGATCCGGCAAGATGAGTACTGGCGCTGTAGTCAGTGCTGTCTGTAGGTGTTCCATGGCTTGCTGATGAGGAGTATCCCATTTGAAGGGCGTATCCTTTTTCAGTAGGTCGGTCAGTGGCGCTGCTATTTTAACGCACTGCGGCACGAACCTGTTGTAGTAGCTGGCGAAGCCGAGGAACTGCTGCAACTCCTTCACGTTCTCCGGAACTTTCCACTTCTTGACGGCTTCGATTTTCCCTTCACGTCAGTGAGCACTGCCCTGCCCGCGCTGCTACCGCTACTACTGCCGCTACTGCTGTTACTGCTGTTACTGTTGCTACTGCTGTTACTGCTGCTTCTGGCGTGGCCAAATGCAGCTCCAGGGCCGTCCGCGTGAGTCCCTCACGCCCCAGCAGCTTCGTGAGTGGTACGCTAGTTGGGGTTGTCGGGGTGGCCGTAGTGGGAGTCGCCCTAGAGTGGGTAGTTCGGGAGCTTCTGGTAGTGGCCAGGTGCAGCTGCAACGTCGTCCGAGCGAGGCTCTTTCGCCCCAGCAGCTTCGTGAGTGGTACGCCCAGAGTAGGGGGTCGCTAAGTACTGCTCGCTGCCTGTACGTCATTCGTACGGGCACCCGGACTGGTCAGCCTTGCGGGACGGTTAGTGACACAGAGTCCCGCTGCTTCGCCCGTCTGAGCGACGCTTGGCGTACAAAGTTTGGCGACGACGCTGAGCTTCCCGACTGGGTGGAGCTGCTTAGGCAGAGGGTAGAAATCTTTGCTCTTGACTATGATGCTATCCTTATTGCCATGTATGCATTGTCTACTAGTGCTGGGGGTGCCTGTCACCTGTGTGTGCCGCCTGACCCCGGTATCCAGTCTGCTGCTCTAGGTGGTGGTGAGTCTGCTGCTCTAGGTGCTGGTGCGTCTTCTGCTCCAGGTGTTGGTGAGGCTGCTGCTCTAGGCGCTGGTGAGTCTACTGCTCCAGGTGCTGGTGATTCTGCTCTCTCTGGTGCTGCGCCTGCTGCGGTCTTGCACACCTTCACCCTTCACTCGGGTGCTTCCCGCTCCTTCTATCGAGACCGCACCACACTCACGCCGCTTAGTCGGCCGGTTGCAGTCTCCCTGGCAGACCCCTCTGGGGGTCCTGTCCTTGCCCACTACTCCACTGTCCTACCGTGTCCGGCGGCCCGTCTGGCTTCCTGTCAGGTCTTTACCTCCCCTCGTTCTCCACGAACTTGGTGAGTGGTGCTGACCTGCAGGATGGGGGGGTTGACCAGTTCACTCCTGCGAGTCAGCGAGTGATCCCATGCACGTGTGCTCGGACGGGCCGACACTTGGCCACGTTTGCCCGTCAGCCGGGGTCGAGCCTCCACACACTGACTACTGAGTCTCCTCCAGTTACTGTGTCTGGTCAGGTAGCTGCATCGGGTCAGGTGTTTGCTGCAGCGTCCAGGTCTGGTCCTGAGTCTGCCCCCTGCTCGTATCGTCTCCTGTCTCACCAGACTCTCCTCTGGCACCACCGCCTTGGTCACCCCTCCCTGCCTCGTCTTCGAGGCATGGCCTCCCGTGTCCTTGTCTCTGGTCTCACCCGGTCCCTCCCTCCCCTTCCCCCGGGGCCTGCCCCTACCTGCATTCCCTGCGTCGAGGGGCGGCAGCGCGCCGCTCCTCACTCCTCCGAGTTTCCTCCGACAGAGGCTCCACTGCAGAATATCCACATGGACGTGTGGGGCCTAGCCCGCGTTCGAGGACAGGGTCACGAGCGTTACTTCCTGCTGGTGGTTGACGATTACTCGCGTTACACCACAGTCTTCCCCTTGCGCTGCAAGGGTGAGGTCACTGAGGTGTTGATCGACTGGATCCGCTCTGCCCGTCTCCAGCTCAGAGAGAGGTTCGACTCGGACTTTCCTGTTCTGCGTCTGCACTCCGACAGAGGTGGAGAGTTTTCCTCCGACCTTCTGCGAGCCTACTGTCGTGCGGAGGGCATCCGCCAGACGTTCACGCTTCCGGCCTCTCCGCAGCAAAATGGGATTGCTGAGCGCCGCATTGGCATGGTCATGGACGTCGCTCGTACGTCCATGATCCATGCGGCTGCCCCCCATTTTCTGTGGCCGTTAGCGGTTCAGTACGCGGCGCATCAGATCAACCTTCAGCCCCGGGTCTCCATGCCGGAGACCTCCCCTGCTCTGCGGTGGACGGGAAAGGTTGGCGATGCGTCTGCGTTCCGTGTCTGGGGATCTTGAGCTTTCGTCCGCGACTTGTCTGCGGACAAGCTGTCCTCCCATGCTGTTCCTTGCGTCTTCCTTGGCTTCCCCCCTGACGCGCCTGGTTGGCAATTTTACCACCCCACCTTGTGCCGTGTTCTGTCCTCTCAGGACGTCACGTTTGATGAGTCGGTTCCCTACTACCGTCTCTTCCCATACCGCACTGCTCCCCTTCCCCCCCCGCCGCTCTTCCTCGCGCCAGGTCCCCCCCCGGTAGACCCCCTCCCCCCTCAGGGTCCTGCCCTCTCAGGTGTGTCCCAGGTAGACGCAGTCGAGCCTGTCGAGGTAGCTGTTGACTCTGGTGCTGCTAGGGGTGCTGAGCCTACGGGTACCGGGTCTGGGGGTGCTGAGCCAGAGCGTGCGGAGCCTGGGGGTTTCTGGGTCTGGGGGTACTGAGCCTGGGGGTGCTGAGTCTGGGGGTGCTGAGCCTGGGGGTGTGGAGCCTGAGGGTGCCGGGCCTCCTCGTGTGGAGTCTGGTGGTGCTGGACCTGGAGGTCCTTTGGGTGCTTCGTCCCAGCGGGAGCTACTCTCTCCGCAGGAGCTGCGCGAGTGGTTTGCTCGGCGCTGGAGCCGTGCTGCTGGAGCTGGTGGTGCTTCCGGCGCTGGAGGTTCTGCTGCTGGGGCTGCTGGAGGTTCTGGAGCCACGGGTCCCGGAGGTGCTCGTACTGGAGGTACTGGAGCTGCTGGGCCTGGTGGTGCTACTGGTGCTGGAGCTGCTGGCGGTGCTGGAGCTGGCGGTGCTGCTGGAGTAGGTGCTGCTGGAGGTACTGGAGCTGGAGCTGCTTCGTCTTCCGGTGGTCCTGCTGGAGCTGCAGCTACTGGAGGTGCTGGAGCTGGAGGTGCTACTGGAGCTGGTACTCCTGTGGGTGCTGGAGTTGGCGCTACTGGAGTAGCTGGTGGTGCTGCTGGAGCTGTTGGAGCTGACGCTGGGGGTGCTGGTGCTGTCCTTGCTGGTTCTGGAGGTGCTGCGCGGCCGCGGCCGTACTTCGTTCCGCTCCTTGAGCAGGTTCTTGGTCTCCCATCTTCTACTGGTCCTGCTCCTTCCTTAGAGTGTCCACCGCCTGTCCAGTCCGAGTCACAGTTACAGCTGACCTCCCCACTGCCTGCTCCTTCTCCCTACACTGGTCCTACTGGAGGTCTTGCTGAGCGTCGTGAGCCTGAGTCTCGTCCTGCATCGCCTGTTCGTGCTGCTCGCACCGGTCGTTGTGTTCCGCGTCAGCGTCCTCCTGCGGTCCCAGGCACGCATCAGATGGCACTGCGTCCGTCCACTTCTCCACTGCGTGTCCCTTTGCCATCTCCACCAGAGTCCTCTCTTCCTGCTCTTGCTGACCCGGAGTCTGACTCCCTTCGTGCTGCCAGTCCTACTGTCACGCGTCTCCTGACTACTTTCAGACCTTCTCTCCCACCCCGAAGATGACCACTCTTCGGGTGCTGCTGCACATAGCCGCTCAGCGCGACTACGAGCTTCACTCTCTTGACTTCAGCACTGCTTTCTTACAGGGCAGCCTGCACGAGGAGATGTGGCTGCGCCGCCCACCTGGCTTCACTGGGTCGTTTCCTCCTGGTACCCAGTGGAGCCTCCGGCGGCCAGTCTACGGTCTCCGCCAGGCGCCCCGTGAGAGGCACGACACACTGAGGACTACGCTTGCGGCCCTTGGGTTTGCTCCTTCCACTGCTGACCCGTCGCTGTTTCTACGCACCGACACCTCTTTGCCGCCGTTCTACATCCTTGTGTACGTCGACGACTTGGTCTTTGCTACTGCTGACACTGCTGGACTCGCCCACGTGAAGTTGGAGCTGCAGAAGAGACACACGTGCACAGACCTGGGTGAACTGCGCAGCTATCTTGGCTTGCAGATCACCCGGGACAGAGCACGCCGCACCATTACCTCGACTTAGTCACACATGGTGCAGCAGGTCCTTCAGCGCTTCAACTTCACGTACTCCTCGCCTCATGCTACTCCTCTATCTACTAGCCACTCGCTCTCAGCTCTGCCTTTGGATGAGTCTGTAGAGCCGAGTGGCCCGTACCCAGAGCTTGTTGGCTGCCTCATGTACCTGATGACCTGCACACGACCTGACTTGGCATACCCTCTTAGCATCTTGGCACGCTATGTTGCTCCTAGGAGACACCGACCAGGGCACATGGCTGCAGCGAAGAGAGTATTGCGCTACCTTTGCAGTACGTCGGGCATGGGGCTAGTGCTTGGAGGACGGGCTCGAGTTGTCCTCACTGGTCACGCAGACGCTTCTTGGGCTGACGACTTGGCTACGCAGCGGTCGTCACAGGGTTACACCTTCAGCCTTGGCTCCGGCTCTGTTTCGTGGCGGTCTACTCGCTCGTCTTCTGTTCTCGGCTCCAGCTGTGAGGCTGAGATCTACGCAGGGGCCATGGCTGCACAGGAGTTACGCTGGCTCACCTACCTGCTGACCGACTTGGGAGAGGTGCCTCGTTCTCCTCCAGTTCTGTACGTCGACAACAAGGCCATGCTGGCCTTGTGTCAGAAGCACAGACTGGAGCACAGAACGAAGCACATTGCTCTGCGCTACTTCTTTGCTCGAGAGTTGCAGCAGCGTGATCAGCTTCGTCTTGCTTACGTGGCTATTCGGGCCAAGATTGCTGATATCTTTACCAAGGCGCTTCAGCCTTGTGATCATCAGCGCTTTTGCACTATGCTAGGTACCTACCTTGCCTCACTTGCTTACTTCTTGACTTTGCTTGTACTGTGATCTATATATATATATATATATATATCTGCATGCTTTCACTTGCTAGGTTTTGATCACTGTCCTGTTTGTTCTATGCTATATAACTATGCATGTGAACTGGCCTTATGGCCGTCTGTTTGCGCTCGGAATGTGTGGTGACGTTGTGATCCACCCTGAGCTTGCTTTGCTTTTCTGACTGGTCTTGTGACCCCACTTTGCTCTCCCCCACTTTGCCTATGGGGGTGTGTCAAACATATACTCTACAGTTTGTTTAGGCTGTAGTGCGGTAGTTACTATGGGGTACAGTAAGTTTAGGGTTTCCTACTTGTACCCACCACTTTCTAGTTCATACACACTTGTTCATTCTAACAACTTCACCCAGCAGCAGAGGCAGCGGCTACAATGAATCTTGAGGCGGCACGTCCGAGGCTACCGGGGACGTTCAATCCGAATGCGAGAGACACCGACGTTCGTCGATTCTTTGCGATCCTCGAAATTTACTTCGAGGCTGTTGGCTGTACGACCCTGACACACGATGCAATGCGGATTCGGCTCGCAGCGACACTATTGCGAGGCCCAGCGCTTGAGTGGATTTACAATAGCAACGAGGTCCGAGGCGAGGGGTCATGGACGCAGTTTCGGGCAGCTTTAATTCAACGTTTCGAACCGATCAATTCGAGCTACATGGCGCGGCAGAAGATTCATCGGCATAAACAGTTCGGCAGTGTGGCGCAGTACACGCAGCAGATGGAGAGCCTCTTCAACCGAATTACCGACCTGACCGAAGGGGAAAAAATCCAAGTGTATACTGAGGGGTTAAAAATGGAAGTCCGCCGACGGGCGATTGCCGCGAACTACAACAACTACCGCGACATGGTGTGTGCAGCAGAGAGATTCGATGCGCTGATGCGAGATCAACCCGAAACACGGAGACGCGTGCCGAACAGATCATTCGGCACGGAGCGATCGTCACCACCCACGACCGCTGACCCGATGGATATCGACAAGATCGACGCGAAGCAGCGGCCGACAAAATATGAGAACTGCGAATTTTGCGGCGCAGCAGGACATCGACTATTGGCGTGTTGGAAAATGAAGAAGGCATGAGCGGAGCTGAAGGGCAACAACAGTGTAGCACCCTTGAAGTCAAAAGACATGGTGACTTCAGAGCGGGCGAAAAAAGGAGGACATGATGGCGCAAATTTGAAACGTCACAACATGCCCGCAACAGGGGAAATCGCCGAGACAAATGGAGGCTCCGCGAAACAAGACTCTGCACCGACCGGGAAACTCCAGCCGAACACCCCCGAGAGTAAGAATATTTCCTCTCGAGGTTTTCAAGCCTTTAAAAAATTCAGGGGAGATTTCAAGGCCAAGAAAAAGCCTTAAGACATTATTCAGGTACCTGAGAAGTTGGGCAAACCACTCCGGAGCGTTGAAAAGGGTCGTGCGCTCCAAGGAGTTAATATTCTCTCCCCGCAGCACAGTGTTAAGGCTCCCAATTGCCTACAAGTGAAGCCTACACAGCTGCAAAGGCTTAGGGGAAGATTCTAGGTCCAGACGAAGCTGAATGGGCCTCGGATAAATCCTTCTAACCCTGCTTAGTTAAAAACTGATATGAAATCAGCAGCTTTGAGCACAGGACCGAGGGATGATCTATTCGACGTACCCTACGATCCTATAAGCGAGACCATCTACGGTTACTCGGAGCGGCAACAACCACTACTACTCGAGGTGATCTGCAACGGGCGACGCCTCCATGCACTGGTGGACAGTGGTGCGTCTCACTCGGTGTGCGGCAGCGGGACGTTGGAGAAAATTGGAGAATCTTTGGATGAGACCAAGTTTACGGCAACGATGGTGGACGGTACGAAACTTCCCATCCACGGCGAAGCATCACTGCAGCTGCACATAGGGGCGCTGAGGTGGAAGCCAGCATTGACGATCACGAACATCAAGGGGTGAGATTTCCTGAAGTGGTTCAACCCTGAGATCGACTGGGTCAAAAGGAAGGCGTTCATCTACAACAACGGGAAACGAGTGGAGCTGCGAAGCTGGACGGATACAGGGAGCGTTCCTGAAACGGCACTGGCATGGTTCGAATGGACGGTGAACGAGAGTAACACGGGTTACCTAGCACTGGTTATGGCAGCAGCAGAGGAGGAGAAGCCGAACAAAGAGCTACCTGCAGCAGTGAAGGAGGTCTTGGAGCAGTACAAGGATATAATGCCCGATGACCTACCTGCAGGCGTACCTCCAGCACGCACCCACGAGCACGAAATCGTGGAGGAACCAGGTGCGAAACCCGTCTCACGTGCACCATACCGACTGAGTCCGACCGAATTGACAGACATGAAGAAGCAGATAGAGTATCTACTGGACAGACAACTGATCCGCCCATCCACCTCTCCCTACGGTTCACCAGTTCTCTTCACTCCAAAACCAGACGGCAGTTTACGGATGTGCATCGACTACCGCGCACTGAACAAACAGACAGTAAAAAACAAATACCCCATACCGTGCATAGACGACCTACTGGACCAACTGCGTGGTGCAACAGTCTTTTGAAGCTGGACCTACAGTCGAGTTACTGGCAAATCAAGATGGCGGACAACTCGATCCACAAGACGGCGTTTCGTACCAGATACGGCTCCTATGAATACTTGGTGATGCCGTTTGGACTCTGCAATGCACCAGCAACGTTTCAGGCGGAGATGAATCATAGCCTACGACCCCTGCTGGACGAGTGCGTGGTGGTGCACCTGGACGACATTCTCATCTACTCCAAGAACATGAAGGAGCGTGTGGAGCATCTACGGAAGGTGTTCAAAATCCTGCGGAAAAACAAGTTCTACGTGAAGCTGTCAAAGAGCGACTTCGCCCTGGAGAAGGTGCAGTTTCTCGTACACATGGTGAGTGCCGAGGGCGTATACGTGGACCCGCGGAAGATCGAAGCTGTAAAAAATTGGAAAGTACCGGAGAACGTGAAGGAGTTGCAGCAGCTCCTAGGCTTCGCCAACTACTACAATAGGTTCGTGCCGCAGTACGCTAAGATAGCAGCGCCACTGACCGACCTACTGAAAAAGGATACGCCCTATAAATGGGACACTCCTCATCAGCAAGCCATGGAGCAGCTACAAACAGCACTGACTACAGCGCCAGTACTCATTAGTCCGTTCTGCTTCACAAACACCTTTTTTTTGTACACTTTGTTTTGTCCTACTACATTCTAGTCTTTATTGAAACTATACTTTCTACTAAAAGATCCTGTACCAAGTCCAAGAGGCTTCAATTGTTCATTAAGTTGTTTACGAAGAACACCTTCAACAATACGTTTTCCCTCAGTATTTCTGGTTGGTTTTTTCTTTTTTGGGATTGTATAAAACAATGGGGAAGATTTCGATATACTTAAATAATTAACACAAATCCTTTTGATATCCTTGGCTACCTTACGTTGATATTTTTCTATCACAAACTTTTGGTTTGAGGATTTAAGTATGATTTCATTCGTTTCTAACATAATCAGAAAATCATTTAATGTCCAATCAGATAAAATATGAGGAATTTTTTTGCCGGTAACCCATAACATAAAGAGTACTATAAGATTACGTTCAAGAACCACTCCTTTGTTATTTTTTTGAATGGCACTTGCTGCTTCATGGAAGTTCATGGAGCAGCTACAAACAGCACTGACTACAGCGCCAGTACTCATCTTGCCGGACCCAGACAAAGACTACGTGGTGGAAGCAGACGCTAGTGACCAAGCAGTCAGAGCAGTACTGATGCAGGATCACAGACGCGGTTTGCAGCCCATCGCCTACCTCAGTAAGAAGCTACACGGAGCAGAACTGAATTACCCCATCCATGACAAGGAAGCCTTAGCAATAGTCATAGCCTTCAAGGCGTGGAGGTGTTACCTAGAGAGAGCCAAGACCACAGTTTATACTGACAACTGCAGTCTCAAATACCTGAAGTCGCAGTCGACGCTCTCACGACGATAGGTGCGGTGGGTGGACTTCCTAGAAACTCACTTTCACTACGACATCGTCTACAAACCCGGGCTACACAACAAGGCAGACGCATTGAGCCGCCCCGGTCATGTAGCAGGCATCCAGCTCGACGAGATGAACCCTCTGCTCAAGGGACTATTCCAACATGGATACTCCGTGGACGCAGAGATCGCTACAGCACAAACTAAGAAGTTGTTACAGTGGGAGAAAGACTTGGCAGTAAGTAAGGGTTCAGGAAAGATTTGGGTACCGAATTACGCCCCGCTACGGCAGATTCTATTGGAGGAGTTTCACGACGTACCTTACGCGGGACATTTTGGGAGCAACAAGACGTTAGCAGGGATAGCGAAGTATTACTACTGACCCAGGATGGCAGCAGACATGCAGCAGTTCGTCACCTTTTGTGTTACATGCCAAAGGATGAAGAGCAGCAACCAGAAAAAGGCAGGGTTACTTCAGCCTCTACCCGTACCGGAGCGGCTATGGCAGGTCGTTAGCATCGACTTCATCATAGGACTTCCTTCGACCTCACGTGGGCACGATTCCATCCTCGTAGTGATCGATAAGTTCTCCAAAATGGGTCACTTCATCCCGACCAACGCCATAGCTACAGCTGAAGCAACTGCTCGCCTCTTCTTTGACTGCATCTTCACCATCCACGCCATCCCCGCTACACTCATCTCAGACAGAGACCCAAAATTCACCAGTAAGTTATGGAAGGAGCTCATGGGATTGATGGGGACAAAGCTTGCAATGTCTTCAGCATACCACCCCCAGACTGACGGACAGACAGAGCGACTCAATCAAGTGGTTGAATAGTTACAGCGCACAGCTTGCAAAGACGACGTCAGCCACTGGGACACACAGTGGGGGTGGGGGGGGGGAGGGCAGGCGGCGGCGAGGAGGGGCGGCGCACGGATCCCCCGGGGCGCCACGACGGGCGACGGGAAGGGTGGACGCGCGGGCCCCCGGGGTGCCACGACGGGCGACGGGAGGGGGCCGCGCGCGGGCCCCCAGGGCGCCGCGACGGGTGACGGGAGGGGGCCGCGCGCGGGCCCCCTGGGCGCCGCGACGGGGCGACGGGACGGGAAGGCGCGTGGGCCCCCGAGGAGCCACGACGGGCGACGGGAGGGGGCCACGCACGGGCCCCCAGGGCGCCGCGACGGGGCGACGGGAGGGGAAGGCGCGCGGGCCCCCGAGGCGCCACGACGGGCGACGGGAGGGGGGCGCGCGTGGGCCCCCAGGGCGCCGCGACGGGGCGACAGGAGGGGGTGGCGTGCGGGCCCCCGAGGGCGCCACGACGGGCGACGGGAGGGGGTGGCGCGCGGGCCCCCAGGGCGCCGCGACGCAGCGGAAAACCGCCACGCGCCCCGAGCGTGCGGCGGGCAGAAAACCGCCACGCGCCCCGAGCGCATGGAGGGAAGAAAAAACCGTCGCGCGCCACGGGGCGCGCGACAGACAGTACAGTAGTGGCAGCGGAAGCAAACGGTGGGCCCATCCACAGGATCGACCCGGGGGGGTCGACCTGCTCTGATAGCATGTTAGAATAAGTTGTAAAAGGATAGAACATGAAAGGAGAGCTTCACTAGTAAGCAGGGCAGTACATATAGCAAACCCTAATTTGGGTTGTACTCACTATGGAGTACCCCACTGCAGACTAGACAATTATAACATTCCGACAGTTCCAGGGACGGCGGCTACCGCCACCACCACCTGTTCTCATACAGGATGAACCCGAGTATGAAGTGGAGCGCGTTATCACTCATCGGCGCCGCAGCGGCAAGACCCTTGAGTTCCTGATACGCTGGAAGGGATATGACCCCACTGAGGATAGTTGGGTTGCAAAAGCTGATATGGGCAACGCATGTGTACAGCACCGCCTACACGACCGCCACGGCCTCCACAGCCTCTTCCTCTCCCTCCTCCTGCTCCTCTACCCTCTTGGCCTTGAGCAGGGGTCCAACCTTCAGGCAGCTTTTAGCAATCGCGACACATGTGTCCGCTTTTGTAGCAATAGTGCCACTAGCCGACAAATCGCCCCCGTTCGCGTCCGTAGTTCTTGTCGTCGCTGCCGTATCCGCCATTCCCGCGGCTTCCACTGAAGCTGCTACCACCAAACCTTCCTCCCCCTCGTCCTCGGCCTCTTCCTCGGCCATATCCACGGCCGACGCTCGCTGCCCCTGCGCCACCCGCACTCGCCAACTCACGGCTGCGGAAATCCTCCTGAAGGATTGCTCGCTTCACGTCTTCGAGCGAGAGGCGGGGCAAATCGCGATTCAAGTTGATGATGAGCGAGGACCACGACTCAGGGAGTAGGGCCAGCAACTTGGTTTTATTTTGGAGCTCACTGTATAGTTCAGATCAGCTCCCTCAAGCCGCGTCAACAAGTCGAAGATTTTCTGCACCCCAGCTTCAACAGGTTCATCTTCTTCAATTCGTAGTGTCGCCATTTGCCGTTCCAACACCACCACTACCGCCGCTGTTGCAGTAGCGTGTACACCCTTGAGAGCAGCCCATGTCTTTGGTCCCTCGTCTGGTTCACGCTGGAATGGCTTGATGTGACGGATTTGACTGCTCCCCAACGCTTGCCCAAGAAGGAGGTAGACTTGTGCGCTCTTCCGCACCCACGGGCTCTTCTCCGGGTCGTTCTCGGGACGCGTCTCTGTTCCTTCCATCACTTCTAGCAGGTTATAATGGTTGAAGATGTTCTCCATCTTGAAGGACCATTCAGCAAAGTTGTCACCGTTGAACTTATCCAGCCTGAACACTCTTGGTTCATCCCTACAAGGTCCAAAAGTAGGTTGCACGGGCGCCACGGCAGACTCACGAGGTTGACCTTGCGCTTGGGCTTCTCCACTGCCACCAGCGCAAAAGTAAAAGTGGGGTTGCCATAGGAAGGGGATTTGATGTGCTTATGGGGTTTCCTAGGTTGGGGACTCCTTGGAACCTTCCCTCTCGTCCTCCTCTTCCCTCCTACCTGGTTTCTAGCCACTCCAACCTTCTTGTGTGGTACTTGTGAGAACTTGTGAAACAATTGTGATCGAGTTAATACTTCATGCCAGCTTAGCCCCTAGTGCGCCGAAATTCATAACTCGAGTTATACTCCGTCTTTTTATACGATTCAAACTGGGAAAGATAGCCACGGTTAAGGGCTACGAAATTCGAGTTTGAAATAATTGTAACGGTGCACTTTTTGTCGACGCCGTTTCTTGTGAAGTCGACGATTCTGTCCAGAAATTGAGACCAACGATTTTGTGATATTTCGGCCCCATAACTTCCTAGACTCCGTCCTTAGTCTCTAACAAGTGGTATCTGAGCGATTAAGGACATTGTGAGGAGTCTACTGAAGTGTGAAGACCCTCTTAGACCCACCATGGCCTGTGGGCGTGCCTAAGTGGAGTTCTAGAGGTTGCATGTGACTTCCGCCAAGGGAAAACTCTGCCGAAATTTCGTTGGCGCCGACACTTGTGAAAATACTGTGGGACTTCGGTGTGGACAGCAAAAGGGGAGCTCAAACCTCCGATTGGGAGCAGAGGAGATGAGTCAAGGGAGTGGAGAAGCAGCTGACAAGAGGAGCAAACCGCCACCATCCAAAATCGAAGCATTGGATGGCTCCAACTATGAGGAATGGAGTGGGCGGATGAGGAGCGTCTTCAAGCGCTATAAGCTGCTGAAACTCGCGATGAGAGAAGAGAAAATGCCCCAGGAAGGAGATGCTCGGGATCGGTGGATTGAGCAGAGCGCGGTGTTGTTCGACCTCATCTTGCAATCGGTCAACAACGACATGTTCCAGCACATCAAGGATTTGGTGGAGCTCGATGACTCTGAGCCGAAGGCATGGAAGCTACTACGCGACGAGGTTCAGCCCAAGACGCTGCCGATGGTGATCGTATTGGAGAAGGAGCTGGCTGCCCTCTCCATGCAGCCGGGAGACGATGTGAAGCCGGTGCTTGACAAGATCAGGGACACCTATGCGAGGATGGCAGCGGCGGGCAGCGAGGTGTCGCAAATGCAGCAGTGCACCAAGATCATCTCGGTTCTCGACAACTCGTGGGACAACCTCATCCCCACCCTTAACTTTCAGCAGGACAAGTTGATGCCTGAGTAGCTACGGCAGCAGATCCCGCAGGAGGACTTCCGCAGGCGCCACACGGGAGGTGGTGCTGCCAACAAAACTGCTGAGGGGTATGGAGCTGCGGGAGGCAGCAGAGGAAGAGGGGGTGGGAGAGGCCGAGGCCGCGGGAGAGGCTTTGGCAGAGGGAGAGGCCGAGGTGACTACAACGAGGGGCATGGGAGCTCTGGTGGCAGGGGGAGCACCCGAATGGAGGGAGCTTGCTGGTACTGCAAGAAGGCTGGACACCCGTGGTTCAAGTGTTTCAGCCGGCCTGAGGGATGGGCGCCCCGAGGCATGAAGCCGCCAAGTGGTGAACGCGCACGAGGTGGCGCTGTGCGAAGTTCAGGTGCACAAGGTGATGGTGCACAAGGTAAAGCCGACCGTGGGATGTTCCTCATGGTTGAGGATGTGAAAGCGAGTGAGGATGATGTGGGTTCGGTTGGGAAGGTTGTGATGCACCCCCTCACTCACCGAGTGATAGACTCAGGTTGCACGAGTCACATGACTCCGCGGGCAGAATTGCTTGATGAGGTGAAAACCCTTGGGAAGATCAAGTTCGTGGCTGCCGCTTCAGGTGCTTTGCTCCTTGTGATTGGTGTTGGGAATGCCAAGGTGATGGGAGCCAATGGGGGGCTTGTGTGGCTTGGGAATGTCGTGCTGGTCGAAGGTTTGTCCGCTAACCTCCTCTCTGTGCGCCGGCTTCAGAAAAGCAAGGCAAAGGTTACATTCGGCCCAACCAGGTGCCGTGCAAAGCTTGGGAAGCTATTGTTGTGGGACCTGAACGAGAAGAGCAGCTGCATCAAGGACCTGTAGCAGCTGCCCATCATCCCTTAGAATAGGAAACCACCATCAACGGCAGCGGCAGCAGCAATGGCTAAAGCAACTGCGGGAGGAGAGGACACTGCACCAACCGATGGGGTCTTGGATGCGGTCAAGAAGGTGCAGCAGCCACAGCAATCACATGGTGAGGTGCTTGCTGGTGTGGATGCGAGAGCTGCATGGGCAATGTCTTCATCTGGGAGTGGTGAGGCCGATTGGGAAACGTGGCACGAGAGGTTGTGCCACATCAACATTCCGATGCTGCAAAAGTTAGTGAAGGATGGGAGTTTGAAGGGGTTGGAGGTGAAGGGGGCAGCAAAGGAGATTGGGAGCTGCCCTACATGCGTTGAGACAAAATTCACCAAGTTCCCTTTCAGCAGCAGCAAGGCACCACTCGCTCTTGTGCACATGGACGTGGTGGGCCCCACGAGGGCTCTTTCTCCCTCGGGCAGCTGCTATTTCCTGACCATTGTGGACGACCACACGCGTGCGGTGTGGTTGTACCCTCTCAAGTTGAAGGGGGATGTTGCAGCGGCTGTACTTAAGGAGTGGATGCCGAGAGCGCAAAAGGAGAGCGGACACAAGGTGAAGGTGATCCGCACCGACAACGGGGGAGAGTTCATTGGCGCTGATTTTGAGGGGGTGCTGAAGGAGAAGGGGATCCAGCATCAGCTCACGGTGCCCAACAACTCTCAGCAGAACGGCGTGGCTGAGCGGTTCAATCGGACCCTGCAGGAAGGTGCCCGCACTCTTCTTGGGCGTGTAGGGCTGCCGGATCCATTGTGGGTGACTGCATTGAGGCAGGTCGCTCTTGTGAAGAACACGGTTCTGGCGACTGTGGGGGACAAGCAGTGGATCCCCTACACCAAGTGGTATGGGACTTGACCAGCCAGCAGCTGACTATGTCAAGGGATATGAAGTTCCTTGAATCCTTGTACTACAAGGAGTGGAAGCAGCAGCAGTAGAAGCTTCCTACTACACCACTGATCATTGAGGCCGATGAGGTGCAGCGGCCTTCGAGGCAAGTGCAGGTCACTTTCTCAGAGGAGGAGATCTCTGGGGTGACTGAGGATGGGGGAGAACCTGAGGTGGAGGAGCAGCAGCCGCAGCAGCAGCAGCCGCAGAAGCAGCAGCAGCAACAAGGTGCTCCACAAGGTGCCGCACGCGCGGCTGACCGTCCTAGGAGGGATGTGCGCCCTCCTAACCGGCTGCCCTATCCGAGCTTTGGGAAGCCAAAGGTGGTAAGGGCTGGGACTGTGGCTGAGCAGTGTGATGAGGAGGAGATAGCGCACTGCTACTGGGCAGGTCCCTGAGCCCAAGACGCTTACCGAGGCCTTGAGTGGGCCCGATGCTGAGAAGTGGAAGCAGAGTGTGAAGGAGGAGTATGACTCTCTGCTGGAGAACGAGGCGTGGGAACTGTGTGAACTGCCTCCTAGGAAGAAGGCAATCTCTTCGAAGCTGATCTTCAGGCACAAGTACGGACCTGATGGGGAGCTGACCCGCTACAAGTCAAGGCTTGTGGCTAAGGGGTTCTAGCAGACAAAGGGAAAGGACTTCAATGAGCTCTATGCTCCTGTGGGGAAGGGGACAACACTGAGGGTAATGTTGGGAATGGCTGCAAACCGCGGATGGAAGATCAAGCAGCTGGATATCACGACTGCTTTTCTCAATGGGATCATCCTGGAGGAGCTCTACATGCTACAGCCTGAGGGGTTGGATGATGGGAGCGGCAGGGTGTGCAGGCTGAAGAAGGCCATCTATGGCCTGAAGCAGGCTCCTCGTGCATGGTACCACAAACTAGAGGAGACACTGCTGGCGGGGGGGTTCAATAAGAGTGAGTGCGACCACAGCCTGTTCCTGCTGCAAGAGAAGGAGCAGTTTCTCATGCTCCTGGTGTACGTGGACGACATACTGCTCTTCTCTGAGTCATCTGCAATGATTGACCGTGTGGAGGAGATGCTGGAGATGCAATTCAAGTGCTCGAAGATGGGAGATGTGAAGTATTACCTTGGGATGCATGTGGAGAGGGACCTCGACAAGGGAGTGTTGAGGTTGCACCAGAGGAAGTATTGTGAGGGGCTGGCTGAGAAGTATGGGCTGCAAGATGGAGGAAAGCCAGCCACCCCACTGCCTTCAGGGTTCACTGTGGAGCCCTGTGCTGATGAGGAGGTGGTGGGTGAGAGTGACAGGAAGCTGTTTCTTTCAATGGTTGGGGCACTCAACTATGCGGCTAACCACACGAGGCCTGACATTGCCTTTGCTACATCCAGGCTTGTGATTGTGGTTTCACGCCCCAGTCATGAGCAGCTGGAAGCGGCCAAGAGGTTGGTCCGCTATGTGAGTGCGACAGCATCAGTGGGCTTGGAGTACAGTGCTGTGCGACAGAGGCTGCAGAGGGGTGCACCTGATTTGAGTAAGGGGGAGATGCTCTTGACTTGCTACACCGACACTAGCTTCAACTCTGTGAAGGCGGATGGCACCAGCATTGGAGGCTATGTGTGCCTCTTTGGAGGTGGTGCAGTGAGCTGACGCAGCAAGAAGCAGAACGTGTCAGAACTATATTGTAGGCTGTAGTGGGGTAGACAACATGGGGTACAACTCTTTTAGGTTTTCATACTTGTACCCACCTGCTTGCTAGTTCATTCATTCCTCGTTCATATTCTCACATGGTATCAAAGCAGAATCGTTCCTAGGGCCCACCGAACGTTCCGCCCTGCCCTAACTGATTTTTTTTTTTTTTAGCTGCCCCTGCAGCCGCGCTGCCCTTGCAGCCCGCGTGCTGCCCCTGCGACCGTGCTGCCCCTGCAGCCGTGCCTGCCCCTGCAGCCTGTGGGCGCTGCCTCTACAGCCGTGCCTGCCCCTGCAGCCCGTTGGCGCTGCCCCTGCAGCCTTGCCTGCCCCTGCAGCCCGTGGGCGCTGCCTCTGCAGCCCGCGCGCCGATCTGTCGGGCTGTGTGTCGCCCCTGCAGCCCGTGGGAGCTGCCTCTGCAGCCCGCGCGCCGCTCTGTCGGGCCGTGTGTCGCCCCTGCAGCCCGTGGGAGCTGCCTCTGCAGCCCGCGCGCCGCCCTCCCGAGCCGCGCGTAGCCCCTGCGGCCCGTGAGCGCTGCCCCTGCGACCCGCGCGCCACCCTGCCGAACCGCGCGTCGCTCCTGCTCGTCGTGACGCCCCTGCGGGACCCGCACGGCGTCCCCCCCCTGCCCATCGCGGTCCCCCCTGGACGCCGCCCCTACTCGTCGCGGCGCCCCCGGGGCGTCGCCCTTACTCGTCGCGGCGCCCGCCCCTAAGCGTCGCCACTGCTTGTCGCGACGCCCCCTGGGCACCGTCTCTACTCGTCGCGGCGCCCCCGGGGCGTCGCCCTTACTCGTCGCGGCGCCCACTGGGCGCCGTCTCTGCTCGTCGCGGCGCCCCCTGGGCGCCGTCCCTGCTCGTCGCGGAGCCCCCCCCCTTGCAGCAGTCGCGGCCCCGCCCTGCAGCAGCTGCCGCGGAGCCCCCTGCAGCAGTCGTGGCCCCGCCCTGCAGCAGCTGCCGCGGAGCCCCCTGCCGCTGTCGCGGCCCCGCCCTGCAGCAGCTGCCACGGAGCCCCCTGCCGCGGTCGCGGCCCCGCCCTGCAGCAGCTGCCATGGAGCCCCCCCCCCCCACCACATTCGCGGCCCCTCCCTGCAGAAGCTGCCGCGGAGCCCCCTGCCACAGTCACGGTCCCGCCCTGTAGCAGCTGCCGCGGAGCCCCCTGCCGCAGTCGCGGCCTCGCCCTGCAGCAGCTGCCGTGGAGCCCCCCTCCCCCCTGCCGCCGTCACGGCCCCGCCCTGCCGCTGTCGCGGCCCCGCCCTGCAGCTGTCGCGGCCCCGTCGTCGCCGCCATCGGCCCTTCCCGCCACTGGTGAGCACCTGCCCTACCCGTGCTTCCCGCGCACTTGCCTTACTAGCGCACTGCTGCGCCGACCTGCCTGCCTGCCAGCCGAGCCGCGCCGCCCAGCTGAGCCGCGCTGCTCAGCCGTGCCAAGCCACCCCGCCGAGCCGCGTCGTGCTGCCGAGTTATGCAGCCCGCCTCTACTGAGCCGCACTGCCCTGCCCGCGCTGTTACTAATGCTACTACTGCTACTGCTGCATCTGGCGATGGCCAGATGCAGCTCCAGCGACGTCCGCGTGAGTCCCTCACGCCTCAGCAGCTTTGTGAGTGGTACAATAGTTGGGGTTGTCACGGTGGCCGTGGTAGGAGTCGCCCTGGAGCGGGTCGTTTGGGAGCTTCTTGTAGTGGCCAGGTGCAGCTGCAGCGGCGTCCGCGCGTGACCATTTCGCCCCAGCAGCTTCGTGAGTGGTACGCTCAGAGTAGAGGGTCACGGAGTACTGCTCGCTGCCCGTACGCCATTCGCACTGGTGCTCGGGCCGATCAGCCTTGCAGGACGGTTGGTCACACAGAGTCCCGCTGCTTCTCCTCTCCGAGCGACGCCTGGCGTACAAAGTTTGGCGACGACACTGAGCTCCCCTCCTGGCTCGAGCTGCTTAGGCAGAGGGTAGTGTCAGAACTATACTCTAGGCTGTAGTGGGGCACTCCTTATGGGGTACAGCCCTGTTAGGTTTTGCCCATACAAACCTTGTACTGTTCTTATTCTAGTCATTCCTTGTTCTAATTCTCACAGGTAGATATCTTTGCTCTTGACTTTGATGCTATCCTCACTGCCATGTATGCATTGCCTACTAGTGCTGAGGGTGCCTGTTACCTGTGTGTGCCGCCTGACCCAGGTATAGAGTCTGCTGCTCTAGGTGCTAGTGAGGCTGCCGCTTTAGGTGCTGGCACGTCTCCTACTCCAGGTGCTGGTGAGGCTGCTGCTCTAGGCGCTAGTGAGTCCACTGCTCCAGGTGCTGGTGAGTCTGCTCTCTCTGGTACTGCGCCTGCTGCGGCCTTGCACACTTTCACCCTTGACTCGGGTGCTTCCAGCTCCTTCTTTCGCGACTGCACCACACTCTCGCCGCTCAGTCGGCCAGTGGCAGTCTCTCTGGCTGACCCCTCTGGGGGTCCGTTCCTTGCACACTCCTCCATGGTTCTGCCGTGTCCGGCGGTCCCGTCTGGCTCTCTGTCTGGTCTCCACCTCCCCTCGTTCTCCACGAACTTGGTGAGTGGAGCTGACCTTCAGGACGCGTGGGTTGACCAGTTCACTCCTGGAGGTCAGCGGGCGACCCTTTGTTCGTGTACTCGGACGGGCCGGCACCTGGCCACGTTCACCCGTCAGCCTGGGTCGAGCCTGTACACCCTGACTACCGTGTCTCCTCCGGTTGCTGTGTCTGGTCAGGTAGCCGCGTCAGGTAAGGTGTTTGCTGCAGCGTCCCGGTCTGGTCCTGAGTCTGCCCCCTGCTCGTGTCGCCTCCTGTCTCACCAGACTCTCCTCTGGCACCACCGCCTTGGTCACCCCTCCCTGCCTCGTCTCCGAGGCATGGCCTCCCGTATCCTTGTCACTGGTCTTCGCCGGTCTCTCCCTCCCCTTCCCCCGGGGCCTGCCCCTACCTGCGTTCCTTGCGTCGAGGGGCGGCAGCGCGCCGCTCCTCACTTCTCCGAGTTCCCTCCGACGGAGGTTCCCATGCACACTCTTCACATGGACGTGTGGGGCCCCGCCCGCGTCCGTGGACAGGGTCACGAGCGCTACTTTCTGCTGGTCGTTGACGACTACTCGCGTTACACCACAGTCTTCCCCTTGCGCCGCAAGGGTGAGGTCACTGAGGTGTTGATCGACTGGATCCGCGCTGCCCGTCGTCAGCTCAGCGAGAGTTTCGGCTCGGACCTTCCTGTTCTGCGTCTGCACTCCGACAGAGGTGGAGAGTTTTCCTCCGACCTTCTGCGAGCCTTCTGTCGTGCGGAGGGCATCCGCCAGATGTTCACGCTTCCGGTGGGATTGCTGAGCGCCGCATTGTCATGGTCATGGACGTCGCTCGTACGTCCATGATCCATGCGGCTGCTCCCCATTTTCTATGGCCGTTCGCTGTTCAGTACGCTATGCACCAGCTCAACCTCCAGCCCCGGGTCTCCATGCTGGAGACCACACCTACTCTGCGGTGGACGGGGGAGGTTGGCGATGCGTCTGCGTTCCGTGTCTGAGGATCTCGAGCTTTCGTCCGCGACTTCTCTGCGGACAAGCTGTCCTCCCGTGCTGTTCCCTGCGTCTTCCTTGCCTTCCCCCCTGACGCGCCTGGTTGGCAGTTTTACCACCCCACCTCGCGCCGTGTTCTGTCCTCTCAGGACGTCACGTTTGACGAGTCGGTTCCTTATTACCGTCTCTTCCCCTACCGCACTGCCCCCCTACCCCCCCCGCCGCTCTTCCTCGCACCAGGTCCTCCCCCGATAGACCCCCTCCCCCCTCAGGGTCCTGTCCCCTCAGGTGTGTCTCAGGTAGACGCAGTCGAGCCTGTTGAGGTAGCTGTTGACTCTCGTGCTGCTAGGGGTGCTGAGCCTGCGGGTGCTGGGTCTGGGGGTGCTGAGCCTGAGCGTATGGAGCCTGGGGGTGCTGAGCTTGGGGTTGCTGAGTCTGGGGGTGCTGAGACTGGGGGTGCTGAGCCTGGGGTTGCTGAGTCTGGGGGTGCGGAGCCGGAGGGTGCTAAGCCTGCGCATGTGGAGTCTGGAGGTGCTGAGCCTGGCGGTCCTTCGGGTGCTTCGTCCCGTCGGGAGCCACTCTCTCCACAGCAGCTGCGCTAGTGGTTTGCTCGGCGCTGGAGCCGTGTTGCTAGAGCTGGTGGTGCTATGGGCGCTGGAGGTCCTGCTGCTGCTGGAGCCGCTGGGGTTTCTGGAGCCACGGGTCCCGGAGGTGCTCGTGCTGGAGGTACTGGAGCTGCTGGGCCTGGTGGTGCTGCTGGTGCTGGAGCTGTTGGAGGTAATGGAGCTGGAGCTGCTGGCACTGCTGGGGCTTCTGATGGTCCTGCTCGAGCTGGGGCTGCTGGAGGTGCTGGAGCTAGAGGTGCTGCTGGAGCCGGTGCTCCTGTGGGTGCTGGAGTGGGCGCTTCTGGTGCTGCTGGAGGTGCTGCTGGAGCTGGTGGTTCTGGTGGAGTTGGAGCTGCCACTGGGGGTGCTGGTTCTGGAGGCGCTGCGCGGCCATGGCTGTACTACGTTCGGCTCCTTCAGTAGGTTCTTGGTTTTCCGCCTTCTCCTGGTGCTGCTCCTTCCTTAGAGTGTCCACCACCTGTCCAGTC
Source organism: Closterium sp. Naga37s-1 (assembly GCA_947471745.1). Lineage (NCBI taxonomy): Eukaryota > Viridiplantae > Streptophyta > Zygnematophyceae > Desmidiales > Closteriaceae > Closterium > Closterium sp. Naga37s-1. The sequence goes on along the minus strand of CANJKZ010000929.1, from coordinate 494,406 downwards.
GCAGTCACAGATACAGCCCGCCTCCCCACTGCCTGCTCCTTCTCCTTACACTGGTCTGCCGGAGGTCTTGCTGAGTGTCGTGAGCCTGCGTCTCGTCCTGCGTCGCGTGTTCGTGCTACTAGCACTAGTCGTCGTGGTTCGCGTCAGCGTCCTCCTCCTGTCCCTAGCACGCACCGGATGGCTCTGCGCCCTTCCACTGCTCCACAGCGTGTCCCACTGCCGTCTCCTCCTGCGTCCTCTCTTCCTGCCCTTTCTGACCCGGAGTCTGACTCCCGTCGTGCTGCTAGTCCTACTGTCACGTGTCTCCTGGCCACTGTTGTCACTGACCCTTCTTTTGAGTCCACTGCTGCGCCTGCCTTAGTTGCTGAGCTTGTCGACTTTGCTGCTCACTGTCGTCTAGACTACGCCGCTAGTCTTGTTGCTGAGTCTGAGTCTGCCTGTCCTCCGTCCGTCGGGGGTGAGTGTGCTCTTGGCACGGACGCCCTTGAGGACAGGCAGGAGGACTTTGAGTGCTTTGCAGCCGCTGTACCTCATCTCGTGTCCGTGCTGATTGCACCTGAGGGAGACCCGGATGCACCAGACATTCCGACCCCGCGCTCTTACGCAGAGGCGATAGAGGGTCCCTACTCGTCTAAATGGCAGTCAGCCATGGACGCAGAGATGGCATCCTGGAAGTCCACAGGCACTTACGTCGACGAGGTTCCCCCTCCTGGTGCGAACATCGTCAGTGGCATGTGGATTTTCAGGGTGAAGCGGGCGCCGGGTTCTCCGCCTGTCTTCAAGGCGCGTTATAATGCTCGAGGCTTCAGTCAACGAGAGGGAGGTGACTTCTTCCAGACCTTCTCCCCGACCCCGAAGATGACCACTCTTCGGGTTCTGCTGCACGTTGCTGCTCAGCGTGACTACGAGCTTCACTCTCTTGACTTCAGCACAGCTTTCCTACAGGGCAGCCTGCACGAGGAGATCTGGCCGCGCCGCCCACCTGACTTCACTGGGTCGTTTCCTCCTGGTACCCAGTGGAGCCTCTGGCGGCCAGTCTACGGTCTCCGCCAGGCGCCCCGTGAGTGGCACGACACACTGAGGACTATGCTTGCGGCTCTTGGGTTTGCTCCTACTGCTGACCCGTCGCTGTTTCTGCGCACCGACACTTCGTTGCCGCCGTTCTACATCCTCGTGTACGTCTTCAACTTGGTCTTTGCCACTGCTAACACTGAAGGACTCGCCCACGTGAAGTCGGAGCTGCAGAAGAGACACACGTGCACAGACCTGGGTGAACTGCTCAGCTATCTTGGCTTGCAGATCACCCGGGACAGAGCACGGCGCACCATTACCTTGACTCAGTCACACATGGTGCAGCAGGTCCTTCAGCGCTTCAACTTCACGTACTCCTCGCCTCAGGCCACTCCTCTATCTACTCGCCACTTGCTCTCAGCTATGCCTTTGGATGAGTCCGTAGAGCCGAGTGGCCCGTACCCACAGCTTGTTGGCTGCCTCATGTACCTGATGACCTGCACACGACCTGACTTGGCATACCCTCTTAGCATCTTGGCACGCTATGTTGCTCCTGGGAGACACCGACCAGAGCACATGGCTGCAGCTAAGAGGGTGTTGCGCTACCTATGCAGTACGTCGGGCATGAGGCTCGTGCTTGGAGGACGGGCTCGAGTTGTCCTCACTGGTCACGCAGACGCTTCTTGGGTTGACGACTTGGCTACGCAGCGGTCGTCACAGGGTTACACCTTCAGCCTTGGTTCCGGCTCCTTTTTGTGGCGGTCTACCCGCTCGTCTTCTGTTCTCGGCTCCAGTTGTGAGGCTGAGATCTACGCTGGGGCCATGGCTGCACAGGAGTTACGCTGGCTCACCTACTTGCTGACCGACTTGGGAGAGGCACCTCGTTCTCCTCCAGTTCTGTACGTTGACAACAAGGCCATGCTGGCCTTGTGTCAGGAGCACAGACTAGAGCGCAGAACGAAGCACATTGCTCTGCGCTACTTCATTGCTCGAGATTTGCAGCAGCGTGGTCAGCTTCGTCTTGCTTACGTGGCCTCTCGGGCCAACACTGCTGATATCTTTACCAAGGCACTTCTGCCTTGTGATCATCAGCGTTTCTGTACTATGCTAGGTCTTGTGCCTACTTGGCCTCACTTGCTTACCTCTTGACTTTGCTTGTACTGTGATCTATATATACCTGCACCTGCATGCTTACCCTTGCTAGGTTAAGATCACTGTCTTGCTTGTTCACCTTGATTTATAATCCTGCATGTGAACTGGCCTTTTGGCCTTGAACTTGTGCTCAGAATGTGTGGTGACGTTGTGATCCACCCTGAGCTTGACCTTGCCTTGTTCTCTTGCTTGTCCCCCACTTTGCCTATGGGGGTGTGTCAGAACTATATTGTAGGCTGTAGTGGGGTAGACAACATGGGGTACAACTCTTTTAGGTTTTCATACTTGTACCCATTTGCTTGCTAGTTCATTCATTCCTCGTTCTTATTCTCACAAAACGAGGTGGGGCTGTCCTCGTGTGAGACTGAGTATATGGCCCTTCATCATGGGGCAAAGGAGGTGGTGTGGCTGAGGCGTTTGTTAGAGGAGATTGGTGTTGCTCAGAGAGAGCCAACTGTGATTTTCTGTGACAATGAGTCGGCTGTGAAGCTTGCCAAGAACGCTTGTCTTCATGGCCTGACAAAGCACATCAGGCCAAAGTGGCATTGGACGAGGAACATCGCAACTATGCTGGTGGGCGCTGGGAAACAGCCCGTGGTATGATCGGCGATATCGTGTTCCAGCATTTTGCATGTGGTGTTTTTTTCTGATTGCCCACTGTTTTCGAGCTGCCACTGATGTTCCGCAGTTACCCAGTTTTCCAAAACGTGTTGCCACCGATCAGTTTCCGGGCCAAATATCTGGCGTTTGGAGCGATGGACTCAACACGGTATAGTACGGTGCGGAGGTGTTCGAAAGTCCTGCGTGATGTTATAGCTGCACTGTAATCTGTATAACTTTTACATCATATTATAATTCTCCTGCAGTTGTAGGTTTTGTAAATTTTGTTTTAGGTTCATCGTTTAAGACAGTCAATCTAATAGAATGAAAGGGTGCAAAAAATATTATAGTGTTACTCGATTTATTAAATTGAAGCAGTCTGTGCCTGTGCTATTAGTGATTTACAATTTTGGTTTCTTATCTAAATAACCTCATCGAGCCATTCGTATTCTGCTACAAAACGAATCACACTAGCAACGAGTATACGAGTGGGTTACCAAGACGATAACCGTGAGCGACTAGTACTAACTGTCAAACTCATATCATATAGCTTGTCTAGGCTATAGTGGGGTAGACACTATGGGGTACAGTTTCCTAGGGTTTCCTACTTGTACCCAACCTTGTGCTAGTTCATTCATTCCTCATTTCTTCAGATGGTATAGAGCAGGTTCCCTAGTGGGAACGCTTCCTTGGGCCCACCACTGAAACTTTTTTTTTTCTGCCCGGAACGCCAGTCGCTCCTGCCCGAGGCGCGCCTTGTGGGCCGCCCTTCTGTCGAGCTCTCTTAGAGACCCCTCTCACGGCCCCTCGCGCCACCCTTAGCGGCCCCGTCGCCGCCCCTATGCGGCCCCGTCGCCGCCCCTAGCGGCCCCGTCGCCCCTAGCGGCCCCGTCGCCACCCCTAGCGGCCCCGTCGCCGCCTCTCCCCCTACGCGGCCCCGTCGCCGCCCCTACGCGGCCCCGTCGCCGCCCCTAGCGGCTCCGTCGCCGCCCCTACGCGGCCCCGTTGCCGCCCCTAGCGGCCCCGTCGCCGCCTCCCTCCCTACGCGGCCCCGTCGCCGCCCCTAAGCGGCCCCGTCGCCGCCCCTAGCGGCCCCGTCGCCGCCTCCCTCCCTACGCGGCCCCGTCGCCGCCCCTAAGCGGCCCCGTCGCCGCCCCTAGCGGCCCCGTCGCCGCTCCCCTCCCTACGCGGCCCCGTCGCCGCCCCTACGCGGCCCCGTCGCCGCCCCTAGCGGTCCCGTCGCCGCCCTTAGCGGCCTCGTCGCCGCCTCTCTCCCTACGCGGCCCCGTCGCTGCCCCTACGCGGCCCTGTCGCCGGCCCTACACGGCCCCGTCGCCGCCCCTAGCGGCCCCGTCGCCGCCTCCCTCCCTACACGGCCCCGTCGCCGCCCCTACGCGGCCTCGTCGCCGCCCCTACGCGGCCCCGTCGCCGCCCCTAGCGGCCCCGTCGCCGCTCCCCTCCCTACGCGGCCCAGTCGCCGCCCCTAGCGGCCCCGTCGCCGCCCCTACCCGGCCCCGTCGCCGCCCCTAGCGAGCAGCCGAGCCGCCGAGCCGCCCAGCAGTTGAGCAGCCGAGTCGCCCAGCAGCCGAGCCGCCCCTGGAGCAGCCGCCACTGCTGCAGCCGCCCCTAGAGCAGCCGCCACTGCAGAAGCCGCCCCTGGAGCAGCCGCCACTGCAGCAGCCGCCCCTGGAGCAGCCGCCACTGCAGCAGCCGCCCCTGGAGCAGCCGCCACTGCAGCGGCCGCCCCTGGAGCAGCCGCCACTGCAGCAGCCGCCCCTGGAGCAGCCGCCACTGCAGCGGCCGCCCCTGGAGCAGCCGCCACTGCAGCAGCCGCCCCTGGAGCAGCCGCCACTGCAGCAGCCGCCCCTGCAGCAGCCGCCCCTGGAGCAGCCGCGGAGCTCTCGCCCTACAGCGGTAGCGGCCTCGCCGTTGCCGCCGTCGTACGCCTGCCCTTCTCGCCACTGGTGAGCACTGCCCTGCCCGTACTGCTGTTATTGCTGCGCTTGCTGGTACTGCTCTTTCTACTGCTACTGCTGCTCCTGGCGTGGCCAGATGCAGCTCCAGCGTCGCCCGCGTGAGTCCCTCACCCCCCAACAACTTCGTGAGTGGTACGCTAGTTGGGGTTGTCGGGGTGGCCGTAGTGGGAGTCGTCCTGGAGTGAGTAGTTCCACAGTTGCTTGTAGTGGCCAGGTGCAGCTGCAGCGTCGCCCGCGTGAGTCCCTCACCCCCCAACAGCTTCGTGAGTGGTACGCTAGTTGGGGTTGTCGGGGTGGCCGTAGTGGGAGTCGTCCTGGAGTGAGTAGTTCCACAGCTGCTTGTAGTGGCCAGGTGCAGCTGCAGCGTCGCCCGCGTGAGTCCCTCACCCCCCAACAGCTTCGTGAGTGGTACGCTAGTTGGGGTTGTCGGGGTGGCCGTAGTGGGAGTCGTCCTGGAGTGAGTAGTTCCACAGCTGCTTGTAGTGGCCAGGTGCAGCTGCAGCGTCGCCCGCGTGCGTCCCTCACCCCCCAACAGCTTCGTGAGTGGTACGCTAGTTGGGGTTGTCGGGGTGGCCGTAGTGGGAGTCGTTCTGGAGTAAGTAGTTCGGCAGCTGCTTGTAGTGGCCAGGTGCAGCTTCAGCGTCGTCCGCGCGCGGTCCTTTCGCCCCAGCAGCTTCGTGCGTGGTACGCTCAGCGTGACGGGTCACGGGGTACTGCTCGCTGTCCGTACGTCATTCGCACTGGTGCTCGGACTGGTCAGCCTTGCGGGACGCTTGGTCACGCAGAGTCCCGCTGCTTCGCCCGTCTGAGTGACGCCTGGCGTACGGAGTTTGGCGACGCGGCTGAGCTCCCCGACTGGGTGGAGCTGCTTCGGCTGCGGGTAGATATCTATACTCTTGACTATGATGCTATCCTCACTGCCATGTATGCATTGCCTACTAGTGATGAGGGTGACTGTTACCTGTGTGTTCCGCCTGACCCGGGCATTGAGGCTGCTGCTCTAGGTGCTGGTGAGGCTGCTGCTCTAGGTGCTAGTGCGTCTGCTGCCCCAGGTGCTGGTGAGTCTGCTCTCTCAGGTACCACGTCGGCTCAGGCCTTACACACCTTCACCCTTGACTCGGGTGCTTCCCGCTCCTTCTTTCGAGACCGCACCACGCTTACGCCGCTCAGTCGGCCGGTTGCGGTCTCCCTGGCGGACCCCTCTGGGGGTCCTGTCCTTGCTCGCTTCTCCACTGTCTTACCCTGTCCAGCAGCCCCCTCTGGCATCCTGTCAGGTCTCTACCTCCCCTCGTTCTCTACGAACTTGGTGAGTGGTGCTGATCTACAGGATCAGGGGGTTGACCAGTTCACTCCTGCGAGTCTGCGGGTGATCCACTGTACGTGTGCGCGGACGGGCCGACACTTGGCCACGTTTACCCGTCGGCCGGGGTTGAGCCTGTACATACTGACTACTGAGTCTCCTCCGGTTGCTGAGTCTAGTCAGGTAGCTGCGTCGAGTCAGGTGTTTGCTGCAGCGTCCAGGTCTGGTCCTGAGTCTGCTCCCTGCTCGTGTCGTCTCCTGTCCCACCAGACTCTCCTTTGGCACCACCGCCTTGGTCACCCCTCCCTGCCTCGCCTCCGAGGCATGGCCTCCCGTGTCCTTGTCTCTGGTCTCCCCCGGTCTCTCCCTCCCCTACCTCCGGGGCCTGCCCCTACCTGCGTCCCCTGCGTCGAGGGGCGACAGCGCGCCGCCCCTCACTCCTCCGAGTTTCCTCCGACAGAGGCTCCGCTGCAGACTCTTCACATGGACGTGTGGGGCCCCGCCCGCGTCCGTGGCCAGGGTCACGAGCGTTACTTCCTGTTGGTGGTTGACGACTACTCGCGTTACACCACGGTCTTCCCCTTGCGCAGCAAGGGTGACGTCACTGAGGTGTTGATCGACTGGATCCGCGCAGCTCGTCTCCAGCTGAGAGAGAGTTTCGGCTCGGACTTTCCTGTTCTGCGTCTGCACTCTGACAGAGGCGGGGAGTTTTCCTCTGCCCGTCTGGGAGCCTTCTGCCGTGCACAGGGCATCCGCCAGACCTTCACGCTTCCGGCCTCTCCACAGCAAAATGGGATTGCTGAGCGCCGCATTGGCATGGTCATGGACGTCGCTCGTACGTCCATGATCCATGCGGCTGCCCCCCATTTTCTGTGGCCGTTCGCGGTTCAGTACGCAGCGCATCAGCTCAACCTTCAGCCCCTGGTCTCCTTGCCAGAGACCTCCCCCACCTTGCGGTGGACGGGGAAGGTTGGCGATGCGTCTGCGTTTCGGGTCTAGGGATCTCGGGCGTTTGTCCGCGACTTGTCTGCGGATAAGCTGTCCCCCCGTGCTGTTCCCTGCGTCTTCCTTGGCTTCCCCCCTGACGCGCCTGGTTGGCAGTTTTACCACCCCACCTCGCGCCGTGTTCTGTCCTCCCAGGATTCACCTTCGACGAGTCGGTGCCTTACTACCGTCTCTTCCCCTACCGCACTGCGCCCCTCCCCCCGCCGCCGCTCTTCCTTGCGCCAGGTCCTCCCCCGGTAGACCCCCTCCCCCCTCAGGGTCCTGCCCCGTCAGGTGTGTCCCAGGTAGACGCAGTTGAGCCTGTCGAGGTAGCTGTTGACTCTGGTGCTGCTAGGGGCGCTGCGCCTGCGGGTGCCGGGTCTGGGGGTGCGGAGCCTGGGGGTGCTGAGTCTCGGGGTGCTGAGCCTGGGGGTGCTGAGTCTGGGGGTGCTGAGCCTGGAGGTGCTGCGTCTGGGGGTGCTGAGCCTGGGGGTGCGGAGCCTGGGGGTGCTGGGTCTACTCGTGTGGCCTCTGGCGGTGCTTCGTCGAGGCGGGAGCTACTCTCTCCGCAGGAGCTGCGCGAGTGGTTTGCTCGGCGCTGGAGCCGTGCTGCTGGAGCTGGAGGCACTACTGTTGCTCCTGGTCCTGGAGGTGCTCGTCCTGGCGGTTCTGGAGCTGCTGGGACTGGGAGTCCTGCTGGAGGTGCTACTGGAGCTACTGGAGCTGGAGCTGCTGGGGGTGTTGGCGCTGGTGGTTCTGCTGGCGCTGGTGCTTCTGAGGGTGCTGGAGTTGGCGCTGTTGGAGCTGGAGGTGCTGCTGGCGCTGGTGCTGCCGCTGGGGGTACTGGCGCTGTCCCTGCTGGTTCTGGAGGCGCTGCGCGGCCGAGGCCGTACTTCGTTCCGCTCCTTGAGCAGGTTCTTGGTCTCCCGCACTCTACTGGTCCTGCTCCTCCCTTAGCGTGTCCACAGCCTGTCCAGTCGCGGTCACAGTTACAGCCCGCCTCCCCCCTGCCTGCTCCTTCTCCCTACACTGGTCCTACTGGAGGTCTTGCTGAGCGTCGTGAGCCTGCGTCTCGTCCTACGTCGCCTGTTCGTACTGCTCGCACTAGTGGTCGTGCTCCGCGTCCGCGTCCTCCTGCGGTCCCCGGCACACACCAGATGGCACTGCGTCCTTCCACTGCTCCTCTGCGTGTCCCGTTGCCGTCTCCTCCAGAGTCCTCTCTTCCTGTTCTTGCTGACCCGGAGTCTGACTCTCTTCGTACTGCCAGTCCTACTGTCACGCGTCTCCTGGCTACTGTTGTCACTGACCCTTCCTTTGAGTCCACTGCTGCGTCGGCCCTAGTTGCTGAGCTTGTCGACTTTGCTGCTCGCTGTCGTCTGGACTTCGCTACTAGTCTTGTTGCTGAGTCTGAGTCTGTCTGTCCTCCCTCCATCGGGGGTGAGTGTGCTCTTAGCACGGACGTCCTTGAGGACAGGCAGGAGGAGTTCCAGTGTTTTGCTGCTGCTTTGCCTCATCTCGTGTCCACGCTGATTGCCCCTGAGGGAGACCCGGATGCACCAGACATCCCGACTCCTCGATCGTACGCTGAGGCGATCGATGGCGGATCCAGTCAGCCATGGACGCAGAGATGGCTTCCTGGAAGTCCACAGGCACCTACGTCGACGAGGTTCCCCCACCTGGGGCGAACATCGTCAGTGGCATGTGGATTTTCAGGGTGAAGCGGCCGCCGGGTTCTCCGCCTGTCTTCAAGGCGCGTTACGTGGCTCGAGGCTTCAGTCAGCGGCAGGGAGTTGACTACTTTCAGACCTTCTCTCCCACCCCGAAGATGACCACTCTTTGGGTGCTGCTGCACATAGCCGCTCAGCGCGACTACGAGCTTCACTCTCTTGACTTCAGCACAGCTTTCCTGCAGGGCAGCCTGCACGAGGAGATCTGGCTGCGCCGCCCACCTGGCTTCACTGGGTCGTTTCCCCCTGGTACCCAGTGGAGCCTCCGGCGGCCAGTCTACGGTCTCCGCCAGGCGCCCCGTGAGTGGCACGACACACTGAGGACTTTACTTGCGGCTCTTGGGTTTGCTCCTTCTACAGCCGACACGTCGCTGTTTCTGCGCACCGACACCTCTTTGCCGCCGTTCTACATCCTCGTGTACGTCGACGACTTGGTCTTTGCCACTGCTGACACTGCTGGACTCGCCCACGTGAAGTCCGAGCTGCAGAATAGACACACGTGCACAGACCTGGGTGAACTGCGCAGCTACCTTGGCTTGCAGATCACCCGGGACAGAGCACAGCGCACCATTACCCTGACTCAGTCACACATGGTGCAGCAGGTCCTTCAGCGCTTCGACTTCACGTACTCCTCGCCTCAGGCCACTCCTCTGTCTACTCGCCACTCGCTCTCAGCTCTGCCTTCGGATGAGTCCGTAGAGCCGAGTGGCCCGTACCCAGAGCTTGTTGGCTGCCTCATGTACCTGATGACCTGCACACGACCTGACCTTGCATACCCTCTTAGCATCTTGGCACGCTATGTTGCTCCTGGGAGACACCGACCAGAGCACATGGCTGCAGCCAAGAGGGTGTTGCGCTACTTGTGCAGTACGTCGGGCATGGGGCTAGTGCTTGGAGGGCGACGTCCAGTGGTCCTCACAGGTCACGCAGACGCTTCTTGGGCTGACGACCAGGCTACGCAGCGGTCGTCACAGGGTTACATCTTCAGCCTTGGTTCCGGCTCTGTTTCGTGGCGGTCTACCCGCTCGTCTTCTGTTCTCGGCTCCAGCTGTGAGGCTGAGATCTACGCGGGAGCCATGGCTGCAGAGGAGCTGCGCTGGCTCACCTACCTGCTGACTGACCTAGGAGAGCCGCCTCGTTCTCCTCCAGTTCTGTACGTAGACAACAAGGCCATGCTGGCCTTGTGTCGGGAGCACAGACTGGAGCACAGAACGAAGCACATTGCTCTTCGCTACTTCCTTGCTCGTGAGCTGCAGCAGCGTGGTCAGCTGCGCCTTGCTTACGTGGCCTCTGAGGCCAACACTGCTGATATCTTTACCAAGGCACTTCCGCCTGGTGATCATCAGCGCTTCTGTACGATGCTAGGTCTTGTGCCTACTTGGCCTCACTTGCTCACTTCTTGACCTTGCTTGTACTGTGATCTTTCTATACCTGCACTTGCCTGTTTACCTTTATATATGATCTTGCATGTGAACTGGCCTTGTGGCCTTGCTCTTGTGCTCGGATTGTGTGGTGACGTTGTGATCCACCGTGAGCTTGCTTTGCTTTGCTTGACTGGTCTTGTGACCTCTTGTTCTCCCCCACTTTGCCTATGGGGGTGTGTCAAACTCATATCATATAGCTTGTCTAGGCTATAGTGGGGTAGACACTGTCAAACTTATATGCTATAGTCTGTGTAGGCTGTAGTGGGGTAGCTCATATGGGGTACAACACTTTAGGGTTTCCTACTTGTACTCCTCATGCTGCTCAATGCAATCATTCCTCATTTCTCACATGGTATAGAGCAGGTTCCCTAGTGGGAACGCTTCCTAAGGGCCCACCACTGAAATTGTTTTCCTGCTTGGAGCGCGCTTCTCTCCTGCCCGAGTCGCGCCCCGTGTGCCCTCCCTCCCGTCGCGTCCCTAGCCCTTAGCGGCCCGTCGCGCCCTCCTCAGGCCCCTAGCGGCCCCTTTTGCGGCCCCGTTGTCGCCCCTAGCGGCCCCGTCGCCGCCCCTCTAGGCCCCTCGCGGCCCCTTTGCGGCCCCGTCGCCGCCTCTCTAGGCCCCGTCGCCGCCTCTCCAGGCCCCTCGCAGCCCCTTCGCGGCCCCGTCGCCGCCCCTTGCGGCCCCGTCGTCGCCTCCTCTAGGCCCCTTACGGCCCCTCTACGACCCGGTCGCCGCCCCTAGCGGCCCCGTCGCCGCCCCTGGAGGCCCCGTCGCCGCCCTTCGCGGCCACCTCGCCGCCCTTACCGGCCCCGTCGCCGCCCTACCGGCCCCGTCGCCGACCCTAGCGGCCCCGTCGCCGCCCTACCGGCCCCGTCGCCGACCCTAGCGGACCCGTCGCCGCCCTACCGGCCCCGTCGCCGACCCTAGCGGCCCCGCAGCCGCCCCTAGCGGCCCCGTCGCCGCTCTTCTCGGCCCCGTCGCCGCCCCTAGCGGCCCCGTCGCCGCTCTTCACGGCCCCGTCGCCGCTTCTACCGGCCCCTTCAACGCCGCCAGCAGCCCAGCAGCCGAGGCGCCCGACAGCCGAGCCGCCGAGCCGCCGAGCAGCCGAGCCGCCGAGCCGCCCTGCCGCCGAGCCGCCACTGTTCCTTCCGGCGCGCCCCGGCCCTACTTCCTTGGACTGGTGAGCTCACTCCCTGCTAGACCACTGCAGTCATGGCTACCCCCAGTGTCCTTACCTTTGATACTAAGGGTCGTGCTGTTGACTTTGAGGTCTGGGTCGATGACCTCCAGCTGTTCTTACAGTGCGATAGGGCAGACGGACTCTCCCTGTTTGATCTCACCTCTGGTGTCTCTCCTGCCCCGCCTGCTACTGCTGACAGCACTGTTCGCTCACAGTGGGCCACGCGCGATGCTGCTGCACGTCTTGCTATGCGTCGCCACTTACCGACCACTGAGCGTGCGCACTTTAGCCAGTACAAGAGTGCTAAGACCTTGTACGACGCTGTAGTTGCACGCTACTCTTCCCCTGCCACTGCTGCGCTTAGCCGCCTCATGCTGCCGTACCTGTTCCCTGACCTTGCTGCCTTTCCCAAAATCGCTGACCTCATTACGCACCTTCGCACTAGTGACACTCGCTACCGCGCTGCACTTCCTGCTAATTTCTGTGCCAAGAACCCCCCCCCCATGTACATCACCCTCTACTACATAGTCACCCGGCTCCCTGACTCCCTTCGCTTAGTCAGGGACCACTTCCTCTCAGTTTGCCCCACCACACTCACCGTTGACCTCCTCGAGGAGCGCCTCCTAGCAGCAGAGAAGAGCATAGTTGCTGTAGGAGCCTCTCGTGGTGACCCTCGCACCCCCGTCTTTGAGGGGTGTTCTCCCTCCCCCCTCTTGCCCTCTGTTGCTTCTGCTGCTGCGGCCGACCTCGTTGGCTTCGAGTCGGTCGGCGCTGCGTCTGCCCCTAGCGGGAAGCGCCGCACCGGCAAGGGCAAGGGGGGCAAGGGCGCTGGGGGGGCCAGTGGGGGCGGTGGAGGTGGTGGTGGAGGCAGTGGAGGGGGTGGGGGTGGTGGTGGGAGTGGTGGCGGGGGTGGAAGTGTCGGTGGCAGCAGTGGAGGCGGAGGAGGCGGCGGTGGTGGCGGAGGTGGTGGCGGAGGCGGCGGAGGTGGCGGAGGCGGCGGAGGTGGCGGTGGAGCTGGTCGCGGCTCTGCGCAGAGGAGTGGCTCCGGTGGTGGTCCGCGCCAGCAGCAGCAGCGCGGTCGTGAGACCCTGTCCCCTCAGCAGCTTCGTGAGTGGTACGCTGGGCGTCAGCGGGGTGGGGGTACTGGTCCCTGCACCTACGTCCTCCGTACAGGCGACCGCGCTGGTGAGCAGTGCGGGGGCACGCACTCCACCCAGCGCTGCTTCGGCCGCCTGACGGACGCTTGGCATCATCAGTTCCCTGACGCCACTGAGATCCCTCGCTGGGGAGAGCTGTCTAGGGCGGGGGTAGCTATCTTTGATCTTGACTATGATGCTATTCTTGCTGCCATGTATGCTGTGTCTACTAGTGATGAGGGTGACTGTTACCTGTGTGTTCCGCCTGACCTGGGCATTGAGGCTGCTGCTCTAGGTGCTGGTGAGGCTGCTGCTCCAGGTGCTAGTGCGTCTGCTGCCCCAGGTGCTGGTGAGTCTGCTCTCTCAGGTACCACGTCGGCTCAGGCCTTGCACACCTTCACCCTTGACTCGGGTGCTTCCCGCTCCTTCTTTCGAGACCGCACCACGCTTACGCCGCTTAGTCGGCCGGTTGCGGTCTCCCTGGCTGACCCCTCTGGGGGTCCTGTCCTTGCTAGCTTCTCCACTGTCTTACCGTGTCCGGCAGCCCCCTCTGGCACCCTGTCAGGTCTCTACCTCCCCTCGTTCTCTACGAACTTGGTGAGTGGAGCTGATCTACAGGATCGGGGAGTTGACCAGTTCACACCTGCGAGTCAGCGGGTGACCCACTGTACGTGTGCTCGGACGGGCCGACACTTGGCCACGTTTACCCGTCAGCCGGGGTCGAGCCTGTACACACTGACCACTGAGTCTCCTCCTGTTACTGCGTCTGGTCAGGTAGCTGCGTCGAGTCAGGTGTTTGCTGCAGCGTCCAGGTCTGGTCCTGAGTCTGCGCCCTGCTCGTGTCGTCTCCTGTCCCACCAGACTCTCCTCTGGCACCACCGCCTTGGTCACCCCTCCCTGCCTCGTCTCCGAGGCATGGCCTCCCGTGTCCTTGTCTCTGGTCTCCCCCGGTCCCTCCCTCCCCTACCTCCGGGGCCGGCCCCTACCTGCGTCCCCTGCGTCGAGGGGCGGCAGCGCGCCGCTCCTCACTCCTCCGAGTTTCCTCCGACAGAGGCTCCCCTGCAGACTCTTCACATGGACGTGTGGGGCCCCGCCCGTGTCCGTGGCCAGGGTCACGAGCGTTACTTCCTGTTGGTGGTTGACGACTACTCGCGTTACACCACGGTGTTCCCCTTGCGCAGCAAGGGTGACGTCACTGAGGTGTTGATCGACTGGATCCGCGCAGCTCGTCTCCAGCTCAGAGAGAGTTTCGGCTCGGATTTTCCTGTTCTGCGTCTGCATTCTGACAGAGGCCGGGAGTTTTCCTCTGCCCGTCTGGGAGCCTTCTGTCGTGCACAGGGCATCCGCCAGACCTTCACGCTTCCGGCCTCTCCACAGCAAAATGGGATTGCTGAGCGCCGCATTGGCATGGTCATGGACGTCGCTCGTACGTCCATGATCCATGCGGCTGCTCCCCATTTTCTGTGGCCGTTTGCGGTTCAGTACGCGGCGCATCAGCTCAACCTTCAGCCCCGGGTCTCCTTGCCAGAGACCTCCCCCACCTTGCGGTGGACGGGGAAGGTTGGCGATGCGTCTGCGTTTCGGGTCTAGGGATCTCGGGCGTTTGTCCGCGACTTGTCTGCGGACAAGCTGTCCCCCCGTGCTGTTCCCTGCGTCTTCCTTGGCTTCCCCCCTGACGCGCCTGGTTGGCAGTTCTACCACCCCACCTCGCGCCATGTTCTGTCCTCCCAGGACGTCACCTTTGACGAGTCGGTGCCTTACTACCGTCTCTTCCCCTACCGCACTGCGCCCCTCCCCCCGCCGCCGCTCTTCCTTGCGCCAGGTCCTCCCCCGGTAGACCCCCTCCCCCCTCAGGGTCCTGCCCCGTCAGGTGTGTCCCAGGTAGACGCAGTTGAGCCTGTCGAGGTAGCTGTTGACTCTGGTGCTGCTAGGGGCGCTGCGCCTGCGGGTGCCGGGTCTGGGGGTGCGGAGCCTGGGGGTGCTGAGTCTCGGGGTGCTGAGCCTGGGGGTGCTGAGTCTGGGGGTGCTGAGCCTGGAGGTGCTGCGTTTGGGGGTGCTGAGCCTGGGGGTGCGGAGCCTGGGGGTGCTGAGCCTGGGGGTGCGGAGCCTGGGGGTGCTGAGCCTGGGGGTGCGGAGCCTGGGGGTGCTGGGTCTACTCGTGTGGCCTCTGGCGGTGCTTCGTCGAGGCGGGAGCTACTCTCTCCGCAGGAGCTGCGCGAGTGGTTTGCTCGGCGCTGGAGCCATGCTGCTGGAGCTGGAGGCACTACTGTTGCTCCTGGTCCTGGAGGTGCTCGTCCTAGCGGTTCTGGAGCTGCTGGGACTGGGAGTCCTGCTGGAGGTGCTACTGGAGCTACTGGAGCTGGAGCTGCTGGGGGTGTTGGCGCTGGTGGTTCTGCTGGCGCTGGTGCTTCTGAGGGTGCTGGAGTTGGCGCTGTTGGAGCTGGAGGTGCTGCTGGCGCTGGTGCTGCCGCTGGGGGTACTGGTGCTGTCCCTGCTGGTTCTGGAGGCGCTGCGCGGCCGAGGCCGTACTTCGTTCCGCTCCTTGAGCAGGTTCTTGGTCTCCCGCCCTCTACTAGTCCTGCTCCTCCCTTAGCGTGTCCACAGCCTGTCCAGTCGCGGTCACAGTTACAACCCGCCTCCCCCCTGCCTGCTCCTTCTCCCTACACTGGTCCTACTGGAGGTCTTGCTGAGCGTCGTGAGCCTGCGTCTCGTCCTACATCGCCTGTTTGTACTGCTCGCACTAGTGGTCGTGCTCCGTGTCCGCGTCCTCCTGCGGTCCCCGGCACACACCAGATGGCACTGCGTCCTTCCACTGCTCCTCTGCGTGTCCCGTTGCCGTCTCCTCCAGAGTCCTCTCTTCCTACTCTTGCTGACCCTGAGTCTGACTCTCTTCGTGCTGCCAGTCCTACTGTCACGCGTCTCCTGGCTACTGTTGTCACTGACCCTTCTTTTGAGTCCTCTGCTGCGTCTGCCTTAGTTGCTGAGCTTGTCGACTTTGCTGCTCGCTGTCGTCTAGACTACGCCGCTAGTCTCGTTGCTGAGTCTGAGTCTGTCTGTCCTCCGTCCGTCGGGGGTGAGTGTGCTCTTAGCACGGACGTCCTTGAGGACAGGCAGGAGGAGTTCCAGTGTTTTGCTGCTGCTTTGCCTCATCTCGTGTCCACGCTGATTGCCCCTGAGGGAGACCCGGATGCACCAGACATCCCGACTCCTCGATCGTACGCTGAGGCGATCAAGGGTCCCTACTCCTCACAGTGGTAGTCAGCCATGGACGCAGAGATGGCTTCTTGGAAGTCCACAGGCACCTACGTCGACGAGGTTCCCCCACCTGGGGCGAACATCGTCAGTGGCATGTGGATTTTCAGGGTGAAGCGGCCGCCGGGTTCTCCGCCTGTCTTCAAGGCGCGTTACGTGGCTCGAGGCTTCAGTCAGCGGCAGGGAGTTGACTACTTTCAGACCTTCTCCCCCACCCCGAAGATGACCACTCTTCGGGTGCTGCTGCACATAGCCGCTCAGCGTGACTACGAGCTTCACTCTCTTGACTTCAGCACATCTTTCTTGCAGGGCAGCCTGCACGAGGAGATCTGGCTGCGCCGCCCACCTGGCTTCACTGGGTCGTTTCCTCCTGGTACCCAGTGGAGCCTCCGGCGGCCAGTCTACGGCCTCCGCCAGGCGCCCCGTGAGTGGCACGACACACTGAGGACTACACTTGCGGCTCTTGGGTTTGCCCCTTCTACTGCCGACCCGTCGCAGTTTCTGCGCACTGACACCTCTCTGCCGCCGTTCTACATCCTCGTGTACGTCGACGACTTGGTCTTTGCCACTGCTGACACTACTGGACTCGCCCACGTGAAGTCCGAGCTGCAGAAGAGACACACGTGCACAGACCTGGGTGAACTGCGCAGCTACCTTGGCTTGCAGATCACCCGGGACAGAGCACAGCGCACCATTACCCTGACTCAGTCACACATGGTGCAGCAGGTCCTTCAGCGCTTCGACTTCACGTACTCCTCGCCTCAGGCCACTCCTCTGTCTACTCGCCATTCGCTCTCAGCTCTGCCTTCGGATGAGTCCGTAGAGCCGAGTGGCCCGTACCCAGAGCTTGTTGGCTGCCTCATGTACCTGATGACCTGCACACGACCTGACCTAGCATACCCTCTTAGCATCTTGGCACGCTATGTTGCTCCTGGGAGGCACCGACCAGAGCACATGGCTGCAGCGAAGAGGGTGTTGCACTACTTGTGCAGTACGTCGGGCATGGGGCTAGTGCTTGGAGGGCGACGTCCAGTGGTCCTCACAGGTCACGCAGACGCTTCTTGGGTTGACGACCAGGCTACGCAGCGGTCGTCACAGGGTTACACCTTCAGCCTTGGCTCCGGCTCTGTTTCGTGGCGGTCTACCCGCTCGTCTTCTGTTCTCGGCTCCAGCTGTGAGGCTGAGATCTACGCGGGGGCCATGGCTGCACAGGAGCTACGCTGGCTCACCTACCTGCTGACTGACCTAGGAGAGCCGCCTCGTTCTCCTCCAGTTCTGTACGTAGACAACAAGGCCATGCTGGCCTTGTGTCGGGAGCACAGACTGGAGCACAGAACGAAGCACATTGCTCTTCGCTACTTCCTTGCTCGTGAGCTGCAGCAGCGCGGTCAGCTGCGCCTTGCTTACGTGGCCTCTGAGGCCAACACTGCTGATATCTTTACCAAGGCACTTCCGCCTTGTGATCATCAGCGCTTTTGTACTTTGCTAGGTCTTGTGCCTACTTGGCCTCACTTGCTCACTTCTTGACTTTGCTTGTACTGTGATCTATATATATACCTGCCTTGTTTGTTCATCTTGATGTATAACTCTGCATGTGAACTGGCCTTGTGGCCTTGTGCTTGTGCTCAGATTGTGTGGTGACGTTGTGATCCACCCTGAGCTTGCCTTGCTTCTCTTGACTGGTCTTGTGACCTCTTGTTCTCCCCCACTTTGCCTATGGGGGTGTGTCAAACTTATATGCTATAGTCTGTGTAGGCTGTAGTGGGGTAGCTCATATGGGGTACAACACTTTAGGGTTTCCTACTTGTACTCCTCATGCTGCTCAATGCAATCATTCCTCATTTCTCACAGACACTATGGGGTACAGTTTCCTAGGGTTTCCTACTTGTACCCAACCTTGTGCTAGTTCATTCATTCCTCATTTCTTCACACTAACGGTAACCGGGTAGGGAAGCCGTTCGGACGGCTCAAATTTTAGGCACGAAAGATCGTTCTTGACCTTAGTTCGCCGGAGTTGCAGCCCCTGTTACGTGCAAAAATTGCACGCTTGTCGAGCAAGGGAGCGAAGGTTTGAAGGGGGATACTAGGCGATTTCGGGTGGTGTCGCAAAGTTGTAAGAGGTACACGTGCCCGTATAACGGCACACTCCAACTTCCTTATTCCCCCCCCCACTACTTTGAGAGTTGTGTTTATCGTTTAGTTTTCTTCCCCGCCATGGCGTCTCCCTTCAACCCGCCCTCCCCCTGGAGCCGCCCATTTCTAGTCGATACTCGAAATGTTTTTTTTTTAATTTATTTAACGACGCCTCACGACCCATGCTACGCGCGGCTTGCACGAATGTAAGGTGTGCGTTCCGGGTGTTAAAGCAGATCACGGGCCGCGAAAATAGCGCCGTTTTTCATTCTAGATTAATATTAGGGTCTCTCAAAACATACCTGCGACTTCGTCGATGCCCCATCGGAAGCGTCTCGTGCCGACGCGTGCTATAGGGCGCGAAAGTGATGCGGCATGAGGGACCAGTGGGGTCAGTACTGTTCTTTTTTTTTGTTTAGTTTTGGCCATTTTTAGTTTAGAGTCATTGATTGGCCCCCTCTTGCGACTGATCGCCATAGCCGTTTGACAACTGTGGTCTTTGCATGCAGGTCTAGGGGAAGATGTTCAAAACCTTCCATGTATTTTAGACATGGCTTGTTAATTGCTTGCATGCAGCCTAGATCTGTAGATTTCTTCACCAATCTTGCACCAGTCGGTACGGTAGACCTTTGTATGCTCTATCATCATCATGGACTTTATATGTGGCTGTGGATTCATCTCCACTACTGGACAGGGTTTGATATATCACAATCAAGTGTGTAGAAATCGTTCTCATGCTTCGGATAGTGCCAACGCAAGGATACTAGAAGGGCTAAAACGTAAATGTGAGAATGATGTGAACCGGCTTCTTGTTAAGATGAGAGGAGCCATGGATGGCGAGAGAGTTAGGTAGGGTCGAAAAAGTTGAACTAGGAAGAGAAATAACGAGGTACAAAAGAGAGAGGGTTGGAAACCCTAATTGAACCTAGGGTGTGTTCGGTTTGTACTAAAAACTACGAAATGAACCTAAAATGAACCTGAATGCGTAACTCTCTCTAAGCATGGAGAAATAATATAAGAACACCAAAATAAAGACCAGAGCGAGCTCTAGCCTACTCCAGCACACCCCCAGGCTAGGTGAAGCTCTGGAGCAAAACACCTAGCGAACCGGCACACCCCAAGAAGTGGAGAGACGCGTGAGCCCTAGCTCGCGCACGTAAAAACGGTGTGGTGCACGCAGAAGGGCCTTGGTGAAAATGTCAGCAAGGTTGGCAGCAGCGTCCACCTTGCGCAGACGTAAGAAACCAGACTGCACCAGCTCGCGCACAAAGAAAAAGCGGACTTCGATATGTTTGCTGCGGGCGTGATAGACAGGATTTTCAGTGAGATGAATCATGCTCGCACTGTCACAGGAGAGCGTCACAGAGGACTGAGAGTGACCAAGCTCAGCAAGGAGAAAGGAGAGCCAGCGAGCCTCCTGAGCTGCCAAGGTGCCTGCGTACAACTCAGCCTCGCAAGTGGAAAGGCATACAGAGGATGAGCGAGTAGAGCGCCAGCTTATGAGACCACTGCCAAGAGTGAAACCATAGCCCTGAGATGAGCGGCGATCAGGGCGGGAGTCAGCATACAAAGAGTCACTGTAGCCGGAGAGAACGGGAGGAACAGAGCCACCAAGAGTGAGAGCAAAGTCAGAGGTAGCGCGCAGATAGCGCAGGACGCGCTTAGCAGCTGCCCAGTGCACGTCAGTGTGGCGGCCTAGACCAACAAAGCGAGAGAGAACACTGAGGGGGTAAGCAAGGTCGGGGCGAGTGCACATCATAGCATACATGAGACATCCAACGAGCTCAGGATAAGGCCGCAGCTCAGAGGAGGGAGCAGGGACGGCAGGGGCAGTGAGTTGACGGTTAGCGGGAAGAGGGGTGGAGACCGGCTTGGCCTGCGACATCTCAAACCGCTGGAGGATGGACTGGATATAGAAAGAATGGGAGAGAGAGATGGTGCGGGCAGCACGATCACGACGGATCTCCATGCCGAGGTAGTGACGAAGCTCGCCAAGGTCCTTGCACATGAGACGCGCCTGCAGGGCTTTCTTGACAGCTGCAAGATCGGCGTAGTCCTCAGCAAGCAGCACCAAATCGTCCACATAGGCAAGGATGTAAAGCCTGTGGGGGGATGTGCGAATGAAGAGACTGGGGTCAGAGGTGGAGGTAGAGAAGCCAAGAGAGTGAAGGGTGGAGGTGAGCTTGGCGTGCCACTCGTGTGGGGCCTGTTTAAGGCCATACACAGATCGTTTCAATTCCCAAACCGTGCCTGGAGGGAAAGGGCGAGGAAAGCCAGCGGGGCGCTCAAGGAATATGCGCTCATGCAGCTCGCCCTGGAGGAAAGCATTGGAAACGTCCATGGAATGGATCTCCTGTCAAACTTATATGCTATAGTCTGTTTAGGCTGTAGTGGGGTAGCTCATATGGGGTACAACACTTTAGGGTTTCCTACTTGTACTCCTCATGCTGCTCAATGCAATCATTCCTCATTTCTCACATGGTATAGAGCAGGTTCCCTAGTGGGAACGCTTCCTTGGGCCCACCACTGAAATTTTCCTTCTGACCGGAGCGTCAGTCGCTCTTGCCTGAGGCGCGCCTTGTGGGCCGCCCTTCTGCCGCCCTTTCAGGCCCCTCTCGGCCCCTAGCGGCCCCGTCGCCGCCCCTACGCGGCCCCGTCGCCGCCCCTATCGGCCCCGTCGCCACCCCTAGCGGCCTCAACGCCGCCTCTCTCCCTACGCGGCCCCGTCGCCGCCCCTACGCAGCCCCGTCGCCGCCCCTAGCGGCCCCGTCGCCGCCCCTACGCGGCCCCGTCGCCGCCCCTACGCGGCCCCGTAGCCGCCCCTCGCGGCCCCGTCGCCGCTCCCCTCCCTACGCGGCCCCGTCGCCGCCCCGAGCGGCCCCATCGCCGCCCCGAGCGGCCCCGTCGCCGCCTCTCTCCCTACGCGGCCCCGTCGCCGCCCCTACGCGGCCCTGTCGCTGCCCCTAGCGGCCCCATCGCCGCCCCTACGCGGCCTCGTCGCCGCCCCTACGCGGCCCCGTAGCTGCCCCTCACGGCCCCGTCGCCGCTCCCCTACCTACGCGGCCCCGTCGCCGCCCCTAGCGGCCCCATCGCCGCCTCTGCCGGCCGCGTCGCCGCCTCTACTGGCCCCGTCGCCGCCTCTACCGGCCCCTTCTCCGCTGAGCCGCCCAGCAGCTGAGCAGCCGAGCCACCACGCCGCCGAGCAGCCCAGCAGCTGAGCCGCCCAACAGCCGAGCTGCCGAGCCGCCCAGCAGCCGAGCCGCCGAGCCGCCGAGCCGCCCAGCGGCCGAGCCGCCGAGCCGCCCAACAGCCGAGCCGCCGAGCCGCCCAGCAGCCGAGCCGCCGAGCCGCCGAGCCGCCCAGCAACCGAGCCGCCGAGCCGCCGAGCCGCCCAACAGCCGAGCCGCCGAGCCGCCCAGCAGCCGAGCCGCTGCGCCGCCGAGCCGCCCTTCCGTCGAGCCGCTACTGTTCCTATCGGCGCGCCCCGGCCCTACTTCCTCGGACTGGTGAGATCACTCCCTGCTAGGCCACGGCAGTCATGGCTAACCCCAGTGTCCTTACCTTTGATACTGAGGGTCGTGCTGTTGACTTTGAGGTCTGGGTCGATGACCTCCAGCTGTTCCTACAGTGCGATAGGGCAGACGGACTCTCCCTGTTTGATCTCACCTCTGGTGCCTCTCCTGCCCCACCTGCTACTGCTGACAGCACTGTTCGCTCACAGTGGGCCACACGCGATGCTGCTGCCCGTCTTGCTGTGCGTCGCCACTTACCGACCACTGAGCGTGCGCACTTTAGCCAGTACAAGAGTGCTCAGACCTTGTACGACGCTGTAGTTGCACGCTACTCTTCCCCTGCCACTGCTGCGCTTAGCCGCCTCATGCTACCGTACCTGTTCCCTGACCTTGCTGCCTTTCCCACAGTCGCTGACCTCATTACGCACCTTCGCACTAGCGACACTTGCTACCGCGCTGCGCTTCCTGCTGAGTTCTGTGCCAAGAACCCCCCCCCCATGTACATCACCCTCTACTACATAGTCACCCGTCTCCCTGACTCCCTTCGCTTAGTCAGGGACCACTTCCTCTCAGTTTGCCCCACCACACTCACCGTTGACCTCCTCGAGGAGCGCCTCCTAGCAGCAGAGAAGAGCATAGTCGCTGTAGGAGCCTCTCGTGGCGACCCTCGCACCCCCGTCTTTGAGGGGTGTTCCCCTTCCCCCCTCTTGCCCTCTGTTGCTTCTGCTGCTGCGGCCGACCTCGTTGGTTCCGGGTCGGTCGGTGCTGCGTCTACCCCTAGCGGGAGACGTCGCACCGGCAAGGGCAAGGGGGGCAAGGGCGCTGGAGGGGCTGGCGGGGGTGGTGGAGGTGGTGGTGGAGGCAGTGGAGGGGGTGGCGGTGGTGGTGGGAGTGGTGGCGGGGGTGGAGGTGTCGGTGGCAGCAGTGGAGGCGGAGGAGGCGGCGGCGGTGGCGGAGGGAGCGGAGGCGGCGGAGGTGGCGGAGGCGGCGGAGGTGGCGGAGGCGGCGGCGGCAGCGGTGGAGCTGGTCGCGGCTCTGCGCAGAGGAGTGGGTCCGGTGGTGGTCCGCGCCAGCAGCAGCAGCGCAGTCGTGAGACCCTGTCCCCTCAGCAGCTTCGTGAGTGGTACGCTGGGCGTCAGCGCGGTGGGGGTACTGGTCCCTGCACCTACGTCCTCCATACCGGCGACCGCACTGGTGAGCAGTGCGGGGGCCCTCACTCCACCCAGCGCTGCTTCGGCCGCCTGACGGACGCGTGGCGTCACCAGTTCCCTGACGCCACTGAGATCCCTCGCTGGGGAGAGTTGTCTAGGGCGGGGGTTGCTATCTTTGATCTTGATTATGATGCTATTCTTGCTGCCATGTATGCTGTGTCTGATAGTGTTGAGGGTGACTGTTACCTGTGTGTTCCGCCTGACCCGGGCATTGAGGCTGCTGCTCTAGGTGCTGGTGAGGCTGCTGCTCTAGTTGCTAGTGCGTCTGCTGCCCCAGGTGCTGGTGAGTCTGCTCTCTCAGGTACCACTTCGGCTCAGGCCTTACACACCTTCACCCTTGACTCGGGTGCTTCCCGCTCCTTCTTTCGAGACCGCACCACCCTTACGCCGCTTAGTCGGCCGGTTGCAGTCTCCCTGGCGGACCCCTCTGGGGGTCCTGTCCTTGCTAGCTTCTCCACTGTCCTACCGTGCCCGGCAGCCCCCTCTGGCACCCTGTCAGGTCTCTACCTCCCCTCGTTCTCTACGAACTTGGTGAGTGGAGCTGATCTACAGGATAGAGGGGTTGACCAGTTCACTCCTGCGAGCCAGCGGGTGACCCACTGCACGTGTGCTCGGACGGGCCGACACTTGGCCACGTTTACCCGTCGGCCGGGGTCGAGCCTGTACACACTGACTACTGAGTCTCCTCCGGTTGCTGAGTCTGGTCACGTAGCTGCGTCGAGTCAGGTGTTTGCTGCAGCGTCCAGGTCTGGTCCTGAGTCTGCACCCTGCTCGTGTCGTCTCCTGTCCCACCAGACTCTCCTTTGGCACCACCGCCTTGGTCACCCCTCCCTGCCTCGTCTCCGAGGCATGGCCTCACGTGTCCTTGTCTCTGGTCTTCCCCAGTCCCTACCTCCCCTACCTCCGCGGCCTGCCCCTACCTGCGTCCCCTGCGTCGAGGGGCGACAACGCGCCGCCCCTCACTCCTCCGAGTTTCCTCCGACAGAGGCTCCGCTGCAGACTCTTCACATGGACGTGTGGGGCCCCGCCCGCGTCCGTGGCCAGGGTCACGAGCGTTACTTCCTGTTGGTGGTTGACGACTACTCGCGTTACACTACGGTGTTCCCCTTGCGCAGCAAGGGTGAGGTCACTGAGGTGTTGATCGTCTGGATCCGCGCAGCTCGTCTCCATCTCAGAGAGAGTTTCGGCTCGGACTTTCTTGTTCTGCGTCTGCACTCTGGCAGAGCCGGGGAGTTTTCCTCTGCCCGTCTGGGAGCCTTCTGTCGTGTACAGGGCATCCGCCAGACCTTCACGCTTCCGGCCTCTCCACAGCAAAATAGGATTGCTGAGCGCCGCATTGGCATGGTCATGGACGTCGCGCGTACGTCCATGATCCATGCGGCTGCCCCCCATTTTCTGTGGCCGTTTGCGGTTCAGTACGCAGCGCATCAGCTCAACCTTCAGCCCCGGGTCTCCTTGCCAGAGACCTCCCCCACTTTGCGGTGGACCGGGAAGGTTGGCGATGCGTCTACGTTTCGGGTCTGGGGATCTCGGGCGTTTGTCCGCGACTTGTCTGCGGACAAGCTGTCCCCCCGTGCTGTTCCCTGCGTCTTCCTTGGCTTCCCCCCTGACGCGCCTGGGTGGCAGTTTTACCACCCCACCTCGCGCCGTGTTCTGTCCTCCCAGGACGTCACCTTTGACGAGTCGGTGCCTTACTACTGTCTCTTCCCCTACCGCACTGCGCCCCTCCCCCCGCCGCCGCTCTTCCTTGCGCCAGGTCCTCCCCCGGTAGACCCCCTCCCCCCTCAGGGTCGTGCCCCGTCAGGTGTGTCCCAGGTAGACGCAGTCGAGCCTGTCGAGGTAGCTGTTGACTCTGGTGCTGCTAGCGGTGCTGAGCCTGCGGGTGCCGGGTCTGGAGGTGCTGAGCCTGTGGGTGCCGGGTCTGGAGGTGCTGAGCCTGAAGGTGCGGAGCCTGGGGGTGCTGCGTCCAGGGGTGCGGAGCCTGGGGGTGCTGAGTCTGGGGGTGCCGAGTCTGGGGGTGCTGAGCCTGGGGGTGCTGAGCCTGGGGGTGCGGAGCCTGGGGGTACTGGGTCTGCTCGTGTGGCCTCTCGCGGTGCTTCGTCGAGGCGGGAGCTACTCTCTCCGCAGGAGCTGGGCGAGTGGTTTGCCCGGCGCTGGAGCCGTGCTGCTGGAGCTGGAGTTGCTACTGTTGCTGCTAGTCCTGGAGGTGCTCGTACTGGCGGTACTGGAGCTGCTGGGACTGGGGGTGCTGCTGGGGCTGCTGGAGTTGGTCCTACTGGAGGTACTGCTGGAGCTGCTCGCGGTAGTGGAGCTGCCGGTCCTGCTGGAGTTGGTGCTGCTGGAGCTGCTGGAGCTGGAGCTGCTGGGGGTGTTGGCGCTGGTGGTTCTCCTGGCGCTGGTGCGTCTGAGGGTGCTGGAGTTGGCGCTGTTGGAGCTGGAGGTGCTGCGGGCGCTGGTGCTGCCGCTGGGGGTACTGGTGCTGTCCCTGCTGGTTCTGGAGGCGCTGCGCGGCCGAGGCCGTACTTCGTTCCGCTCCTTGAGCAGGTTCTTGGTCTCCCGCCCTCTACTGGTCCTGCTCCTCCCTTAGAGTGTCCACAGCCTGTCCGGTCGCAGTCACAGTTACAGCCCGCCTCCCACCTACCTGCTCCTTCTCCCTACACTGGTCCTACTGGAGGTCTTGCTGAGCGTCGTGAGCCTGCGTCTCGTCCTGCGTCGCCTGTTCGTGCTGCTCGCACTAGTGGTCGTGCTCCGCGTCCGCGTCCTCCTGCAGTCCCAGGCACACACCAGATGGCACAGCGTCCTTCCACTGCTCCTCTGCGTGTCCCGTTGCCGTCTCCTCCAGAGTCCTCTCTTCCTACTCTTACTGACCCAGAGTCTGACTCTCTTCGTGCTGCCAGTCCTACTGTCACGCGTCTCCTGGCTACTGCTGTCACTGACCCTTCCTTTGAGTCCACTGCTGCGTCGGCCCTAGTTGCTGAGCTTGTCGACTTTGCTGCTCGCTGTCGTCTAGACTACGCAGCTAGTCTTGTTGCAGAGTCTGAGTCTGTCTGTCCTCCGTCCGTCGGGGGTGATTGTGCTCTTAGCACGGACGTCCTTGAGGACAGGCAGGAGGAGTTCCAGTGTTTTGCTGCTCCTTTGCCTCACCTCGTGTCCACGCTGATTGCCCCTGAGGGAGACCTGGATGCACCAGACATCCCGACTCCTCGATCGTACGCTGAGGCGATCGAGGGTCCCTACTCCTCTCAGTGGCAGTCAGCCATGGACGCAGAGATGGCTTCCTGGAAGTCCACAGGCACCTACGTCGACGAGGTTCCCCCACCTGGGGCGAACATCGTCAGTGGCATGTGGATTTTCAGGGTGAAGCGGCCGCCAGGTTCTCCGCCTGTCTTCAAGGCGCGTTACGTGGCTCGAGGCTTCAGTCAGCAGCAGGGAGTTGACTACTTTCAGACCTTCTCTCCCACCCCGAAGATGACCACTCTTCGGGTGCTGCTGCACATAGCCACTCAGCGTGACTACGAGCTTCACTCTCTTGACTTCAGCACAGCTTTCCTGCAGGGCAGCCTTCACGAGGAGATCTGGCTGCGCCGCCCACCTGGCTTCACTGGGTCGTTTCCTCCTGGTACCCAGTGGAGCCTCCGGCGGCCAGTCTACGATCTCCGCCAGGCGCCCCGTGAGTGGCACGACACACTGAGGACTACGCTTGCGGCCCTTGGGTTTGCT
Organism: Closterium sp. Naga37s-1; assembly: GCA_947471745.1. Taxonomy (NCBI): domain Eukaryota; kingdom Viridiplantae; phylum Streptophyta; class Zygnematophyceae; order Desmidiales; family Closteriaceae; genus Closterium; species Closterium sp. Naga37s-1. The sequence goes on along the minus strand of CANJKZ010000929.1, from coordinate 468,088 downwards.
CCTTCCACTGCTGACCCGTCGCTATTTCTACGCACCGACACCTCTTTGCCGCCGTTCTACATCCTTGTGTACGTCGACGACTTGGTCTTTGCTACTGCTGACACTGCTGAACTCGCCCACGTGAAGTCGGAGCTGCAGAAGAGACACACGTGCACAGACCTGGGTGAACTGCGCAGCTATCTTGGCTTGCAGATCACCCGGGACAGAGCACGCCGCACCATTACCTCGACTTAGTCACACATGGTGCAGCAGGTCCTTCAGCGCTTCAACTTCACGTACTCCTCGCCTCATGCTACTCCTCTATCTACTCGCCACTCGCTCTCAGCTCTGCCTTCGGATGAGTCCGTAGAGCCGAGTGGCCCGTACCCAGAGCTTGTTGGCTGCCTCATGTACCTGATGACCTGCACACGACCTGACCTTGCATACCCTCTTAGCATCTTGGCACGCTATGTTGCTCCTGGGAGACACCGACCAGAGCACATGGCTGCAGCGAAGAGGGTGTTGCGCTACTTGTGCAGTACGTCGGGCATGGGGCTAGTGCTTGGAGGGCGGCATCCAGTGGTCCTCACAGGTCACGCAGACGCTTCTTGGGCTGACGACCAGGCTACGCAGCGGTCGTCACAGGGTTACACCTTCAGCCTTGGCTCCGGCTCTGTTTCGTGGCGGTCTACTCGCTCGTCCTCTGTTCTCGGCTCCAGCTGTGAGGCTGAGATCTACGCGGGGGCCATGGCTGCACAGGGGCTACGCTGGCTCACCTACCTGCTGACTGACCTAGGAGAGCCGCCTCGTTCTCCTCCAGTTCTGTACGTAGACAACAAGGCCATGCTGGCCTTGTGTCGGGAGCACAGACTGGAGCACAGAACGAAGCACATTGCTCTTCGCTACTTCCTTGCTTGTGAGCTGCAGCAGCGTGGTCAGCTGCGCCTTGCTTACGTGGCCTCTGAGGCCAACACTGCTGATATCTTTACCAAGGCACTTCCGCCTGGTGATCATCAGCGCTTCTGTACGATGCTAGGTCTTGTGCCTACTTGGCCTCACTTGCTCACTTCTTGACCTTGCTTGTACTGTGATCTTTCTATACCTGCACTTGCCTGTTTACCTTTATATATGATCTTGCATGTGAACTGGCCTTGAGGCCTTGCTCTTGTGCTCGGATTGTGTGGTGACATTGTGATCCACCCTGAGCTTGCTTTGCTTTGCTTGACTGGTCTTGTGACCCCTTGTTCTCCCCCACTTTGCCTATGGGGGTGTGTCAAACTTATATGCTATAGTCTGTGTAGGCTGTAGTGGGGTAGCTCATATGGGGTACAACACTTTAGGGTTTCCTACTTGTACTCCTCATGCTGCTCAATGCAACCATTCCTCATTTCTCACATCTCCCAATTCCAGCGAGCACCTAAGTCAAGAAGGAGGCGAAGGGTGGGGAGACGGGCTGTGGGGGAGTAAGTGGCAAAGTAATCAATGCCTTCACGCTGAGTGAACCCCTTGGCACAGTAGTGGGCCTTGAAGACAGGAAGTTCGCCGGGCAGCTGCTTGACACGGAAGACCCATTTGCCTCTGACAATGGTGGCGCCAGGGGGGGGGGATAGAGTCAATGTATGAATTAGTTCTGGTGAATGCCTCACACTCAGCAACGATGGCAGTCATCCACTCAGTGGCATGAAAACCCGACACAGCCTCGGAGTAGGACTGAGGGGTGAGATAGTGGAGAGGGAACTAGCGGGAGAGAGGGGAGGAGGAGGAGGGTGAAGGGGCGGATTGTGGGAAGGGCAGGGCGCGCCACAAGGAGCTGCGAGCCGCAGCAAATGGGGAGAGAAAATAGGAGGAGGAAGAGGTGAGGTATTGGTGGAAGCACAAAGGAGAGAGGGAAGGAGGAGGAGGGTGAGGGAAGGGGCGGATTGAGGAAGGGCAGAGCGCGCCGCAAGGAAGGGCAGGCACGCGCGCTGCTGGACGGTGCTTAGCGCGCGCGGCGGCAGGAGCGCAATGCGCGCGTGATGAGACAGGGAGGGGGGAGGGGACGGCTGAGCACGCTACGGGCGGAAATCGACGTGCTACCGTCCGAAACGTGAGGAGGAGGAAGCGGGATGAAGAGGGAAGGTGCGGGCGGATAATCTGAACGGTAGGGAGGCGCGCTTCGGACTAGATTAGGGCACCCGAGCAAGTATAACGAAGAGAACCGTGCGGATGCTAAGAATGACGGGAAAGAAACGAGAGGAAAGGAAAAAAAAAAAGCCGTCTACCTAAGTAGCGCGGAAAACGGCCTAAGGGCCGGAGATTATCTAAGAAATGCGGATGAATATGAATGGTGAGAGGAGCCGTGCATGGTGAAAGAGTTAGGTAGGGTCGAAAAAGTTGAACTAGGAAGAGAAATGTCGAGGTACAAAAGAGAGAGGGTTGGAAACCCTAATTGAACCTAGGGTGTGTTCGGTTTGTACTAAAAACTACGAAATGAACCTAAAATGAACCTGAATGCGTAACTCTCTCTAAGCATGGAGAAATATTAAAAGAACACCAAAATAAAGACCAGAGCGAGCTCTAGCCTACTTCATGCGTGCGGTGCACGCATCAAAGTGTCCGGTGTATGCTTGGGAGGCAGGTGAGAACGAGTACCAACTGCTTGCACTTGATTGTGAGAAATGAGGAATGATTGCATTGAGCAGCATGAGGAGTACAAGTAGGAAACCCTAAAGTGTTGTACCCCATATGAGCTACCCCACTACAGCCTACACAGACTATAGCATATAAGTTTGACACACCCCCATAGGCAAAGTGGGGGAGAACAAGAGGTCACAAGACCAGTCAAGAGAAGCAAGGCAAGCTCAGGGTGGATCACAACGTCACCACACAATCTGAGCACAAGCACAAGGCCACAAGGCCAGTTCACATTCAGAGTTATACATCAAGATGAACAAACAAGGCAGGTATATATAGATCACAGTACAAGCAAAGTCAAGAAGTGAGCAAGTGAGGCCAAGTAGGCACAAGACCTAGCAAAGTACAAAAGCGCTGATGATCACAAGGCGGAAGTGCCTTGGTAAAGATATCAGCAGTGTTGGCCTCAGAGGCCACGTAAGCAAGGCGCAGCTGACCGCGCTGCTGCAGCTCACGAGCAAGGAAGTAGCGAAGAGCAATGTGCTTCGTTCTGTGCTCCAGTCTGTGCTCCCGACACAAGGCCAGCATGGCCTTGTTGTCTACGTACAGAACTGGAGGAGAACGAGGCGGCTCTCCTAGGTCAGTCAGCAGGTAGGTGAGCCAGCGTAGCTCCTGTGCAGCCATGGCCCCCGCGTAGATCTCAGCCTCACAGCTGGAGCCGAGAACAGAAGACGAGCGGGTAGACCGCCACGAAACAGAGCCGGAGCCAAGGCTGAAGGTGTAACCCTGTGACGACCGCTGCGTAGCCTGGTCGTCAGCCCAAGAAGCGTCTGCGTGACCTGTGAGGACCACTGGACGTCGCCCTCCAAGCACTAGCCCCATGCCCGACGTACTGCACAAGTAGCGCAACACCCTCTTCGCTGCAGCCATGTGCTCTGGTCGGTGTCTCCCAGGAGCAACATAGCGTGCCAAGATGCTAAGAGGGTATGCTAGGTCAGGTCGTGTGCAGGTCATCAGGTACATGAGGCAGCCAACAAGCTCTGGGTACGGGCCACTCGGCTCTACGGACTCATCCGAAGGCAGAGCTGAGAGCGAGTGGCGAGTAGACAGAGGAGTGGCCTGAGGCGAGGAGTACGTGAAGTCGAAGCGCTGAAGGACCTGCTGCACCATGTGTGACTGAGTCAGGGTAATGGTGCGCTGTGCTCTGTCCCGGGTGATCTGCAAGCCAAGGTAGCTGCGCAGTTCACCCAGGTCTGTGCACGTGTGTCTCTTCTGCAGCTCGGACTTCACGTGGGCGAGTCCAGTAGTGTCAGCAGTGGCAAAGACCAAGTCGTCGACGTACACGAGGATGTAGAACGGCGGCAGAGAGGTGTCGGTGCGCAGAAACAGCGACGGGTCGGCAGTAGAAGGGGCAAACCCAAGAGCCGCAAGTGTAGTCCTCAGTGTGTCGTGCCACTCACGGGGCGCCTGGCGGAGACCGTAGACTGGCCGCCGGAGGCTCCACTGGGTACCAGGAGGAAACGACCTAGTGAAGCCAGGTGGGCGGCGCAGCCAGATCTCCTCGTGCAGGCTGCCCTGCAAGAAAGCTGTGCTGAAGTCAAGAGAGTGAAGCTCGTAGTCGCGCTGAGCGGCTATGTGCAGCAGCACCCGAAGAGTGGTCATCTTCGGGGTGGGGGAGAAGGTCTGAAAGTAGTCAACTCCCTGCCGCTGACTGAAGCCTCGAGCCACGTAACGCGCCTTGAAGACAGGCGGAGAACCCGGCGGCTGCTTCACCCTGAAAATCCACATGCCACTGACGATGTTCGCCCCAGGTGGGGGAACCTCGTCGACGTAGGTGCCTGTGGACTTCCAAGAAGCCATCTCTGCGTCCATGGCTGACTGCCACTGTGAGGAGTATGGACCCTCGATCGCCTCAGCGTACGATCGAGGAGTCGGGATGTCTGGTGCATCCGGGTCTCCCTCAGGGGCAATCAGCGTGGACACGAGATGAGGCAAAGCAGCAGCAAAACACTGGAACTCCTCCTGCCTGTCCTCAAGGACGTCCGTGCTAAGAGCACACTCACCCCCGACGGACGGAGGACAGACAGACTCAGACTCAGCAACGAGACTAGCGGCGTAGTCTAGACGACAGCGGGCAGCAAAGTCGACAAGCTCAGCAACTAAGGCAGACGCAGCAGTGGACTCAAAAGAAGGGTCAGTGACAACAGTAGCCAGGAGACGCGTGACAGTAGGACTGGCAGCACAAAGAGAGTCAGACTCAGGGTCAGCAAGAGTAGGAAGAGAAGACTCTGGAGGAGACGGCAACGGGACACGCAGAGGAGCAGTGGAAGGACGCAGTGCCATCTGGTGTGTGCCGGGGACCGCAGGAGGACGCGGACGCAGAGCACGACCACTAGTGCGAGCAGTACGAACAGGCGACGCAGGACGAGACGCAGGCTCACGACGCTCAGCAAGACCTCCAGTAGGACCAGTGTAGGGAGAAGGAGCAGGCAGGGGGGAGGCGGGCTGTAACTGTGACCGAGACTGGACAGGCTGTGGACACGCTAAGGGAGGAGCAGGACCAGTAGAGGGCGGGAGACCAAGAACCTGCTCAAGGAGCGGAACGAAGTACGGCCTCGGCCGCGCAGCGCCTCCAGAACCAGCAGGGACAGCACCAGTACCCCCAGCGGCAGCACCAGCGCCAGCAGCACCTCCAGCTCCAACAGCGCCAACTCCAGCACCCTCAGAAGCACCAGCGCCAGCAGAACCACCAGCGCCAACACCCCCAGCAGCTCCAGCTCCAGTAGCTCCAGTAGCACCTCCAGCAGGACTCCCAGTCCCAGCAGCTCCAGAACCGCCAGGACGAGCACCTCCAGGACAAGAAGCAACAGTAGTGCCTCCAGCTCCAGCAGCACGGCTCCAGCGCCGAGCAAACCACTCGCGCAGCTCCTGCGGAGAGAGTAGCTCCCGCCTCGACGAAGCACCGCCAGAGGCCACACGAGTAGACCCAGCACCCCCAGGCTCCGCACCCCCAGGCTCAGCACCCCCAGGCTCCGCACCCCCAGGCTCAGCACCCCCAGGCTCCGCACCCCCAGGCTCAGCACCCCCAGACGCAGCACCTCTAGGCTCAGCACCCCCAGACTCAGCACCCCCAGGCTCAGCACCCCGAGACTCAGCACCCCCAGGCTCCGCACCCCCAGACCCGGCACCCGCAGGCGCAGCGCCCCTAGCAGCACCAGAGTCAACAGCTACCTCGACAGGCTCAACTGCGTCTACCTGGGACACACCTGACGGGGCAGGACCCTGAGGGGGGAGTGGGTCTACCGGGGGAGGACCTGGCGCAAGGAAGAGCGGCGGCGGGGGGAGGGGCGCAGTGCGGTAGGGGAAGAGACGGTAGTAAGGCACCGACTCGTCAAAGGTGACGTCCTGGGAGGACAGAACACGGCGCGAGGTGGGGTGGTAGAACTGCCAACCAGTCGCGTCAGGGGGGAAGCCAAGGAAGACGCAGGGAACAGCACGGGGGGACAGCTTGTCCGCAGACAAGTCGCGGACAAACGCCCGAGATCCCCAGACCCGAAACGCAGACGCATCGCCAACCTTCCCCGTCCACCGCAAGGTGGGGGAGGTCTCTGGCAAGGAGACCCGGGGCTGAAGGTTGAGCTGATGCGCCGCGTACTGAACTGCAAACGGCCACAGAAAATGGGGAGCAGCCGCATGGATCATGGACGTACGAGCGACGTCCATGACCATGCCAACGCGGCGCTCAGCAATCCCATTTTGCTGTGGAGAGGCCGGAAGCGTGAAGGTCTGGCGGATGCCCTGTGCACGACAGAAGGCTCCCAGACGGGCAGAGGAAAACTCCCCGCCTCTGTCAGAGTGCAGACGCAGAACAGGAAAATCCGAGCCGAAACTCTCTCTGAGCTGGAGACGAGCTGCGCGGATCCAGTCGATCAACACCTCAGTGACGTCACCCTTGCTGCGCAAGGGGAACACCGTGGTGTAACGCAAGTAGTCGTCAACCACCAACAGAAAGTAACGCTCGTGACCCTGGCCACGGACACGGGCGGGGCCCCACACGTCCATGTGAAGAGTATGCAGGGGAGCCTCTGTCGGAGGAAACTCGGAGGAGTGAGTAGCGGCGCGCTGCCGCCCCTCGACGCAGGGGACGCAGGTAGGGGCCGGCCCCGGAGGTAGGGGAGGGAGGGACCGGGGGAGACCAGAGACAAGGACACGGGAGGCCATGCCACGAAGACGAGGCAGGGAGGGGTGACCAAGGCGGTGGTGCCAGAGGAGAGTCTGGTGGGACAGGAGACGACACGAGCAGGGCGCAGACTCAGGACCAGACCTGGACGCTGCAGCAAACACCTGACTCGACGCAGCTACCTGACCAGACGCAGTAACAGGAGGAGACTCAGTGGTCAGTGTGTACAGGCTCGACCCCGGCTGACGGGTAAACGTGGCCAAGTGTCGGCCCGTCCGAGCACACGTACAGTGGGTCACCCGCTGACTCGCAGGTGTGAACTGGTCAACTCCCCGATCCTGTAGATCAGCTCCACTCACCAAGTTCGTAGAGAACGAGGGGAGGTAGAGACCTGACAGGGTGCCAGAGGGGGCTGCCGGACACGGTAAGACAGTGGAGAAGCTAGCAAGGACAGGACCCCCAGAGGGGTCAGCCAGGGAGACCGCAACCGGCCGACTAAGCGGCGTAAGCGTGGTGCGGTCTCGAAAGAAGGAGCGGGAAGCACCCGAGTCAAGGGTGAAGGTGTGCAAGGCCTGAGCCGACGTGGTACCTGAGAGAGCAGACTCACCAGCACCTGGGGCAGCAGACGCACTAGCACCTGGAGCAGCAGCCTCACCAGCACCTAGAGCAGCAGCCTCAATGCCCGGGTCAGGCGGAACACACAGGTAACAGTCACCCTCATCACTAGTAGACACAGCATACATGGCAGCAAGAATAGCATCATAGTCAAGATCAAAGATAGCTACCCCCGCCCTAGACAGCTCTCCCCAGCGAGGGATCTCAGTGGTGTCAGGGAACTGATGACGCCAAGCGTCCGTCAGGCGGCCGAAGCAGCGCTGGGTGGAGTGCGTGCCCCCGCACTGCTCACCAGCGCGGTCGCCTGTACGGAGGACGTAGGTGCAGGGACCAGTACCCCCACCCCGCTGACGCCCAGCGTACCACTCACGAAGCTGCTGAGGGGACAGGGTTTCACGACCGCGCTGCTGCTGCTGGCGCGGACCACCACCGGAGCCACTCCTCTGCGCAGAGCCGCGACCAGCTCCACCGCCACCTCCGCCGCCTCCGCCACCTCCGCCGCCTCCGCCACCACCTCCGCCACCACCGCCGCCTCCTCCGCCTCCACTGCTGCCACCGACACCTCCACCCCCGCCATCACTCCCACCACCACCCCCACCCCCTCCATTGCCTCCCTTGCCCTTGCCCCCCTTGCCCTTGCCGGTGCGGCGCTTCCCGCTAGGGGCAGACGCAGCGCCGACCGACTCGAAGCCAACAAGGTCGGCCGCAGCAGCAGAAGCAACAGAGGGCAAGAGGGGGGAGGGAGAACACCCCTCAAAGACGGGGGTGCGAGGGTCACCACGAGAGGCTCCTACAGCGACTATGCTCTTCTCTGCTGCTAGGAGGCGCTCCTCGAGGAGGTCAACGGTGAGTGTGGTGGGGCAAACTGAGAGGAAGTGGTCCCTGACTAAGCGAAGGGAGTCAGGGAGCCGGGTGACTATGTAGTAGAGGGTGATGTACATGGGGGGGGGGGTTCTTGGCACAGAACTCAGCAGGAAGTGCAGCGCGGTAGCGAGTGTCACTAGTGCGAAGGTGCGTAATGAGGTCAGCGACTGTGGGAAAGGCAGCAAGGTCAGGGAACAGGTACGGCAGTATGAGGCGGCTAAGCGCAGCAGTGGCAGGGGAAGATTAGCGTGCAACTACAGCGTCGTACAAGGTCTTAGCACTCTTGTACTGGCTAAAGTGCGCACGCTCAGTGGTCGGTAAGTGGCGACGCACAGCAAGACGTGCAGCAGCATCGCGCGTGGCCCACTGTGAGCGAACAGTGCTGTCAGCAGTAGCAGGCGGGGCAGGAGAGACACCAGAGGTGAGATCAAACAGGGAGAGTCCGTCTGCCCTATCGCACTGTAAGAACAGCTGGAGGTCATCGACCCAGACCTCAAAGTCAACAGCACGACCCTCAGTATCAAAGGTAAGGACACTGGGGGTAGCCATGACTGCAGTGGTCTAGCAGGGAGTGAGCTCACCAGTCCAAGGAAGTAGGGCCGGGGCGCGCCGGAAGGAACAGTGGCGGCTCGGCGGCAGGGCGGCTCGGCGGCTCGGCTGCTGGGCGGCTCGGCGGCTCGGCTGCTGGGCGGCACGGCGGCTCGGCTGTAGGGCGGCGCGGCGGCTCGGCGGCTCGGCTGCTGGGCGGCTCGGCGGCTCGGCTGCTGGGCGGCTCGGCGGCTCGGCTGTTGGGCGGCTCGGCGGCTCGGCTGCTGGGCGGCTCGGCGGCTCGGCTGTCGGGCGCCTCGGCTGCTGGGCTGCTGGCGGCGTTGAAGGGGCCGGTAGAAGCGGCGACGGGGCCGTGAAGAGCGGCGACGGGGCCACTAGGGGCGGCGACGGGGCCGAGAAGAGCGGCGACGGGGCCGCTAGGGGCGGCTGCGGGGCCGCTAGGGTCGGCGACGGGGCCGGTAGGGCGGCGACGGGTCCGCTAGGGTCGGCGACGGGGCCGGTAGGGCGGCGACGGGGCCGCTAGGGTCGGCGACGGGGCCGGTAGGACGGCGACGGGGCCGGTAAGGGCGGCGAGGTGGCCGCGAAGGGCGGCGACGGGGCCTCCAGGGGCGGCGACGGGGCCGCTAGGGGCGGCGACCGGGTCGTAGAGGGGCCGTAAGGGGCCTAGAGGAGGCGACGACGGGGCCGCAAGGGGCGGCGACGGGGCCGCGAAGGGGCCGCGAGGGGCCTGGAGAGGCGGCGACGGGGCCTAGAGAGGCGGCGACGGGGCCGCAAAGGGGCCGCGAGGGGCCTAGAGGGGCGGCGACGGGGACGCTAGGGGCGGCAACGGGGCCGCAAAGGGGCCGCGACGGGCCTAGAGGCGCGACGACGGGGCCGTGAGAGGGGCCGTGAGGGGCCGCGAAAGGGGCCGCTAGGGGCCTGAGGAGGGCGCGACGGGCCGCTAAGGGCTAGGGACGCGACGGGAGGGAGGGCACACGGGGCGCGACTCGGGCAGGAGAGAAGCGCGCTCCGGGCAGGAAAAAAATAATTCAGTGGTGGGCCCTTAGGAAGCGTTCCCACTAGGGAACCTGCTCTATACCATGTGAGAAATGAGGAATGATTGCATTGAGCAGCATGAGGAGTACAAGTAGGAAACCCTAAAGTGTTGTACCCCATATGAGCTACCCCACTACAGCCTACACAGACTATAGCATATAAGTTTGACATTGATAACATTCTGCGCGTAGCTCATATGGTTAAGCTTAGTGAGGGTCGCTTTGTGATGAACAAGTTCAAATTTTATTAATAAACAATTGACATAAGACAATCAGCTTTGTACTCCGATTTTTGTAAGCATCACCTGTTGAAACGAAACAGCTATATATCCCCTCTTAACCCTTGTCTCGATTGGACCTCTCACACTTCACCCGTGCGTTGTTGGCGATATTTTGCCACGCCCAGTAATCATTACGCAGTTGCATGCTGGCATTCTGCCGCGCAACTGGGTAGCCTTTCCTGCCTCGCTGGCTAGCGCACGGTTGGCTCCCAGCTGTGCTGTGTCCACCGTGCCATTGATAAGTTTTGTCTGGCTCGATGCACGCTTGAAATGGATCGTTCGTGCCAGCTTCCCATGACGTCACCGGCAGCTGCCAGCCTTCTAGTGACTTCGAGAATGTTGCCAGCTTCGCAGGCAACAAGCCTCTCATTCGTTCGACTTATATGCCTTGCTTCCACGTGTGGAAAGATCCACGTCATTAAACCTGTTGCCCTATCCTTGTTCGCTGAATAGTTCTTTATCCAGCTGCGCAGTTGTCGCGTTGTTATGGCTGGTATGTTTTTTGGGACCATACTTAGCCAGGTACACAGCACCGACGTGTGCAATGTTTTGGCGTATTTGAAAGACACATTTGTTTCGAACGCAGAATCAAAGCACCCTTTGATTTCTTGACTTCGCATGTTCTGTGTAGTGCTGTTCGGTACTTATCTAAACGACTCGCAACAAAGTTAAGGGATGTTATTTTCTCGTGCACTAGCGTTTAACGTTCTGGTCTATTCCCCGTGGGTCCTCGATTGAAGTCCGTGGTGAAGGGTTTGCTTTACTGCTTTCGCAAAGTGTGGGATGGGTGTAATATTTGGCTTGGGAAATAGCTCGGGGTGAACCTTCACGCTGTCAACACTACCCATATAAACATGCTTCATAGTCCTGTTCCTACTGCCAGTGCTGCTCATCTCGTCTCCTACCAGAGCAGGTGGTCCTCGTTTCCAACCAGCCGAGCTCCTTCTCATTCCCAAACTTCCATCTAGTCCCACTATTTTTTGCCTCTTTTTCAACTACGTGCCCTATGCCTGTTAGTGGGCACTTTAGGAAACATGGCGTTAGGCGTGCCTGCAGAAATTATGGAATTGCAGCGCAAGAGATCCCGAACCTCGAATAGGCGTCTCGAAGGCTTTGAGCTTGGTAGCCCAACCACAGGAGCTCGGAGAACTTCAACTCCTGCCCAGCAGGTGGGTACCCCGAGCGCTCGGCCTGCGGAACCCTCGCCTCTACAAGACCTTGAGGCACTTGATGCCGAGCACACTACGGACAATGGAGCTTGTTAAAATAACGAGGAATGATTGCATTGAGCAGCATGAGGAGTACAAGTACCAAACCCTAAAGTGTTGTACCCCATATGAGCTACCCCACTACAGCCTACACAGACTATAGCATATAAGTTTGACACACCCCCATAGGCAAAGTGGGGGAGAACAAGGGGTCACAAGACCAGTCAAGCAAAGCACAGCAAGCTCAGGGTGGATCACAATGTCACCACACATTCTGAGCACAAGTTCAAAGGCCACAAGGCCAGTTCACATGCAGGATTATATATATAAGGCTAAACATGCAAGTGCAGGTATATATATATAGGCCACAGTACAAGCAAGGTCAAGAGGTGAGCAAGTGAGGTAAAGTAGGCACAAGACCTAACAGAGTACAGAAACGCTGATGATCACAAGGCGGGAGTGCCTTGGTGAAGACATCAGCAGTGTTGGCCTGAGAGGCCACGTAAGCAAGTCGGAGCTGACCACGCTGCTGCAGCTCACGAGCAAGGAAGTAGCGAAGAGCAATGTGCTTCGTTCTGTGCTCCAGTCTGTGCTCCCGACACAAGGCCAGCATGGCCTTGTTGTCTACGTACAGAACTGGAGGAGAACGAGGTGGCTCTCCAAGGTCAGTCAGCAGGTAGGTGAGCCAGCGTAACTCCTGTGCAGCCATGGCCCCCGCGTAGATCTCAGCCTCACAACTAGAGCTGAGAGCAGAAGACGAGCGGGTAGACCGCCACGAAACAGAACCGGAACCAAGGCTGAAGGTGTAACCCTGTGATGACCGCTGCGTAGCCAAGTCGTCAACCCAAGACGCGTCTGCGTGACCAGTGAGGACCACTGGACTCCGCCCTCCAAGCACGAGCCCCATGCCCGACGTACTGCACAAGTAGCGCAACACCCTCTTCGCTGCAGCCATGTGCTCTGGTCGGTTTCCGCCATGAGCAACATAGCGTGCCAAGATGCTAAGAGGGTATGCAAGGTCAGGTCGTGTGCAGGTCATCAGGTACATGAGGCAGCCAACAAGCTCTGGGTACGGGCACTCGGCTCTACGGACTCATCCGAAGGCAGAGCTGAGAGCGAGTGGCGAGTAGACAGAGGAGTGGCCTGAGGCAAGGAGTACGTGAAGCCGAAGCGCTAAAGGACCTGCTGCACCATGTGTGACTGAGTCAGGGTAATGGTGCGCTGTGCTCTGTCCCGAGTGATCTGCAAGCCAAGGTAGCTGCGCAGTTCACCCAGGTCTGTGCACGTGTGTCTCTTCTGCAGCTCGGACTTCACGTGGGCGAGTCCAGTAGTGTCAGCTGTGGCAAAGACCAAGTCGTCGACGTACACGAGGATGTAGAACGGCGGCAAAGAGGTGTCGGTGCGTAGAAACAGCGACGGGTCGGCAGTAGAAGGAGCAAACCCAAGAGCCGCAAGTGTAGTCCTCAGTGTGTCGTGCCACTCACGAGGCGCCTGGCGGAGACCGTAGACTGGCCGCCGGAGGCTCCACTGGGTACCAGGAGGAAACGACCCAGTGAAGCCAGGTGGGCAGCGCAGCCAGATCTCCTCGTGCAGGTTGCCCTGCAGGAAAGCAGTGCTGAAGTCAAGAGAGTGAAGCTCGTAGTCGCGCTGAGCGGCTATGTGCAGCAGCACCCGAAGAGTGGTCATCTTCGGGGTGGGAGAGAAGGTCTGAAAGTAGTCAACTCCCTGCCGCTGATTGAAGCCTCGAGCCACGTAACGTGCCTTGAAGACAGGCGGAGAACCCGGCGGCCGCTTCACCCTGAAAATCCACATGCCACTGACGATGTTCGCCCCAGGTGGGGGAACCTCGTCGACATAGGTGCCTGTGGACTTCCAGGAAGCCATCTCTGCGTCCATGGCTGCGTGCCACTGAGAGGAGTAGGGACCCTCAACCGCCTCTGCGTAAGAGCGCGGAGTCGGGATGTCTGGTGCATCCGGGTCTCCCTCAGGGGCAAGCAGCATGGACACGAGATGAGGTGAAGCAGCGGCAAAACACTGGAACTCCTCCAGCCTGTCCTCAAGGACGTCCGTGCCAAGGGCACACTCACCCCCGACGGACGGAGGACAGACAGACTCAGACTCAGCAACAAGACTAGCAGCGTAGTCTAGACGACAGCGAGCAGCGAAGTCGACAAACTTAGCAACTAAGGCTGACGCAGCAGTGGACTCAAAGGAAGGGTCAGTGACAACAGTAGCAAGGAGACGCGTGGCAGTAGGACTGGCAGCACGAAGGGAGTGCGACTCCGGGTCAGAAAGAGCAGGAAGAGAGGACTCTGGAGGAGACGGCAAAGGGACACGCAGCGGAGCAGTGGAAGGACGCAGAGACATCCGGTGCGTACCGGGGACAGGAGGAGGACGCTGACGCGAACCACGACGACCAGTGCGAGCAGCACGGACAGGCGACGCAGGACGAGACGCAGGCTCACGACGCTCAGCAAGACCTCCAGTAGGACCAGTGTAGGGAGAAGGAGCAGGCAGATGGGAGGCGGGCTGTAACTGTGACTCGGACAGGACAGGCTGTGGACACTCTAAGGGAGGAGCAGGACTAGTAGAGGGCGGAAGACCAAGAACCTGCTCAAGGAGCGGAACGAAGTACGGCCGCGGCCGTGCAGCACCCCCAGAACCAGCAGGAACAGCACCAGCACCCTGAACGGTAGCACCAGCACCCTGAACGGCAGCACCAGCACCCTGAACGGCAGCACCAGCTCCAGTAGCACCCCCAGCTCCAGCAGCGCCAGCAGCTCCAGCACCAGCACCCCCAACGGCAGCACCAGCTCCAGTAGCACCCCCAGCTCCAGCCGCGCCAGCAGCACCAGCTCCAGCAGCGCCAACACCAGCACCCTCAGAAGCACCAGCACCAGCAGCACCTCCAGCGCCAACACCCCCAGCAGCTCCAGCTCCAGCTCCAGCACCGCCAGTAGCTCCAGCACAAGGAGTACCCGCAGGCCCAGCAGCTCCAGTACCTCCAGTACGAGCACCTCCGGGACCCGTGGCACCAGCACCCTCAGCAGCAGTAGAACCTCCAACACCTGCAGCACCTCCAGCTCCAGCAGCATGGCTCCAGCGCCGAGCAAACCACTCGCGCAGCTCCTGTGGAGAGAGGAGCTCCCGCCGGGACGAAGCACCCGAAGGACCTCCAGACCCAGTACCGCCAGACGCCACACGAGCAGGCCCAGCACCCTCAGGCTCCGCACCCCCAGTCTCAGCACCCCCAGGCTCAGCACCCCCAGGCTCAGCACCCCCAGAGTCAGCACCCCCAGGCTCAGCACCCCTAGACCCCGCACCCGCAGGCTCAGCACCCCCAGCAGTACCAAAGTCAACAGCTACCTCGACAGGCTCGACTGCGTCTACCTGGGACACACCTGAGGGGGCAGGACCCTGAGGGGGAAGGGGGTCTACCGGGGGGGGACCTGGCGCGAGGAAGAGCGGCGGCGGGGGGAGGGGTGCAGTGCGGTAGGGGAAGAGACGATGGTAGGGAACTGACTCGTCAAACGTGACGTCCTGGGAGGACAGAATACGGCGCGAGGTGGGGTGGTAAAACTGCCAACCAGGCGCGTCAGGGGGGAAGCCAAGGAAGACGCAGGGAACAGCACGAGGGGACAGCTTGTCCGCAGACAAGTCGTGAACAAACGCCCAAGATCCCCAGACACGGAACGCAGACGCATCGCCAACCTTCCCCGTCCACCGCAGAGCACGGGAGGTCTCCGGCATGGAGACCCGGGGCTGAAGGTTGATCTGATGCGCCGCGTACTGAACCGCGAACGGCCACAGAAAATGGGGAGCAGCCGCATGGATCATGGACGTACGAGCGACGTCCATGACCATGCCAATGCGGCGCTCGGCAATCCCATTTTGCTGTGGAGAGGCCGGAAGCGTGAACGTCTGGCGGATGCCTCGTGCACGACAGAAGGCTCGCAGAAGGTCGGAGGAAAACTCTCCGCCTCTGTCGGAGTGCAGACGCAGAACAGGAAAGTCAGAGCCGAAACTCTCTCTGAGCTGGAGACGAGCTGCGCGGATCCAGTGGATCAACACCTCAGTGACCTCACCCTTGCTGCGCAAGGGGAAGACTATGGTGTAACGCGAGTAGTCGTCAACCACCAGTAGGAAGTAACGCTCGTGACCCTGTCCACGGACGCGGGCTGGGCCCCACACGTCCATGTGAAGCGTCTGCAGCGGAGCCTCTGTCGGAGGAAACTCGGAGGAGTGAGGAGCGGCGCGCTGCCGCCCCTCGACGCAGGGAACGCAGGTAGGGGCAGGCCCCGGAGGAAGGGGAGGGAGGGACCGGGGGGGACCAGAAACAAGGACACGGGAGGCCATGCCTCGGAGACGAGGCAGGGAGGGGTGACCTAGGCGGTGGTGCCAGAGGAGAGTCTGGTGAGACAGGAGACGACACGAGCAGGGGGCAGACTCAGGACCAGACCTGGACGCTGCAGCAAACACCTGACCCGACGCAGCTACCTGACCAGACTCAGCGACTGGAGGAGACTCAGTAGTCAGTGTGTACAGGCTCGACCCCGGCTGACGGGTAAACGTGGCCAAGTGTCGGCCCGTCCGAGCACACGTGCAGTGGGTCACTCGCTGACTCGCAGGAGTGAACTGGTCAACCCCTCTATCCTGCAGGTCAGCACCACTCACCAAGTTCGTAGAGAACGAGGGGAGGTAAAGACCTGACAGGAAGCCAGACGGGTCCGCCGAACACGGTAGCACAGTGGAGTAGTGAGCAAGGACAGGACCCCCAGAGGGGTCTGCCAGGGAGACCGCAACCGGCCGACTAAGCGGTGTGAGGGTGGTGCGGTCTCGAAAGAAGGAGCGGGAAGCATCCGAGTCAAGGGTGAAGGTGTGCAAGACCGCAGCAGGCGCAGCACCAGAGAGAGCAGACTCACCAGCACCTGGAGCAGGAGACTCACTAGCACCTAGAGCAGCAGCCTCACCGGCACCGACACCAGGAGCAGGAGACGTACGAGCACCTAGAGCAGCAGCCTCACCAGCACCTAGAGCAGCAGACTGGATACCGGGGTCAGGCGGCACACACAGGTGATAGGCATCCTCAGCACTAGTACACAATGCATACATGGCAGTGAGGATAGCATCATAGTCAAAAGCAAAGATATCTACCCTCTGCCTAAGCAGCTCCAGCCAGGAGGGGAGCTCAGTGTCGTCGCCAAACTCTGTACGCCAAGCGTCGCTCAGACGGGCGAAGCAGCGGGACTCTGTGTGACCAGGAGTCCCGCAAGGCTGACCAGTCCGGACACCCGTGCGAATGACGTACGGGCAGCGAGCAGAACTCAGTGACCCTCACGCTGAGCGTACCACTCGCGAAGCTGCTGGGGCGAAAGGGTCGCGCGCGGACGACGCTGCAGCTGCACCTGGCCATTAACAGAAGCTCCCAAACTACTCACTCCAGGACGACTCCCACCAGGGCCACCCCGACAACCCCAACTAGCGTACCACTCACGAAGCTGCTAGGGCGGGAGGGACTCACGCGGACGTCGCTGTAGCTGCAGCTGGCCACCGCCAGGAGTAGCAGTAGCAGTAGTAGCCACAGTAGCAGCAGTAGCAGTAGTAGCAGTAGTAGCCGCAGTAGCAGCAGTAGCAGCAGTAGCAGTAATAGCAGCGCGGCCACCCCTATAACCCCAGCTAGCTTACCACTCACGAAGCTGTTGGGGCGTGAGGGACTCACGCGGACGGCGCTGGAGCTGCATCTGGCCACGCCAGGAGCAGCAGTAGTAGGAGAAAAAAGCAGTAGCAGCAGGAGCAGCAGTACAGGCAGCGCAGTGCTCACCAGTGGTGAGAAGGCAGGCGCACGACGGAGGCGACTGCGGGGCTGCTACAGCGGCAGGGCGGCGCCGCGACCGCGTCAGGAAGCTCCGCGGTTGTGCAGGGCAGGGACAGGGCCGCGACGGTCGCTGCTGTAGGGGCGGCTGCTCCAGGGTGCAGGGGCGGCTCCTGCAGTGGCGGCTGCTCCAGTGGCGGCCGCTCCAGGGGCCAGGGGCGGCTGCAGGTGCGGCTGCTCCAGGGGCCAGGGGCGGCTGCTGCAGTGGCGGCTGCTCCAGGGGCCCGGCGCGGGGTAGGGCAGGGCGATGCGGCGGGCAGGGGCGACGCCTCGGGCAGGGGCGACGCAGCGGGCAGGGGCGACGTCGCGGGTAGGGGCGACGTCGCGGGCAAGGGCGACGCGGCGGGCAGGGGCGACGTCGCGGGTAGGGGCGACGTCGCGGGCAGGGGCGACGTCGCGGGCAGGGGCGACGTCGCGGGTAGGGGCGACGTCGCGGGCAGGGGCGACGCGGCGGGGATAAGGCGGGGCCGCGATCGCGGCCTGACGGGGCTGCGACTGCGACCTTACGGGGCCGCGACTGCGGCCTGGCTGGACCGCGACCGGGACCTGACGGGGTCGCGCGCGGTCTGACGGGCCTGCAGAGGCTGCGTGCGGGCGGCGAGGGCCTGCAGGGGCGGCGCGCCGACCTGACGGGCCTGCAGAGGCGGCTCTCGGGCCTGACGGGCCTGCAGAGGCGGCTCGGGAGGGGCCTGACGGACCTGCAGGGGCGGCTCGAGGGCCTGACGGGCCTGCAGAGGAGGCTCGGGGGCCTGACGGACCTGCAGGGGCGGCTCGAGGGCCTGACGGACCTGCAGGGGCGGCTCGAGTGGCCTTACTAGCTTGCAGGGGCGGCACACTGGCCTAGGGCAGTAGGAGGCAGCGCAGGCAGAACGAAGGGCGGGGCGCGCGAGGGCGCACTCGCAGAGAAAGGCGTACGAGGGCGCACGGAAGGTAGGGCGCACGAGGGCGCTTCTAGCGGAATAGTGGGCCCGTAGTAGTAAGCGGTCCTAGGTGGCAACCTAGGCTCGTGATACCATGTTAAAATAACGAGGAATGATTGCATTGAGCAGCATGAGGAGTACAAGTACCAAACCCTAAAGTGTTGTACCCCATATGAGCTACCCCACTATAGCCTACACAGACTATAGCATATAAGTTTGACAGAGTTGCCTCTCCCCACCACGCTTCGAACGCCACCTTACCAGTAGCGCAACGTGGTGAGGCGGCAAATGTCATTGCATCTGCTGGAAATGGCGGTACGTTTTACTGAGTACTCGTCTGTTTGTGTCAATGTTTTTTTCGTTGTTGTTTCAACCGGCCTTGTTATGAATAGTTAAGTTTCATAACGTTATGCTCTAATTAAATCTCCCTTTTATTTTCAGGCGTGCGCTCGTCCGATCGTGATGTTCATCACCCTGAGGCCAACTCGTATAACCACATCGACGATGCCATACGCGGCGAGCTGAAAGAATTTCGCACTCCGATGCTGCGAATTGAAAACCGGCTTCATGAGATCCACCAGACACTGGCTTCTACTGTCAAGAATCTTCTCGAGATTGTTCATCAACCGAGTTGGTACAACGAGAAAACTATGGAGGTATGTTTCATGTTTTCTTTTGTTTGGTTGTTATTTCCTGCTAGTTTTAATACTTTCTACTAATCGTGTTGTTCCGTCTTGCACGATGCTTGCAAGAAGGCCTGCGATGATCTGCTCAAGGGCCCTGACGTCTCCGCGCGTGTCATTTACCCCGACGAAGACCAATTCAAGGCGGCCGTTGTGGTGCACCTCGCCCTAAAACCCAAAGACTTCGGGAAATTCAATGACTTCTGGAAGAAAGGCGAGTGGGCGAAGGAAATTTGCAACGGCTGGCGGGGGAAACTTGGTAACATGTCTCGGAAGGCAAGTTTCAAGCTGCTGAAGTACCCTGACGGCAAGGCAATGAAAGACTCCGTTGACGATCGGCGCTCTTATGCGCGATCCTGCGTCTCTGGTACGTGTTCACTGTTTGCCACTGCTCTCGTTATTACTGGTGTCTTACACTTCTGTTTCTCTTTGTGTAGAGGAGTTTGGCCTGCCGTGGCATGCTGAGGCGGAAAAGCAGTTCTGTAGCGAGGCGTTTTTAGCTGCTGCAAGCAAGTGGCAGAAGAAAGAGGGTGGTGTATTCTCCCTCAGCATTGATCAGCTTTGCTACACAATGGTCGCGGTGAGTTTCTTTGCTTCTTTATTACGTGTCTTAATTATTTACCATTTAATTTAATTGCACTTGTTTTGCTTGGCAGGTGGAGTTTGAGATGCTGTCTCGTGAACAAAGCAGCATGTTTTCTGATTCAGAGAACAACACCCGCGAGATGGACAAGAGGAGGGCCCAGGTTGAGAGCTGGGTCCGTCGTGCAAGCATCCCGTTAGTTAGTGGGTTTTACTACTTCGGAGATGTTATTGTGAAGGATTGGCAGATTGTAGAGGATATCTTGGAGCTTGCTTTAGCTTTAGCGGATGTAGATTTAGTTTAGTATATGTCATTCTGTTTCCTAATTTCTAACCATTTTATAAACTAGAGTTCGTTGATCAATAGTGCAAATTACAGTTTTCTGTGGGTAATTCGAAGTCATACTTTATTTTTTTTTAATGTAGCTTCTCATAGTCTCGAGGTTGATATTGTTCAGCTCGTAAACAGTGTAGTTATCACAATTAAAGATTCTTGCTTTGTCACTTTTCCATTGAGGCACAAATATCCAATAACAATTACGCTGCCGCTTTTGATATATACATTTTCTGATCACGTGGTAACCAACAATCTCAAAATTGTTACGGCTGTGGTTACACCCAAATTTTTGGGTCTCGCATGTGCGAGGGCCATCTTATCGACTACGAAGGTAACAAACTCGATTTGCTCGCCCCAACTGACACGCGATGCGCAACTTACACAATGCAGTCGCCTCGCAGGCTGGTTTCGGCACTGCGCAGGTTGACTGCAGGGTGGTTCTGTTTTCCCACAATTACCCCCCCGCATTAAAAGCAGACTGACAGGACTCCCGAAATCGGGAGTCACCGGGAAGGCTTCCAGCTAATTGCTGGAAGCCTCAGTTCTTCGTGCGATGAAGCTCCTGGATAAGGAGGTGCGGCTGGAGATTGTGAAGACCCAGCAGCAGGCGGCTGACGTTCTCACCAAGTGCCTGGCAGAACCTGAGCACTGGAAGGGCATGAAGCTTGCTGGAATGAGTGTGCATTGAGTGTGCATGCATGAGCTGAGGCATGCGAGATGATGGTTGGCAGCCAGAGGGGGAGTCTGTTATGTGATGCTATCATTCGCATTCACGTCTGTCTGCCTCCCATCATATGTTCGTGCGTTGCATGCGTGGTGTGGGTGTGTGCAAGAATATGTGTTTTGTGCGGTTTGGATTTTCTGAGTGTGTGTGAATGTGATATGGCTTGAGCGGATATCTGAAGTGACTCTTCTGCTCAAGCTTTCCGTCGAACCAAGAATCGTTTCAATCGGAGCACGAACAAGAAAGTTACGAACGTTCGAAGTTCGTATACTTTCACATTTGGTTGCGACGACTATGGGAACTTTGCGGGTTGACTCAGTATGGGGTATAGACTTTTTGGGGGTTGGGAAATTCGTCCCCATCAGTGTAGATGCTGCCATGTGGTTGGAAGAAGCCAAACCAGGTTGGCAAGTGTGGCCAAGTTGGGTGAGGTGGATGGCATGGGTTGGAAAGTGACAAAAGTAAAAGTGGGGTTGCCATAGGAAGGGGATTTGATGTGCTTATGGGGTTTCCTAGGTTGGGGACTCCTTGGGACCTTCCCTCTCGTCCTCCTCTTCCCTCCTACCTACTTTCTAGCCACTCCAACCTTCTTGTGTGGTACTTGTGAGAACTTGTAAAACAATTGTGATTGAGTTAATACTTCATGCCAGCTTACCCCCTAGTGTGCCGAAATTCATAACTCGAGTTCTACTCCGTCTTTTGATACGATTCAAATTGGAAAAGATAGCCACGGTTAAGAGCTACATCATATTAGAGTTTGAGACAATTCTAACGGTGCACTTTTCGTTGACGACGTTTCTTGTGAAGTCGACGATACTGTCCAGAAATTCAGACCAACGATTTTGTGATATTTCGGCCCCATAACTTCCTAGACTCCGTCCTTAGTCTTTAACAGACATGGGAGGATGGAGGTGGGGCAGGTTGGGGTGGATGGGTTGATGACGCTGAAGTTTTTGGGGATGACCATGGTCGACGGTAGGAGCGGGATGGGAGGTGGTAGTTGCCGACGGTGACAGTTGCGTTACGCCAATAGATTCGCGGTCCAAGCTGATATAGCCACGGTCGACCAAGAACGCCTTTGTAGCCGCCGAAGTGCATCTGCTCGAACGTAACCGTCACTTCGAGGCTTCCAAACATGCAGGGCACGGGGAGGAGGGTAGGTCCGCAGCGCCGCCGAGTACCATCTGCCATGATCACGTCCTGTGGGGTGCTGTTGGGATCTTCGGGAAGAGATAGTTCAGCAACAATTGAGGGAGAGAGAAAATTTGCTGAAGCGCCGGTATCGAGTAGAAAATCTACGTAGCGGTCCTTGATTTTTGCCCATATGATGATGGCGGGGTATGGAGCGTTTAACATGGTGTACAGTTCAGAGGTGCCGATGAATGATGGGGTTGGGAGAAGCGGGGCATGCGACGCGCCAAAGGTCCGCCCCACTGCTACTGGCGCTGTCCGTTTCCCCGTCCTTTGTTTGGGCTTCGACGATTGGGGCAATTACGCTTGATGTGCCCAATCTTCCCGCATTGGTAGCACATGACGTTTGAGGAATTCCGCGGCTGCCTCTCCATCATTCCCTGCTCCATAGGTGTAGGACCATTTGCACGAGCAGCTGGAGCGTGATTCGTGTGGCCCATCCTCATGCCATTGAAGCGTTGGAACGCAGCGAAGTTGATCGTGTCGAAGCGCTCCGCCACACGGATCATGTCATCCATTGACGTGCATCCGCGCAGCTCCACCTCGGTGCGTATCTTTGGTTTCAGCCCGCGCTTAAACTTATCCATCTGCTCGGAGGCAGGGATATCGGGAATCTCCAACACCAACTCTCGGAAACGGTTGACGTATTCGGCTACGGAGCGGTGTTGGCGTAGTGCAGCGAGGTTGTCCCGGGCGCGTTCAATCGCGTTGACGGGTTCGAAGTTGATGGTGAGTGATGCTGAAAATTCTTCCCATGTTGAAATTGTAGAGTGGCAGCTCTGCCACCAAGTAGCAGCAGCTCCTCGCAGCATCATGCCAGCGTGACGCGCCCTTTCGGCTTGGTTCACGTGGCATAGGGAAAGGTACTCCTCCATTTGGAAGAGCCACCTTCGCACTGGTAGTAGGTCTCGTTTTCCAGGGACAAATGGCTCAGGTTCCGGTGCTTTCAGACGTGCAGAGACCACAGCAGGTGCTGGCGCCGGCACCTGTGTGCGCAGGAGTCCACGTTCCTGGAGTTCGCCGAGAATCCCGTCACGCACTCGCGTTCAATTTCTCGGCGCATATTGGCGACAAACTCGTTCCAGAGTTCCGGCGTCATGTCAGACGGCCTAGCCATAGGGACAACCTCGCGCCAGCCAGGGACAACCTAGCGTCCCGCCATGGACGCTTCTCCCCTCCGTCCTCGCGACCGCCCTCGTGCGCTCTCTCTTCTTCTTGCTCCTCCGCTGCTCCTCCTCCTCCTCGCGCTCGCGTGCCTTAGCCCTCCGCCCCCACTCGCCTCACTCCTTTCCTCCCTGTCCCCCGCCCTCCGCCCTCTCTCCGCGTGCTTCTCCTCTCCCCTTCCTCCGCCCCCGCCGCTGCTTCCCATCCCCACGGCGCGCCAGCTGACACGTCAGCGTGCTGAGCTGGCAGCGTTCTTCCACGTGGGCATGAACACGTTTACGGACCGCGAGTGGGGCACGGGCCGCGAGGACCCGCGGCTGTTCGACCCGGCGGCGCTCAACGCGACGCAGTGGGTCGACACCGTCAAGGCTGCCGGCTTCCAGGTGTGCGCAACATGAGCGCGGGGCCTTGAGGTGCGCACAACCCACCAGCCACGGGGTGCGCCTCGCGCTCTCGTAATCGTGCGCGCTGGGAGAGACCGTCCCCTCCCTGCGTCTCTCGGGGCGGATTGCGTTATCGCGGTGGGGGCGGCCGTGTGCCGCACGTGATGGCGCGAGGGGGGAGCACGCGTGGGGGGAGCGCGCTATGGGGGAGCGCGCTAGAGGGGAGCGCGCTATGGGGGAGCACGCAAGGGGAGAGCGCGCTATAGTGGGGGTAGTGCGCAAGGGGGGAGCGCGCGAGGGGGCACGCGATGGGAAGCACACGCAGTGGAGGGGGGTGTTTGTGAGTAGCTTTCGCTGGTGATAAGTGGGCAGTGGGCACGCGGCAGGGGACGCGGGCGTGGAGAGGACTCGCCCAACGCTTGCAGGCGCGGTGGTGCTGTTGGTGCCGGGGCAGGTGGTTCACACAAACAGCTGCCCCACCTCTTGTCTGTATCCCACTCCTGCCAGTCTCTGATTATCCCACCCCACACATACCCACAACCGGCACACCTCTTGTGAGCACACCTCTTATGAGCACACCTCCTGTGAGCACACCTGTTGTGAGCACACCTCTTGTGAGCACACCTCTTGTGAGCACACCTCTTGTGAGCACACCTCTTGTGAGCACACCTCTTGTGAGCACACCCAAGGTTCAGAAGCCCCTCCCGGCCTTCACCGTTTCTGCGCTTCTCCTCGACCGTGTCACTTTCTCTCCCCTCTCACCCCCCTCACCCCTCTCGCCCCACTCGCCTTTCGTCCCGCACGTCACTCGTCCAGCTGGTGGTGCTCACGGCCAAGCACCACGACGGCTTCTGCCTGTGGCCCTCGCGCCTCACCAACCACTCCGTGCACCGCTCGCCCTGGCAGGCCGGCCGGGGGGACCTCGTTGCTGACGTGGCGGCGGCGGCGCGGGCGGCGGGCGTGGGGTTGGGGTTATACCTGTCGTCGTGGGACCGCAACGCGCGGGCATATGAGGAGGGCGCTACGGCGTACAACGCCTTGTATGAGGGGCAGCTGCGCGAGCTGCTCACCCAGTCAGTGAGCGGGGATGGGGATGGGGAATGTAGGGCAGTGGTGAGGGCAGTGGTGAGGGCAGTGGTGAGGGCAGTGGTGAGGGCAGTGGTGAGGGCAGTGGTGAGGGTAGTGGTGAGGGCAGTGGTGAGGGCAGTGGTGGGAACTTCCTCTTCACCCCTTCACGTCCTCACTGCTGCCACTAACAACTCCTCTTCCCTTATCCCGCTCCACCTCTCTCTCTGCTCCCGCTTCCACCCTCTCCCCTGCACCGTGCCCTGCCTCCCTGTGGCACCTTCTCTCCATTCCTGCATGTCACCTGCTCCTCTTCCCTCACTTGCTCCCACTCTTTTTCTCTTTCTTTCTTGTGACAACACACCTTCCAACATAAAGTTTTCTTCTCTCATGGTCCGCATCGCCCTCCCATGCTCCCTCTTCCCCACCACCAGCGCCGCTCTACTCACTCCCGTGGTGAGTGTGCGATGCAGCACGCTCATTGGAGGAGCAGCCTGACCCCAAGCCACACCCAAGCCATGTGCGCCGCCCTCCCCTGCCCGCCCGCCTGCGCCCTGCCTTGCGGGTACGGGCCCGTGGCGGAGGTGTGGCTGGACGGCGCCAAGGGGGACCGCCGCCCCATGACCTACCACACTGCCACGTGGCAGGCTCTCATTCGCCAGCTGCAGGCGGCAGCAGCGGTGTTTTCAGCGCAGGGCCCCGACATGCGGTGGGCGGGCAACGAGCGCGATGAGGCGGGCGAGCCGTGCTGGGCCATGGTGAACGGCAGCCAGCTCACCCTGGAGGGGTGGGACACAGAGTGAGTGCCCATGGTGACTGGGGAGGCACTGTGAGGCGAGTGAGGGGTGATTGGGGTGGCACCGGGGGCCGATTGGGGGGCGAATGGGGGGTGAATGGGGGGCGAGTAGGGGGCGAATGGGAGGACAAGTGGGGGGCCGAGTGGGGGAATGAGTGGGGGGAGAGTGGGGGTTGAGTGGGGGGCGAGTGGGGGTTGAGGGGGGGTTGAGTGGGGGGTGACTGGGGGTTGAGTGGGGGGCCGAGTGGGGGATGCGTGGGGGGCAGTGAGGGGGACGTCGTTGCCCTTTTTCTTGCTTCCACATGCGCCCATCCATGCGCCCAACCATTTGCCATCCGTGCGCCCATCCATGCGCCCATCCATGCGCCCATCCATGCGCCCATCCATGCGCCCTCTTGTGCACCACCATGGGTTTGCATGCATGCGGTGTGCTGTATATGCCATCCCCCCGTGCCACGCTCTCTCCTTCACCTCCCACACCTTCCGAGTCCCAACCCATGCCTTTCCAACCCATCCACTCCGCCGCAGCTACCTGAACCACGGTGACGTGGCGGGCACGGATTGGATGCCAGCGGAGTGTGACGTGTCCATCCGCCCGGGGTGGTTCTGGCATCCCTCAGAGCGCCCCAAGCCCCTCCCCCACCTGCTCCACCTCTACTTGGCCTCGGTGGGGCGTGGCTGCTCGCTGCTGCTCAACGTGCTGCCCAACACCACGGGGCTGTTGCATGGGGAGGACGTGCAGCGGGTGGGGCAGTTTGGCCGCGCGCTTCAAGTGCTGTTCCAGGAGGAGGTCAGCGCCGGTGCTCACGTGCACGCCAGCAGCGTGTATGGGTGCGAGGGGGGACGGAGGCGGAAGGAAGAGGAGGAGAGGGATTTACGAAGGGAATGGTTTGGGTTGGGGTTATGGGGGTGGTGGGGGGGTTGGGGGCGAGGGAGTAGGTGTGAGTACGGGCCTGAGAACGTACTGAGGGAGGGGGATGGATCCTTCTGGGCGGCCCAGGATGGGGTGCTGTCTGCCACTGTCCAGTTCGACATCGGGCAGGTGAAAACCTTTCATGTGGTTCGGCTGGAGGAGCCTATGGCGTACGGGCAGAGAATAAAATTGTTCACAGCGGAGGTGCTCGACCCGGACCCTGCTGCTGCAGGCGCTGCCACTCGAGCTGCCCCTGCGGCCGAAGTTGCTGGTTCCGGTGCTTGTGGGTGTGGGCCAGGCGGGTGCAATACCGGGGATGGTGTGCTGCCGTCCCTTCCTGGTGTGCCAGGCCTGGGAGAGCATGCGCTCCACACACTGCATGGCGCCCAGGGGGCAGCACGCAGCATGCTGGAGAGGACGGGGAGTGCTGGGAGGGCGGGCGAGTGGAGGGTGATAGCGAGTGGCAGCACGGTGGGGCGCAAGAGGCTGTTTCGGGTGGAAGCAGTGAGCCCGCGGCATGTGAGGCTCGTCATTCACGATGCCAGGGCTGCCCCGCTGCTCTCCTTCTTTGCGCTCTACAGAAGCGGTGATTTGAGCACCATATGATTTTACGGGCCTTACCAGATCACTGTGCAATACACCAACTCACTGCTCCTGCTGCTGCATCTTCCAGGCCAATCCTACATCTCCCCGCTTACCACTAGCAGTCCTTTATTCGTGCTGTATAGCGGAAAGGAGAATAGAACCAGATGCCTGGTTTTTTTTCAGCTTATATTATGCAGGTCAACAGATCGTGACGTTTTTGCATGTATAAATGGTAATGGATTTTTTTTAAGAAGTAAAATGAATGCCTTGTGACTAGCAAATACATAGCCCTAAAACCTGTGTAACATTTGACACACCCCCACAGGCTAAGCAAGGGGCGACAAAAAGAGCAAGAGAAACAAATGGTCACAAGACCAGTCAATAGAAACAAAAACACAAAGCTTTGGGTGGATCACGAAGTCACCACGCAGTCTCAGCACAAACAAGAGTCGCAATGCCTGTTCAAGAGTTCACATAGATGTACACATATATATACACATATATATACAAATATATACACATATTTTTATAAACACAAACCTAAGCAGAACAAGAAACAAGAGGCATGACTACAGCAATCGAGGGTGTGAAATAACGAGGAATGGATTGACTAAGGGAAAGTTGGGTACAAAAGCAAACCCTAGAAAACTGTACCCCATATGTGCTACCCCACTATAGCCTACAGTAGCTATGTCATATAAATCTGACACACCCCCATAGGCAAAGTGGGGGAGAACAAGGGGTCACAAGACCAGTCAAGCAAAGCAAAGCAAGCTCAGGGTGGATCACAAAGTCACCACACATTCCGAGCACAAGTTCAAGGCCACAAGGCCAGTTCACATACAGGATTGCATATATATATATAAGGCTAGACAAGCAAGAGCAGGTGTATATATATATGCAACAGTACAAACAAGGTCAAGGGGTGAGCAAGTGAGGCAAGGTAGGCACAAGACCCAGCTGAGTACAGAAGCGCTGATGATCACAAGGCGGGAGTGCCTTGGTGAAGATATCAGCAGTGTTGGCCTCAGAGGCCACGTACGCAAGCCGCAGCTGACCACGCTGCTGTAGCTCACGAGCAAGGAAGTAGCGGAGAGCAATGTGCTTCGTTCTGTGCTCCAGTCTCTGCTCTCGACACAAGGCCAGCATGGCCTTGTTGTCTACGTACAGCACTGGAGGAGAACGAGGTGGCTCTCCGAGGTCAGTCAGCAGGTAGGTGAGCCAGCGAAGCTCCTGTGCAGCCATGGCACCGGCGTAGATCTCAGCCTCACAACTGGAGCCGAGAACAGAAGACGAGCGGGTAGCCCGCCACGAAACAGAGCCGGAACCAAGGCTGAAGGTGTAACCCTGTGACGACCGCTGCGTAGCCTGGTCGTCAGCCCAAGAAGCGTCTGCGTGCCCAGTGAGGACCACTGGACTCTGCCCTCCAAGCACAAGCCCCATGCCCGACGTACTGCACAAGTAGCGCAACACCCTCTTGGCTGTAGCCATGTGCTCTGGTCGGTGTCTCCCAGGAGCAACATAGCGTGCCAAGATGCTAAGAGGGTATGCTAGGTCAGGTCGTGTGCAGGTCATCAGGTACATGAGGCAGCCAACAAGCTCTGGGTACGGGCCACTCGGCTCTACGGACTCATCCGAAGGCAGAGCTGAGAGCGAGTGGCGAGTAGACAGAGGAGTGGCCTGAGGCGAGGAGTGCGTGAAGTCGAAGCGCTGAAGGACCTGCTGCACCATGTGTGACTGAGTCAGGGTAATGGTGTGGCGTGCTCTGTCCCGGGTGATCTGCAAGCCAAGGTAGCTGCGCAGTTCACCCAGGTCTGTGCACGTGTGTCTCTTCTGCAGCTCGGACTTCACGTGGGCAAGTCCAGCAGTGTCAGCTGTGGCGAAGACCAAGTCGTCGACGTACACGAGGATGTAGAACGGCGGCAAAGAAGTGTCGGTGCGCAGAAACAGCGACGGGTCGGCAGTAGAGGGAGCAAACCCAAGAGCCGCAAGCGTAGTCCTCAGTGTGTCGTGCCACTCACGCGGTGCCTGGCGGAGACCGTAGACTGGCCGCCGGAGGCTCCACTGGGTGCCAGGAAGAAAGGACCCAGTGAAGCCAGGTGGGCGACGCAGCCAGATCTCCTCGTGCAGGCTGCCCTGCAAGAAAGCAGTGCTGAAGTCAAGAGAGTGCAGCTCGTAGTCGCGGTGAGCAGCTATGTGCAGCAGTACCCGAAGAGTAGTCATCTTCAGGGTGGGAGAGAAGGTCTGAAAGTAGTCAACTCCCTGCCGCTGACTGAAGCCACGAGCCACGTAACGCGCCTTGAAGACAGGCGGAGAACCCGGCGGCCGCTTCACCCTGAAAATCCACATGCCACTGACGATGTTCGCCCCAGGCGGGGGAACCTCGTCAACGTAGGTGCCTGTGGACTTCCAGGAAGCCATCTCTGCGTCCATAGCTGCCTGCCACTGAGAGGAGTAGGGACCCTCTATCGCCTCCGCGTAAGAGCGCGGAGTCGGGATGTCAAGTGCATCCGGGTCTCCCTCAGGGGTAAGCAGTACGGACACGAGATGAGGTGAAGCAGCAGCCAAACACTGGAACTCCTCCTGCCTGTCCTCAAGGACGTCCGTGCCAAGGGCACACTCACCCCCGACGGACGGAGGACAGACAGACTCAGACTCAGAAACAAGACTAGCAGCGTAGTCTAGACGACAGCGAGCAGCAAAGTCGACGAGCTCAGTAACTAGTGCAGACGCAGCAGTGGACTCAAAGGAAGGGTCGTTGACAACAGTAGTAAGGAGACGCGTGACAGTAGGACTGGCAGCACGAAGAGAGTCCGACTCCGGGTCAGGAAGAGCAGGAAGAGAGGACTCAGGAGGAGAAGGCAAAGGGGCACGCAGAGGAGCAGTGGACGGACGCAGAGACATCCGGTGCGTGCCAGGGACAGGAGGAGGACGCTGACGCGAACCACGACCACTAGTGCGAGCAGCACGGACAGGCGACGCAGGGCGAGACGCAGGCTCACGACGCTCAGCAAGACCTCCAGTAGGACCAGTGTAGGGAGAAGGAGTGGGCAGTGGGGAGGCCGGCTGTAACTGTAACTGTGACGGGACAGGCTATGGACACTCTAAGGGAGGAGGAGGACCAGTAGAAGGCGGGAGACCAAGAACCTGCTGAAGGAGTGGAACGAAGTACGGCCGAGGCCGCGCGGCGACTCCAGACACAGCAGGGACAGCACCAGTACCCCCAGCGGCAGCACCAGCGCCAGCAGCACCTCCAGCTCCAGTACCTCCAGCAGCACCAGTAGCACCCCCAGCAGGACCGCCTCCAGGACCGACAGCAGTAGCCTCAGCGCCAACACCCTCAGCAGCTCCAGCTCCAGTCGTATCCGCAGGCCCAGCAGCTCCAGTACTCCCAGTACGAGCACCTCCGGGACCCGCGGCACCAGTACCCTCAGCAGCCGAAGAACCTCCAGCTCCAGCAGCACGCCTCCAGCGCCGGGCAAACCACTCGCGCAGCTCCTGTGGAGAGAGTGGCTCCCGCCGAGACGAAGCACCCGGAGAACCTCCAGGCTCAGCACCGCCCGACGCCACACGAGCAGGCCCAGCTCCCTCAGGCTCCGCACCCCCAGGCTCAGCACCTCCAGGCGTTGCACACCAAGGCTCAGCACCCCCAGGCGTAGCACCCCCAGGCTAAGCACCCCTAGGCTCAGCACCCCCAGTAGTAGCACCCTCAGGCTCAGCACCCCCAGGCGTAGCACCCACACGCTCAGCACCCCCAGAGTCAGCACCCCCAGGCTCAGCACCCTCAGCAGCACCAGAGTCACCAGTAACCTCGACAGGCTTGACTGCGTCTACCTGGGACACACCTGAAGGGGCAGGACCCTGAGGGGGAAGGGGGTCTACCGGGGGGGGACCTGGCACAAGGAAGAGCGGTGGCGGGGGGAGGGACGGAGTGCGGTAGGGGAAGAGGCGGTAGTAGGGGACCGACTCGTCAAACGTGACGTCCTGGGAGGACAGAACACGGCGATAGGTGGGGTGGTAGAACTGCCACCCTGGCGCGTCAGGGGGGAAGCCAAGGAAGACGCAAGGAGCAGCACGAGGGGACAGCTTGTCCGCAGACAAGTCGCGGACAAACGCCCGAGATCCCTAGACACGGAACGCAGATGCATCGCCAACCTTCCCCGTCCACAGCAAAGCTGGGGAGGTCTCCGGCATGGAGACCCTGGGGTGAAGGTTGATCTGATGCGCCGCGTACCGAACCGCAAACGGCCACAGAAAATGGGGGGCAGCCGCATGCATCATGGACGTACGGGCGACGTCCATGACCATGCCAATGCGGCGCTCAGCAATCCCATTTTGCTGTGGAGAGTCCGGAAGCGTGAAGGTCTGGCGGATGCCTCGTGTACGACAGTAGGCTCGCAGAAGGCCAGAGGAGAACTCTCCACCTCTGTCAGAGTGCAGACGCAGAACAGGAAAGTCCGAGCCGAAGCTCTGCCTGAGCTGGAGACGAGCTGCGCGGATCCAGTCGATCAACACCTCAGTGACATCACCCTTGCTGCGCAAGGGGAAGACTGTGGTGTAACGCGAGTAGTCGTCAACCACCAGCAGGAAGTAGCGCTCGTGACCCTGTCCACGGACGCGGGCCGGGCCCCACACGTCCATGTGAAGTGTCTGCAGCGGGGCCTCTGTCGGAGGAAACTGGGAGGAGTGAGGGGCAGCCCGCTGCCGCCCCTCGACACAGGGGACGCAGGTAGGGCCAGGCCCCGGAGGAAGGGGAGGGAGGGACCGGGGAAGACCAGAGACAAGGACACGGGAGGCCATGCCTCGGAGACGAAGCAGGGAGGGGTGACCAAGGCGGTGGTGCCAGAGGAGAGTCTCGTGAGACAGAAGGCGACACGAACAGGGGGCAGACTCAGGACCAGACCTGGACGCTGCAGCAAACACCTGACCCGACGCAGCTACCTGACCAGACGCAGTGACTGGAGGAGACGCAGTGGTCAGTGTGTACAGGCTCGACCCCGGCCGACGTGTAAACGTGGCCAGGTGTCGGCCTGTCCGAGCGTCCGTGCAGTGGGTCACCCGCTGACTCGCAGGAGTGAACTGGTGAACCCCCGCATCCTGTAGGTCAGCACCACTCACCAAGTTCGTAGAGAACGAGGGGAGGTAAAGACCAGACAGGGTGCCAGAGGGGGCCGCCGGACACGGGAGGACAGTGGAGAAGTGAGCAAGGACAGGACTCCCAGAGGGGTCTGCCAGAGAGACTGCAACTGGCCGGCCAAGCGGCGTGAGTGTGGTGCGGTCTCGAAAGAAGGAGCGAGAAGCCCCCGAGTCAAGGGTGAAGGTGTGGGAGGCCGAAGCCGACGCAGTACCTGAGAGAGCAGACTCACCAGCACCTGAGGGAGCAGACGCACGAGCACCTAGAGCAGCAGCCTCGCTAGCACCTAGAGCAGCAGCCTCACCAGTACCTAGAGCAGCAGTCTCAATGCCCGGGTCGGGCGGAAAACACCGGTAACAGTCACCCTCATCACTAATAGTCACAGCATACATGGCAGCAAGAATAGCATCAAAGTCAAGGTCAAAGACAGCTACACCCGCCCTAGACAGCTCGCCCCAGCGAGGGATCTCAGTGGCCTCAGGGAACTGGTGACACCAAGCGTCCGTCAGGCGGCCAAAGCAGCGCTGGGTATAGTGCGCACCCCCGCACTGCTCACCCGCGCGGTCGCCGGTGCGTAGGACGTAGGTGCACGGACCAGTACCCCCACCCCGCTGGCGTGCAGCGTACCACTCACGGAGCTGCTGAGGGGGGGGGATGTCACGAGTGCGCTGCTGCCGCTGCTGCTGCTGCTGCTGCTGCTGGCGCTGACCACCACCGGAGCCGACCCTCTGTGCAGCGCCACCCCGACCAGCTCCACCTCCTCCGCCGCCGCCTCCTCCACAGCCGCCACCTCCGCCACCTCCGCTCCCACCGCCACCGCCGCCGCCGCCTCCGCCTCCACTGCCGCCACCGACACCTCCACCCCCGCCACCACTCCCACCACCACCCCCACCCCCTCCACTACCGCCACCGCCACCTCCGCCACCCCCGCCAGCCCCTCCAGCACCCTTGCCCCCCTTGCCCTTGCCGGTGCGGCGTCTCCCGCTCGGGGCAGACGCAGCGCCGACCGACTCGAAACCAACGAGGTCGGCCGCAGCAGCAGAGGCAACAGAGGGCAAAAGGGGGGAGGGGGAACACCCCTCAAAGACGGGGGTGCGAGGGTCACCACGAGAGGCTCCTACAGCGACTATGCTCTTCTCTGCTGCTAGGAGGGCCTTCTCGAGGAGGTCAACGGTGAGAGTGGTGGGGCAAACTGAGAGGAAGTGGTCCCTGACTACGCGAAGGGAGTCAGGGAGCCGGGTGACTATGTAGTAGAGGGTGATGTACATGGGGGGGGGGTTCTTGGCGCAGAACTCAGCAGGAAGCGCAGCGCGGTAGCGAGTGTCACTAGTGCGGAGGTGCGTAATGAGGTCAGCGACTGTGGGAAAGGCAGCAAGGTCAGGGAAGAGGTACGGTAGCATGAGGCGGCTCAGTGCAGCAGTGGCAGGGGAGGAGTAGCGCGCAACTACAGCGTCGTACAAGGTGTGAGCACTCTTGTACTGGCTAAAGTGCGCACGCTCAGAGGTAGGCAAGTGGCGACGCACAGCAAGACGTGCAGCAGCATCGCGTGTGGCCCACTGTGAGCGAACAGTGGCGTCAGCATCAGCAGCGGGGGCAGGGGAGGCACCAGAAGTGAGATCAAAGAGGGAGAGACCGTCTGCCCTATCGCAATGTAGGAAAAGTTGCAGGTCATCTACCCAGACGTCAAAGTCAATGGCCCGACCCTCAGCGTCAAAAGCGAGGACACTGGGGGTAGCCATGACAGCAGTAGACTAGCAGTACGAGCAGTAGGCTAAGGGCAGCGCAGTAGTAGAGGTGCTGCTCTTACCGGGCAGGCGAGACGGACCGAGTGTAGAGGACAGGGCGGCTCGGACGGCTCGGCGGCTCGGCAGCACCAGCAGGTCGGCAGCTCAGCGACTCGGCGGCTCGGGTGGCTCGGCGGCTCGGGCGACTCGGGCGGCTCGGGCGGCTCGGGCGGCTCGGGCGGTTCGGTGGCTCGGGCGGCTCGGGCGGCTCGGGCGGTTCGGTGGCTCGGGCGGCTCGGCTGCTGCAGGGGCAGCGGCGGCTGTTGCTCACAGGACGGCGGCGGCCGCTGCTGCAGCGGCGGCGGCAGTTGCTGCTGCAGGGCCGACGGCGGCCGCTCCTGTAGAGACGGCGGCGGCCGCGGTTGCAGTGGCGGCGGGTGCTGCTGCAGGGGCGGCGGATGCTGCTGCTGCTGGGACTGCGGCCGCGGTCGCTGTAGCGACTGCAGCTGCTGCTGCTGTAGAGGCG
This sequence comes from Closterium sp. Naga37s-1, assembly GCA_947471745.1. Classification (NCBI taxonomy): domain Eukaryota; kingdom Viridiplantae; phylum Streptophyta; class Zygnematophyceae; order Desmidiales; family Closteriaceae; genus Closterium; species Closterium sp. Naga37s-1. The sequence goes on along the minus strand of CANJKZ010000929.1, from coordinate 434,166 downwards.
GCGACGGCGGGCCGAGAGAGGCCGCGAAGGGCGGCGGACGGGCCGTGAAGGGCGGCACGAGGGGCCGCAGAGGGCGGCGACCGGCCGTGAAGGGGCCGGGATTGGCCGCAGAGGGCGGCGACGGGCCGTGAAGGGCGGCGCGAGGGGCTGCGGAGGGCGGTGACCGGCCGTGAAGGGGCCGCGAGTGGCCGTGGAGGGCGGCGACCGGCCGTGAAGGGGCCGCGAGTGGCCGCGGAGGGCGGCGACGGGCCGTGAAGGGCGACACGAGGGGCCGCGAAGGGCGGCTACGGGCCGTAGGGGGCCGTAAGGGCTGCGCGAGGGGCCGGAAGGGCGGCGCGAGGGGCCGTAATGGCGGCACGAGGGGCCGTCAGAGGGGCCGCTAAGGGCGACGCGAAGGGGCCGTAGGGGGCCTAGAGAGGGCGCGACGGTAGGGAGGGCACGCGGGGCGCGACTCGAGCAGGAGCGAAGCGCGCTCCGGGCAGGAAAAAAAAAATTTCGATTGGTGGGCCCTAGGAAGCGTTCCCACGAGGGAACCCGCTCTATACCATGTGAAATAACGAGGAATGGATTGACTAAGGGAAAGTTGGGTACAAAATCAAACCCTAGAAAACTGTACCCCATATGTGCTACCCTACCCCACTATAGCCTACAGTAGCTATGTCATATAAATCTGACAGAGGGCATGCCTCAACAAGGCCCAGCTACAAACAGACCTTGTGGTGGTCACCAGGCGCAAGGGCCTTGGTGAAGATCAGGGCTTCAGATTCGTTTTGGGGCACACTTTGTAATCAGGGTTCTAGGTGTAGTCAACTGTGATGTGTAGGGTAATTTTTTTCCTTTCCCAGACAAAGGCAGGGTAAAAAATTGGTTAGGCTGAAACCGTCACACTAATTGTGGCCTTACACTGATTTCCCCAGCATGTCTATTTTCACCCCATGAGTTCACACTACATCAACTACATAATCAAAATGTGCATTGCACCAGCTACATAAGGCCTTGCACACATTCCAGCACCTGCATCTACTACTCATTCACCAACAACAGGGTCAGAAGACCCTACAACGGCTTCAGAGAAAATAGCCTCGCCCGGGTTTGAGCCACTGAAGTCCTTAGTCGATCTCAGTAGCTTCCCTCCCCTGAAGATAGACACCACCTCGTACCAGTCCACGTCGTACTGCAGCAGGGAACAGCGCATCAAATGCTCCAGGGTGATGTCTGAGATGCAGCCACGGCCTCACGTCTTGATCAAATTCTGTTTGCTGAACCCCCTCTCGCACTCGACCGTGCTCAGCGGTAGGACGGCAAATGTCTGCCACATCTTCATCAAGTTCGGGAACGAGTGCTGCCAGTCGTTGTCACGAAGCATGTTCCCGAGTGCCTGGTGAAAGTCCTCGTTGTTGTGTTGAGAGTACATTGTTGAGGTGAACATCCAGAGCTCGCTCTGTGCTCTGGTGTAGTCGAATCCTGTTGTACGGGTACGGGTTTAAACGGGGCTATACTCGCAGCAATCGGGTGGAAGGGGGAGGATTAAACCAAACAATCCAGGAGATACACAAGCGACCAGACGAGAAGATATGAGACTGTGCCGATCGATACGACAGAATAAAGCAGATGCAGATGGGAAAACAACGCTGAAGGGAATGGGAAAACAACGGTCAGGTAGAGACCATGAGGTCAACGAGCATACCTGGAAGCTTCTTCCTGTAGAGCTTGTGCAGTTTAGCCAGCCATTTTTTGAAGTTTTCCACTCGTTTGGCGTCGTCAGGTATGTATGAGGCTGTCCGAAATAGCTTACACCCCTCCAGCTCCTCCAGGTCCTTCATCCCCCACTCCAGCTCCTTGTCGACAGCACGCACAAACTTAAGCGACAGCTCGAAACAAGTCGTTACATCACCGTCCGTCTCCTGCCCTTCGATGGGATTCTCGTGCAGCGTGTAACTGAATTTCACGGGGTTCCCGTCACTGTCCACGCCCTCTGCCTTGACCTCCCGCCTGTCCATCTTCTGATAGCGCTGAATGAAGTCGTTCAGTGTTATCTTCTCTCCACTCCCGAAGTGATGATTCGGCAAAAAGTTCAAGTACCGGTTCTTCATGCGCATTCGTGTCTAGTCCACGAGATGAGACACGAGCGTGACGTTTATTTGTTCAGGCAGTACAAACAATAGGGTTAGCGACACACCGTTCTGGGCGTATATAGACAATAAAATTCAGATTCTTTTACCTGCCGTTGCTGGAACCATTGGTTCAGATGGTTCAGCTCCCACAACACGTCAGCAAGCAGCTGGAGCAACCACTGAAACTTGAACGAGGTGGCAATCTCGTTCAGGTCATTGTTGTACTCTTTGAGCACCACGATGGCTGCAGGCAGGATCTCGAGGAAGCGTCGGGCGGCCTCACCACGTGACAGCCAATAAACGGTGTGTATCCCTTGTGCCTCCAGGTTCGTCTTGCAGAAAACATGCTGAATGTTCTGAAACTTCTCGTAGTTGATGTTGGATCGCGAGATGAGATCTCCAAAGCCACGGATGACGTCGTCAACCGTGTACAGTTCTGGCACAGCATCCGCGGCATCGCTTGCGGCTAGAGCCTCCCTGCCAAGTAAACAAAGTACGAATTATGTAATAAAGTTAAAAATGGTGCATCGCTTTCCCAGTGAAAGAGCGGAGAGACACTCGCCGATGAGCGACACAGTGCGTGGAGTCGAGGTGCGGGATCCTCGTGCGCAGACGGGCGACAACACCGTTGTTCTTGCCCACCATGACACTAGCGCCGTCCGTTGAAATGGCAGAGATCTTCTGGAGATCCAAGCCAATCCCTGTCAGGTACTGCACCGCAGCAGAGGTCAGAGAGGCTGCATCAGCACGGTCAACAGTGATGAGCGTTATGAACTCGTTGACCACACCCGTGCCACGGAAAAAAATTGTGTAAACGATTAGATCTTTGCCGTGGATTCCGTCTGTGCTCTCGTCGAGGGACAAGCCAATCCAAGGCGACTCTAGCAAGTGCGATCGTTGCAGTTCTTGTAGGTACGTTGAGATGGCCCGGAGATTCTCTATGAAGCCATATCTGCACAGAACAACAGATGAAAATCCTATCAGTATATGTGAATATCACCCGAGGCAACCGTTAAAAGAACATGCGCTTACTCAGTGTAGTAGGCGCCATAGCCGCCCCTGTTGGGAAGGTCTAGAAGGCCTTCATTTGCCAAGAACCAGCAGAGCGGGATGAACATCGCGATCGGTGCATCCGCCCTGCAGATAAAAAGCGCAGTATGAAGAACGCGAATGATGTGACGCGTAGATGCGTCAGTTGTCTGCCACCGAGTTAGTTTCGCCTGTTTCTCCTTCTCAGCTGCAGCTTCTTCTTGGTTCTTGACTGCGTTCTTGTGGGCTCGTGTTGAGGAATGGGCCCGCATGCTTCCGATCTGCAGGTCGCGGCCACCTTCACCTCTCACACCGTAGCTAGTGTGAGCTGCGGGGTCGCCATGCTGCACACACTTGAGGAGTTTGCTCGGCAGGCATGACTAGCACATGTGAGAGACCTCCCAGTAGGTGGTTCTCACACGGAGGGTATGAGAAGGATGAGAAAAAGATGAGGTGTTCTTGGGATAACGACCCCCTCCTCCAACACCCGTGATGACCCCTGAGCGCGTTATTGCATGGCTCACGGTGGTCACTTGTGCCTGCCAAGAGGTGCCCTGTTCAGCACGAAAGGAGGATGGATGCCCCGCTGTCCTGTCGGCGTGCTACTAGACAAGTCTGGCAGCTGTCAAATGCTGCTCTGGCCTTGATTCCGTGTTGCGCTGGCAGGGTGGCTGCCAGTTCCACCAATGTGGTACTTTCGCGGCGAGACGCGTGGAAATACGCGTGACTCCACCTGTGGGTGATATCGTTTTGTGTGACTGTTGGTCTTGTTGTCCGTTTCGCATACAGTTTAGGTTTGAAATCCTCGTTTGCAAGAACTCAGTATTAGTGTAACTAAAAAAGTACCCTGTACAGTCAGGGAAAAAAATGCGGCACGCTGTATTTCAAAGGGTAAAAAAAAAAATACACTTTATGGCCTAGGGTAAAAATCCCACTACCCTTCTTGGGAAAGGGTAACTGGAAAAAAGCGGCCGCCAGTCAGTGCAAAAAGGGTATTTTACCCTGATAACTAGAGCCCTGGTGAAGATGAGTGCAGTGGTGGTCGCTGAGGCAACAAAGTCCAAGCGTGCTTGGTCGCATCGCTACAGCTTTGCAGTGGGTACCCCGCGTCGATGTGCTTCACAAGGATCATGGCCTTGTTGTCAGCGAACAAGGTCGGTGCAGAGCTCGGTCGCTCGCCAAGGTAGGTGAGCAAGAAGTTTAACCGGCATGGATCTCGGCCTCAGCGCTAGACTGAGCCACAGACGACGGCCGAGTAGACATGCATGACACAATACCAGAGTCCAAGCTAATGCTGTACGCATGGATGGTGCTTTGCGCCTCCACGTCGTCACCGTAGGAAGAGTCGTAGTCAGGACCTTATTTTGGAGATTTGTACCTCTGACGTCAGAAGTGTAAACAGCGGAATGAATGCACTAGCACAAGGTTGGGCACATATGGGAAACTTTCATTTGATTGTACCCTTCTAAATTGTGCCTCACTGTAACCTACAACCTAACACATGCATGCTATTAGACACACCCCCATAGGCAAAGTGAGGGACAACAAAACACAATAAACCATTGCTCAGGGTGGATCACAAAGTCACAACACAGTTCGAGCACAAGCAAATGGCCACAAGGTCAGTTCACATGCAGAGTTATAAAAAACAGAAGTAGTACAAAGATCACAACCTAGCAAAGGTAATCATGCAGGTATATATATAGATCACAGTACAAGGCAAATTCAAGATGTAAGCAAGTGAGGGAGAGTAGGCACTATGCCTAAAGTAATGCAGAACCGCTGATGATCACCAGGACCTAAGACCTTGGTGAAAATATCGGCAGCATTGGCCCGAAAGGCCATGTAAGCAAGGCGAAGTTGACCACGATGCTGCAACTCTTGTGCGAAAAGGTAACGAAGAGCAAGGTGCTTCTTTCCGTGCTCCAGTCTCTCCTCCTGATGCAAGGCAATCATGATCTTGTTGTCGACGTACAGAACTGGAGGAGAACGAGGCCGCTCACCCAAGTCAGTCAGCAGGTAGGTCAGTCAGCGTAACTCCTGTGCAGCCATAGCCCCTGCGTAAATCTTGGCCTTTGTTACAATGTAATGAATGACCAAAACAGAAAGTACAAACAAGATATATGCAAAACCTAACCCTAGTGCAAGTAAAAAATAACACAAGGGAGAACACCTAGACTAGAACTACACAAACTATAAAATTATAGTTTGACACACCCCCATAGTCTAGGTGACGGTAGTCCTGTAGAAACAACAAGAGCAAGCAACGGTCACAAGACCAGTCCACAAGAATAAGACAAATCTCAGGGTGGAGCTCAAAGTCACCACACACTCTGAGAGCAAGCAAGGGGCCACAAGGCCAGTCCACATGCAGGTATATAACAAATATATAGAGATGCAAGAGTACAAGACATGCAGGACAAGGCACCTCTACATAAGCAAGTGAGGACGGGTAGGCACAAGGCCAAGCTGGGTACAGAAACGCTGGTGGTCACAAGGGAGCAACGCCTTGGTGAAGATATCTGCAGTGTTGGCCTCAGAGACCACACGTACCACACGGGCCTGGCCACGCTGCTGCAACTCACGCAGAAGGAAGTGCCGAAGCTGGATGTGCTTCGCCTTCCCAACCAGTCGAGGCTCCTCACACAACAGGACAGCAGACCTGTTGTCGGCGAACAAGAGTGGGGGAGAGCAAGGCCGCTCCCCAAGGTCGGTGAGAAGGAAAGACAGCCAGCAAAGCTCCTGAGCGGCCATGGCCGCAGCGTACACCTCTGCCTCACAGCTGGAACCGGCGACGGACGACGCCCGAGTCGACCGCCACGAAACAGCACCTGCCCCGAGGCTAAATGAGTACCCCAGTGTAGACCGAAGCGTCTCCGCGTCGTCGGCCCACGACGAGTCCGAGTAACCTGTGAGTGTAACTGGTTGCTTCCCTCCAAGGACAAGTCCCATGCCTGATGTGCTGGCCGCATACTTCGCCACCCTCTTAGCCGCGTACCAGTGGGAAGGTCGGTGTTTCCGAAGCGCAACAAAGCGCGCAAGGACGCTAAGAGGGTAAGCTAGGTCTGGGCGAGTGCAGGTCATCAGGTACATGAGACAACCCACCAGCTCAGGATATGGACCGCTGGACTCAAATGGCTCGTCCGAAGGTGGAGCCGTGAGCCCATGATCCACATCAACAGGGGTGAGCTGTACCTTGGAGAATGGGAAGCGAAACCGCGTGAGGATCAGCTCGACCATATGCGACTGAGTCAGCGTAATGGTGCGAGCTGCCCTGTCCCTGGTGATCTGCAGACCAAGGTAGTGCTGCAGCTCACCAAGGTCAGTGCAAGTGTGTCTCCTCTGCAGTTCCTCCTTCACGGAGGCCAGCGCGCGTCGGTCGGGAGTGGCGAACACCAGGTCGTCGACGTAGACCAGGACAAAGAACGGGGTCGAGCCACGGTGAACGAACAGTGACGAGTCAGCAGACGACGGAAAGAAGTCAAGAGCTGCAAGGGTCGAACGAAGTGTGTCGTGCCACTCACGTGGAGCCTGACGCAGGCCGTAGACTGGTCAACGCAGCTGCCACTGGGTCCCAGGTGGGAAAGAGCCAGTGAAGCTAGGCGGGCGACGCAACCAGATCTGCTCGTGCAGGCTCCCCTGAAGGAAAGCGGTGGAAAAGTCCAAGGAGTGCAACTCGTAGTCGCGCTGGGCTGCAATATGCAGCAACACCCGAAGAGTACTCATCTTCGGGGTGGGAGCGAAGGTCTGGAAAAAGTCCACCCCCTCTCGCTGACTAAAGCCTCTCGCCACATAGCGCGCCTTGAACACGATGGTGATCCAGGCGACCGGGGCGACTGGTGGGGGCTCAAGGGTGAGGAACAGCGGGGGGGAAAAGGCCTCAGTACCTCGGTGGGGTCGACTCCTGTAGTAAGAGACAGACTCGTCGAATGTGACGTCCTGAGAAGCGAAGAACTGGTAGGTGACCGGGTCGTAGAACACCCAGGCGGAGGCGTCCAAAGGGAAGCCAAGAAAGACGCAGGCACGAGTGCGCAGAGACAACTTGTTCGCGTCAGGCGCGCGAACGTGAGCCAGCGAACCCCAGACACGGAAGTCAGCTGCTACGCCCGGAGAACCTTTCCAAAGGGAGACCGGCGCCACCCTTGGACGTGCGACACTGGGCCACAGGTTCAGCTCGTGCGTGGCGTAGCGGACTGCCTGAGGCCACAAGAACTGGGGGGCACCGGCACGGCACATGGAGGTCCGGGCAACCTCCATGACCAGGCTGATGCGTCGCTCGGCTACCCCGTTCTGTTGCGGCGAGGCTGGTAACGTGTAAGACTGGAGGATCCCCCGACCCTGACAGAACATCTCCAGGCGAGTGGAAGAAAACTCACCACCACGGTCCAAGTGTAGGCGAAGCCCACACAGGTCCTGGGCGCCACCCCACGCTAGTAGCCACGGCTCGAGGACTCTAGGAACGTCGGTCTTCCGTCGCAAGGGGAAAATCATGGTGTAGCAGAAGTAGTCGTCCACCACAATCAGGAAGTAGCGCTCCTGACTGTTGGTGTAAGGGCCTAATAAACTCAAGCTATTAAGACTTTATCAAACTTAAAACCTCTCCTCGGGGTCACCTCCAAGGGTCCTTGGGTGCCTGGTACAAGACCAGCCCCTATCCTCGGGTCCGAGTTTGTAGAGAGAGGGATCAAGAGGGACTTAGTCAAAACAGCAAGAGTACCTTGAACGTCGCGCAGCGTATTGTGCAGACCGTCAATCGGATTAAGCTGAAAATTTCCTATATCGAAGCTCGCTCCAAGAGCTTTAAAATGAACCAAGTTGCCTCGCGAAAAGTTCTGCCATTACGAAGTTATGGCTCGGACAGCGTTTGCCTAGTGTTGGAGTGCTAGCGTACTAGCGTTGACTTGGGTAGCATTCCGCCGTCGCACCGCGTAGAAACGAAATTCCAGGAAGGGAGGAATTCGCTTGAATCAAATTGACTATATCCAGGTACAAACAGAGAAGGAATAAATAGTTCTAGCTAGCGAGGACCTTGGGAATGAACCTGGGAACAACCAGGGATGATCCCAAATAATTCCAAGCAACAGAACAAACCTGGCTAGACAAAACAGCAGGTGGTAGGTTGGTAAACAACCTCTGGTTCTGTTTTTCCAACCTGGGAAAACAACAACCAGGTTCAGGTCCTAAACACAGAACCTGTTTCGTCTTTGCCCAACCAGCCAAAAGCTGGTTCCGCTGGTTTCCCCTGGCCCTGTAGCTTGCAGATACAGACAAACAACATCCAACCTTCACCTAAATTGTACCCCTATAGTGCCTGCCCTGCTACACTATAGTCAACCAAACAAAACAGTACAATTTCGAGCTGGATAGAACTGAATCTGCACAATAAATTCAACCGAACCGCAAAGCTTCCAACTTGGGTTCCTTTGCGAGCTCGTCCTTTCTGCTTGTACTGTTCATAGCGCGTAGAATGTTGTGCCGAAGCGCACAACGCAGAGTACCTGCAAATGCTTCAAGCGAAAATTGCGAAAGCAAACAAACACACGAACATTCCATTCACACCCAAATGCATTCGCACACGCATACTCGTACAAACAGACGGCAGGATGTCGTGCAATGTGAATTTGCACCCAACACTGACGTGGGCCAAGGACCGGGGAGCGGCCCCAGACGTCCAAGTGCAGGGTCTGGAAGGGAGCCGTGGTGGGGGGGAACGATGAGGAGTGAGGGGCACCGCGCTGCCGACCCTCGACGCAAGGAGTGCACAGCGGCGCAGGCGAGCGAGGAAGCGGGGCAAGCGACTCTGGGAGACCTGAGACCAGACGGTTACGTGCCATCCTACTGAGACGTGGGAACGACGGGTGACCTAGACGGTGGTGCCAAAGGACAGATGGGTGGGTGAGGGAGCGACAGTCGCACGACACAGCAGCTAACTGACCTGACGCGACCTGGCCCGACCTAGTGCGGTGGGACCCAGTGTGTAGTGAGTACAGACCAGAGCCCGGCTCCCTGTGAAAAGTGGCCAGAGGGGCCCCAGTGGTACTGACTGTGCAGGAGGCAACAGGCTCGTCCAGTGGGAAAGTGGTGACTACACCTAGGTCGTGGAGGTGACTGACACCCACCAGGTTCCTAGAGAACGAGGGGGTGTAGTAACCTGTAAGAAAACCTGAGGGAGCCGCCGGACACGGGAGAGTGGTGGTGCTGCGAGCAACTACAGGTCCCACAGAGGGGTCAGCCAAGGCGACAGTGACTGGAGTGCGCAGTGGTGTGAGGTCAGTACAGTCGCGAAAGAAACAGCTGGACGCTCCAGAGTCTAAGGTGAAAGAAAGCTGTGCAGTCTGTGAGGTCGCAACCGAGCCAGCGACAAAGGCTGGTGCTAGACTAGTGGTAGCTGCAGCTCCTACACAGAAGCCCTCAGAGGCGCCTGGACTGGAAACAACACACGCACCAAGACTGAAAACACAGGTCTCTATTTGTGCAGTCGGAAAAGGTCCTAGACCAGGCAGGTGAGACTCAACTGGTGCAGCAGTGCGCTGGCGAAGACGCGAGGGCTAGTGCGGTGTAATCGCGTGAGGACCAAAACGCTCACGCTGAAGGTCGTCGAATCAACGGTAGCAGCTGGACGCAAAGTGGTCAGGACTCCAGCAGGTGGTGCCAGCACCAGGGCCTGTCAGGGCGCGGTACCCGCAGGGGCCGACGTCTCGGCCACTGCCAGCTGAGCCACTGCTGGGGGTGCCACACTTTGGACCCGCAGGTACAAAACCTAGATATGCAAAACCTAACCCTAGTGCAAGTACAAAATAACACAAGGGAGAACACCTAGACTAGAACTACACAAACTATAAAATTATAGTTTGACACACCCCCATAGTCTAGGTGACGGTAGTCCTGTAGAAACAACAAGAGCAAGCAACGGTCACAAGACCAGTCCACAAAAATAAGACAAATCTCAGGGTGGAGCTCAAAGTCACCACACACTCTGAGAGCAAGCAAGGGGCCACAAGGCCAGTCCACATGCAGGTATATAACAAATATATAGAGATGCAAGAGTACAAGACATGTAGGACAAGGCACCTCTACGTAAGCAAGTGAGGACGGGCAGGCACAAGGCCAAGCTGGGTGCAGAAACGCTGGTGGTCACAAGGGGGCAACGCCTTGGTGAAGATATCTGCAGTGTTGGCCTCAGAGACCACACGTACCACGCGGGCCTGGCCACGCTGCTGCAACTCACGCAGAAGGAAGTGACGAAGCTGGATGTGCTTCGCCTTCCCAACCAGTCGAGGCTCCTCACACAACAGGACAGCAGACCTGTTGTCGGCGAACAAGAGTGGGGGAGAGCGAGGCCGCTCCCCAAGGTCGGTGAGAAGGAAAGACAGCCAGCAAAGCTCCTGAGCGGCCATGACCGCAGCGTACACCTCTGCCTCGCAGCTGTAACCGGCGACGGACGACGCCCGAGTCGACCGCCACGAAACAGCACCTGCCCCGAGGCTAAATGAGTACCCCAGTGTAGACCGAAGCGTCTCCGCGTCGTCGGCCCAAGACGAGTCCGAGTAACCTGTGAGTGTAACTGGCTGCTTCCCTCCAAGGACAAGTCCCATGCCTGATGTGCTCGCCGCATACTTCGCCACCCTCTTAGCCGCGTACCAGTGGGAAGGTCGGTGTTTCCGAAGCGCAACAAAGCGCGCAAGGACGCTAAGAGGGTAAGCTAGGTCTGGGCGAGTGCAGGTCATCAGGTACATGAGACAACCCACCAGCTCAGGATATGGACCGCTGGACTCAAATGGCTCGTCCGAAGGTGGAGCCGTGAGCCCATGATCCACATCAACAGGGGTGAGCTGTACCTTGGAGAATGGGAAGCGAAACCGCGTGAGGATCTGCTCGACCATATGCGACTGAGTCAGCGTAATGGTGCGAGCTGCCCTGTCCCTGGTGATCTGCAGACCAAGGTAGTGCTGCAGCTCACCAAGGTCAGTGCAAGTGTGTCTCCTCTACAGTTCCTCCTTCACGGAGGCCAGCGCGCGTCGGTCGGGAGTGGCGAACACCAGGTCGTCGACGTAGACCAGGACAAAGAACGGGGTCGAGCCACGGTGAACGAACAGTGACGAGTCAGCAGACGACGGAAAGAAGTCAAGAGCTGCAAGGGTCGAACGAAGTGTGTCGTGCCACTCACGTGGAGCCTGACGCAGGCCGTAGACTGGTCAACGCAGCTGCCACTGGGTCCCAGGTGGGAAAGAGCCAGTGAAGCTAGGCGGGCGACGCAGCCAGATCTGCTCGTGCAGGCTCCCTTGAAGGAAAGCGGTGGAAAAGTCCAAGGAGTGCAACTCGTAGTCGCGCTGGGCTGCAATACGCAGCAACACCCGAAGAGTACTCATCTTCGGGGTGGGAGCGAAGGTCTGGAAGAAGTCCACCCCCTCTCGCTGACTGAAGCCTCTCGCCACATAGCGCGCCTTGAACACAGGTGGTGATCCAGGCGGCCGCTTCACCTTGTAGATTCATCGGCAACTGACGACGTTCGTCCCAGGTGGTGGGACTGCGTTGACGCAAGTGCCTGTGGACCTATAAGATGCCATCTCTGCCTCCTCAGCTGCTATCCAGTGAGAAGCCCAGTGTCCCGAGACCGCCTCGGCGTGAGTGCGAGGGATCGGGATGTCAAGGGCGTCTGCATCCCCCTCAGGGGCAAGTAGCATGGCGTAGTCAAGGCGGCGTAGTCAAGTAGCATGGCGTAGCATAGTAGAGATGAGGAACAGTGGCAGCAAGGAAACCAAGCTCGAACTGCCTATCCTCGAGGACCTCCAAGGGAAAGACAGGAGCACCCCCAGAGAACGGCGTAGTCAAGGCGGTGGGAAGAGGCAAAGCCAGCGACAGTGGTAACAAGAGCTGAGACAGACGACAGAGGTGCACTCGGGTGAGTGACCAACGCGGACAAAACACGGGAGACGACAGGACGGGAGGCACAGACGTAGTCGGACAACGGGTCGTGAAGCACTGTGAGGGACGACTCAGGGGGCTGTGGAAGGACAGGAGGAGGTGGAACACAAGAGCGAAGAACAAGGTGGAATGGACCGTCTGAAAGGTAACGGGACCGACGACGCTCTGGGGACACAGCACGACTGAGGGGAGAACGACGAGTCCACTGGGACGAGGAATGGGACTCAACAAGGGGAACAGGAGGGGACGGTAGGGGACCACGAACAAAGCGTGCAGGTGCTGGGTCGGGGAAGTCGCGTAGTCGCAGTCGCTGCTGCTCTGCCTCCTCTGGCGTCTGCTGCGACGGTACCGGCCCCTGCTGCTGCTCCTGTGGCTCCGCCTCTGCCCTCTCCTGCTGCGACTGCAGCTGGACCCGCTGCTGCGACCGGGACTCCTGCGCTACCCTCTCCTGCTGCGGCCGTGACTCCTCCTCTACTCTTTCCTGCTGGGTCTGTAACTGCACCTGCTGCTGCGGGTGGGACTCCTGCTCTACCCTCTCCTGGTGCTGCCGTGACTGCTCCTCTACTCTCTCCTGCTGTGTCTGTAACTGCTCCTCCTGCTGCGGGCGGGACTCCTGCTCTACCCTCTCCTGGTGCGGCTGTGACTCCTCCTCTACCCTCTCCTGCTGCGGCTGCAGCTGCACCCGCTACTGCAACCGGGACTCGTGCGCTACCCTCTCGTACTGCTGCTGTGACTCCTCCTCTACTCTCTCCTGCTGCTGCTGCTGCTGCTGCTGTGACTCCTCCTCTACTCTCTCCTGCTGGTGCTGCTGCTGTGCCCTCTCAAACCGCTCACGCTCCTCCCTCTCCGACCGGAGGAGACGCTGCTCACGGGTCAGGAAACGTATAGTGCGCGGTGTAGGCGCCACAGTGCCAGTGCCTCCAGCTCCAGCACCCCCAGAACCAGCACCTCCACCACCGACACCCCCGGGGCCTCCAGTACCTCCCATAGGAACACCAACAGGCTCCACAGCAACCGGCCGTAGAGAAGAACGAGAAGGAAACTGCGGGACGGACAGGAAGCCAGGGGGTGAGGCGGGGCGAGGCCGCCGACTCGAGGCTGCCGTGTCCTCTACAGGAGTGACCTCCACGCCCACAACCCCTGCACCCCCAGAGCCGACACCACCAGCTCCTTCAGCCCCAGTACCCTCACCCTCCGCAACTGCACCCCCCGCACCCCATGACACGACAGGGACTGGACGCTGCGGGGGGGACGACTACGGAGTGACGTGCGACACACCTGACGGGGCAGGACGCGAAGGGGGGGGGGCTACCGGGGCAACTGGTGGGGGCTCAAGGGTGAGGAACAGTGGGGGGGAAAAGGCCTCAGTACCTCGGTGGGGTCGACTCCTGTAGTAACAGACAGACTCATCGAATGTGACGTCCTGAGAAGCGAAGAACTGGTAGGTGACCGGGTCGTAGAACACCCAGCCGGAGGCGTCCAAAGGGAAGCCAAGAAAGACGCAGGCACGAGTGCGCGGAGACAACTTGTTCGCGCCAGGGGCGCGAACGTGAGCCAGCGAACCCCAGACACGGAAGTCAGCTGCTACGCCCGGAGAACCTGTCCAAAGGGAGACCGGCGTCACCCTTGGACGTGCGTCACTGGTCCACAGGTTCAGCTGGTGCGCGGCGTAGCGGACTGCCTGAGGCCACAAGAACTGGGGGGCACCGGCACGGCACATGGAGGTCCGGGCAACCTCCATGACCAGGCTGATGCGTCGCTCAGCTACCCCGTTCTGTTGCGGCGAGGCCGGTAACGTGTAAGACTGGAGGATCCCCCGACCCTGACAGAACATCTCTAGGCGAGTGGAAGAAAACTCACCACCACGGTCCGAATGTAGGCGAAGCCCACACAGGTCCTGGGCGCCACCCCACGCTAGTAGCCACGGCTCGAGGACGGTAGGCACGTCGGCCTTCCGTCGCAAGGGGAAAATCATGGTGTAGCAGGAGTAGTCGTCCACCACAATCAGGAAGTAGCGCTCCTGACGTGGGCCAAGGACCGGGGAGGGGCCCCAGACGTCCAAGTGCAGGGTCTGGAAGGGAGCCGTGGTGGGGGGGAACGATGAGGAGTGAGGGGCACCGCGCTGCCGACCCTCGACGCAAGGAGTGCACAGCGGCGCAGGCGAGCGAGGAAGCGGGGCAAGCGACTCTGGGAGACCTGAGACCAGACGGTTACGTGCCATCCTACTGAGACGTGGGAACGACGGGTGACCTAGACGGTGGTGCCAAAGGACAGATGGGTGGGTGAGGGAGCGACAGTCGCACGACACAGCAGCTAACTGACCTGACGCGACCTGGCCCGACCTAGTGCGGTGGGACCCAGTGTGTAGTGAGTACAGACCAGAGCCCGGCTCCCTGTGAAAAGTGGCCAGAGGGGCCTCAGTGGTACTGACTGTGCAGGAGGCAACAGGCTCGTCCAGTGGGAAAGTGGTGACTACACCTAGGTCGTGGAGGTGACTGACACCCACCAGGTTCCTAGAGAACGAGGGGGTGTAGTAACCTGTAAGAAAACCTGAGGGAGCCGCCGGACACGGGAGAGTGGTGGTGCTGCGAGCAACTACAGGTCCCACAGAGGGGTCAGCCAAGGCGACAGTGACTGGAGTGCGCAGTGGTGTGAGGTCAGTACAGTCGCGAAAGAAACAGCTGGACGCTCCAGAGTCTAAGGTGAAAGAAAGCTGTGCAGTCTGTGAGGTCGCAACCGAGCCAGCGACAAAGGCTGGTGCTAGACTAGTGGTAGCTGCAGCTCCTACACAGAAGCCCTCAGAGGCGCCTGGACTGGAAACAACACACGCACCAAGACTGGAAACACAGGTCTCTATTTGTGCAGTCGGAAAAGGTCCTAGACTAGGCAGGTGAGACTCAACTGGTGCAGCAGTGCGCTGGCGAAGACGCGAGGGCTAGTGCGGTGTAATCGCGTGAGGACCAAAACGCTCACGCTGAAGGTCGTCGAATCAACGGTAGCAGCTGGACGCAGAGTGGTCAGGACTCCAGCAGGTAGTGCCAGCACCAGGGCCTGTCAGGGCGCGGTACCCGCAGGGGCCGACGTCTCGGCCACTGCCAGCTGAGCCACTGCTGGGGGTGCCACACTTTGGACCCGCAGGTACAAAACCTAGATATGCAAAACCTAACCCTAGTGCAAGTACAAAATAACACAAGGGAGAACACCTAGACTAGAACTACACAAACTATAAAATTATAGTTTGACACACCCCCATAGTCTAGGTGATGGTAGTCCTGTAGAAACAACAAGAGCAAGCAACGGTCACAAGACCAGTCCACAAAAATAAGACAAATCTCAGGGTGGAGCTCAAAGTCACCACACACTCTGAGAGCAAGCAAGGGGCCACAAGGCCAGTCCACATGCATGTATATAACAAATATATAGAGATGCAAGAGTACAAGACATGCAGGACAAGGCACCTCTACGTAAGCAAGTGAGGACGGGCAGGCACAAGGCCAAGCTGGGTGCAGAAACGCTGGTGGTCACAAGGGGGCAACGCCTTGGTGAAGATATCTGCAGTGTTGGCCTCAGAGACCACACGTACCACGCGGGCCTGGCCGTGCTGCTGCAACTCACGCAGAAGGAAGTGACGAAGCTGGATGTGCTTCGCCTTTCCAACCAGTCGAGGCTCCTCACACAACAGGACAGCAGACCTGTTGTCGGCGAACAAGAGTGGGGGAGAGCGAGGCCGCTCCCCAAGGTCGGTGAGAAGGAAAGACAGCCAGCAAAGCTCCTGAGCGGCCATGGCCGCAGCGTACACCTCTGCCTCACAGCTGGAACCGGCGACGGACGACGCCCGAGTCGACCGCCACGAAACAGCACCTGCCCCGAGGCTAAATGAGTACCCCAGTGTAGACCGAAGCGTCTCCGCGTCGTCTGCTGCTCGTTCTGCTGGGGGCAGCCTACACTGCTGCTCGTTCTGCTGGGGGCAGCCTATGCTGCTGCTGGTTTTGCTGGGGGCAGCCTAAGCTGCTGCTGGTGCTCTGGGGGTAGCCTACTATGCTGCTGCTGGTTCTGCTGGGGGGAGGGGGGGTGGGGGGGGGCAGCCTACGCTAGCACGTATGGAGTGCGGTTCTGTGCAGGTCTGTGCGGTTGTGTGCGGTTCCAGGGGAGCGGGCACGGGTGGATCGCGGTTTTGTGCAGTTCCAGGGGAACTAGCACCGGTGGAGTGCGATTCTGTGCGGTTCTGTGTAGGTTCTGTGCGGTGGGTACGGGTGGTAGACTCTGGTTTCCATTTGTTGCTAGTTGGTGGGGCTGAGGCTAACTGGTGGGGCAGCGGGTGTCAGGTGGGGCGGCGGGTTTCAACTCGTGGGGCGGCGGATTTCAGGTGTGGTGGCGGTTTCAACTCGTGGGGCAGCGGATTTCAGGTGTGGTGGCGGTTTCAGCTCGTGGGGCGACGGGTGACGGGTGGGGCGGCGGCTAACAGATGGGGCGGCGGGTAAGGCAGTGATAAAAGGGTGGGGCAGCGTTTAAGGCGGCGGGTAACGGGTGGGGCGATGATTTGCACGTGCGCGCGGCTGCTGCTGTGCGTGCGTGCGACTAATGACGGGACCGCGGGGCCCGCTATAGAAATGGCCGCGGGGTCCGCTATCGAAATGGCCGCGGGGCCCGCTATCGAAATGGCCGCGGGGCCCGCTATCGAAATGGCCGCGGGGCCCTCTAACGGTCAGCCGCGAGGCGCGCCCGTAAATCGATGGGCGACGAATGACGGGGAGAAAACGGGCAACGCGCGACTGGGGGAAACGGGCGACGGCGGGGGTGGGGGGGGGGGGGGGGCGGGACCGGGCGACGGGCAGGCTAAGCGTGCTACGGGCGACTATCTAGTACGGGGCACGTCTAGGTGGGCCCATAACTTAGTCGAGAGAATTTCCTAACGGGAAAAATCTCGCTAGGGTGAACCAAGCTCAATACCATGTCACAATGTAATGAATGACTAAATCAGAATGTACAAACAAGATATATGCAAAACCTAACGCTAGTGCAAGTACAAAATAACACAAGGGAGCACCTAGACTAGAACTACACAAACTATAGAATTATAGTTTGACAGCCTTACATGAGAGAGAGTGGAACTCCACGAGAAAGAACCAGAGCCGAGTCTGAAAGTGTAACCCTAGGACGACTGATGAGTCGCTAGGTCGTCAGCCCAAAAAGCGTCTGAATGCCCTGTGAGGACAACTGAAACTCGTCCCCCAAGCACGAGCCCCATGCTGAATGTACTGCACAAATAACGCAATACCCTCGTAGCAGTCCTGTAGTGCTCAGTTTGGTGTCTCCCGGGCACAACATAGCGTGCCGGATTGCTGAGAGGGTATGCAAGGTCAGGTCGAGTGCAAGTCCTCAGGTACATGAGGCAGCCGACAAGTTCTGGTTACAGACCACTCGGCTCTACGGACTCGTCCAAAGGTGGAGCTGAGAACGAGCGGCTCGTAGGCAAAGGAGTGGACTTTGGCGAGGAGAAATGAAAGGTGAAGTGCTGAAGGACCTGCTGCACCATGTGTGAGTCAGAGTGATGGTGTGTGCTGCTCTATCCTGGGTAATCTGCAAGCCAAGATAGCTGCGCAGCTCAGCCAGGTCAGTGCAGATATGTCTCTTCCGCCTTCACAAGGCCAAGTCGTCGACGTATACGAGGATGTAGAACGGCGATAGAGAAGGGTCTGTGCGTAGAAACAGTAGTCGAAGGCGCAAACCCAAGAGCCACAAGTGTCGTCCTCAGTGTGTCATGCCACTCGCGGGGCGCCTGACGGAGACCGTAGACTAGCCGCCGGAGGCTCCACTAGGTGCCCTCAGGAAACGACCCAGTGAAACCAGGTGCGCGGTGCAGTTAGATCCCTTCGTGAAGGCTGCCCTGCAAGAAAGCTATGGAGAATTCGAGAGAGTGCAGCTCGTAGTTACACTGTGCTGCAGAGTGTAGTAACACCTGAACAGTGGTCATCTTTAGGGTAGAAGAGAATGTCTGAAAAAAATCGACTCATTGCCGCTGATTGAAGCCTCATGCAACGTAACGCGCGTGGAAGACAGGCGGAGAACCTAGCGACCGCTTCACCCAGAAAATCTACACGATTTAATATGTTTGCCTCAGGAGGGGAAACTGCATCGACGTAAGTGCTTGTGAACTTCCAAAATGCCATGTCTGCGTCCATAGCTGTCTTACGCTGAGAGGAGTAAGGACCCGTTATCGCCTCTACGTAAGAGCGCGGGGTCGAAAAGTCTAGTGCATCCGTGTGAGGATCGAAGAACTAGTTCGGACTGAATTGATTGATCACCTGGGTACAATACGAGGCTATATATAGTCTCAATAAAAGGCAAGGTAACCAGGTGTTACGTGAAGGTTCCAAGGGTCGCAAAGCGTCCCCAATGGATCCTTCCTGAACTCGGTAGAAGGTGCTCCGTGGGCACCGAATAGTACTGAGTTCGATGCACGCCTAGTTCGACGCCTACATCTACAATAAATATAGTAAAGCACTTAACCTAGGAAATCAAGCTAATGCATGCGAGATAAAATAAAGCTAAGTTAGATAAAGCAAAATAATGTAAAGGCAAGCAAGTAATGCGTAACAAAGCTGTTGTACTCTCACAATCCGGGTCTCCCTCAGGGGAAAGCAACATGGCAGCGGGATAAGGTATAGCAGCCACAAGGCATTCAAGCTCAAACTGCATATCCTCAAAGACGTGACGTCACAGCCAAGGGCAAGCTCACCCACGACGGATGGAGGACAGTGAGACTCAGACTCAGAAACAAGACTAGCAATGTAGTCAAGACGACACTCCTCAGCAAAGTCAACGAGCTGAGTGATTAAGGCAAATGCAGCAGCGGACTCAAAGATAGGGTTTGTGACAAGTTTGGCCAGAACACGCATGACAGTAGGACTAGCAACACGAGCAAGGTCAAACTCAGGGTCAGGAAAGCCAAGAAGAGCCGACGCTGGGGGAGACGGCAGGACAGGACGCTGTGCAATAGAGGAGGGACGAAGTGCCTTAGTGTGCGTGCCGGGGACAGGTGGAGGACGAACACAAGGAGCATGACGAGTATGGACAGGTGTGGCAGGACGAGACACAGGCTCATGGCGCTCAGTCAGAGAGTCGGTGGACTCAGTGTAAGTAGAAGGAGCAGGCAGTGGAGAGTAAGGCTGTAACTGTGTCTAGGACGGATCAGGCGGTGGAAATAGTAGAGAAGTTCGTAGCGAACGAGAGGAGGTGGAGACCTGTGAGGGAACCAGAGGGGACTGTTGGACACGGGAGAATAGTGGAGCTACGTGCAACGACTGGGCAAGACGAGGGGTTATCCAGAATGACACAGACAGGTGTGGTGAGTGGTGTGACTGTGGTGCAATCGCGGAAGAAGCAGCAAGACGCGCCTGAGTCCAGCGTGAAGGTGAGCAAAGCCTCCCAGGAATTGCACCTGTGCCAGCAGACTCACAAGCACCTATACTAGCAGCCTCTACACTACCAGGGACGTGTCGCTGGGAAACCCACTCACAAAGGTGATGCAGCGAGAGGGTCTCCTGTTGCCGCTGCTGTCCACCCCCAAAACCTCCGCCTCCACAAGCTGCACCACATGTGCGAGCAGACTCACGGGAACCTACACTCGCCTCCTCAACCAGCTGCTGCCACTTCTAGAACAACCGACACAATTGCTGTTGCAGCTGGGTGGCAGGAGAGAGGTAGGAGTAGTGCCTAATAACAACGTCGTAGAAATTCTGGGCTGCCGACACATGATGAAAGTGGGCCCTCTGATCGAACGACATGTGAGCGTGGACATCAAGCTGGTCGATAACGTTGCGCTCCGTCCACTGTGTGCAAGCAACGCGGTCCACCCAGTACCGCCACTGCACGTCCTCGCCAGGGTCAACAGCAGGCTCAGTGGGAGTCGTGGGGGCTTGAAGGGACCCCGACGTGTGCTCGAACAAGGAGACACCATCTCTAATGAAACCCCGTAGATACTGGCGCGTGCACTCAAGCCACAACTCGAACTCGAAAGGGCGCCCGTCTACGTCAATCGCTAGGACAGTGATTGTGGCCATGACAGGCAGTGGCAGTCAGTAGCAGTGGTGGAAAGACGATAGTAGCAATCGCGGCGGCGGTAGGTGTAGCGCTAGTTGCATTGGCACGTGCTGCGGTTGCAATGATAGGGATAGCTGCAGCAGTGGCGGCAGATGCAACGGTAGTGGTAGCAGTAACGGCTGTGGCGGCTGTAGTTGTAGCAGTAGCGGTTGCTCCTGTAGTGGCAAGTGCGGTAGCTGCAGCAGTAGTAGCGGCTAATGCAGCGATTGCAGCGGAAGAGGTAGCAGTTATAGTGGCAGTCGCGGCAGCTGTAGCGGCAGTGGCAGCAGTGGTAGCGGTAGTCGCGGCGGCTGCGGCAGTTATAGTAGCAACTGCGGTTGCTGTAGTGGCAGTGGCAGCAGCTGTAGCGATAGTTGTTGCGGCTACTGCAGCTGTAGCGGCTGCTCGAGTGACTGTAATGGCAGTGGCAGCAGCGGTGGCGGTAGTTGCTGCGGCTGCGGCATCTGTAGCGGCTGCTGCAATGGCTGTAGCAGCAGCGGCAACAGCTATGGCGGTAGTTGCTATGGCTGCGGCAGCTGTAGCGGCTGCTTCAGTAGTTGTAGAGGCTCCTGCAGTAGTTGTAGCGGCTGCTACAGTGGCTGGAGCAGCAGATGCTGCTGCTGTGGCAGTTGTAGCGGCAGCTGCAAGGCACGCGCGCGGGGCAGTAGGGCGACGCGGCGCACGTGTCGGTGGGCAGCGTGGCACGCGTCACGTAAGGCAGCCGCCGCTCGGGGCAGCGGGGTGACGGCGCGTGCATCAAGCTGGGCAGCGGGGTAGCGGAGCATGCGTCACTCTGGGCAGCGAGGCGTAAGTCTCGCTAGTTAGCGGGGCAGTAGGGTGCGCGTCACGCAAAGCAGCCGCGCGTGCGGCACCGAGGCGACGGAGCGTGCGTCGCGATGGGCAGCAAGGCAGCAGGGCGCTCGTCGCGCTGGGCAGCAAGTCCACAGGTGGCATGCACAGTAGGACTGCGTGCGCAGGCTGGTGCGGCGCGCGAGGCAGCGTACAAGCAGGGTAGTGGACACGGTCAGGCGTGCTGCGTGGGGTAGGGTACGGGCAAAGCAGCACATGCGGGTAGGCGCGGCGCGTGGGGCAGCGTAAGGGCAGACAGCGTGCGCGGGCAGACGAAGCGCGCGGGGCAGCGTACAGGCAGGGCAGTGCATGCGGGCAGGCGCGGTGTGCGTGGCAGCGTACGGGCATGGCAGCAACTGCAGGCAGGGCAGCGCATGCGGGCAGGAGCGGCGCGAGGCAGGGCACGGACAGAGTAGCGCGCGCGGGAAGGCGCGGCGCTCTGGGCAGCGTACGGTCGGGCAGCGCACGGGGGCAGGCGCAGCGCGCGGGGTAGTGTATAGGCAGGGCAGCGTGCGCGGGCTGCAAGGGGAACAACGGTAGGTACGGGCCTAACCCAGCGACTGATACCATGTCAGAATTGTAAACAACAGAATCGATGCACTAGCACAAGGTTGGATACATATGGAAAACCCTAATTCGGTTATACCCTCGAAAGTGTGCCTCACTGTAGCCTACAACCTAGACATACATGTTGTTGACATCTGATGATCAGTGTAGATTAAAGAAAAAAACGTGTAGGCTGTGGAGATTACTTTCAGCCATTTAGCCTAACCCTACTGTGCAGGTTTTACTTTTACCCTAATTGCATTACATTGCCAGCTTTTACTAAATATATTATCTTTCCGAAACCTTTACCTGTTCTGAGGATTTTTTTTTACATTCCTTACATCGCATGTCAACATGGTGTACATGACCAACCGTTTCGTCGACCGTTACTGGTAACGGTGTTTCGCCGCCATCGCGCGCTGCATTTGCCAAACCATGCATTGCTGGCCTGGCATGAGTCGGCCTACGCTTCGGGACCAGCCAGAGCCTCGCACTAGCTAGCTCGAACGCACCGCGCTACCGTTTGCATGTTTTCCAAGTATTTGTTCATGCGTTCGATCATACTTTTTACTCATTTGACAACTTAGTGCAATCCTCACTACCTCGCTACATTGCACCCGTAACACTTGGCTATCAGAGGCACTTTCCATTCGGACCATGGTTTCGGCAACCAGCAGAATTCAACTTTTGATTTTTCATTCGAAGGGACTCACGTCCCTTAAGCGTCCTAGGAGCCGCTGTCCCTATGCTCTCTCGTAAGTGCGTACAGCTACGACAACGCCTAGCACCTAGTCCGGCTGCGCTTTGACATGGCAGAACATATCGACCTTGCGAGCCTCATGCAGGAGCGCCTGAACGAGCTGACATGACAATTGCACGAAAGTAGTGAAGAAATTTTTGTACTAACGGCAGAACGCACGTCACTGCAAAACGACATTGTATAGGCAAAACAACAACAATCACAAACACAAGGAATAGCAGCACAAGGAGCACCATCCATCACCCAAAACGAGAGTGTGGGACAACCTTCAAGCACAGCAAGTGATGGCGTCGCACGCAATGCACCATGCATTCGCCTGCTCCCAGCGTCAATGCACCATGCATTCGCCTGCTCCTAGCGTCAATGACGTTCGCGACGACCACGGGACGACACATCTCGTAGAGACGAACTTGGTTGGAGGTCAAATTCGCGCCAACATTGCGACAAAAATCAACGTACATCACTCCCTTTACCCATGCCTCTTAAGCCGCAGCGTTTGCCATACTTCGACCAGAGTCAACGAAGTGGTCCGATGATTCTGGTATGGATCTCCATGATGAACGTTTTCTTCAACGCGAATTACGTCTCGTCGGACGCGGCAAAAATCTGACACGCCTTGTCATTAGTACGAGGACCCGCCATAGATTGGTGGCGCATCATCGTCAAGAAGCCGAGCGACTACGAGGCTCTGCCGGCACGAGAAGGACCAAATGGACCTCGGGCATCGTCGTATTTCGTGGAGGTAGCCCGGTATCGCACGTCGGACACGTGGAGCACTACACGCAAGATTCGAGCCAATTGCTACATCAATCTAAGCGCAATAGAAGCTCCGCACTTGGCGCCAGTCCGGTTCAGTTCAGGACTACACCAGTAGATTTATGGCGTTATGTTAGCATGTGGGATACATGCACGAAGCTGAGCGCATCGATCGCTACATCGGCGGCCTGAAAAGCGACATCGCGCAGGAGATTCTACTCCGAAACGTCACCGAATTTAAAGAAATCATCGCCATGGCCGAGAGACTCAACTTTCTACACCAACTCAGACCGAGGTTCTACAACAGCAGCAATTGGGGACACCTAGCTCGTGGGAGGAACGAGCACACCACAATACGCGCCGTCGCTGCGAACGCCGCTGCTGCACCGTTTAAAAGGGCGCTGCTTCATGTTCAACCGGTTGGGGCACTGCGAAAGCGAATGCACGGAAGCTAAGGGAAAAGAAGGAGCGGAGCAGCAGAAACAGATGAAGCAGCAGGGAAATGCTGGGAGTTTGTAGCAAACGGGCCCTTTATAGACAAGTCACGCAGCTCGGCGGACCCAGCTGACCCTCACCGAGTGACATTGCTGATTCATGCAGTCGACCACACACGACTGGACAAGGAGGGTTCGACGATACATAGTTGTCAAAGGACTAGCGGAAGGATTAGGGCCTAGGCTTAGGAGCCTAGGCCAATGGATGTTGAGAGAGTTCGTGCTAAGGAAAGTTGAGAATGGGTTGTTCACTAATGAGAAAACAACACAATATAAAGGTCAAAGCAAATGTGCACCACCAACAGCAATGTAACATAACTATACTAGAGCTAAAGCTACAAGCAGTTATAAATATATATAAAAATATATATCGCAACAATAGTCCCATAAAGCTCAGCGTTAGTTAGAATCTTTGTAAACAGGGGGGCTAGCCTAATCCTAATCATCACCGCCACTGCACGGAGACTGAAACTGACACTGGACCGATGCTTACCTAAAATCGACGCGAGACCGGTTGACGGCATGCCACTAGCAATACGGAACGCATGGACCGAGTACGGATTCTCTACAGGGATAACTTCACGTTCACTCAGGAAACGTGAGTCACGATGCTCGACGGGACCAATATTTTGCTTGGCCCTGATTGGCTGCAACGACACAACCCATGAATAGATTAGACGACGGGCAACTGCACTGTGCGAGTAAACAGTAACAACAACGCCATCACGATGAATCATGCCCTAGTGGTTGACGCCCGAGAAACCGAAGCAGCAGACAAACCGAGCGATTTACAGAATTGGCTTGCTCACGTACTGAATGGCTTGGCAGCACTACTGAAGCAGTACAGCGGGATATTCCCCTATGGTCTATCGAAGGGACTGCCACCTCACTGACCGCACGATTACAGAGTAGAAATAGAACCGGGGACACAACCAACAGTACAGCAACAGTTCAGACTGGCCCAACCCGAACTGGACCAACTGCAGAAGCAGCTATATTATATGCGCGAGAAGAAATTCATTCGCCCAAGTTCGTGACCCTTCACAGCATTGATACTGTTCACACTGAAGATGGACGGGGGATTTTGCATATGCATCGACAACTGCGTACTGAACAGAGTTACAATCAAGTCCCGTTACCCCATCCCACGAGCCGACGAATCCTCATCTTCTTGAAATTCGATCTTCGAGAAGGTTACCATCAGATTCGCGTGAACCCACCCGACTGCCCAAAAACTGCCTTCCACACTAGCTACGGCTCTTTCAAATACACCATGATGCTCTTTAGACTAACCAACGCCCCCGCCACCTTCCAAATGACCATGAGCAAAGCATTGTACGTGATCATGTACTTAGACGACATACTGATCTACAGCCCTGACAGAGCACAGCACCTACGGGACATCGAAGCAATTTTTTAGATGCTGATTGAGAATCGCTAACAGACCAAAGCTTTTAAGAGCGAATTTTTACATGCTGGTATTTTAGGCCATGTAATTTCGGCCAACAACGTAGAAATTCACCCACGAACACCAGACTGACTCGTTTTTCACCTCCGCAAATTCACAGCAACAAGCAGAAGCTAAGGAAGTATATTATGTGAAGACTGGCACCAACCGCATCTGGGTACTGGCATATTCACTGCAACGGGACCTGTTACTGCATGAGGCACACGACGGAGTTACCTCAGGTCACTTCGGGGTCGAAAAAACGCGACAGCAACTGCAACTGCAACGTTACTATTACTCGCCGGAGCTGTTGATCGACGTACAGCATCACGTGGGTTCGTGCCCCACATGTCGATGATGAAGTGTTCGCGCAAAAGAAAAGTGAGGCAACTGAAGACGGTCCCGCCACATGAATGCGCCTCGCAGCAGGTTACAATGGATTTCATCACAAGGTTACCTTCGTGTCCTGCTGGTAGCGACGAGGTCATGGTTATCATTGATCGACTGACCAAAATCGATCACTTCTTTGCGTGAAGGAAATCGACCTTAGCCGAACAAACTGCTCACATGCTCATCGCGTCTATCGTTCGTGTGCACCGTTTACCATCCGCAATCATTAGCAATCGTGACACGAAGGTTACAAGCAATCTGGAAGAACTTGTGGGGGCAGAACGAACCAGACCATGGAGCAACCGAATCGCGCCATGTGCGACAACCCAACAACTTGGGAGCAACAGTTTCCGCTGGTAGAGTTTGCCTACAACAATGTTACGTCATCAACGACGCAGTAGTCACCATTTTACTTGAACCACGGGCAAAACCCTACATTGCCCATGACGCCGAGCTGGGACAACCCGACACCACGTGCGCAACAATTTCGTTGAAATTATGCAAGCTCCCCGAACACGCGCAGCAAAGGCAATAAAGAAAGCAAACATCATCACTAAGAGGAACGCCACCGCCATGTCAAACTTATATGATCTAGCCTGTGTAGGCTGTAGCGGGTTAGATACTAAGGGGTACACAATTCTAGGGTTTCATATTTGTATCACTTTCATTCCTTAGTCATTCTCATTCTCGTTCTAAGTTTCTCATGGTATCGAGCAGGTTCCCTCGTGGGAACTGTTCCTAGGGCCCACCAAGATTTTTTTTTTTTTTCCTACCCGGGGCGCATGCCGCCCCTGCCCGAAGCGCGCCTAGTGTCCCGCCCCTCAGGCCCCGTCGCTGCCCTCTCTAGGCCCCGCGTGGCCCCTTAGCGGCCCCGTCGCCGCCCCTTACGGCCTCGCGACCGCCCCTTACGGCCCCGTCGCCGCCCCTCACGGCCCCGCGACCGCCCCTTCAGGCCCCGTCGCCGCCCCTTACGGCCCCGCGACCGCCCCTTACGGCCCCGTCGCCGCCCCTTACGGCCCCGTCGCCGCCCCTCACGGCCCCGCGACTGCCCCTTACGGCCCCGCGACCACCCCTTACGGCCCCGTCGCCGCCCCTTACGGCCCCGTCGCCGCCCCTCACGGCCCCGCGACCGCCCCTTACGGCCCCGCGACCGCCCCTTACGGCCCCGTCGCCGCCCCTTCCGGCCCCGTCGCCGCCCCTCACGGCCCCGCGACCGCCCCTTACGGCCCCGCGACCGCCCCTTACGGCCCCGTCGCCGCCCCTTACGGCCCCGTCGCCGCCCCTCACGGCCCCGCGACCGCCCCTTACGGCCCCGTCGCCGCCCCCCTTCAGGCCCCGTCGCCGCCCCTCACGGCCCCGCGACCGCCCCTTACGGCCCCGTCGCCGCCCTTCCTCGGCCCCTCAGCCGCCCTTCCCGGCCCCGTCGAGCAGCCGAGCCGCCGAGCTGCCCTTGCTGCCGAGCTGCCGAGCCGCCGAGCCCTCGAGCTGCCGAGCCGCCCTGCAGCCGAGCCGCCGAGCCGCCGAGCCGCCACGCCACCGCAGCCGAGACGCCGCAGTCCCTGCCGTCGCGGCCCTGTCCCTGCCGGCCTGCCTCGGCCCGACCCACCTGCCTGGTAAGAGCAGCGCCTCTGCCACTGCACTGCCCTACCCCACTGCTCTCTCTGCCAGTCTACTGCTGTCATGGCCACCCCCAGTGTTCTCTCTTTTGACGCTGAGGGTCGGGCTGTTGACTTTGAGGTCTGGGTAGATGATCTGCAGCTTTTCCTACAGTGCGATAGGGCAGACGGTCTCTCTCTGTTTGACCTCACCTCTGGTGCCTCTCCTGCCCCTGCTGCTGATGCTGACGCCACTGTTCGCTCACAGTGGACCACGCGCGATGCTGCTGCTCGCCTTGCTGTGCGCTGCCACTTGCCGACCGCTGAGCGCGCGCATTTTAGTCAGTACAAGAGTGCTAAGACCTTGTACGACGCTGTCGTTGCACGCTACTCTTCCCCTGCCACTGCTGCCCTTAGCCGCCTCATACTGCCGTACCTCTTCCCTGACCTCGCCGCTTTTCCCACAGTCGCTGACCTCATTACGCACCTTCGCACTAGTGACATTCGCTACCGCGCTGCGCTTCCTCCTGAGTTCTGCGCCAAGAACCCCCCCCCTCTGTACATCACCCTCTACTACATAGTCACCCGGCTCCCTGACACCCTTCGCTCGGTCAGGGACCACTTCCTCTCTGTTTGCCCCACCACCCTCACCGTTGACCTCCTCGAGGAGCGCCTCCTAGCAGCAGAAAAGAGTATAGTCGCTGTAGGAGCCTCTCGTGGTGACCCTCGTACCCCTGTCTTTGAGGGGTGCTCCCCCTCCCCCCTCTTGCCCTCTGTTGCCTCTGCTGCTGCGGCCGACCTCGTTGGTCTTGAGTCGGTCGGCGCGGCGTCTGCCCCTAGCGGGAGACGCCGCTCAAGCAAGGGCAAGGGGGGCAAGGGCGCTGGAGGAGCTGATGGGGGCGGTGGAGGCGGCGGTGGAGGCGGCGGAGAGGGTGGGGGTGGCGGTGGGAGTGGTGGCGGGAGTGGGGGCACTAGTGGCGGCAGTGGAGGCGAAGGAGAAGGCGGTGGTGGCGGTGCGAGCGGAGGTTGTGGAGGTGGAGGCGGTGTTGGAGGTAGCCGCGGCGGAGGTGGAGCTGGTCGGGGCGGCTCTTCGCAGAGGGTCGGCTCCGGTGGTGGTCAGCGCCAGCAGAAGCAGCAGCAGCAGCAGCAGCGCACTCGTGAGACCCCTTCCCCCCAGCAGCTTCGTGAGTGGTACATTGCTCGTCAGCGGGGTTGGGGTGCTGGCCCCTGTACCTACGTTCTACGTACAGGCGACCGCACGGGTGAGCAGTGTGGGGGTCCGCACTCCACCCAGCACTGCTTCGGCCGCCTGACGGAAGCTTGGCGTCACCAGTTCCCCGACGCTAGTGAGATCCCTCGCTGGGGCGAGCTGTTTAGGGCGGGTGTTGCGATCTTTGATCTTGATTATGATGCTATTCTTGCTGCAATGTATGCTGTGACTATTAGTGATGAGGGTGACTGTTACCGGTGTTTTCCGCCTGACCCGGGCATTGAGGCTGCTGCTCTAGGTGCTGGTGAGGCTGCTGCTCTAGCTGCTAGTGCGTCTGCTGCCCCAGGTGCTGGTGAGTCTGCGCTCTCAGGTACCGCGTCGGATCCGGCCACCCACACCTTCACCCTTGACTTGGGTGCTTCCCGCTCCTTCTTTCGAGACCGCACCATGCTTACGCCACTTAGTCGGCCAGTGGCAGTCTCCCTGGCAGACCCCTCTGGGGGTCCTGTCCTTGCCCACTTCTCCACTGTTCTACCGTGTCCGGCGGCCCCTTCTGGCACCCTGTCGGGTCTTTACCTCCCCTCGTTCTCTACGAACTTGGTGAGTGGTGCTGACCTCCAGGATGGAGGGGTTCACCAGTTCACTCCCGCGAGTCAGCGAGTGACCCACTGTACCTGTGCTCGGACGGGCCGTCACTTGGCCACGTTTACCCGTCAGCCGGGGTCGAGCCTGTACACACTGACTACTGAGTCTCCTCCGGTCGCTGAGTCTGCTCAGGTAGCCGCGTCGGGTCAGGTGTTTGCTGCGGCGTCCAGGTCTGGTCCTGAGTCTGCCCCCTGCTCGTGTCGTCTCCTGTCTCACCAGACTCTCCTCTGGCACCACCGCCTTGGTCACCCCTCCCTGCCTCGTCTTCGAGGCATGGCCTCCCGTGTCCTTGTCTCTGGTCTCCCCCGGTCCCTCCCTCCCCTTCCTCCGGGGCCTGCCCCCACCTGCGTTCCCTGCGTCGAGGGGCGGCAGCGCGCTGCTCCTCACTCCTCCGAGTTTCCTCCGACAGAGGCTCCGCTGCAGACGCTTCACATGGACGTGTGGGGCCCAGCCCGCGTCCGTGGACAGGGTCACGAGCGTTACTTCCTACTGGTGGTTGACGACTACTCGCGTTACACCGCAGTCTTCCCCTTGCGCAGCAAGGGTGAGGTCACTGAGGTGTTGATCGCCTGGATCCGCGCAGCTTGTCTCCAGCTCAGAGAGAGTTTCGGCTCAGACTTTCCTGTTCTGAGTCTGCACTCTGACAGAGGCGGAGAGTTCTCCTCTGACCTTCTGCGAGCCTTCTGTCGTGCACGAGGCATTCGCCAGACCTTCACGCTTCCGGACTCTCCGCAACAAAATGGGATTGCTGAGCGCCGCATTGGCATGGTCATGGACGTCGCTCGTACGTCCATGGTCCATGCGGCTGCCCCCCATTTTCTGTGGCCGTTTGCGGTTCGGTACGCGGCGCATCTGATCAACCTTCAGCCCCGGGTCTCCATGCCGGAGACCTCCCCTGCTTTGCTGTGGACGGGGAAGGTTGGCGATGCGTCTGCGTTCCGTGTCTGGGGATCTCGGGCGTTTGTCTTCGACTTGTCTGCCGACAAGCTGTCCCCTCGTGCTGTTCCCTGCGTCTTCCTTGGCTTCCCCCCTGACGCGTCGGGCTGGCAGTTCTACCACCCCACCTCGCGCCGTGTTCTGTCCACCCAGGACGTCACCTTTGACGAGTCGGTTCCCTACTACCGTCTCTTCTCCTACCGCACTGCGTCCCTCCCCCCCCCGCCGCTCTTCCTTACGCCAGGTCCCCCTCCGGTAGACCCCCTCCCCCCTCAGTGTCCTGCCCCCTCAGGTGTGTCTCAGGTAGACGCAGTCGACCCTGTCGAGGTAGCTATCGACTCTGGTACTGCTAGGGGTGCTGAGCCTGCGGGTGCTGGCTCTGGGGGTGCTGAGCCTGGGGGTGCTGACTCTGCGGGTGCTGAGCCTGGGGGTGCTAAGCCTGGGGGTGCTGCGTCTTGGGGTGCTGAGCCTGGGGGTGCTGCGTCTGGGGGTGCGGAGTCTGAGGGTACTGGACCTGCTCGCGTGGCGTCTGGCGGTGCTGGGCCTGGAGGTTCTTCGGGTGCTTCGTCCCGGCGGGAGCTACTCTCTCCACAGGAGCTGCGTGAGTGGTTTGCCCGGCGCTGGAGGCGAGCTGCTGGAGCTGGAGGTGCTGCGGGTGTTGGAGGTTCTGCTGCTGCTGAGGGTGCTGGTGCCGCGGGTCCTGGAGGTGCTCGTACTGGGAGTACTGGAGCTGCTGGGCCTGCGGGTGCTTCTCGTACTAGAGCTGGTGGTGCTGCGGGCGTCGGTGCTACTGAGGGTGCTGGAGCTGGACCCGCTGCGTCTTCTGGTGGTCCGGCTGGAGCTGGAGCTGCTGGGGGTGTTGGCGCTGAGGGTGCCTCTGGTGCTGGTGCCTCTGAGGGCACTGGAGTTGGCGCTGCTAGAGCTGGGGGTGCTGCTGGCGCTGCTGGAGCTGCTGGCGCTGGTGCTTCTGAGGGTGCTGGAGTTAGCGCTGTTGGAGCTGGAGGTACTGCTGGCGCTGGTGCTGCCGCTGGGGGTACTCGTGCTGTCCCTGCTGGTTCTGGAGGCGCTGCGCGGCCGAGGCCGTACTTCGTTCCGCTCCTTGAGCAGGTTCTTGGTCTCCCGCCCTCTACTGGTCCTGCTCCTCCCTTAGAGTGTCCACAGCCTGTCCAGTCGCGGTCACAGTTACAGCCCGCCTCCCCCCTACCTGCTCCTTCTCCCTACACTGGTCCTACTGGAGGTCTTGCTGAGCGTCGTGAGCCTGCGTCTCGTCCTGCGTCGCTTCTCCGTGCTGCTCGCACTAGTGGTCGTGGTTCGCGTCAGCGTCCTCCCCCCTGTTCCCGGCACGCACCAGATGTCTCTGCGTCCCTCCACTGCTCCGCTGCGTGCCCCTTTGCCTTCTCCTCCTGAGTCCTCTCTTCTTGTTCTTGCTGACCCGGAGTCGGACTCCCTTCGTGCTGCCAGTCCTGCTGTCACGCGTCTCCTTGCTACTGTCGTCACTGACCCTTCCTTTGAGTCCGCTGCTGCGTCTGCCTTAGTTTCTGAGCTTGTCGACTTCGCTGCTCGCTGTCGCCTAGACTACGCTGCTAGTCTTGTCGCTGAGTCTGGGTCTGTCTGTCCTCCGTCCGTCGGGGGTGAGTGTGCCCTTGGCATTGACGTCCTTGAGGACAGGCAGGAGGAGTTCCAGTGCTTTGCTACTGCTTCACCTCATCTCGTGTCCATGCTACTTGCCCCTGAGGGAGACCCGGATGCACCAGACATCCCGACTCCGCGCTCTTACGCGGAGGCGATAGAGGGTCCCTACTCCTCGCAGTGGCAGGCAGCCGTGGATGCGGAGATGGCTTCCTGGAAGTCCACAGGCACCTACGTCGACGAGGTTCCCCCTCCTGTGGCGAACATCGTCAGTGGCATGTGGATTTTCAGGGTGAAGCGGCCGCCGGGTTCTCCGCCTGTCTTCAAGGCGCGCTACGTGGCTCGTGGCTTCAGTCAGCGGCAGGGAGTTGACTACTTTCAGACCTTCTCTCCCACCCCGAAGATGACCACTCTTCGGGTACTACTGCACATAGCCGCTCATCGTGACTACGAGCTTCACTCTCTTGACTTCAGCACTGCTTTCTTGTAGGGCAGCCTGCACGAGGAGATCTGGCTACGCCGCCCACCTGGCTTCACTGGGTCTTTTCCTCCTGGTACCCAGTGGAGCCTCCGGCGGCCAGTCTACGGTCTCCGCCAGGCACCTCGTGAGTGGCACGACACACTGAGGACTACACTTGCAGCTCTTGGGTTTGCTCCTTCTACTGCCGACCCGTCGCTGTTTCTGCGCACCGACACTTCTTTGCCGCCGTTCTACATCCTCGTGTACGTCGACGACTTGGTCTTTGCCACAGCTGACACTGCTGGACTCGCCCACGTGAAGTCCGAGCTGCAGAAGAGACACACGTGCACAGACCTGGGTGAACTGCGCAGCTACCTTGGCTTGCAGATCACCCGGGACAGAGCACAGCGCACCATTACCCTGACTCAGTCACACATGGTGCAGCAGGTCCTTCAGCGCTTCGGCTTCACGTACTCCTCGCCTCAGGCCACTCCTCTGTCTACTCGCCACTCGCTCTCAGCTCTGCCTTCGGATGAGTCCGTAGAGTCGAGTGGCCCGTACCCAGAGCTTGTTGGCTGCCTCATGTACCTGATGACCTGCACTCGACCTGACCTTGCATACCCTCTTAGCATTCTGGCACGCTATGTTGCTCCTGGGAGACACAGACCAGAGCACATGGCTGCAGCGAAGAGGGTGTTGCGCTACTTGTGCAGTACGTCGGACATGGGGCTTGTGCTTGGAGGGCGGAGTCCAGTGGTCCTCACTGGTCACGCAGACGCTTCTTGGGCTGACGACCAGGCTACGCAGCGGTCGTCACAGGGTTACACCTTCAGCCTTGGTTCCGGCTCTGTTTCGTGGCGGTCTACCCGCTCGTCTTCTGTTCTCGGCTCCAGTTGTGGGGCTGAGATCTACGCAGGGGCCATGGCTGCACAGGAGCTACGCTGGCTCACCTACCTGCTGACTGACCTAGGAGAGCCGCCTCGTTCTCCTCCAGTTCTGTACGTAGACAACAAGGCTATGCTGGCCTTGTGTCGGGAGCACAGACTGGAGCACAGAACGAAGCACATCGCTCTTCGCTACTTCCTTGCTCGTGAGTTGCAGCAGCGAGGTCAGCTGCGCCTTGCGTACGTGGCCTCTGAGGCCAACACTGCTGATATCTTCACCAAGGCACTTGCGCCTTGTGACCATCAGCGCTTCTGTACTCTGTTAGGTCTTGTACCTACCTTGCCTCACTTGCTCACTTCTTGACCTTGCTTGTACTGTTACATATATATATACCTGCTCTTGCTTGTTTAGCGTTATATATATGTGTGTACTCATGCATGTGAACTGGCCTTGTGGCCTTGAACTTGTGCTCAGAATGTGTGGTGACGTTGTGATCCACCCTGAGCTTGCTTTGCCTTGCTTTGCTTGACTGGTCTTGTGACCCCTTGTTCTCCCCCACTTTGCCTATGGGGATGTGTCAAACTTATATGATATAGCCTGTGTAGGCTGTAGCGGGTTAGATACTAAGGGGTACACAATTCTAGGGTTTCATATTTGTATCACTTTCATTCCTTAGTCATTCTTATTCTCGTTCTAAGTTTCTCACGCCATCCCATGACGTACCAGTCTGGAGATTGTGATAACCACAATAGGCTTGAAACGAAAGATTAAGTGCACGGTCGGATTTCTACACAGCGGCTTTAAACGTTTATAGCATTCTGGTCACAACTCTAAATGGCATGCTATAACTTGGATCTGAAGCGTCTAGACATCGTCTATAATAGGCATTTTAAATCGCACGATTTCATCAAGAATTAACGATGCAACTTGAGTGGCACTATAACAGCCACTATAGTCTTGTAACACAAATTAGAAAGAGTTACGAGTTGGGAACGACTCCCAGCCTCTACAAACCCCAAGAGCCGAGGTACAGTAACGTGGAACAGCGCCAAATTATCGCCTACCAAGATGGGTCTCGAAACTAACCTCCATAAGGACTTATACCAAGAGAAATGTTACACTACAAGCTGTAATGTATCTATTCTCACTATCTTGAAGTTTGCCCCTTTGACGAGCTTCGAAGTCACTTGAATCTTGAAACCAAGGCTCTGTTTCTTCACCATAAACTCATTCTTGAGTTCTTGGGAGTCGGCTGCACACACATGTGACACGCCGAACGTTCCACACACGACAAAATAGAAAACCGCGTACGATACACAAATGACGGCGTGAGACACGACTAGATATAACTCGCTATTGACTCGACACACTCATTCGACATCATGAATCGTCACGCACACATTGTTATAAGCATGAAGTACATATAATTCCATGCCCTCATACAATTCCATGCACACACGCATGCACGCACGCAAACAACAAGCCGAGTGCAAACCGTAGGGTTGCACCAACAAAGTCCCCCTCGGGTTGTTGGCTGTAGAATCTGCTCCTCTCAGTTCAGTGCCATCC
This sequence comes from Closterium sp. Naga37s-1, assembly GCA_947471745.1. NCBI lineage: Eukaryota > Viridiplantae > Streptophyta > Zygnematophyceae > Desmidiales > Closteriaceae > Closterium > Closterium sp. Naga37s-1. The sequence continues at coordinate 399,845 of CANJKZ010000929.1, read as the reverse complement.
CAGCCAGCTTGCAACACTTCCAATACTGCTGTTGCACGAATCTTTTGGTCATCATTTTGGCTTGATGCGCGTACTGCAAATAAACTTCACCCGCGGCCACCATGCTCCTAGTCCAGTGCCATTTCATCCTAATGTGCTTGGTGAGGCCATGCAACACGGGGTTCTTAGCTAGTGCAATGGCACCTTGGCTATCACAGTAGAGTGGGGTAGGTCCTTGCTGCTCCTCCCCTGATTCAGCCAACAAACACCGCTGCCACACAATTTCCCGTACGGCAAGGAAGAGTGTCATGTATCCGAACTCGGCCGAGCTCAAAGCTTGGTCAACCAGCTTCTTGCCTTCCCAAGCAGTTGTGCCTCCACCAACACAGCAAATGCAGCCTCCAACACTTGTCACGTCCTTTGGCTTTGATGCATAAGAGGCATTCGAGAAGGCTGTGAGGAACAAACGCCTGGGTTCAACACCAGCCACGCCCTTTTGGCGCCTTTGTGCCGCCGCCGAGTATTGCAGCCCAACGATCGCTGTTTGGCCAGGGTACTTGGCCAGCCTCATTCCAGCTGCTACCTGCTCCTCATTAGGGCGTTTCACAACCCTAGCTAGCTGCCCGGTAGCAAAGGCGACATCCAGTCGGGTGTTTATTGCGGCATACATGAGGCTGCCCACCAATAAATGAAAACAGCGCCTCTCCTCTTCGCCATCGCTCTCCTCCTCTGGTCCCTTCACACACTTGAACCCAGAAGGGAATGGATTAGCCACATAGCCTTCACTTTGCCCAAAGTTAGCAGCCAATGCCTCCAGGTATTTCCGTTGATGCACTCGCGTTGACCACTCCTCCACATCACGTTCAATGTGAAGCCCGTGGTAGAAGTTCACGTCGCCAAGTGGCACTTGAACTTGTTCTGAAGCTTCAGCATCACCTCCTTCACAAGTTCAGAGGAGGGTGAGAAGATGAGGATGTCGTTCATATAGACCACCACGAAGCTCCTCTGCTCCCCCTCTCCAAGCTTGAACAAGGAGTGATCGGCCGTTGAAGGAGTGAAGCCGATCTCCTCCAAAACTTCGCGCAACTTCAAGCACTATTGCCTAGGGGCCTGCTTCAGCCCATAGAGAGCTTTCTTCAGCTTCAAAACTCTGCCACTCCCATCATCAAACCCCTCTGGCTGCGCCATGAAAAACTCTTCCTCAAGAATGACGTTGAGGAACGCGGTTGTCACGTTCATCTGCTTCACCACCCAATCTTTGATGGCAGCCCCCGGGAGTAGGGTTCGCAGCGTCGTCAACTTCACCACATTAGCAAACAACTCCTTGTAGTCCACCTTCTCCTTCTGCTGATACCCCATAGGCTACAAGCCTAGACTTGTAGTGCTCGATCTTGCCGTCGGCGTCGGACTTGATCTTGAAGAGCCACTTGGACGTGATCGCCTTACGCCCCTCCAGTAGCTCCACCAATTCCTACGTGTTGTACTCCTCAATACTCTTCAGCTCGCTCTCCCTGGCCTTCTTCTACTCCTCTGCATCACTACTCTCCAAGGCCTCCTTGAGATTTGATGGTTCTCTTGGCAATTTCACCGGAGAGAAGAACGCGAAGGCATACTCCTCGTAGTCACTCTCCTCGTCATCTCCAAGCGTAAGCGCTGCTCCAGCTAAGGCTGTCTTGCCCTGTTTTCCCGGCGCATCATATGTTACCCTATCAGGGGCTTGAACTCTCCTCTTGCCCCTTCCTTCCTCCTCAGCTGCAGGGACATGAAGGCTCTCTTGGCGTTGCTGCGGAGTGACTCAAATCCAGCGCTCGTAGTGCGAGAAGGAAGTGTCGGTGCACGCTCACTTACTTGCTGCACCTCCTCCCCCTCTTCCTCTCCATTCATGGCCTCCTCTCCCCCATTCACAAGAGGACATTGCCTTGTGATGGTGCTGCCGCTGCTCAGCTCCAAAGGCAGCTCCACATGCTGCATACCGGAACTCTTCACCTCCCCAAATCGCGCGCCTATCTTCGCCTCATTTTCCGCCTTCCAATCCTTGTACATCAGGTTCTCCATGAACTTGTAGTCCCTACTAACCAAGAATTTCTTGGTGAATGGGTCCCATAGAAGCCATCCCTTGCTGTTTTGAGCCATGTTCAAATGCACAGCCTAAATCGCTTTGGCACCAAGTTTGTTGTTCCAAAGATGCTTAGGCATGAGCGCCATGCACATGCACCCGAACACCCGAAGCATATCCACCTTTGGCTTCCTTCCAATCCACTTCACATAGGGAACCTATTTGTCTGCTCCCACATGAGTCAAGGCTCTATTCTTGGCTAAACACGCGCTCCACACCGCATCAGGCAAAAAATAATCGTGTAACCCGGCATCAATGAGCAACCCGCGTGCCATCTCCGTGATGGTCCGGTTCGCTCGCTCGGCAATGACGATCGTTGTAGGGGAGAATGGCATAGTAAGGGAGTGCCTTATTCTATTTTTCTTCAACCACATGGAGAACTTCTTGCTCAGGAACTCTCCCCCTCGATCGGTGCGGATTGTCTTCACAAGCCGGTCTTGTTGCCGCTCCACCATCGGCTACCAATCTGTCTTCGCAGTTTTGGCCACGTCGCTCTTGTTGGACCGCACGTATACCCAGGCCATGCGGGTGTAGACATCTACAATGGTGATAAAGTACTCTGCTCCAGCAACTCCAATCTCAAGGGGCCCACCACGTCCATCACCACCGCATCAAGCGGTGCCTTAGCCGTTGCCTCCGAACTAGAGAACGGGTAACGAGTGAACTTTGCTTGCATGCATATAGGACAGCCAAGTACCTCATTGGGCTCCCCCTTCACTCGTATGCTAGCAACCATCTCCTCCTTCACTAGCATCTGCAAGAAGGGCAGGGCGGCATACCCCATTTGCCGATGCAAGATGAGCCATTCACACTCCCTCGTAGCCGAAGTCGGATTGGAGTATGCCGCACTCGCAATAGTGCCCCACATGCTCTCTCCGTACTCCTCCTCCGCTGCTGCCTCGGGGTTCTCCTCACCCTTGTGCTGCTCCTTGGCTGCTGCACCATGATAACCGCGCTTGCTGGTCCCTCCAAGATTGCTCTTCTTGGACCCGTTCTCCTTCGCGCCACCGTTTGCGCCTTAGCCGCTACCGACCGCTTCACCCCTGGTGCTGACGCTTGTTGCCACTTGCCTCTCCTTAGGCATAGGGACCACTAGAATCTGCCACATCTCGTGGTAGACGTCCTTGTCCTGGTAAGTTCCCATAGAATCCGCTCGCCAAGCCTCGCGGAATAGGTCTCAACTCCCTTCGAGCTCGTGTGCTGGCCTTTTGCAACCGCCGCACGGAAATCAGGCTTGCAGCAAGGTTGGGCACCCAAATCACGTTCTTGAGGCCCACCATCTTCCCAACAGCACCCTTGAACATGGCCATGCCCATGCCTTTCACCTCTGCTCGCTGCCCCAAAGCCGATGTGACATGCTTCACCGGTGACGGTTCAAGTTCGGTGAGCAAGTCCGCGTGAGGGGTCATGCTATAGGTAGCGCCGCTATCGATCACCCAATAGTCCAGGGGGTGTAGGGTGACCTTTCCCACAGCTGTTGGCTCATCAAAGCCTTCATCCTTCTCTCGTGCAGCCGGTTCTTGCGTCGAGACGAAGAAGAATTGGCCCGGGAGGCGATTGTCGCTCGACTCGCTCTCGTTGTCTCCACTCTTCATACTTGCAGCACCACCTATGCGACCGCCACAGCCTCCACGGCCCTCTACTCTCTGGCCTTGAGCAGGGACCCTTTGACACGGCTTGAAGGAGCGGACCTGGACTATAGTGAGCTCCAGAAGAAGACCAAGCTGCTAGACTTGCTTCATGAGTCATGGTCCTCCCTTATCATCAACCTGAATCGTGATCTGCCCCGCCTCTCGCTTGAAGACGTGAAATGAGCGAACCTTCAAGAGGATTTCCGCCGCCGTGAGTTGGCGGGTACGGATGGTGCCGGGCAGCAAGCATTGGCCGTGGAGATTGCCGTGGAAGGGGTAGAGGACGAGGAAGAGGCGGATTTCGCAGCTACAATTTCAATGGAGGCCACGTGAGTGGCGGTTACGGCAGCGACAACAAGAGCTATGGACGCGGACGTAATCGCTTCGACGGCGAGTGCCATTATTGCCACAAGACCGGACACATGTGGCGTGATTGCTAAAAGCTCCCCTTATTCAACCGCTTCATCCTCTTCAATTCGTAGTGCCGCCATTTGCCACTCCAACACCACCGCTACAGCCGCTGTTGTAGGAGCGTGTACATCCTTGAGAGCAGCCTTTGAGAGGGTCCCTTCTTTGGTTCATGCTGGGATGGCTTATCGTGACAGATTTGGCTGCTCCCCAACGCTTGGCCAAGTAGGAAATAAGCCTTATGCGCTCTTCCGCACCCGCAGACTCTTCTCCGGGTCGTTCTCGGGGCGCTTCTCCGTTCCTTCCATCACCTCTAGCAGAGCCACTCAGCGAAGTTGTCACCGTTAAACTTGTCAAGGCCAAATACTCTAGGCTCATCCCTAAATGGGACAAGACTTGGTTGCACGGGCGCCATGGCTGAATTACAGGGTTGGCCTTTAGCTTAGGCTTTTCCACTGCCTCCAGCACCTTTGCCACCCCTTTTGTCAGGTCCAGCCATTGTCAAAACTCTCCAAGGAGCTCTGATACCACTTGTTATAACCACAATAGGCTTGAATGTGCCTAAAACGAAAGATAGAGTGTATAGTCGGATTTCTGCACAACTACTTTAAACGTTCAAAGCGTTCTGGTCACAGCTTCAAATGACATGCCATAACTTTTATCTAGAGCGTCTTGGCGTCGTCTACAATATGCACTTTAAATCGCACGATTTCATCAAGAATTGACGACTCAATTTGAGTTTGAACAGACGGCGCAATTCCATCCACTATAGTCTTAGAACACAAATTAGGAAGAGTTACGAGTTGGGAATGACTCCTAGCCTCTACACTCCCCAAGAGTCAAGGTACAGTAATATCGAATAGTGCCACACTGTCCCCAACCAAGAAGGGTCTCCAAACTACCCTCCACAAAGGCCTACACCAAGAGAAATGTTACACTACAAATTGTAATGTAACTAATTCACTATCTTGAAGTCTGCCCCTTTAGCGAGCTTCAAAGTCACTCGAATCTTGAAACCAAGGCTCTGTTTCTTTAGCATAATCTCATCCTTGAGCTGCACACACCTCCTACACGCCGAACGTTCCACACACGACAAAATAGAAAATCACGCACGACACACAAACGACGACGGGATACGCGACTAGCGAGAGCTCGCTATTGATTCGACACACTCATTCGATATCGTGACTCATCACGCGCGCATCATACGATGCCATGCACGCACGCATGCACGCACGCGGACATCAAGCTGAGTGCAAACCAAGGGGTTGCACCAACAGCATTCAGAACTTACGCATTCTCGTCGTGACAAAACTTTGCCCACGCTACTGTGGCCAGTTCAGATAAGCTACATGATATCACCCATCACTGCCCATCGCCTGCTACCCACCGACTGGTACATCAGCCCGTCGTTCCACGTCAGCCTCATTCTCCTGTACATCCTGTTACAATCCCAAGTGGAACTTAGTGAAGGATCGCTCAGGGTTGATCGCAGAGTAGTGTCGCAACAGAAGTGTTGAACCCCAGATCAGAGTGAATATAAATGACTGAGATTGATAATAGCATGCATACATCCAGGTTATATAGGAAATACAGAGGAATGCGAAAAGACCTAGACTAGCCATGTACTCTAAGGGGTACATTCCCTTATTGCAACGAATTCAAACCGTGCGGCGCGGGCACCCGTTTCAATCCTCTTTTCGCTCTATTGATTAATGTTTCTGCCTGCATCGGTCTTGGTCAGACGGTTGCTGTGTCGCTTCGACTCTTCAGAGTCCTCGACTTCGTACTCGGTAGAGTCGGCTCCTGCAGCATACAGGAATGCCTTCTCATTAAACTCCATATCGTAACACTCCCCTTCATTCCTAGGCGCAAAGGGCTGACTCGCTTGACTACTCCGGTGAGGTCGGAGCAGTGCTTGTACTGCTGACGTGGCATTCGCTTGGTGAGGAAGTCAGCTGCCATCTCGGTGGTGGGGCAATATGCGAGGTCAACCTTGCCCTGGTCAATTTCGTCCTTAACGAGAAAGTACCGAAGCGCGATGTGCTTCGTACGGTTCACGAAGCCTGGCTTGTTTGCGATCTTGATGGCGCTCTGATTGTCGCAGTGAAGGCAAAAGGTCGGCGAAGTTGGAATTTTCGCTTCCTGCAACAGTTCCTACAGGTACAGACCTTCGCGAACTGCTGCTATCCTGCGATATATTCTGCTTCGGCCGATGACAGGGCAACCAGCTCCTGCTTTTGCGAGTTCCAGGAGATTGGACCTGTTGGTTCCAGGCTAAAAACAAAGCCGGTTAGGGACCGTCGATTCGCAGGATCATCGGCATGATCTGCGTCCACGTAGCCGTTGAGGTTGAATGAGGTTGTCATCAGGAGAGCCCGATGTCAGGATTGGAGATGAAGTACTGCAGGGCGCGCTCCAGGTCCAGCTGGTTCTCAGCTATTGGCTTGCGAGAATACTGTGCCAGTTGACTGGCGATGTACGAAAGGTCGGGTCTGCATGTGACAGAGGCAAACAGCAGGCAACCCACTTGCTGATGGTACAGTTGAAGTCCTGCGGGCGACAGAGGTTTTTTTGTCTGGTTTGTGGTTGGCGCTGGGGTTTGTTGGGTGCAAATTCACATTGCACGACATCCTGCCGTCTGTTTGTACGAGTATGCGTGTGTTGGGTGTGAATGAAATGTTCGTGTGTTTGTTTGCTTTCGCAATTTTTGCTTGAAGCATTTGCAGGTACTCGCGCATTGTGCGCTTCGGCACAACATTGTACGCGCTATGAACAGTACAAGCAGAAAGGACGAGCTCGCAAAGGAACCCAAGATGGAAGCTTTGCGGTTCAACTTACTTGATTGAGCAGGTTCAGTTCTATCCAACTCGAAATTGTACTGTTTTGTTTCGTTGACTATAGTGTAGCAGAGCAGGCACTATAGGGGTACAATTTAGGTGAAGGTTGGATGTTGTTTGTCTGAAACTGCATGCTGCAGGGCCAGGGGAAACCAGCAGAACCAACATTTGGCTGGTTGGGCAAAGACAAAACAGGTTCTGTTTTTCATGACCTGAACCTGGTTGTTGTTTTCCCAGGTTGGAAAAACAGAACCAGAGGTTGTTTACCAACCTACCACCTGCTGTTTTGTCCAGCCAGGTTGGTTCTGTTGCCTGGAATTATTTGGGATCATCCTTGGTTGTTTCCAGGTTGATTCCCAAGGTCCTTGCTAGCTAGAGCTGTTTATTCCTTCTCTGTTTGTACCTGAGTATAGTCAATTTGATTCAAGCGAATTCCTCCCTTCGTGGAATTTCGTTTCTACGCGGTGCGACGGCGGAATGCTACCCAAGTCAACGCTAGTACGCTAGCACTCCAACGCTAGGCAAACGCTGTCCGAGCCATAACTTCGTAATCGCAGAACTTTTCGCGAGGCAACTTGGTTCATTTTAAAGCTCTAAGAGCAAGCTTCAATATATGAAATTCTCAGCTTAATCCGATCGACGGTCTGCACGATACGCTGCGCGACGTTCAAGGTACTCTTGTTATTTTGGCTAAGTCATTCTTGACTCCTCTCTCTACAAACTCGGACCCGAGGATAGGGGCTGGTCTTGTACCAGGCATCCAAGGACCCTTGGAGGTGACCCCGAGGAGAGGTTTTAAGTTTGATTAAGTCTGAATAGCTTGAGTTTATTAGGCCCTTACACCAACAAGCTGGTATCAGAGCTGCGTTATAGTGATCCTCGTTATAGGTAGCTATGGCGGGCAACACCTCGATTGGAGCTGGTGAATCTTCAGCCCAAGATCGTAGCGGCAGCCAAGATTCTGGTGTTTCAGCGCCAAGGGGAGCGCAAACAAACCAGGGCTCGCTGGTCAAGGAGGTGCTAAAGAACTTCACCGTCGAGAAGTTCAATTGTGAGGGCTATGATGATTGGGCCTGGAAAATGCAATTGTATTTCCGTCAGATCGGTTTGCGGAAACAAAAAATGCTCGGGAATCACCTACCCGGCGGCGACCGCGGGAATCACCTACCGCGGTTTGAAGATGCTCTCGCTGCTGCCGGAATCGTGGCTTCAATTCAGGAGCGGATTGAGCCTGCCGCAGAACCAGAGGTCGTAGACACTCGAGTGGGTGCGGACAAAGATTATGGAGGAGGACCTCCGTCGCCGCCAACTGAGGGGTGGAGATGACGGCAGCAGTGGCTACAGGATGCAAGGGAGCCGACGTGGCAGAGGACGTGGCTTCGATGGTGCTGGACGCGGTGCAAAGAAGGACGACGACTCCAACGACCAACAAGGAGGTACCGGTTGGGGTCGCGGTGCGAAATCTGTACGTGGGGGCAAGTCGGGTGCTGGTGGCAAAATGAAAGGGAGTTGCTGGTATTGTGAGAAGGAGGGGCACCCCTGGTTTTTGTGCTATAAGAAACCCGATGAATGGACCCCCCAGAATCGTCACCAGGATGGCGGCGCGCAGAGGAACCAGAAAAACGGCGCAAGCATGGTCGCCGATTCGTCCGACAACAACCCGAAGAGCAACGGCGGTGCGGAGAAGAAGAAGGAGTGCACCGCGGGCCAGTTTTTCCATATTGGAGAGCAGGGGGAGCAAGGAGATGCCTCTGCCAAGGTTGGAGCAGAGCTGCACCCCCTGGACAATTAGGTGTTGGACACGGGCGCTGCTTGGACGATGACGCTGCGCAAGGACCTGCTGGACCACGTACGCGCTGCACCGATCAACGATGTGTGCTCCGCCTCTGGACACGCGCTGAAGGTGGCTGGTGCGGGACGAGCTGCATTTAAGGGAGCGGATGGCAAGCCGGTGGTGCTGTACGACGTTCTTCTCGTTCCTGAACTCAAGGCCAACCTCATCTCCCTCCCTAAGTTTGGCAAGGCTGGGGTGAGCACTAGCACGCATGGGGCACGCACTTACAAGGGGCAGCTGGGCAATCGGGTGCTTTGGGATCTGCATGAGAGCACGGACGTGTACAGATCCATGTGGCAGCTGCCGGCGTTGGCGTGGCATGGTGGGGGGCAGGCTGGAGAGGGGTCTGCATCCCAGGGGGAGTGCAACGCCGTTGGAGGGGTTGGTGTGAAAGTGTCGGCCAGATCTGGGGAGACAGATTGGGCAACGGCACACCGACGCTTGGGGCATGTGGCAATGCCCTTGTTGAAGCAGTTGGAGAAAGATGGAGCCGTTAAGGGTCTGAAGCTGAACGGACAGCCATCTGATGAGAATTTTGAAATCTGTTTGCTCTCAAAGTTTACCCGTTTCCCTTCCATGGTGTAGCTGGCAGGAGCAAGAAGTCATTGGAGCTGGTCCACATGGACTTGGTGGGGCCGCTGCCGGTTCAGGGGCACAAGGGGGAGCGGTACTTTCTGACCATAGTGGATGATTGGAGCAGGCTTATGTGGGCATATCCGCTGAAGCAAAAGGACCACACCGCCTCTACGATACGCGAAGACTGGCTGCCATTCGTGGAGAAGCAAGCGGAGTGTGTGGTGAAGCGGATTAGGACAGATTGGGGTGGTGAGTTCCTTGGAGCTGAGATGACGGCCTGGCTCAAGAAGCAGGGCATCCAGAGAGAGCTGACCACGGCTTATACCCCACAGTCCAACGGTGTAGAAGAACGGGCGAACCGGACAATTCTGGAGACAGCTAGGGCGCTACTCATAGAATATGGGCTGGGCAACTTGATGTGGCCCCATGCTGTTCGGCACGCTACCGTCGCTAGGAATAGGGTACTGACCAAGGTTGGGGATGTCTCGTGGGTGCCGTTGGAGAGGTGGCTTGGGACGAAGCCGCCGGTGGACATGCTGAGGGTGTTCGGTTGCATGGCAGTCGCCCACGTCCCCAAGACCTACCGCAGTAAGTTGGGGGCGAGTGCAATCTGGTGTGTGCATTTGGGGCTGGCTGCTGAGAGCAAGGGATGGCTGCTGTGGGAACCTTCCAAGGGTGTGTTGTTTGACAGCATATATGTGAAGTTTGTTGAGGGCATGATGTATGGGAGCTGGGAGAAACAGCCAGAGGCCAGGGTGTCCCAGCAGATGGAGCAGATCACCATGCAGCTGGACCTGACTCCTAGTGTGTGGGAGGAGGGAGAAGCTGCAGATGGTGGTGATGGAGAGAAGGTGCAGAAGGCACCTGCCGGTGAAAACAATGGTGTGGAGACTAGCGGTAGCACTAGTGGAGCTGCTGGATCCGAGGGAGGAGAGCAGCAGCAGGGGAGAACTAAGAAGCCGAAGGGTGTCGTTATGAGGGGATGGGAAACACCCGTCTCCAGGCCAGGACGTACCCGTATGGCTACTAAGAAGCTGACTGCAGGAGCTGATGTAGCAGAGCAGAAGCTTGGGACAGAGGAGGCATTGCTGATCATACCGCAGGGCTATGACCCGGATGAGGAGGATGAACCTGCCTACTGTTTTCTTGCCCCTGCCCCGGAGGAACCAGCTAGCATGGAGGAGGCATTAGCTGGACCAGATAGGGAGAAGTGGCTAGTTTCCAGGGATGCTGAGTACCAGAGCCTGCTAGAGAATGGGACATGGGATCTCGTGGTGCTGCCTGAGGGGAAGAAAGCGGTACAGTGCAAGTGGGTGCTAAGGATCAAGACCGATGACAAGGGACAGGTCACCATCTACAAAAGTAGGCTGGTGGCTAAGGGGTTTATGCAGAAGGAGAAGCAGGACTTCAATGAGATTTTTGCTCCCACTGCCAAACCCCCTACCCTCCGTGTCTTGTTGGCAGATGCAACCGTTAGTGGGAAATTCATCATTCAGATGGATATATCAACGGCATTCCTCAATGGAATTTTAGAGGAGGATGTGTACATGACGCAGCCGCCTGGGTATGAGGATGGTACGGGCAGGGTGTGCAAGCTGAAAAAGTCCATCTACGGCTTGAAGCAGGCGCCACGCTGCTGGTACCAGAAGTTGGCAGCTGTTTTAGAGGAGATGGGATTCAGGACCAGCAGCTGTGATGAGAGCCTCTTTCTCAAGGGGGAGGGGGAGAAGCTGGTGCTGTTTCTGGTCTATGTGGACGACATTCTTCACTTCAGCAGCAGCATGAAGGAGATTCAGAAGGTGCAGCAGCAGCTGATGGAGAACTTCAAGTGCAAGAACCTTGGGGAGGTAAAGTACTACCTCGGGATGCATGTGGAGAGGGATCCAGACCACAGGTGGTTGAAGCTGCACCCGGAGAAGTTCATCAAGGAGCTGGGGGAGAAGTATGGGATTGAGAATGAGCGCAAGGTTGCAACTCCCCTGCCAGCAGAATTCAATCTTGTGAAGGCTGCAGAGGATGGAGGGGTTGAAGCCGAGGAGCAGCAGCAATTTCAGTCCTTGGTGGGCAGCCTCTTTTATGCAGCAGTTCACACGAGGCCTGACATCTCATTCTCAGTTGGGCAGCTAGCTAGGGTGGTGAATAATCCATCAGAGGAGCAGGTGGATGCAGCTGAGCGTGTGGTGAAGTATCTGAACTCTAACCCAAGCATTAGAGTTCAATACTCCGCATCTGCACACGTGAAGCAGAAAGGGGTTGAGATTCTGAAAGAGAAGGGGGAGCGGCTTGGAGAAGGCAAGCTGTTTCTCACTTGCTTTACTGATGCTACGTGGGCTCATCTGTGGGACGATACATCTGTGTAGTTGGGGGAGGACCTGTTAGTTGGAGGTCAAAGAAGCAGACGGAGACGGCACTCTCTTCCATGGAATCAGAGTACATGGCGATGTTCCATGGGGTGAAGGAGGTGATTTGGCTGAGAAGGCTGTTAGAGGAGATTGGCCAGGAGCAGAAGCTTGCTACACCGCTGTTTTGTGATAGCAAGGGGGCTCTTCGGATGGCCAGGAACGCTGTGCTTCATGGGCTGAACAAGCATATGCGTATCAAATGGCACTGGCTACGTAAGGAGGTGAAGAGGGGGACGGTGAATCCAATCTACATCAAGACTCACTAGCAGCCAGCAGACTTTTTCACCAAGAGGCTTGCGGATGAGCCTCATTGGCGTTGTGTGCGCATGAGTGGAATGAGCATGAACTAGCATGGAATGATAGGGATGCAGCCGGCAGGCTGAGGGGGAGTGTGTGTTGGGTGCAAACTCACATTGCACGACATTCTGCCGTCTGTTTGTACGAGTATGCGTGTGCGAATGCATTTGCGTATGAATGGAATGTTCGTATGTTTGTTTGCTTTCGCAATTTTTGCTTGAAGCATTTGCAGGTACTCGGGCATTGTGCGCTTCAGCACAACATTGTAGGCGCTATGAACAGTACAAGCAGAAAGGACGAGCTCTTAAAGGAACCCAAGATGGAAGCTTTGCGGTTCAACTTACTGGATTGCGCAGATTCAGTTCTATCCAACTCGAAATTGTACTGTTTTGTTTGGTTGACTATAGTGTAGCAGAGCAGGCACTATAGGGGTACAATTTAGGTGAAGGTTGGATGTTGTTTGTCTGTATCTGCATGCTGCAGGGCCAGGGGAAACCAGCGGAACCAGCATTTGGCTGGTTGGGCAAAGACAAAACAGGTTCTGTTTTTCATGACCTGAACCTGGTTGTTGTTATCCCAGGTTGGAAAAACAGAACCAGAGGTTGTTTACCAACCTACCACCTGCTGTTTTGTCCAGACAGGTTGGTTCTGTTGCCTGGAATTATTTGGGATCATCCTTGGTTGTTCCCAGGTTGATTCCCAAGGTCCTTGCTAGCTAGAGCTATATATCCCTTCTCTGTTTGTACCTGAATATAGTCAATTTGATTCAAGCGAATTCCTCCCTTCCTGGAATTTCGTTTCTACGCGGTGCGACGGCGGAATGCTACCCGAGTTAACGTTAGTACGCTACCACTCCAACGATAGGCAAACGCTGTCCGAGCCATAACTCTGTAATGGCAGAATTTTTCGCGAGGCAATTTGGTTCATATTAAAGCTCTAAGAGCGAGCTTCGATATAGGAAATTCTCAGCTTAATCCGATCGACGGTCTGCACGATACGCTGCGCGACGTTCAAGGTACTCTTGTTATTTTGGCTAAGTCATTCTTGACTCCTCTCTCTACAAACTCGGACCCGAGGATAGGGGCTGGTCTTGTACCAGGCACCCAAGGACCCTTGGAGGTGACCCCGAGGAGAGGTTTTAAGTTTGATTAAGTGTTAATAGCTTGAGTTTATTAGGCCCTTACACCAACAAGCTGGTATCAGAGCTGCGTTATAGTGATCCTCGTTATAGGTAGCTATAGTGGGCAACACCTCGACAGGAGCTGGTGAATCTTCAGCCCAATATCGTAGCGGCAGCCAAGATTCTGGTGTTTCAGCGCCAAGGGGAGCGCGAACAAACCAGGGCTGGCTGGTCAACGAGGTGCTGAAGAACTTCACCGTCGAGAAGTTCAATGGTGAGGGCTATGATGATTGGGCTTGGAAAATGCAATTGTATTTCCGTCAGATCGGTTTCCGGAAACTAATGATCGGGGAGGAGCCTAGACCGAGTGACCCCGCGCTGCAGGAAGATTGGGACGAGCGCTCCTCGGCTGGCCACTATTTGATGTCGCAGAGTTTGGAGCTGAACCAGCGTCACCACGTCATGCACCTGCTGCCGGAGGTTGAGTGCGGTCCGAAGGCGTGGACCGTGTTGAAGGAGCTGCACGCCCCGACCTCTGTTGTTGCAACGTTGATGCTGGAGAGGGAGCTGTCCGCGTTGCGCCTGAGCGAGGGAGAGCCGGTGCAACCTGTCCTGGACAAGATGCGCGACCTCTACGCGAAGTTGGCGACCGCGGGAATCACATACCCGGAGCTGACCAAGTGCTTGAAGATGCTCTCGCTGCTGCCTGAATCGTGGCTTCAATTCACGAGCGGATTGAGCTTGCCGCAAAACCAGAGCTCGTGGACACTCGAGTGGGTGCGGACAAAGATTCCGGAGGAGGACTTCCGTCGCTGCCAACAGAGGGATGGAGCCGACAGCAGCAGCGGCTATGGGATGAAAGGGAGCCGACGTGGCAGAGGACGAGGCTTCGGTGGTGCTGGACGCGGTGCAAAGAAGGACGACGACTCCAACGACCAACAAGGAGGTACGTGTTGGGGTCGTGGTGCGAAATCTGGACGTAGGGGCAAGTCGGATTCTGGTGGCAAAATGAAAGGGAGTTGCTGGTATTGTGGGAAGGAGGGGCACCCCTGCTTTTTGTGCTATATGAAGCCCGATGGATGGACCCCCCAGAATCGTCACCAAGATGGCAGCGCAGAGGAACCAGAAAAACGGCGCAAGCATGGTCGCCGATTCGTCCGACAACAAGCCGAAGAGCAAGGGCGGTGCGGAGAAGAAGAAGGAGCGCACCGCGGGCCAATTCTTCCATATTGGAGAACAGGGGATGCAAGGAGACGCCTCTGCCAAGGTTGCAGCAAAGCTGCACGACCTGAACTATTGGGTGTTCGATACGGGCGCTGCTTGGACGATGACGCCGCGCAAGGACCTGCTGGACGACGTATGCGCTGCACTGAACAATCAGGTGTGCTCTGCCTCTGGACACGCGCTGAAGGTGGCTGGTGCGGGACCTGCTGCACGACGTTCTCCTCGTTCCTGAACTCAAGGCCAACCTTATCTCCCTCCGTAAGCTTGGCAAGGCTGGGGTGAGCACTAGCACGGATGGGGCATGCACTTACAAGGGGCAGCTGGGCAGTCGGGTGCTTTGGGATTTGCACGAGAGCACGGACATGTACAGATTCATGTGGCAGCTGCCGGCGTTGGCGCAGCACGGTGGGGGGCAGGCTGGAGAGGGGTCTGCATCCCAGGGGGAGTGCAACGCCGTTGGAGGGGTTGGTGTGAAAGTGTCGGCCAGGTCTGGGGAGACAGATTGGGCAACGGCACACCGATGCTCGGGGCATGTAGCAATGCCTTTGCTGAAGCAGCTGGAGAAGGATGGGGCTGTCAAGGGTCTGAAGCTGAACGGACAGCCACCTGATGAGAATTGTGAAATCTGTTTGCTCTCAAAGTTTACCCGTTTCCCCTTCTATAGTGTGGCTGGCAGGAGCAATAAGCAGTTGGAGCTGGTCCACATGGACTTGGTTGGGCCGTTGCCGGTTCAGGGGCACAAAGGGGAGCGGTACTTTCTGACTATAGCGGATGATTGGAGCAGGCTTATGTGGGCATATCCGCTGAAGCAGAAGGACCAGGCGGCCTCTATAATACAGGAAGATTGGCTGCCATTCGTGGAGAAGCAAGCGGAGTGTGTGGTGAAGCGGATTAGGACAGATCGGGGTGGTGAGTTCCCTGGAGCTGAGATGACGGCCTGGCTCAAGAAGCAGGGCATCCAGAGGGAGCTGACCACGGCTTACACCCCACAGTCTAACGGTGTAGCAGAACGGGCGAACCGGACAATTCTGGACACAGCTAGGGCGCTGCTCATAGAATCTGGGCTGGGCAACTTGATGTGGCCCCATGCTGTCCGGCACGCTACCGTGGCCAGGAACAGGGTGCTCACAAAGGTTGGTGATGACAAGCGGGTGCTGTTGGAGAGGTGGCTTGGGAGGAAGCCGCCGGTGAACATGCTAAGGGTGTTCAGTTGCATGTCAGTCGCCCACGTCCCCAAGACCTACCGCAGTAAGTTGGGGGCGAGTGCAATCTGGTGTGTGCATTTGGGGCTGGCTGCTGAGAGCAAGGGATGGCTACTGTGGAAACCTTCCAAGGGTGTATTGTTTGACACCAGGGATGTGACGTTTGTTTAGGGCATGATGTATGGGAGCTGGGAGAAACAGCCGTAGGCCAGGGTGTCCCAGCAAATGGAGCAGATCACCATGCAGCTGGACCTGACTCCTAGTGTGTGGGAGGAGGGAGAGCAGATAGCTGGAAAGGGTGGTGATGGACAGAAGGTGCAGGAGGCACCTGCTGGTGGAGGAGATAGTGTGGAGACTAGCGGTAGCACTAGTGGAGCTGCTGGTTCCGAGGGAGGAGAGCAGCAGCAGGCGAAAACTGAGAAGCCGAAGGGTGTCGTCATGAAGGAATCCTCCTTCTCACGTAGCATCAGTAAAGCATCAGATTGCCTTCTCCAATCCTCTCCCCCTTGTCTTTCAGCACCTCCTCCTCTTTCTGCTTCACCTGTGCAGATGCGGAGTATTGAACTCCACTACTTGGGTGAGAGTTCAGGTACTTCACCACACGCTCAGCTGCATCCACCTGCTCCTCTGATGGATTCTGCACCACCCTAGCCAGCTGCCCAACTGAGAAAGAGATATCGGGCCTCGTGTGAACCGCTGCATACAAAACGCTGCCCAACAAGGACTGAAATTGCTGCTGCTCCTTGGTTTCAACCTCTTCATCCTCTGCAGCCTTCACAAGCTTGAATTCTGTTGGCAGGGAAGTTGCAACCTTGTGCTCATTCTCAATCCCATACTTCTCCCCCAGCTTCTTGATGAAATCTCCTGGTGCAGCTTCAACCACCTGTGATCAGGATCCCTCTCCACATGCTGCTGCTGCCAACTTCTGGTACCAGCAGCGCGGCGCCTGCTTCAAGCCGTAGATGGACTTTTTCAGCTTGCACACCTTGTCTGTACCATCCTCATACCCAGGCGGCTGCGTCATATACACGTCCTCCTCTAAAATCCCATTGAGGAATGCCGTTGATATATCCATCTGAATGATGAATTTCCCACTAACGGCTGCATCTGCCAACAAGACATGGAGGGTAGGGGGTTTGGCAGTGGGAGCAAAGATCTCATTGAAGTCCTACTTCTCCTTCTGCATAAACCCCTTAGCCACCAGCCTACTCTTGTAGATGGTGACCTGTCCCTTGTCATCGGTCTTGATCCTTAGCACCCACTTGCACTGTACCGCTTTCTTCCCCTCAGGCAACACTACCAGATCCCATGTCCCATTCTCTAGCAGGCGCTGGTACTCAGCATCCCTGGAAACCAGCCACTTCTCTCTATCTGGTCCAGCTAGTGCCTCCTCCATGCTACCTGGTTCCTCTGGTGCAGGGGCAAGAAAACAGTAGGCAGGTTCATCCTCCTCATTTGGGTCATAGCGATGCGGTAGAATCAGCAATGCCTCCTTGGTCCCAAGCTGCTGCTCTGCTACATCAGCTCTTGCAGTCAGCTTCTTAGTAGCCATACGGGTACGTCCTGGCCTGGAGACGGGTGTCTCCCATCCCCTCATAACGACACCCTTCAGCTTCTTAGTTTTTCCCTGCTGCTGCCCTCCTCCCTCGGATCCAGCAGCTCCACTAGTGCTACCGCTTGTCTCCACACCATTGTTTTCTCCAGCAGGTGCCTCCTGCACCTTCTCTCCATCATCACCCTCTGCAGCTGCCTCCTCTCCCTCCTCCCACACACTAGGAGTCAGGTCCAGCTGCATGGTGATCTGCTTCATCTGCTGGGATACCCTGGCCTCCGGCTGTTTCTCCCAGCTCCCATACATCATGTCCTCAACAAACTTCACATCCCTGCTGTCAAACAACACACCCTTGGAAGGTTTCCTCAGCAGCCATCCCTTGCTCTCAGCAGCCAGCCCCAAATGCACACACAAAATTGCACTCGCCCCCGACTTACTACGGTAGGGCTTGGGAACGTGAGCGACTGCCATGCAACCGAACACACTCAGCATGTCCACTGGCGGCTTCCTCCCAAGCCACCTCTCCATCGGCACCCGCTTGTCATCACCAATCTTAGTGAGCACTCTGTTCCTGGCCACGGTAGCGTGCCGGACAGCATGGGGCCACATCAAGTTTCCCAGCCCAGATTCTATGAGCAGCGCCCTAGCTGTCTCCAGAATTGTCCGGTTCGCCCGTTCTTCTACACCGTTGGACTGTAGGGTGTAAGCCGTGGTCAGCTCCCTCTGGATCCCCTCCTTGAGCCAGGCTGTCATCTCCAAGGAACTCACCACCCCGATCTGTCCTCATCCGCTTCATCACACACTCCGCTTGCCTTTCCACGAATGGCAGCCAATCTTCCCGTGTCGTAGAGGCGGCATGGTCCTTTTGCTTCAGCGGATATGCCCACATAAGCCTGCTCCAATCATCCACTATGGTCAGAAAGTACCGCTCCCCCTTGTGCCCCTGAACCGGCAGCGGCCCAACCAAGTCCATGTGGACCAGCTCCAACTGCTTATTGCTCCTGCCAGCCACACTATAGAAGGGGAAACGGGTAAACTTTGAGAGCAAACAGATTTCACAATTCTCATCAGGTGGCTGTCCGTTCAGCTTCAGACCCTTGACAGCCCCATCCTTCTCCAGCTGCTTCAGCAAAGGCATTGCTACATGCCCCAAGCATCGGTGTGCTGTTGCCCAATCCGTCTCCCCAGATCTGGCCGACACTTTCACAGCAACCCCTCCAACGGCGTTGCACTCCCCCTGGGATGCAGACCCCTCTCCAGCCTGCCCCCACCGTGCCACGCCAACGCCGGCAGCTGCCACATGGATCTGTACACGTCCTTGCTCTCGTGCAAATCCCAAAGCACCCGACTGCCCAGCTGCCCCTTGTAAGTGCGTGCCCCATCCGTGCTAGTGCTGACCCAAGCCTTGGCAAGCTTACGGAGGGAGATGAGGTTGGCGACGGAAGTCCTCCTCCAGAATCTTTGTCCGCACCTATTCGAGTGTCCAGGAGCTCTGGTTCTGCGGCAGCCTCAATCCGCTCGTGAATTTAAGCCACGATTCTGGCAGCAGCGAGAGCATCTTCAAGCACTTGGTCTGCTCCGGGTAGGTGATTCCCGCGGTCGCCAACTTCGCGTAGAGGTCGCGCATCTTGTCCAGGACAGGTTGCACCGGCTCTCCCTCGCTCAGGCGCAACGCGGACAGCTCCCTCTCCAGCATCAATGTTGCAACATTGGAAGTTGGGGCATGCAGCTGTTTCAACACGGTCCACGCCTTCGGACCGCACTCATCCTCCGGCAGCAGGTGCATAACGTGGAGACGCTGGTTCAGCTCCAAACTCTGCGACATCAAATAGTAGCCAACCGAGGAGCGCTCGTCCCAGTCTTCCTGCAGCGTGGGGTCACTCGGTCTAGGCTCCTCCCCAATCATTTGTTTCAGCAATCCAATCTGACGGAAATAGAGTTGCATTTTCCAGGCCCAATCATCATAGCCCTCACCATTGAACTTCTCGACGGTGAAGTTCTTCAGCACCTCCTAGACCAGCGAGCCCTGGTTTGTTCGCGCTCCCCTTGGCGCTGAAACACCAGAATCTTGGCTGCCACTACGATCTTGGGCTGAAGATTCACCAGCTCCCGTCGAGGTGTTGCCCGCCATAGTTACCTAAAACGAGGATCACTATAACGCAGCTCTGATACCAGCTTGTTGGTGTAAGGGCCTAATAAACTCAAGCTACTAAGATTTAATCAAACTTAAAACCTCTCCTCGGGGTCAACTCCAAGGGTCCTTGGGTGCTTGGTCAAGACCAGCCCCTATCCTCGGGTCCGAGTTGTAGAGAGAGGAGTCAAGAATGACTTAGCCAAAATAACAAGAGTACCTTGAACGTCGCGCAGCGTATCGTGCAGACCGTCGATCGGATTATGCTGAGAATTTGCTATGTCGAAGCTCGCTTCAAGAGCTTTAAAATTAACCAATTTGCCTTACGAAGTTATGGCTCGGAAAGCGTTGGCCTAGCGTCGTAGTGCTAGCGCACCAGCGTTGACTCGGGTAGCATTCTTGCCCTTGTACCGTGTAGAACGAAATTCCAGGAAGGGAGGAATTCGCTTGAATCAAATTGACTATGTTCTGGTACAAACAGAGAAGAAATAAATAGCTCTAGCTAGCAATGACCTTGGGAATCAACCTGGAAACAAGCACAGATGATCCCAAATAATTCCAAGCAACAGAACCAACTTGGCTGGACTTAAAAGCAGGTGGTAGGTTGGTAAACAACCCCTGGTTCTGATTTTCCAACCTGGGAAAACAACAACCAGGTTCAGGTCCTAAAAAAAAAAACTGATTTGTCTTTGCCCAACCAGCCAAATGCTGGTTCCGCTAGTTTCACCTGTCCCTGTAGCATGCAGATACAGACAAACAACATCCAACCTTCACCTAAATTGTACCCCTATAGTGCCTGCCTTGCTATACTATAGTCAACCAAACAAAACAGTACAATTTTGAGTTGGATAGAACTGAATCTACGCAATCAATTCAACCGAACCGCAAAGCTTCTATCTTGGGTTCCTTTGCGAGCTCGTCCTTTCTGGTTGCACTGTTCATAACGCGTCCAATGTTGTGCCGAAGCGCACATTGCGCGAGTACCTGCAAATGCATTAAGCGAAAATTGCAAAAAAAAAAAACAAACAAACACACGAACATACCATTCACACGCAAATGCATTCGCACACGCATACTCGTACAAACAGACGGCAGGATGTCGTGCAATGTGAATTTGCACCCAACACGAGGATAGAGGGGCAGATGAGAGAAGACGTAAGGATGGATGGTGAAAATGATTGAATCCAAAATGAATGGTTGGTTGCTAGAAGCTGCTATTCTGATGCCGGAAATTACTGATTGGTGGTATCGATAGGAAAGTTTAATGACAGGTGGAGAGCTGTCGCAGGTTGAAAATGGAAGGAGGCAGCGAGCCGGAGAGCAGTTTGATAGCCATGTCCCTGCCATGGCATGGCGTGGCGTGGCATGGGGAAGAATAAGGGGTAGATATGCGTGGTTGATCGCCTGTGCCATGCCTGGCGTGTCGTGGTATGGGGATGACGTGGCACGGGCAAAGGTAAGGGGTGGGCATGCGATGGCCTTGTTGTGGTTCATAGGACCATGGGTGGTTCATGTACAAAACACAACAATGACATGGGCCAGGACAGTGGGATGGATGCTCATGTGTCTCTGCCGTGGGTCTTGGGTGGTTGGCATAACTGACATCAGATGTCATGACATGGCATTCTGAAATCAAATGTCATGACATGGCATGCTGACATGTCAAGACACGGCATGCTTTCTGGGACATAATATAGCGGTTCATATAGAGGCATGCGAAGTCCATATAGGAACGATTCATGCATGTAGGCATGTCATGACCATACAGGTGGTTCATGCCGATACATACAGGTGGGTCAAGGCATACAGGTGAGTCATGGCAGACAGGTGAGTCATGACATACAGGTGAGTCATGGCATATAGGTGAGTCATGGCATACAGGTGAGTCATGGCATACAGATGAGTCATGGCATACAGTTGACTCATGGCATACAGATGAGTCATGTTGGGCATGCGGCCGAAGAAGGGCGGAACAGAGCCGTTCAATGCGTTGGCTGAGATGTCACTGCGGAGCATGGGGGGATGGGGAAATATGGCAGGGCATGGGGGGTAAATGACAGAGATTGCATGGGGGGCGTTCGAGCAACCGTCAGAATGGACCTTTATAAAAATTCCACCTCATCAGTCACTACGTGGACTGCATTCAGCGCGCCGGTCTGCCAGAGCACTACTGTACACAGCTGTACGAACACCTTCACACAGAGTTCATTAAGAACCCATACCTTGCATCGAACAAGCGGAATCTGAATGCCCAGGTCGTGCAGAGCGAGGAGATGAGGCTGCGTATCGCGTCCTTGGTCCCGTCGTTGGAGTGGAAAAAGAAATATGACACGGCGATGGTCAGGGCCCAACGCACACGGGAGCGCATTCTCTCTCGCATGAGTTGGTGTTTGCACGTGCCGGATGCACCCGAATCTCCCCTGTATGTCTTCCAGTCGCACCATAAGCTTCAAACGATTTACTCCTACAGAATGCCATTGGGCAAGATCTTGCACACTTAAGGGGCGCACTCAATGGCGCCCCTGAGTGTGCAGGACGCGGCAGCGACTTCAAACACATCAATGTGAGTTCAACTGAACCCTACTAGCTTCGAGAATCATGGTTATTTGTTTTATTATTGTTTGCCTGCTGCCCCTCATCTTTATTTAAGTTTAAGTGGCAGCATCCAAATACATGAAACCTAAACAACCCTAACCCCAAAATGGCAGGTTCATTGGGAGCTTGCCATGCCCGCTGCTGTGGACGCACCATACAGTCGACTACCTCACCGGGTGCGCGTCCCACCATGGGAGGCCATGGTATTCGGATGTCGTGGTGGAGGGTCCTGGAGCTCGTGGAAGAGAAGAGTGGTACGCAAAGGTGCTGCTATTGTTCCGCGTCTGCTTGGATGGCAGTGATAATGGATTCGCATATATCAAATATTACTAGGCACAAAATGCACTAGACAGAATGACCAAATGCATTGCACTGAGGTGGGCACCCGAGCGTGATCGCTACCACGTCATCCAGGTGGAAAGCATTAAACGTACTGTGCATTCCAACCGAACGCTAATCATGATAGGTGGCTACTCAATAGGTTTGCTTGGTTAACAGTGCACTGCATTTTATCATATATGACGACAATTGTACATCTTTGGTAGATGTGCTCGCATACGGTGTGGTACACAATATAGATTAAACCCCCAATGGCAAAGTAATTGGTTGAAAACCCTGACTGTGTGAACAAATTGTGCTTAAAAAAATAACACAACCACGAAACTGTGACATGTTGCGTACTGGTCTATCCTTGCACAGTTTCAGGCCATCAAACGCAAAAACAAGCGTCACGTGCTGCGTAGTTGTGCGAATGAGCTCAAACATGTTCCTATGGCGATATAATTAATTGAAATACCTGAATGTGTTTAGAAATGGTGCAAAAAAAAAAAACCCAAACGATGAAACGGTGACATTTTACGTATTGTCCTATCCTTGCACATTTTCAGGCCATCAAACACACAAACAAGCGTCAAGTGCTGCGTAGTTGTGCGAATGGGCTAAACCCTGTTTTTATGGCAAGATAATTGATTGAAATACCTAAATGTGTTAACGAATGGTGCAAAACAAAATAACCAAATGATGAAACGGTGACATGTTGCGTACTGTCATATCCTTGCACAATTTCAGGCCATCAAACGCACAAACCAGTGACAAGGGCTGCATAGTTGTGCAAGTGAGCTCAAAATAGTTCCTATGGCAAAGTAACTGAGTGAAATACTTGATGTAATGAACAAATGGTGCTAAAAAAACAACCAAACAGTGAAACAGTGACATATTACGTACTTTCCTTCTCTGCACAGTTTCAGGCCATTGAACGCTCAAACAAGCGTTATGTGCTCTTTAGTTATGCAAATGAGCTCAAACAAGATCCTATGTCCAGGTAATTGATTGGAATACCTACGTGTGTGAACAAATGGTGCTAAACAAAAACAACTAAATGATGGAACGGTGATATGTTGCGTACTGCCTGTCCTTGCACAGTTGTAAGTCATCGATAACACAAACAAGCATCACGTGCTGCGTAGTTGTGCGAATGAGCTGAAACTAGATCCTATGGCAAGGAAATTGATTTAAATAGCTGAATTTGTGAACAAATGGTCCCTAAAAAAACAACCAATTGATGAAACGGTGACATATTGCGTACTGTCATGTCTTTGCACAGTTTGAGGCCATCGAACGCACAAACAAGTGTCACGTGTTGCGTAGTTGTGCAAATGCGCTCAAACTAGTTTCTATGGCAATTTTTTTTATTGAAATACATGAAGTTGCTAATAAATACAACCAAACAATGAAATGGTGACATGTAGTGTGTTTTCCTTCTTTGCACAGTTTCAGGCCATCGAACGCATAAACAAGCGTCACGTGCTGCGTAGTTGTGCGAATGAGCTCAAACTAGATCATATGGCAATTTAACTAATTGAAATACCTGAATGTGTATAGAAATGGTGCAAAAACAAAAACAGCTAGACGATGAAACGGTGACATGTTGTGTACTGGCCTATCCTTGCACAGTTTCAGGCCATCGATCGCACAAACAAGTGTCAAGTGTTGCGTAGTTGTGCAAATGAGCTCAAAGAAGTTCCTATGGCAAGGTAATTGAATGGAATACCTGAATATGTGAACAAATGGTGCATATAAAAATAACGAAATGATGAAACGGTGACATATGGCGTACTGTCCTATCCTTGCACAGTTTCAGGCCATCAAGCGCAGAAATAAGCGTCGCGTGCTGCGACTTGTGGGAATGAGCTCAAACTAGATCCTATGTCAATGTTATTTATTGAAATACCTGAATGTATGTAGAAATGGTGCAAAAACAGATACCAAATGACGAAACAGTGAAATGTTGCGTACCATCCTATCCTTGTAAAGATTCAGGCCATCAAACGCACAAACAAGCGTCACGTGCTGCGTGTAAAAATAGTAGGTATGGTAGGTAGAGTTAGGAGCCATAGCTAGGTAAGTCCTAGCTAGGCAAGAGAAGTTTAGGCAAAGAAGGAGGGGTTGCACTAGCAAGAATGAGGATACAAATAGCAAACCCTAGAAGGGTTGTACTCGCTATAGAGCACCCCACTACAGGCTAGAGCATAATATTCTGACACACCCCCATAGCCAAAGTGGGGTGTAATCAGCAGAGCAAGCAAAGCAGAACAAGCTCAGGGTGGATCACAATGTCACCACACATTCTGAGCACAAGTTCAGGAAGCAATAGTTTAAAGTTCACAATTATGAGCAAAGCTAGTGGTAGTCACAACGGGCAAGTGAGGAGGAGGAGGGACAGTGAGAGGAGAGGAGATAGGAGGCGACGGCTGAAGCTGCAGACACACGGGCAACAGGAGGCACACTGGCACAGCGGCTACCGGAACAGCGCTCCGGACTACTGGAGTAACTGGCCCCGCGGCTAAAAGTAGCGGCAGACGAGCAACGGACCCACGGGCGACTGGCACAGATGGCTACGACTGGGCTACCGGAGCAACTCCCCGGACTACAGGTGCTGCTGGCGACACGACGGCAACCTCCGTTCAACCTCCCCCAAACAGTACCACCCCCCCTGACACACACCCCCTGCTTCACCCCTAGCTCCACTCCCCCTTCACCCTCCCTTAGTACCACTCCGACGGCTCCAACAGGTCCACCCCCCCTCAGCGGCAGCTGCAGCACAGGGAGACGGAGGAGGAGGAGGAGCAGGGAACGGCACACAGAAGCTGCACCCCCATACCCCCCACCCCCAAACCCTAATCCAGGAGAACGGGCAGAAGGAGGGGTGGGGCGCCTTCAGAAGCACGGGGGACAGCGGGGAGGACAGGGGCAGCGAAGAACGGGCCGCCCACGGGCGTAGTTGAGCGAATGATCTCAAAGCTGTTCCTATGGCAATATAACTGATTTAAATACCTGATTGTGGAAAAAAATGGTGTTATAGAAACAACGAGAGGAAGAAACGGTGACAAGTTGCGTATTGTCCTATCATTGCACAGTTTCAGGCCATCGAACGTACAAACAAGCGTCAAGTGCTGCGTAGTTGTGCAAATGAGCTCAAACTAGTTCCTATGGCAAGGTAATTGATTAAACTACCTGAATTTGTGAACAGATGGTCCCCAAATAACCAGACGATGAAAAGGTGACAGGTAGCGTACTGTTCTATCCTTGCACAGCTTGAGGGTATGGAACACACAAGCAAGCGTCAAGTGCTTCGTAGTTATGCGGATGAGCTCAAGCTGGTCTCTAAATTCTGATGATTGATTTACCTACCTGAATCTGTGAACAAATGGCACTTCAAAAAACAAGATGACGAAACGGTGACAGGATACGTACTGTCCTATCGTTGACAGTTGTAAGCCATCAACCTGTCAAACAAGCGTCGTGTGCTGCGTAGTTGTGTAAACGATCTCTAACCAGTTCCTACGGCAAGGTAATTGATTGAACTATCTGAATGTGTGAACAAATGGTGCCCAAAAAAAAAAACGGATGATGAAATGGTGACGTGTTGCGTATAGTCACATCCTTGTACAGTTTCAGAGCATCGAACGCACAAACAAGCCTTGTGTGCAGCGTAGATGTGCGAATGAGCTCCGTGGTAAAGACAGTAAGACCGACTGGTTGAAGACCTACCTATTCAAGACGAATTTGGCGGGACTGAATGAGAAACAAATAAGATATGATTGTTTGTTCGTGGGGGCTTTCAGTGGGAAACGCGATGCTCAGTGGTGGACTGACACCTTGTCGAAGCGCAAGTATAGTGCGCCAATGGAAAAGCGTGGATGATTACTGTCACACACTTGCCAATAAGTAGGGTACAGTAGGAGAAAACAAAGACATAGTGCACATTTGATACCATACCACATTAGTAACATAAGAAGCATACCATATTACAACATTGTATCAAAACGAAACATGTGTAGAATATTTGTACTAGAAACTAACGGAGCCTTAATTATGAAATACTTCACAAATCTGCTAAACCATAACAAAAAGTGGTCCATCCGATGCCGATTAAATGATTGGTAAGCGTTATGAAGTATCAAGAACATCAAAACCTGCATTTCACAATGATGGTGTTTTCAAACCTACCACATACGTGATCTATATAAACCATAAATTGATGTACAATGTGAGGGTCCAACTGTACAACTCTACGATTTAGGACTTTCGCAGTTATAAATGACATATTACAAACGAGCGGCTGATGTGGTCGATATAGTGGCGGAAATGGGTTCGAGAAGTGGCGCGCGCAGTCTGCCGTAAACAACAGTTTGCCCCAGCTCCCCAGCCCTCTCGAACCACTGACGCGCACGTCAGAATGCGTCGGCCAAGTAAACTATCCACCTTGGTCAATATCGGCCAGTAACAACACCCCCCCAACTTCCCCCTTCCTCCCGCTTTCCGAGGTCTAAAAAAAAATGCGGATTTCACCCGCTTCGTGCCATTCGTGCCAGTAAACTGCCAACCCTAGACCAACACCCCACATCCCGTAAATGGCCAATTACGAGGCCAGTTTTGAACCCACAAAAAAACTAAGTCCTCGTCTCTCTGTTTTGGGCGGATTGCAATTTTTCTGATGTGCAACCAGGGGAAAGCTCAACACCACACGACGAAACGGAGAGGATTACTCGGGAGCATGCTCAAAGCCGGAATTTGGCGGAATTGGAAAAACATATAGATGCTGGCTAAATTCAGAGGGAAGAGCAGGAAGAGGAGGGTAGAGGAGGAGGAGGGAGGAACGAGGACAGGAAAGGGGCATGTTACCTCCGAGGTGCCATGAGTCATGCATGGCACGCCGCAGTGCGTCACCCACATTCAATCGCATCGCACGCCTTCCCATCCGCACGCACATTCCATCTTTCGCGTTGCATGCCTATGTTATCTTCTATACATCCCATGTGTCAAGCCATTTGGTTGGCCCCATGTACGAGGTGATGATGTAGTACAGTCCCTGACTACGAGAGTCACCTCGTGCTGTCAATGCACTATTGTTTATGCTACTACTCGCTCCACCTCGTACGAAACAGGCGCATAATCAATCGCAAGTGCACAAGAATCAATGCCGTGGCAGCGCGCCTCCCATAGTACTAACGCCTTCAGCCCTTCGGTACACCTAACCTCGATCGCCGCTAATAGTTACTGCCGCACTAAGCCCGCCGTGCTGGCATCATGCAGCATATCAAGCAGGACGGACGGAATCCAGCATTGGGGTCGTCGCTCGTACCATCTCAACGCAATGACACCTCTAGGAAGTTGTGGTCGTCGAAATTCGATTAGTGCAATGCGACTTTGTCTGAGATCAGGGTTACACATGACGCGGTTTCATATGATTGAGTCTATGTTGAATGCACGTTACTGCATGTTATCCTAACGTCCTTCCTAGTGCTCGTGCTATTTATGCGTGCATTGTTTGCATGAGCATATGTCATTATGCATGGCTGTTGGATATTATCATCTCTGTGTTTTTCTCCAAGCTTAAATGCTTGATCATGTAGGAGAAATCCAACGCTTTCCAACGATACCAAGATCGCCTTATTCCGACCAAGATCGCCCAAGTTACAAGATTTCGAAGACTTGGATTTCTTATTACCTTTCTGGGGTTAATTCTAATTTGGGTGATTATTTGGACATGACTATAAGGGATCTTTAGTTGGGTGGTTAGGAAGGCAGCTCTGATTTTTGGATTGGGGTGGCTAGAAGTTTCTAGCAGAGGTTGCAAATGTTGCAATACATAGGCAAGAACCAACTAAATTGAATTTTGCATGTGACACCTCAAGGACCTCATGATGAGGGTTGCATCCTTGCAGCTAGGAAGGTTCATACCATCCTTCCCTAGCTCTCGGAAAACCCCTTCCCTCTCATGGCTCTCTTGGAGGCCCCAACTCCAACCATCATTATGTGTGAATGCTTGTACATCATACACTGTTCTAGTCACGCGGCTGCTGGACGTTTTCAAGTCGTTCTCACTCTATATACTATCTTAACGGCTGATTCAAATTGGAGATGGTAGCTAAGATTAAGACGCATAATCCTACCTGGCGGATTTGCGTTTTCTTGAGAATTGAATGTGCACTTAGTTCTCGAAATGACGGATCATGAACAACAAGTGGTATCAGAGCGGATAGTCGACTTTGAGACGATGAATCGTTATCAATTTTTGACCAATGTTGACGAGCGAGACCAGTTTCCAGTAGCTCTACTCGCGTTGGCGGTCGAATCGCATTCTAGTTTTGTATAATTGAATATTCTGGCAGAATTATCTCCAAATGATTTCTCAACTTTCCACGGTTCAAAAGGCCTCAATATGACTGGTACGGACTTCAGATGTGCTAATGGCGAGACGGGTAGAGGAAGAGAGGCAAGAGAGCAAGGGGGAGTTTTTGGTGGTGGAGTAGGGACTCACCAACCAGCCAACTATACGCTACCTACGTCTACTACACCATCTCCAACAACCGTGGATCCCATGAAGGCGTTCTCTATTGAGAAATTGATGGGGGGGAACTAGGAGCACTGGAGCTTCCGCATGAGGCTAATGTACACCCAATACAAGCTATTGGATCTGGTGGAGGGGAAGGAGAAGATGCCGGAGGCCGCGGAGTTGAAGGGAGCGTGGATGAAGCGGTCATTCGACGCGTACATGCTCATGGTGCAAGCGGTTGGCAGACGACAACTTGACCATACCAAGGACCTCTTGGGTGATCCAGAGTATGGCCCCAAGGCTTGGAGGAAGCTTCTGGATGTACACTCACCGCCACACGCTTCGGCATTGTGCTACTCGAGCGGCGGCTGCGCGACATCAAGTTCATTGATAGAGAGCCGATGCAGCCCATTTTGGATGAGATGCGCGACATCTTCACGAAGCTCTAAGGCGGCGGTGTGGTGTACCCTGAGCTCGTGCAATGCGTGGAGATCATGATAAGGTTGCCGGAGTCGTGGTCTGCCCTTGCGATCAACCTTAACTCAGAACAATCCCAATGGAGCGTGGATTACATCCAGGCGCGCATTCTAGAGGAGAACTTGCGGCGCCAGAGTGTGGAGTGCTCAGAGACAGGGGCTGGCTTTGGAGTTGGAGCTGGGGAGAGTGGCTTCAAGAAGAAGTGGAAGGGCAAGAACAATGACAACTCTAAGGATGAATGCGGTAAAAACCAAGGAGAGATGTGCTTCTACTGCAAGAAGCGGTCATTGTTGGAAGAGGTGCTACCAACAACCTAAAGATTGGACCCCGCCTTTATCAAGCAACCAACATGGTGGCAAGAAGAGTGGAGGAGTCATGGGAGCTAGTGGAGAGGAGAAGGATGGGGAGAAAGGCGGCAAATCTGAGGAGCGGAAGGCCGGGTTCTTCTTCTTCGTGAATGAAGGCGCAACCGACCCCGCCATGGCTGCCAAGGTTCTCCTTCACCCTCTCACCCATTGGGTGATTGACTCCGGAAGCTCGTGGCATATGACTCCTCGCACCGACCTACTTGATGATATTCAGCCCGCACCTATCTCTACAGTTACATCCGCGACGGACGCCAAGGCCAAGGTCATGGGCATGGGATGCGCCAAGTTCATGGGAGCGGATGGAGAGCTCGTGGGGCTGAAGAACGTGCTGTGGGTGCCGGACTTGTACGCAAACCTGATTTCTACCGGCCAGTTGGGAAATGCGGGTGTGAACACCGAGACGATTTGCTCGGAGCGTTATCGTGCCTACAACGACAAGCGGCTGATTTGGGACATGCAACGGAAGGGAGATGTCCACAAGCGCATATGGCAGATCCCGGTCCTCCCTTGGCGGAAATTGGGCAACGCGACAGCCGGAGCATAAATGGAGTAGAGCGTCACCAAGGAGGAGCAGCAAGGTGTCCAAGAGAGGAGCTGATTGGAGGAGGTGCGGTGGTGAAGGCGTCGGCTACCTTGGGCCAAGCGAATTGGGAGACTTGCCATCGGCGGCTCGCACATGTGGCTGTTCCTACATTGGAGGTGATGCACAAGGAGTAGTGTGTGTGGGGGCTGCAACTGCAACAAGATTGTGCTTCCGTTGGCAGCTGCGAGGCGTGCATGCAAAATAAGTTTGCGCGGTTCCCGTTTCCACATGCGGAGGGATCAGCGAAGGCGCCATTGGAGGTGGTGCACATGGACCTGGTGGGTCCTATGAGGACTGAGGGGACTGGGGGAGAGCCGTACTTTCTCACCATGGTGGACGAATCGAGCCGTTTCACGTGGGCACATCCATTGTCCAAAAGAGCGACGCTGTAGGAGCAATCAAGGAGGATTGGTTGCCGATGGTGGAGCGGCAGTCAATGCGGTTGGTGAAGGTGCTGAAGAGTGACCGTGGTGGAGAGTTCCTTGGAGCAGAATTCACCAAGTTTCTCAAGAGGAACGGCATTCGACACTAGCTGACCTGCCCAAACAACGCAGCAGAATGGCATTGCTGAGCGTGCCAACTGGACCATTGGCGAAATGGCTAAGACCATGTTGGGGGCTGCTGGGATGCCCTACAAGTTCTGGCCTGATGACGTTCACCATGTCATCACGGTCAAGAACAGGGTCTTGACACATGTAGGCAACAAGCATTGGGTGCAGTATGAGCGTTGGCTTGGGAAGAAGCCATCCATTGACATGCTGCGGGTGTGGGGCTGCATGGGGCATATGATGGTGCCTAAGGAGCGGAGGCACAAGCTTGAAGTGGCTGCTGTGTGGGCTGTCGAAATGGCTCTGGACTCAAAGGGGTGGCTGATGTGGGACCCCAGGAGCAAGATGACGATGGTCAGTCGTGACGTCAAGTTTGTGGACGACGTCATGTACAAGGACTGGCGCCAGTAGCAGCAGGTGCAAATTGGCTAGCGCCTGCAAGAGATTGAGCGGTCTGTAGTGGAGGAGGTTCAGCTGCATATTGACGAGCTCCATGGGTCAGAGTTGACCAGTGACTACCGTGGCAGTGATGAGCAGCAAAATGCTGGTCCTGAGGCAGAGGAGGGGTTGGAGGATAAGTTGGCACATGTGGACTCACTATCTCAGCCCGTACCTACCGCATCAGCCAAGGTCACAAAGAGGAGTGTGCAGAGAGAAGTTTACTACACATTGCAGATTGCAACCGGTAAGAAGACCGTGGCATCGCAACCTTTGCTGAAGTACAGCCGTTTGGGAGGACCTAAGCAAGGTGCTATGGCGGTTCAGGCAGATGAGGGAGAAGACGAGGAGATGGCCTTCTGTTTCTTCACTCCTCTGCCTAGAGAACCTGCCACATTGGAATGTTGGGTGCAAATTCACTTTGCACGACATCCTGCCGTCTGTTTGTACGAGTATGCGTGTGTGCGAATGCATTTGGGTGTGAATGGAATGTTCGTGTGTTTGTTTGCTTTCGCAATTTTCGCTCGAAGCATTTGCAGGTACTCGCGCATTGTGCGCTTCGGCACAACATTGTACGCGCTATGAACAGTACAAGCAGAAAGGACGAGCTCGCAAAGGAACCCAAGATGGAAGCTTTGCGGTTCGGTTGAATTGATTGCGCAGATTCATTTCTATCCAACTCGAAATTGCACTGTTTTGTTTGGTTGACTATAGTGTAGCAGGGCAGGCACTATAGGGGTACAATTTAGGTGAAGGTTGGATATTGGTTGTCTGTATCTGCATGCTACAGGGCCAGGGGAAACCAGCGGAACCAGCATTTGGCTGGTTGGGCAAAGACAAAACAGGTTCTGTTTTTTAGGACCTGAACCTGGTTGTTGTTTTCCCAGGTTGGAAAAACAGAACCAGAGGTTGTTTACCAACCTACCACCTGCTGTTTTGTCCAGCCAGGTTGGTTCTGTTGCTTGGAATTATTTGGGATCATCCTTGGTTGTTCCCAGGTTGATTCCCAAGGTCCTTGCTAGCTAGAACTATTTATTCCTTCTCTGTTTGTACATGGATATGTTGGTGTAAGGGCCTAATAAACTCAAGCTATTAAGACTTAATCAAACTTAAAACCTCTCCTCGGGGTCACCTCCAAGGGTCCTTGGGTGCCTCCAAGGGACCTCATAATGAGGGTTGTATCCTTGCTATTAGGAAGGTTCATACCATCCTTCCCGCACTCTTGGAGAACCCCTTCCCTCTCATGGTTCTCTTGGAGACCCCAACTCCAACCATCCTTATGTCTGAATGCTTGTACTTCCTACACTATTCTAATCATGTGGTCGCTGGACGTTTTCCAGTCGTTCTCACTCTACAGACTATCTTAACGAGTGATTCAAATTGGAGATCGTATGTAAGACTAAGACGCATAATCCTACCGAGCAGATTTGCATTTAGTTGACGATTTTCAATTTGTACAATGTTCTCGAAGTGATAGATCCTGAACAACAGTCTAAACGTACACGGTGCTCGTTGTCAAACGTGCGAAACCCTCTTATGAACATAGCTATTCATTACTGAGTCTGCTCCTAGGGCGTACAGCCCAGAGCAATTCAGGGTCGGCCTACACTTCGGCCCGAACCACTACCGAGTCGTCCTGCACCAATCGCAACACATCCAACCCATCCACGTCCTGAGGTCCTTGCGTAGCACGGTTTCGACCCTGTAAATGTTTTTCCCATCCTTCATTCTGTACTTCACATCCTTTTATAAAGTCTTCCACGCACTCTGTTTAGTACAAATCATAACAGTTGGTATCAGAGCTACTTTCTTAGCTTCCCTGCTTTTTAGAGTGTATTACCCCTCGGAAAGGGGGGGGGTGGGGAGGGGGGGGGGGGGGGGGGGGGGGGGGGACAGGGAAGGATGCCATGGTGACAGGAGCAGCGTAGTAGCCGGCCAGGAGAACGGGTAGTTGCTCCTAGTGGCCATAAATTTCACAGGCGCTCCCGTGGCACCGACGGATCTTTGCTCTCGATGGTCGATATGGACCGTGGCCTCCCTTCCCCCTGGGTGGTGGGCAGCTGTGGCTGTTGCACATTGATTACGTAAGTTAATGCGCTTGCTTCGTCAATTTCGGTGCTGATTTCATGTAGCAGCTGACGTCGGCAGGATCGTCGTCAATAAACGACCAAAATTGTCGGAAGAATTCTGTGGTGCGAGTTGTGTCGGCAGGTGGTCAACAACTGCGCGCGATAAAATCGGAACATCTGCGTGCGGCAAGTGACATTGGTGCGTCTTCGTCACGTTGCGCACAAGCTGTTGGACGTCTTCAGCAAGTGACATGCGGGGCGTCACTGTGCGCGAAGATTTCGGAATAGCAACACGTGGAAATGATTTCTGGTAGTGCAGCCAGGCGCAAGGTGATTTGCATCAGAAAAACCGACAGCGAGGAGAGGCGGCGTGACGACTGCTCAAAGAAAGCGGAGGTCTACCGTTGTCCCGCTCGGGTGCAGCACGGTTGCTGCAGAAGGGTGCGTCGTGGGCGTTTTTCGGCAGACCGGCACAGTGTGGGACGGAACCTGTTCTTCAAGCCACCGAAAAGTTTGGAAAATTTGACTACGACCCGACTGTTCCGTCTTGGATGACTACTGTTTCAGGCACAAGGATAATCGGCGAAAATTTCGGAGTAATAGTGGCAGCCGATTCTGCACTTCAGGCGGCACAGTTCCCTCCAGCTAGAGGTACCTACGTTTGCAGACAGCCCAGTACACCACAGAACAACGATTTGGCACAGCGTCTAGACCCGCGAATTTCGGGGGTTCTACCGGCTACAATAAACGGAGTTGCGACAAATACGGGTTCCGGCTTCAGGAGGCGATAAAACGACCTATGGAGAAGACTTTTTGCTGAGGTCGGGTTTCACGGCTAAGCGGCGGTAGCAGATCGAGCTCCCTAACAGCCAAAGTCTTACAAGAGCTCACATACCTTACACCAGGTACCTCAAATGCATTATAAGACCTATTGGTCCTGGACGAATAAAGTGGGGCCCTGTGTTTAGCCCTTGTGCTGGTTTGAAATCCGCGGGTATTGCGCTGGTTCGACAGCTGGGCGAAAAAAGAAAAAGTTCAATGAACAGTGTTTTGGCCCCGACAAAACTGGACCATCGGCAACATTTCTCCGGCCGAAAAAGTCGGTGTTGAAGAAGTTGTAGCAGCTGGCGGGGTTTCTACTGATTCAACGGTCTACCCGACGAAGGTGGCAGCGAAGATGGAGTTCCCGAAGCTGTGGAGTTTTTAATGCGATAGGCACAGTGGACAGCAAAGCGGCCGGGCGGAAGTTTGATACGATAAACTCACCCCAACTACGATTGCGTTCGCGCCTTCATCGAACGCCAGAAAAATCGCGTGCACTATGGAGTTATACTTCAACCGACAAATGCGGCTGCTGCGTGAACGGTGGCCCACCGATATTGTCGGGGGGTGAAACGCAAAAAAAAAAACGGTGAAAGACGGGTGAATGTCTGCTCGTCTGAAGAGTTGCGGTGTACTTCGAAGTCATCTGGGGAAGTTTTACGGCGAGAACTGCGGTGTTGGTGCAGGCTAGGTTCCGTAAAATTCGGTCCCGATAGACCCAAAGTTCTGGGTCCCACACGAGAGAGCGCCTTCTTTTGGTGGATTGCTAGTGTGGTTGACCACAGGCGATGAAAATGACGATGGGTGGGCACGCTAGATACATCGGTTCTTTCAGAGGACAACGTCCAAGCGACCGAGAATTACGTTGTTTTACGACTGCGACATTTGCTGGTGCGACGAGCAGTTCCGAGAATGAGTTTTAACGGAGTCAGCGGGGTCGCTGATAGTATCCGTGCCAACGGCAGAGTTGCAGCAGTGTTTGATTAAGCGCAGAAGGCATTCGTCGTTAAAAGTGTAGTAGTACAACTCGGAAGCTGTTGGGGGGCACTAATGACAACACGAGGAAAATTTTTGCTACAAAAGGGGAGAGAGGCGACAGCTGTTTTTCGCCCCTGCCCGGGAGGGTTTGGCGAGTGAGGGCAATGCTGACAGTGAAGTTGACTTCATCTGCAGTCAAGTTCAACTTTGAAAAAAATGTTTGCACGGTCAGGGGAAGGAGCAGCAGCTGTTTCTCGCCTCTGCCAGAGAGTTTCCGAAGAATCACGACAAATGCATTGGCAAGCCATGACAAGGTTGCCGGGGGTGCGGACATCATCATACATGAGTTCGAGTTTTGATAGCTCTTGGAGAACCCCTTCCCTCTCATGGTTCTCAAATTTATGATTGGGCCTGGAAAATGCAACTATATTTCCGTCAGATTGGTTTGCTGAAACCACTGATTGGGGAGGAGCCTAGACCGAGTGACCCTACGCTGCAGGAAGATTAGGACGAGCGCTCCTCAGCTGGCTACTATTTGATGTCGCAGAGTTTGGAGCTGAACCAGCGTTACCACGTCATGCATCTGCTGCTGGAGGTTGAGTGCGGTCCGAAAGCGTGACCGTGTTGAAGGAGCTGCACGCCCCAACCTCCGTTGTTGCAACGTTGATGCTGGAGAGAGAGCTGTCCGCGTTGCGCCTGAGCGAGGGAGAGCCGGTGCAACCTGTCCTGGACAAGATGCGCGACCTCTACGCGAAGTTGGCGACCGCGGGAATCACCTACCCGGAGCAGACCAAGTGCTTGAAGATGCTCTCGCTGCTGCCGGAATCGTGGTTTCAATTCACGAGCGGATTGAGCCTGCCGCAAAACCAGAGCTCGTGGACACTCGAGTTGGTGCAGACAAAGATTCTGGAGGACGACTTCCGTCGCCACCAACTGAGGGGTGGAGACGACGGCAGCAGCGGCTACGGGATGCAAGGAAGCCGACGTGGTAGAGGACGTGGCTTCGGTGGTGCTGGACGCGGTGCAAAGAAGGATGACGACTCCAACGACCAACAAGGAGGTACCGGTTGGGGGCGCGGTGCGAAATCTGGACGTGGGGGCAAGTTGGGTGCTGGTGGCAAAATGAAAGGGAGTTGCTGGTATTGTGAGAAGGAGGGGCACCCCTGGTGTTTGTGCTATAAGAAACCCGATGGATGGACACCCCAGAATCGTCACCAGAATGGCGGCGCGCGGAAGAACCAGAAAAACGGCGCGAGCATGGTCGCCGATTCGTCCGACAACAACCCGAAGAGCAACGGCGGTGCGGAGAAGAAGAAGGAGCGCACCGCGGGCCAGTTCTTCCATATTGGAGAGCAGGGGGAGCAAGGAGACACCTCTGCCAAGGTTGGAGCAGAGCTGCACCCCCTGAATTATTGGGTGTTGGACACGGGCGCTGCTTGGACGATGACACCGCGCAAGGACCTGCTGCACGACGTACGCGCTGCACCGATTAATGAGGTATGCTCTGCCTCTGGAGACGCGCTGAAGGTGGCTGGTGCGGGACGAGCTGCGTTTAAGGGAGCGGATGGCAAGCCGGTGGTGCTGCACGACGTTCTCCTCGTTCCTGATCTCAAGGCAAACCTCATCTCCCTCCGGAAGCTTGGCAAGGCTGGGGTGAGCACTAGCACGGATGGGGCATGCACTTACAAGGGGCAGCTGGGCAATCGGGTGCTTTGGGATCTGCACGAGACCAAAAACGTGTACAGATCCATGTGGCAGCTGCCAGCGTTGGCGTGGCACAGTGGGGGGGAGTCTGGAGAGGGGTCTGCATCCCAGGGGGAGTGCAACGCCGTTGGAGGGGTTGGTGTGAAAGTGTCGGCCAGATCTGGGGAGACGGATTGGGCAATGGCACACCGACGCTTGGGGCATGTAGCAATGCCTTTGCTGAAGCAGCTGGAGAAGGATGGGGCTGTCAAGGGTCTGAAGCTGAACGGACAGCCACCTGATGAGAATTGTGAAATCTGTTTGCTCTCAAAGTTTACCCGGGTCCCCTTCCATTGTGTGGCTGGCAGGAGCAAGAAGCCGTTGGAGCTGGTCCACATGGACTTGGTTGGGCCACTGCCGGTTCATGGGCACAAGGGGGAGCGGTACTTTTTGACCATAGTGGATGATTGGGGCAGGCTTATGTGGGCATATCCGCTGAAGCAGAAGGACCACGCTGCCTCTACGATACGGGAAGATTGGCTGCCATTCGTGGAGAAGCAAGCGGAGTGTGTGGTGAAGCGGATTAGGACAGACCGGGGTGGTGAGTTCCTTGGAGCTGAGATGACGGCCTGGCTCAAGAAGCAGGGCATCCAGAGGGAGCTGACCACGGCTTACACCCCACAGTCTAACGGTGTAGCAGAATGGGCGAACCGGACAATTCTGGAGACAGCTAGGGCGCTGCTCATAGAATCTGGGCTGGGCAACTTGATGTGGCCCCATGCTGTTCGGCACGCTACCGTCGCTAGGAACAGGGTACTCACAAACGTTGGGGATGACTCGTGGGTGCCGTTGGAGAGGTGACTTAGGAGGAAGCCGCCAGTGGACATGCTGAGGGTGTTCGATTGCATGGCTGTCGCTCACGTCTCCAAGACCTACCGCAGTAAGTTGGGGGCAAGTGCAATCTGGTGTGTGCATTTGGGGCTGGCTGCTGAGAGCAAGGGATGGCTGCTGTGGGAACCATCCAAGGGTGTGTTGTTTGACAGCAGGGATGTGAAGTTTGTTGAGGGCATGATGTATGGGAGCTGGGAGAAACAGCCGGAGGCTAGGGTGTCCCAGCAGATGGAGCAGATCACCATGCAGCTGGACCTGACTCCTAGTGTGTGGGAGGAGGGAGAGGAGGCAACTGCAGAGGGTGGTGATGGAGAGAAGGTGCAGGAGGCACCTGCTGGTGGAGGTGATGGTGTGGAGACTAGTGGTAGCACTAGTTGAGCTGCTGGATCCGAGCGAGGAGAGCAGCAGCAGGGGAAAACTAAGAAGCCGAAGGGTGTCGTTATGAAGGGACAAGAGACACCTGTCTCTAGGCCAGGACATACCCGTATAGCTACTAAGAAGCTGACTGCAGGAGCTGATGTAGTAGAACAGCAGCTTGGTACCAAGAAGGCATTGCTGATTGTACCGCATGGCTATGACCCGGATGAGGAGGATGAACCTGCCTACTGTTTTCTTGCCCCTGCACCAGAGGAACCAGCTAGTATGGAGGAGGCATTAGCTGGACCAGATAGGGAGAAGTGGCTGGTTTCTAGGGATGCTGAGTACCAGAGCTTGCTAGAGGATGTGATATCGGATCTGGTGGTGCTGCCCGATGGGAAGAAGGCTGTACAGTGCAACTGGGTGCTAAGGATAAAGACCGATGACAAGGGACAGGTCACCATCTACAAGAGTAGGCTGGTGGCTAAGGGGTTTATGCAGAAGGAGAAGCAGGACTTCAATGAGATTTTTACTCCCTCTGCCAAACCCCCTACCCTCCGTGTCTTGTTGGCAGATGCAGCCGTTAGTGGGAAATTCATCATCCAGATGGATATATCAACAGCATTTCTCAATGGGATTTTAGAGGAGGATGTGTACATGACGCAGCCGCCTGGGTATAAGGATGGTACGGGCAGGGTGTGCAAGCTGAAAAAATCCATCTACGGCTTGAAGCAGGCGCCACGATGCTGGTAGCTGTTTTAGAGGAGATGGGATTTAGAACCAGGAGCTATGATGAGAGCCTCTTGTTCAAGAAGGAGGGGGAGAAGCTGGTGCTGTTTCTGGTCTACGTGGACGACATTTTTCTCTTTAGCAGCAGCATGAAGGAGATCCAGAATGTGCAGCAGCAGCTGATGGAGAACTTCAAGTGCAAGAACCTTGGGGAGGTAAAGTACTACCCCGGGATGCACATAGAGAGGGATCTAGATCACAGGTGGTTGAAGCTGCACCAGGAGAAGTTCATCAAGGAGCTGGGGGAGAAGTATGGGATTGAGAATGAGCACAAGGTTGCAACTCCCCTGCCAGCAGAATTCAAGCTTGTGAAGGCTGCAGAGGATGAAGGGGTTGAAGCCGAGGAGCAGCAGCAATTTCAGTCTTTGGTGGGTAGCCTCTTGTATGCAGCAGTTCACACGAGGCCCGACATCTCTTTCTCGAATGGGCAGCTGGCTAGGGTGGTGCAGAATCCATCAGAGGAGCAGGTGGATGCAGCTGAGCGTTTGGTGAAGTATCTGAACTCTCACCCAAGCATTGGAGTTCAATACTCCGCATCTACACAGGTGAAGCAGAAAGGGGTTGAGGTGCTGAAAGAGAAGGGGGAGCGACTTGGAGAAGGCAAGCTGTTTCTCACTTGCTTTACTGATGCTACGTGGGCTTCTAAGAAGGAGGATTTCTAATCTGTGGGAGGATATATCTGTGTAGTTGGGGGAGGCCCTGTTAGATGGAGGTCCAAGAAGCAGACGGAGATGGCACTTTCTTCCGTGGAGTCAGAGTACATGGCAATGTTTCACGAGGTGAGGGAGGTGATTTGGCTGAGGAGGCTGTTAGCGGAGATTGGCCAGGAGCAGAAGATTGCTACGCCGCTATTTTGTAATAGCAAGGGGGCTCTTGGGATGGCCAGTAACGCTGTGCTTCATGGGTTGAACAAGTACATGCGTCTCAAATGGCACTGGCTGCGTAAGGAGGTGAAGAAAGGGACGGTTAAGACTCACCAGCAGCCAGCAGACTTTCTCACCAAGAGGCTTGCGGCTGAGCCGTATTGGCGTTATATGCGTATGAGTGGAATGAGCATGAATTAGCATGGAATGATGGGGATGCAGCCGGCAGGCTGAGGGGGAGTGTGTTGGGTGCAAATTCCCATTGCACGGCATCCTGTCGTCTGTTTGTACGAGTGTGCGTGTGCAAATGCATTTGGGTGTGAGTGGAATATTCGTATGTTTGATGCTTTCGCAATTTTTCCTTGAACCATTTGCAGGTACTCGCGCATTGTGCGCTTCGGCACAACATTGTACGCGCTATGAATTGTACAAGCAGAAAGGACGAGCTCGCAAAGGAACCCAAGATGGAAGCTTTGCGGTTCGGCTTACCTGATTGCGCAGATTCAGTTCTATCCAACTCGAAATTGTATTGTTTTGTTTGGTTGACTATATTGTAGCAGGGCAGGCACTATAGAGGTACAATTTGGTGAAGGTTGGATGTTGTTTAAATGTATCTGCATGCTACAGGGCCAAGGAAAACCAGCGGAACCAGCATTTGGCTGGTTGGGCAAAGACAAAACAGGTTCTGTTTTTCATGACCTGAACCTGGTTGTTGTTTTCCCAGGTTGGAAAAACAGAACCAGAGGTTGTTTGCCAACCTACCACTTGCTGTTTTGTCCAGCCAGGTTGGTTCTATTGCTTGGAATTATTTGGGATTATCCTTGGTTGTTCCCAGGTTGATTCCCTAGGTCCTTGCTAGTCAGAACTATTTATTCCTTCTCTGTTTGTACCTGGATATAGTCTATTTGATTCAAGCGAATTCCTCCCTTCCTGAATTTCGCTTCTAAGCGGTGCGACGACGGAATGCTACGCAAGTCAACGCTAGTCTGCTAGCACTCCAACGCTAGGCAAATGCTGTCCGAGCCATAACTCCGTAATGGCAGAACTTTTCGGGAGGCAACTTGGCTTATTTTTAAGCTCTTGGAGCGAGCTTCGAGATAGGAATTTCTCAGCTTAATCCGATCGACGGTCTGCACGATACGCTGCGCGACGTACAAGGTACTCTTGTTATTTTGGCTAAGTCATTCTTGACTCCTCTCTCTACAAACTCGGACCCGAGGATAGGGGCTGGTCTTGTACCAGGCACCCAAGGACCCTTGGAGGTGACCCCGAGGAGAGGTTTTAAGTTTGATTAAGTCTTAATAGCTTGAGTTTATTGGGCCGTCACACCAACACCATCCAGCTGCCAATCCTCCAGCTTGTGGCTGTAACTCCAGCTGGCTCGGGCATTCAACCTGCAAGGTAACAAACATGCACTCGAACACGAAACAAAGTAGCGCCTTCCAGCTGTCACACATCTCCCCCCCTTCCTGCTGCCCTCTGCCCGACGTGTCATCCGGCCATGCGCCCACCTCTCACCCTTGGCCCGTTTCCCCTTTCTTCGGTATTCACTCTCTTGCCGCTCTGTACAAATATATAGCATATAGACTCGCTTACCATTCACCTTATCTCGCGACATACTCCACCGTTATCCCTCCTCCTCTTGTTTCTCCCCTCAGCGGCGCAGCAGCTGACTAATCCACCGTTATCCCCCTCCTCTTGTTTCTCCCCTCAGCGGCGCAGCAGCAGACTACTCCACCGTTGTCCCTCCGCCTCTTATTTCTCCTGTCAGCGGCGCAGCAGTAGACTAATCCACCGTTATCCCTCCTCCTCTTGTTTCTCCCCCCAACGGCTCAGCAGCCGACTACTTCATCCCTATTCCTCCTCCTCATGTGTCTCCCCCCAACAGCTCAACAGCTAACTTCTTCGCCCATGTTCCTCCTCTTCTTATATCTCCCCACATCGACTCCGTGGCTGACTATCTTGCCCCAATTCATCCTCCTCTTTTGTCTCCCAACATCTACTCCGTTGATATCCCCTCCCCCTAATGGCGCCTATTTTTGCCCTTACCTCTCCCCCTCTGCGCCTCCGCCCTCGTCCTCCCTCTACCGTACCTCCTCTCCTACCCTTGCCTTCCCTACTCTCAGCCCCCTTTGCTGCCCCTTCCTCCCCTTGCACCTCTCCTACTTGCCGCTGGACCTCCCCTCTTCTCCACCCCTCTGCTTGGATTCCGCTGTCCCATCAGCGTCGCCGCTTTTCTGCCGCTGTAACCTCTGGTATTGGTTATTTGGCCTCTGTCTTCGGTGTCACCATGCCATCTCAAGATAGCATTCTCGGTGCTTCTCCACTTTCGGACCCTCGCTTTGCCGTTCCATTTTCTCCACCCCTTCAAAGTACCGCTTCTCACTCTCCCAGCCCTACGGCTGCTATTGTCACACTTCCTCGCACCTTAGATTTTGTCCTTGACAGTGCTGCCACTGACTCTGTCTTTCATGATGCTGGTGTCCTTCGCAATTTTCCTCGTCCCCTTTCTATTGATGGGGCTGGGGAGACAATGACCATGATCTGCACTGGCACTTCCTCTCTTCCTTGTCCTGCCTCTCCCTCTGGCACTGTTACTGGCCTTTATGTTCCCTCTTGCCGTCATAACCTCCTATCCCTCCCTGCCCTCCAACGCCTAGGTGTGCGAGCGCTCTTCCCCGCAGATAAACTCTAGTGTGATCTTTATTA
This sequence comes from Closterium sp. Naga37s-1, assembly GCA_947471745.1. NCBI lineage: Eukaryota > Viridiplantae > Streptophyta > Zygnematophyceae > Desmidiales > Closteriaceae > Closterium > Closterium sp. Naga37s-1. Next base: position 357,525 of record CANJKZ010000929.1, on the reverse strand, counting down.
TCACGACCGGCACCTCGCTCGTTTCACCCTTTCTCTATTACTCGCCTCTACACCCTTCGTGTTCCGATCCCCTCTTCTCTCCATCACATTTCCTCTTCTTCTGCCCCTCCTGTCTCCTCTTGCGACTATCGCTCTCTCACCCAACCTACCCTTCTTCTCCAACATCACCTTGGTCACAACAAAGCTCCTTTATGATTTCCCTCCCTCTCTCCCGCCCCTTCCCCCCTCTCCCACTCCTCTATGCACCCCTTGTGTTCAAGCCAAACTCTCTCAATCTCCTCATCCTTCCTCCCCTTTTGCCTCCCCCAAACCTCTTGATCTTGTGCATATGGACCTCTGGGGTCCCTCTCCCATTGGCTCTCGTCAGGGTCATCGTTATTTTCTCCTTCTTGTTGATAACCACTCTCGCTTTGCCACTGTCTATCTCCTTCATGCCAAATCTGACGCCCCTTCCCTCATCATTCGCTGGGCTGAGCAAACGCGCCTTCGCTTTGGCCGTCCTGTCGCACGCCTCCAATCTGAAGGTGGTGGCAAGTTCTTTATCCACTCTCTCTCTTCTTCCTGCTCCTCTCATGGCATTCACCAATCCTCCACCCTTCTGCATTCTCTTGAACAGAATGGTGTTGCCGAGCGTCGTATTCGCACTCTTGTGAAGATCACCCGCTGTCTCCTTGCTCATTCATTTGCTCCATATTCACTTTGGAGCTACTCTCTTGTTCATGCCACTCTTCTTTCCAACCTTCGCCCTCATCCCCTTCGCCCTTCCATTACACCCTTCCAGCTCTGGACTGGCCGCCAGCCCTCCGCCCGCCCTCTTCGGGTGTGGGGATGCGTCGCTCATGTCGTCATCAATCCCGCTGATTGAGCACGTCACGATGGGAAGCTCGCTCCCAAGACACAGCTCTGTGCGTTCATTGGCATGAAAACTGACTGTCCTGGCTATCTTTTCTATGATCCCTCCTCTCAGCAGCTCATTTGTAGCCAGGATGTTATCTTTGATGAGACTCGTTCTCCATTCCTCACCCCCCTTCCCACCCCTCCTCCTCCCATTCTTCATTGGTCTAACTTTTACCCGCTGCCCTCTGCTGCTCCCTCTCCTTCTCCACTTCCTCCTCTCCCCGCTCCGCCTCCCCTCCCTGCTCCCTCCACCCCCCCTTCTGCTGTCATCTCCGGTACCTCTCCTCCTTCCTCTTCCTCTTCTGCTCCCATGCCCTCTCCTTCACACCATCCTTCTCCTCTCTCTCCTTTCGCTCCTGCTCCCCCACCCCCTTCGTCACCACCTCCTTCTGCTACCCTCCTTTTTGCTCCGGCTCCCCCACCTTCTCCGCGTCTCACCCGCTCCATGACCCATGCAATGTCCAATTTTAAACACTCTGCTCTTTTTACTCGTCTCTCTCCCTCTCAATACATTGATCTTTGCGAGGATCGATTTGAAGAGCTATTCTATGTTCATCCCGTTTCACCCCTCCTCTATGTCACCATTGGCGACTTCTCCAATTCTCCCATTCTTCTTTCCATTGACACTGCCGCTATTCCCACCCGTCAGACCTATTCTGAGGCAGTTTCTGGCTTTCATGCAACTGAGTAGATAGCTGCCATCATTGCCTAGTGTGAGGCATTCAGCAGGACTCACTCTTACGTTGACTCTGTCCCCCCCCCCTGGCGCCACCATTGTAAGAAACAAATGGGTCTTTCATGTCAAACAGCTGCCTGGGGAGCTCCCTGTCTTCAAAGCCCGTTACTGCGCCAAAGGCTTCATCCAACATGAAGGCATTGACTACTTTGCTGTTTATTCTCCAACTGCCCGTCTCCCCACTCTTCGCCTCCTTGATCTAGGCGCCCGCTGGGATTGAGAAATTCACTCTATGCACGTCTCCAATGCCTTTATCCCGGGCGAGCTTGAACGCATTTTTCTTCAGCGCCCCGCTGGCTAACCTCGCCCATTCCCTCCAGGCACGGTCTGAGAGTTGAAGGCCCTGTGAACGGTCTTAAGCAGGCCCGGTGCGAGTGGCATGCCAAGCTCGCTTCCACTTTTCACTCTCTTGGCTTCTCGACCTCCTCTTCCGACCCCAGTCTCTTCATTTGCACTTCCCCCCACGGGCTTTACATTCTTGCCTACATCGATAACTTGGAGCTCCTTGCTAAAGATTCTGCCGACCTGCCGCTGTCAAGCAGGCTCTTCAGGCGCGACTCCTATGCAAGGATCTTGGCGAGCTTCGTCATTACCTCGGTATGGAGATCCGTCGTGATCCTGCTGCATGCACCATTTCTCTCTCTCAAACTTTCTACATCCACTCCATTCTTGAGCGCTTTGAAATGTCGCAGGCCAAGCCAGTTTCCACTCCTCTTCCCGCTAACCATCAGCTTACTGCCCCTGCCGTTCCCGCTCCCTCCTCAGATTTACGACCCTATCCTGAGCTCGTTGGGTCCCTCATGTATGCTATGATGTGCCCTCGCCCCAATCTTGCTTACCCCCTCAGTGTCCTCTCTCGTTCTGCTGGCCTTGGTCGCCACACTGACGTTCACCGGGCGGCTGTCAAGCGCGTTCTCCGCTATCTCCGCGCTACCTCCGATCTTGCACTCACTCTAGGTGGCTCTTCTCCCCCTGTTCTTTCTGGTTATATAATGATTCCTCCTATGCTGAGTTTTGCCTTGATTGCCGCTCCTCTCAGGGTTTTGGTTTTACTCTTGGCAGTGGCCTCATCAGCTGGAGCTCCACTCGTTTATCCTCTGTCTGCCTTTCCACATGCAACGCTGAGTTGTACGCAGGCACACTGGCGGCTCAGGAGGCTCGCTGGCTCTCGTTTCTTCTTGCTGAGCTTGGTCACTCTCAGCCCTCTGTGACGCTCTCCTGTGACAATGCGAGCATTATTCGCCTCACATAAAATCCCGTCTATTACGCTCGCAACAAACACATTGAGGTCCGCTACTATTTCGTGCGCGAGCTGGTGCACTCTGGCTTCCTCTGCCTTCTCAAGGTGGCTGCTACTGCCAACCTTGCTGATATTTTCACCAAGGCTCTCCTTCGTGTGCCACACCATTTCTACGTGCGCGCACTTGGGCTCACTCGTCTTGCCATTTCTGGGGGTGTTCCGATTCGCTGGGTGATTTGTTCCAGAGATTTCCCTAGCCTGGGGGTGTGTTGGAGTAGGCTAGAGCTCGCTCTGGCATTTATCATGGTGTTCTTTTTTATTTTGCCATGTTTAGAGCGAGTTACACTTTCGGTTCAGTTTAGGTTCATTTCTTCGTTTCTAGCACAAACCGAACACACCCTAAGATCAAGTAGGGTTTCCTATATTTGTACCTCGACACTCTTGTTACTTAACCACTTCAACCTTTCTCTCTAGCCATGGCTCCTAGCACTATCTATACACAATTTACGCGCACAAGTGCGCGCACTACTATGATAGTAATTAGTCGCTCGTAGAGGCTGTCAGGCTCTCAGACTGGTGTAATGTGCAGCAAGTAACACCAGGATACCTCTACCAGATAATTAGACTCTAGAATGTCGGAATCAAGCCAGCAATGTGACGGAAGCCTCTGACGCCACAAAAAACAGGGTTGAAATTCAGAGCGCATTCGGCTGGAATTCTGTCAGACTCTCAGAAATCTGGGTTCTTCCATCAGAAATCAGACCACCGGATCGATGGTGTTTCCAACTGATTTCCAGTCAGATTTCCGTCGGACTAGTACCAATTGTTTTCCAATGGCTTGCTCTCAGAAATTCGACAGTTTTTCGAGCTGGTCGCGCTTCGGGCGAAACTGATTGCCCCAACAATAAATATAATAAGAAATCTACTGTAGATACAATACACTATTTAGTGCAATATTAGATTGGTATGCATGAAATAATAATATTATTACTTTTTATTATTTCCCAGAAATATTATAGCAATATACATTTAACAAAATTCAAAAAGCGGAACGAATATCAGATAATTCTTGGGGTGCTGTAGTATAATTCTTCTGTATGCAAGGATTGCCGTGTTTTACATAATAATCATTAAAATTGCAGTACATTGAATATAATCTGACAGATCGTGCCAATAACTCAAGGTAGTATTTTAAAGAATAGCACAGAACAAATTTTAACAAAACAGATAGGCAAGGTAGCACCTACTAGTACACGGAATAACATGCAGACTTTGCCGCTGCAGCAGGAGCACAACAGATTGCCATGGTAGCTCTTGCAGCTGCAGTAGCAGAACGGAAAGCAAGGAGAACATTGAAGCACGTTAAAAAAATAGTTGTACAAGTCACGTGGACATACTTACGTGCAATGGCATTACTTCGTATCTCGGGTACAGCTTGAAATGATGGTTTGCAAAATCGGCATACAATATACAAGTAAGTCGACAGTTTACAATGAGAATGTTCAGGGCAAAAAGGCATCTGAAACATAGAAGAGAAACAACAATCGCGCCAGTCGTATTGCCGATCTTTCGACAATTCCTCAGTTCTGCATCAGTAAAAAAAAACAGCGCCGAAGAGGTGAGTAAAAGCGCTACGTAAAATCGATGACTTGAACATACAACAAAACTACGTACTAAGAGCGTACACTTGGGCAAAATCTGTGAAGTAATGGACGTGAATAGTGGTGAGGAGAGGCAAGAGACGCCAGTTACGAAGCGTATGGACGATGAAAAGTGACGAAGTGAGAAAAAATGAATGGGGAAGTGAAGATAGGGAGCTCTGAAAGAGGGCGGGGGGAGAGGATGTTGAACATGGTGCGCCAGCCGCTTTTGCTCTTGCCCCGTCAGCAGAACAGGTTGGCTTGCGCAGTCGCGCTGGCTGTTGCTTTTGCTGGGGGGGTTGTGCCGTTGCGGGAAGGTAAGTTGCTTCTGCACAGCACTGGAGGTTGCAGATGCGCTGGAGATTGCAGGTGCGCTGCTGGCATTAGCAGCAGCTGCGCAGTTGGCAGTTGTACAATTGCGCAGCCCCACTTTTTTGCAGTCCAGCGCAACTGCGCTAGGTGTGGCACAATTGCGCTGGATTGAAACAACGCTTAATAGTACGGAGCGCTGGGCAACAGAACGCTGGGTGTACAGCGCGCTATGGTATGGTACACCCAGCGCAGTTGCGCTGCTGTAACAAAGGACCAATCACAGCAATATATATCACCAACAAGCTAAGTCAAGTAAACTTACACCAATTACAGAACGCCTAACCAATGACGTGTATGGAATTGACGTGGCCCGTCGTAACTCTCCGTTGCTTCCAAATTGTAAACAGTAAAGACGACACAATAAGTCATACCGATACAAACCTTTCTCAGATTTTTTAATCTTTCTTTTTCCCAGAAATATTACAAATTCTTATGAATAAACCCGGTTTTACCCTTCACAACCATTTTCAGCCAGAGCCTTAACCTATTTCACTTTGATTGCTGCAAGGTTCTTCCTACACAATATAAAAATAGTGTCTTGCTCACAAAAAAATATGTTATATAAGAAATTAAGATAGTATTTATTAGTTTGTTAAAATATTAATTTTGTTAGCCACTATTTCCTTTGAGCATACATTCTTGAGGTATTTGTAGTACCTTTGGTCACCGATTATACTACAGGTTCTAACATCAATAGTATGACAGGCAATTATATTGTATATGCATGGTCAATGTTTATGGGTGATAATTCAGCATATGTTCAGGTCCACCATATAATGCCTGTTGAGTGCTATAACGTTATGCGGAAGAGCTTGAACTGGAACTACAAACAAAGCTTAGCAACACTTAACATCATTTGCAGCCCTTCAAGTGTGACAGCTTGTCACCTCCTAGCCAAGGGCATAATAAAAACGCAAGTGAGTAGTTAGTTATGCCTTACTCATGCTTGTAGAACAAGTAACTGGTCGAGCAGAGATTCGGCAGCACGAAGGTAATATTTCTACTCTCGTCAATACGAAGTAGTAGAATGCAAACGCAAATGCATTGGGTTAATTTTGACAAGTATAAGCATACATTTATATAGATTCTTTGCACATGCAAGGGCAAGCAAAACAATTGTTTAACCAGCTCGCAGAATTTTGCCACGCTGTACTTGAAAACGGTTGTACAACTCCTTGAGCATTTGGCTATATCCTCCTCTTGTTGAAAAACTGTCTTCAAACTGTACTTGTAAAAGTTGCCCCTGGTGACTCAAATGTGTGCACTCATGAGACCCGCATATTGCTCGAATGTAGCTCAAATGTCTTCAATCGAGCTCACAGTTGTATAACGGTTTTTACAGTTGAAAAAACGGAGTAACCGATTTGCACCTGTGTCGAAATGATTCCGCAAAGCGAAATGACTTTCGCGAGAAATTTCCCGTCCCGTGAGTCAACTCGGGAAACAGTTTTTCAACCATAAATTATGAGCACCCTTCGGAATCCCGCAGCACCCACTCGAAACACACGCGCACCCCTCAGGTGCGCAATCGTGCACGACCAGACAAATTGGTCGTGCTGTACTGCGCGTGGGCAGGGCGATCATTCGCCCTGTCTTGTTGCGATCGTGGGTCCTGCCACGCTCGCAACAGTGCGCGAGCATACGCTCGGGCCCTCAGGGCCCATACGCGAAATCAGGACCACACGCGCGGTCAAGATTTCGCGTGCTTGACTAGCGCGAAAGTCAAAAGCACTTGATCAGTCAAAGCATCGAGCCCCACAGAAACGCCCCACGGTACACCACCCGCCCGCATGAGGCACGCATGAAACATGAGAAACTAATAGGACTTTCATGGAACGCTCATTTGAGGCTCATTGGAGCTTCATAAGAGCTTTCATTTGAGCTTTCGTGAGAGCTTTATTTGAGCGCGTTATGGGAGCCTCATTCGAGTGCTTCATGAGAGCTTCATTTGAGCGCATCATGTGAGCCTCATTTGAGCGCTTCATGAGAACAGTGAACACGAAACTGAAAATGCACAAACACAAAATGCAATTACAAATAAAAACGAAACACACAAAATGAAAAGACGAGTGCGCACAGAACACACACAAAATGCGTACACACAAAATGCAAAATGAAATACACATCTCTCATGCCACAAATTACATTCAAACAAAACCCCATTTTCCATTACCGTTGGCGAGTAGGTGGTAGGTTGCCGTGCAAACTATGTATTGCACTCAACACTGCCCAGGTCATTGAAACGATACCACATATCACTCAGGTATATCCTGTCAGAATCCCAGCCACTAAAAACTTGGATAAAAGGGCTTGTTTGTGTAGCGAGTGAGTGCGCCCATACCCCCCAGGCCAACGTGCTTGTAACCCTTCCCTAGGATCAATCGGGGATCACTAGTGGACTTCTGACACCCTCCCGCACTGGGATGCCCGAAGTGCACACACCGAGATTCGAATCCGAGACCTTCGCTCTGATACCATGTCAGAATCTCAGCCACTAACAACTGGGATAAAAGGGCTTGTTTGTGTAACGGGTGAGTGCGACCATACCCCAATCGGGAATCACCAGTGGACTTCTGACATATCCTTGCACAACTAAGCACGTGCCGATCAAGCTTATCCTAGCACAGTTTCCCTGCTCAATTATTTGAAACGACATATCCTGCGTACGAGATTCTGCGAATGACACCAAATCTGTGTAACATGCTTGCCAACATAGTATCAGAGCGGAACGATTAAGAGAAATCTTGTTTACAATAAAAAAATCGGATATCGATACGGCACCATATGTCAAATGGTTCTATCCTGACACAGTTTTCCTACCTCAACTATTTAAAATATCACATCTTCTTACCACGTGTTGCGAATTACACCAAATCTGCGCTTTATGTTTCTCAATATAGTATTTGTAACAAATATCAAAAGATATCACATTCTAAATGACAAAAGATGTCGATACGACACCACTTGTCGAACAGGTATATCCTTGCACTAGTTTTGCTTGCTCAAATGTTAAAAACACCTTACCATCTTACCACATTATGCGAAAGACACCAAATATGTGCCTGATGTTTGTCAACATAGTATATGTATCAATTGTTAAGAAATATCTCATTCTATATAACAAACGGATATCGATACGACACAACATGTAACCTAGCATGACGACTTTCAGCGTTGCACAAAGGCGGCTTGCCAACTTTGCACCATCCCGTCCTGCAAGCACCACAGTCACAGGTGAACATCTGCGCACATGTGCGGCGCCTACCAAGTAGGTGCAGGTCTGCTTGAGAGGTATTCGCGTGCATGTCATGCACCTGATGCACATTGCGTAGAGCCAGGTCGTAGAGTACGTTATGCTCGTCCCGAAGGTCGACTTTCGCCAAACCGTAATGTACATAAGTCCGGATAAGGGTATGCTTTGATACATGGTGCCATTTCACGTCTACAGAGAGAAAGAGAGAGAAAGAAAGAGAGAGAGAGAGAGAGATAGAGAGAGTAAGAGAGAGTGTGTGTGTGTGTGAGAGAGAGAGAGAGAGAGAGCGAGAGATAAAGAGAGTGAGAGAGAGTGAGTGAGTGAGAGAGAGAGAGTGTGTATGTGAGGGTGAGACAGAGAGAGCGAGAGAGAGTGAGTGAGAGAGAGAGAGAGAGAGAGATGCTAAAGATTATCCCTACATTAAACTTGTTGACGGGCAATGGCCCTGCCCTCGCTTAGGTGAAGCCAACTTCGCAGTCGGATGCGCGGGAGGTGCAACGGACTGCGAGCAGAAGTTGACGTCGACCGCGCGCAGAAGTTAATACTGTCTGTCCGCAGAGCTCGACGTCGACTTAGCCAGGTAGGTCGACGAAGTTGTCTGGTCGATGAGGTTCCGCGTAGGTGTTGGTCAAACAGATCTTGCTCGAGTAATGCGATCGACATCGCCACAGAGGATGCTGGTCCACGAATCCGCAGAGGATGCTGGTCGACGACCTTGTAGAGAGATATTGGTCGTCGAGTCCCATTGAGAAGCGTGGGTTGACGGGCTTTGCTCGATGAGCTTGTCTGCGAGACCGTTCTCGACGGTAAATTGCTGGCGAAACCGTCGACACATGTTCTACCAGGCACCTGCAAAGTAGGTGCGCGCGTGTGCACTGTTGTCATCTTCAGGTGCAACGCTGGACGGCCGCCTTGCTGCAGCGTTGGCACGCCGTCGACTTGCAGCGTTGGCAAACTGCCTTTCTGCAGCACTAAAGTGGTGCGGATTTTGCTGTGCTGGAAGCGGTCGACCTTGCTCCGCAGATACGGCACCATGCTACGCACATGCCTATATTTGCACAGTTTTCTCTGCTCAATAATTAAAAATCCCATATCTTCTTGATGCGTGCGGCGCGGCACCGAATCTGTCCAGCATGCTTGCCAATATAATAATTATCTGAATGATCTCTTATACTGGGAAACAGATATCAATACGGCACGACATGTCGCAGAGGCCTATCCTTGCACCGTTTTTCCTGCTCAATTGTTTGAAACATTATGCCTTCTTACCACATGCTGGGATTGACACCAAATAAGTCTAGAATGATTGTTATTATAGTAAATCTGGATGATCAAGCGGAACCTTGTTTAACATAACAAACGGATGTTGATACGGCACCACGTATCGAACATGCCTCTCGTTGCATAGTCTTCCCTGATAAAACGTTTAAAACACCATATATTCTTACCACGTGCCGTGAATGGGACGAAATATGCCCAGCATGCTTGCCATTATAAATAAAGTCTGAATGATAAAAAAAAAAATCATTATTTAAATCGGTGAACAAACGTCGATACAGAACGACGTTGCGCACATGCTTATACTTGCACAGTTTATCCCGCTCAATTGTTTGGAATACCATATCTTCGTACCACGTGCAGTGAATGCCACCAAATTTATACGACATGCTTGCAAATATAGTATATGTATAAATGATCAACAGGAACCTCATATAAGATACCAAACGGATGTTGAAACAATACCACGTGTTGAACAGGCCTATCCTTGCACAGGTTTCCCTGCTCAATTATTTAAAACATCATATCCTTTTACCACGTGCTGCGAATGGCTCCAAACCTGTCCAGCATACTTGGTAAGTGGTGAATCTTTTCAATCAGTTCAAGGATAGGCACAGCTGGTAAGTGGTGAATCTTTTGTGCGCGCATTTGTTTTTGTACGGATAAAAAAATTATGGATTTCTCTAATGTGATTTAATATTGTCGTCGACAATTATTAATATCATTAGGTTGTTTTGTATAATAATAAGCCTGAAATATACATCAAAATGATATTCCTACTTGTCTACTTTAGCTCTCAGACATGAGGTATTTATGACAAAAATCTATATTTATATATACGTCTTAGGCTTAGAAATATACAGAAAGTCTCGAGTGTCTGCATTTCAAATATATCACTTTTGCACTGTTCTTTGCCTCGCCGCCCACCACTGCATTCCCATCGAAAATCAGGAAATTCTGTTCATTCTTAACGCGACTCGGATGTAGCTTAACATTTCGGTCAATCACACCCTGGCTCACGGAATTCCGCACGGAAGCCAACGGATTTCCATCAGAAATCAGTTGGAAATCCGAGAGAGCCAAAAATATTGAATGCCACTGTGAATGACCCTCGGAACCTCCAAAGGCTGAACCGGATTTTTTGTGATGGAATTGAACCCTACTCTGCCACTCCTCTTCAAACCGATAGTACTAACTTCGGCTCCAAACCAACCGCCTCCTTTTACAAAAGTATTACTCGCGCGAACACTTCATGCTTCATTTCGTTCTTCTCCCTCCTTCTTTCAGGTGCTGTGCTTCAGGCCAAGCGCTTGATGTCTGCACCGTGCTTTGTCAAGCGGAACGAGCTATCGTCACAACTGGGCAAAACACGACTGTACACTGTGCTGTGCAAGCACAGCCATAGTCGACTCGTTTGCCTAATGAGATAATAGCCCACTGCTACAGGGCAAAGGCAAACTCGCCACAAGAAAGTTGAATAGCCCGATCAGACAGCTTGTCCCTTGTGCATAGAAACAGTACGCTGTGCCCCCAATCTAGTTTTGATCGCAGCCGTCGATTACACAGCTTATTAGGAGTTGTGTTCGTGGGTTGATTTCGAAGCGGTCAATTGTTGTTGACTTGCTTTTGTATCACTAAGTAGTCAACGAACGACAGTGGCCAACCCAAAATTGTTTTCGAAATGGTTTGGGGAACTGTACTACCAAGGTTTGAAGTACAGTACGGTGTGTCTACACCTGATGCTCGATTGAGTCACCCATGGTTGCCTTGTGAAGAGGGCGCTTAAGTGATTCTTGCATTTTGCATAGGTTTCGTGAATTCGCAGCTAGCAAAAAAGGATTCGCTCGTGCTTATAGCATAGTTGTAACTTATCCAATGACATTTTAAGTTCGGTCTCTCTGTTGCAAATACGCGTGCAGGGGTTGAGCATCGTATATATGTGCGTTAAATGCTGTACGAACCATGCTTGCCGAACCTACCCAAATGTAGACTTGGTACAGCAAGCAATGAATTGAGGTTTTGATGGACAATTTGGTTCAGCGAGCCGCATCCCTAATTTGTGCTTCGTGCTTAGGGCGTGTAACTTTTTTTTTTTCCCCGTGTGGACAGCTGCTTGTGCAGAATTTTGTAGGAAATTTTGTACGTTGTCGAATCGGATACAGGACAGAATGATTTATCCTAAAAATGACCACACAAGCAGCCGTCTTTACTAAACAAACTGCAACAAGCCCTAAGCACGAAGCACGAATTAGGGATGCGGCTCGCTGAACCAAATGCTCCATCAAAGCCTCAATTCCCACCCACTGGGTGGAATCGAGTTGGAACCAGGACGGCCAGGTTTACTGGGTCACCCCAAGAAAGTTTGGGCCAAACCCCGCCCCCCAGGTTACCCCATAGCTTACCCCGTGGCAGGTGACCCCAGGATCCTTGTCTAGGTGACCTAAGGGTAACATCGGCAACAGCCACTTCGCGTGGTGACCCCGAGGTTACCCATGTTAGAAACATGTAGTTTGCACTTCTGATGTATTGAAACACTGAATTGCAAGCAAGGTGAACTACAGCAAAGCAAGAGCGAGTCAATCAAAGAGGTTGACAAAAATACAACAGCAAGAGGTTCAGAGGAGGTAAAAAATCAGCGACCTTTGACTCGCTAAAGGCAACGCGACAGCAAGGACACATAACTGACTCGATATTGAGCAGTTACCCGAGTCATCACTGTATCGAACCGCAACAGCAGTTACAGTAAGTTAAATCTGTCGTATTCCTTGTAATCATATAAAAGCTTGTATCTCTTTGTTATAATTAACTCATCTTGTTCTCACATACTAGTGCAAGGTGGTTCTCATCTTGTTCTCTTTGTACGCTTTCACTAATACGTCAATACTCTGAGTCTTTAGTCTTGAAAACAATCTCAGACCTACATAGTATAAGAGCTATCAGGACAAAAGACAAATCTGTTTAAACTCCTACAACAACAGAAGGCATGGCTACACAGAAAGAGAGAAGTTCGTCTACTGAATTTCCTAGTCAGAATCTTACTCCACCACCAGCCTTTGGACTACAGACAGAGAAGGGCACAACCCAAGGACCAGCAGCTGAGCCTACTGAAACTCTAGGAAGTCAAGCTACGGCTTCGACCCAAGCATGATGGAGAAATTCTGCTCCTTCAAGTCGTTCTACGAGCAACATCAACAAGCAGCACTTGCACAGTCAAACCAACAATGACAACAACAATGGCGTTACTCCCATGAGTCTCGACGGCTCATCCTTTGCACGATGAAATCTTTAGCCTACCTTTTTACCATACGATCCCCAACGCGGCTCTGTCAGATTCATGCCAAATCAGCTTCCACATGGACAAGAAACTAAAACTCTGGACGGACTTCAGCTGCAGTCGCAGTTCGCACACGTTCTGAAACTACAAACGTCAACACCATTCGACGGCAAAGACTTTTATACCTGGTCTTTTGAGTTCGAGCTGATGATGGAGGGCGCTCAAATTCTTGGCTTCTTTGACAGTTCCCTGCCATACCCAACACACGGGATGCAGTACGACAAGCAGCAGTACACGTATCAGTCACTCATGCAACCGATAGTGTTAATCAGAGTCGTCTTGTGGCACAGTTGACAACGGTACAATGGCATTTATCAATCGCTACCGTGGTCTGCGCGATAGACTCCTTCGATGTGGCGGGTCAATATCCAAAGAAGCGTTTGTTACTGTTGTTATCACTGGTCTCGGTCTTCAGTGGCGCTCCACCCGAGCCATCCTCCGAGCTCATGGAAAAATCTCCAAAGCATCCCTCTGCACCGAAATCGACGCTGAGCAACAAGACATGGACCTGTACGAAGAACGTCACAAGAAGAAGGCATCAGTACTGGAGTTTGCATTTCACACTTAGCAGCGCAACAACAACAACAACTGACAACACGAGCATCAAGCACGAAGATACGTACCACTGTTCTGTCACCTCTGCAAAACGTCAGGACACTCTCGCGTTCACTGCCCGAATACAGCAATCAACACCATCACCACGCCAGCTTCGACCTTCAAGAAGCCAAATGGCCTCCACACAACAGCACCCTTCCAACCAAGCGTCGTCCTCAACGACAACATCACAACCTGCAAGAGGAACAAGAAATATCATAAGCTGCATGACAAGAACAATGGACTCCTGTATGACTGGTTCACCACCGACCTACTCACCCGAAAAACAACTCGACGAAAGTACACCTCGTGGCAAATCACTGGAGCCGAATCCGATGTACGCAGCTATCGCCCAAAGCGAACCATCCGGGAAAGACACCTGGTTCTTGGATAGCAGCTGCGGACAACATATGTGCTCATTGGGACGCTTTATTCAATGGAAACAACGTCTTAACCGAAAAGTCTTGATCACCGTTGCCAACAATCAGAACCTGCGCACATGACGACAAGGGGTAGTTCAACTGCAATCCCACGAGACTAACGTTATCCTGCAGATGTCAAAAGTTTTGATTGTACAAGTTACTCTGTGTCGGTCAACTCATGGCGAAAGGAATTCATCTTGAAGCCGACAGCACCACTCAGGAGTTCAAGTTGTACAACGGGAAGGATGGACTCTACATCGGGAAGGCAGTCCTAAAGAACAACGTCTTTGTCCTCGACTTCGTTCCAGACCAAGGCACTGCTGACAGCGACGCAATTGTTAACTTCACCACCTGGTCGCACCCACCAGATCTCGACCCTGACTTCAGCCCCGGAGGATTCTGGTACTCGCACACCATACCTGCTGGTGAGTCTTGATGTAGATCGGATTCACCGTCCCCCTCTTCACCTCCTTACGCAGCCAGTGCCACTTGATACGCATGTGCTTATTGAGCCCATGAAGCACAGCGTTCCTGGCCATCCCAAGAGCCCCCTTGCTATCACAGAACAGCGGCGTAGCAACCTTCTGCTCCTGGCCAATCTCCTCTAACAACCTCCTCAGCCAAATCACCTCCTTCACCCCATGGAACATCGCCATGTACTCTGATTCCACAGAAGAGAGTGCTGTCTCCGTCTGCTTCTTTGACCTCCAACTAACAGGTCCTCCCCCAACTACACAGATGTATCCTCCCACAGATGAGGAATCCTCCTTCTCAGAGGCCCACGTAGCATCAGTAAAGCAAGTGAGAAAGAGCTTGCCTTCTCCAAGCCGCTCCCCCTTCTCTTTCAGCACCTCAACCCCTTTCTGCTTCACCTGTGCAGATGCGGAGTATTGAACTCCAATGCTTGGGTGAGAGTTCAGATACTTCACCACACGCTCAGCTGCATCCACCTGCTCCTCTGATAGATTCTGCACCACCCTAGCCAGCTGCCCAACCGAGAAAGAGATGTCGGGCCTTGTGTGAACTGCTGCATACAAGAGGCTGCCCACCAAGGACTGAAATTGCTGCTGCTCCTCGGCTTCAACCCTTTCATCCTCTGCAGCTTTCACAAGCTTGAATTCTGCTGGCAGGGGAGTTGCAACTTTGCGCTCATTCTCAATCCCATACTTCTCCCCCAGCTCTTTGATGAACTTCTCCTGGTGCAGCTTCAACCACCTGTGATCCAGATCCCTCTCCACGTGCATCCCCAGGTAGTACTTTACCTCCCCAAGGTTCTTGCACTTGAAGTTCTCCATCAGCTGCTGCTGCACATTCTGGATCTCCTTCATGCTGCTGCTAAAGAGAAGAATGTCGTCCACAAAGACCAGAAACAGCACCAGCTTCTCCCCCTCCCCCTTGAGAAAGAGGCTCTCATCACAGCTGCTGGTCCTGAATCTCATCTCCTCTAAAACAGCTGCCAAATTCTGGTACCAGCAGCGTGGCGCCTGCTTCAAGCCGTAGATGGACTTTTTCAGCTTGCACACCCTGCCCGTACCATCCTCATACCCAGGCGGCTGCGTCATGTACACATCCTCCTCTAAAATCCCATTGAGGAATGCCGTTGATATATCCATCTGAATGATGAATTTCCCACTAACGGTTGCATCTGCCAACAAGACACGGAGGGTAGGGGGTTTGGCAGTGGGAGCAAAGATCTCATTGAAGTCCCGCTTCTCAATCTGCATAAACCCCTTAGCCACCGGCCTACTCTTGTAGATGGTGACCTGTCCCTTGTCATCGGTCTTGATCCTTAGCAGACCGTCGATCGGATTAAGCTGAGAATTTCCTATATCGAAGCTCTCTCCAAGAGCTTTAAAATGAACCAAGTTGCCTCGCGAAAAGTTTTGCCATTACGAAGTTATGGCTCGGACAGCGTTTGCCTAGCATTGGAGTGCTAGCGTACTAGCATTGACTCGGGTAGCATTCCGCCGTCGCACCGCGTAGAAACGAAATTCCAGCAAGGAAGGAATTCGCTTGAATCAATTTCACTATATTCAGGTACAAAAAGAGAAGGAATAAATAGCTCTAGCTAGCAAGGACCTTGGGAATCAACCTGGGAACAACCAAGGATGATCCCAAATAATTCCAAGCAGCAGAACCAACCTGGCTGGACAAAACAGCAGGTGGTAGGTTGGTAAACAACCTCTGGTTCTGTTTTTCCAACCTGGGAAAACAACCAGGTTCAGGTCCTAAAAACAGAACCTGTTTTGTGTTTGCCCAACCAGCCAAATGCTGGTTCCGCTGGTTTCGCCTGGCCCTGTAGCATGCAGATACAGACAAACAACATCCAACCTTCATCTAAATTGTACCCCTATAGTGCCTGCCCTGCTACACTATAGTCAACCAAACAAAACAGTACAATTTCGAGTTGGATAGAACTGAAGCTCGTCCTGTCTGCTTCTACTGTTCATAGCGCGTATAATGTTGTGCCAAAGCGCACATTGCGCGAGTACCTGCAAATGCATCAAGCGAAAATTGCAAAGGCATACAAACACACGAACATTCCATTCACACCCAAATGCATTCGCACACGCATACTCGTACAAACAGACGGCATGATGTCGTGCAATGTGAATTTGCACCCAACACACTCCCCCTCAGCCTGCCGGCTGCATCCCCATCATTCCATGCTAGTTCATGCTCATTCCACTCATGCGCACACAACGCCAATGAGGCTCATCCGCAAGCCTCTTGGTGAGGAAGTCTGCTGGCTGCTGGTGAGTCTTGATGTAGATCGGATTCACCGTCCCCCTCTTCACCTCCTTACGCAGCCAGTGCCACTTGATACGCATGTGCTTATTGAGCCCATGAAGCACAGCGTTCCTGGCCATCCCAAGAGCCCCCTTGCTATCACAGAACAGCGGCGTAGCAACCTTCTGCTCCTGGCCAATCTCCTCTAACAACCTCCTCAGCCAAATCACCTCCTTCACCCCATGGAACATCGCCATGTACTCTGATTCCACAGAAGAGAGTGCTGTCTCCGTCTGCTTCTTTGACCTCCAACTAACAGGTCCTCCCCCAACTACACAGATGTATCCTCCCACAGATGAGGAATCCTCCTTCTCAGAGGCCCACGTAGCATCAGTAAAGCAAGTGAGAAAGAGCTTGCCTTCTCCAAGCCGCTCCCCCTTCTCTTTCAGCACCTCAACCCCTTTCTGCTTCACCTGTGCAGATGCGGAGTATTGAACTCCAATGCTTGGGTGAGAGTTCAGATACTTCACCACACGCTCAGCTGCATCCACCTGCTCCTCTGATAGATTCTGCACCACCCTAGCCAGCTGCCCAACCGAGAAAGAGATGTCGGGCCTTGTGTGAACTGCTGCATACAAGAGGCTGCCCACCAAGGACTGAAATTGCTGCTGCTCCTCGGCTTCAACCCTTTCATCCTCTGCAGCTTTCACAAGCTTGAATTCTGCTGGCAGGGGAGTTGCAACTTTGCGCTCATTCTCAATCCCATACTTCTCCCCCAGCTCTTTGATGAACTTCTCCTGGTGCAGCTTCAACCACCTGTGATCCAGATCCCTCTCCACGTGCATCCCCATGTAGTACTTTACCTCCCCAAGGTTCTTGCACTTGAAGTTCTCCATCAGCTGCTGCTGCACATTCTGGATCTCCTTCATGCTGCTGCTAAAGAGAAGAATGTCGTCCACAAAGACCAGAAACAGCACCAGCTTCTCCCCCTCCCCCTCGAGAAAGAGGCTCTCATCACAGCTGCTGGTCCTGAATCCCATCTCCTCTAAAACAGCTGCCAAATTCTGGTACCAGCAGCGTGGCACCTGCTTCAAGCCGTAGATGGACTTTTTCAGCTTGCACACCCTGCCCGTACCATCCTCATACCCAGGCGGCTGCGTCATGTACACATCCTCCTCTAAAATCCCATTGAGGAATGCCGTTGATATATCCATCTGAATGATGAATTTCCCACTAACGGTTGCATCTGCCAACAAGACACGGAGGGTAGGGGGTTTGGCAGTGGGAGCAAAGATCTCATTGAAGTCCCGCTTCTCAATCTGCATAAACCCCTTAGCCACCAGCCTACTCTTGTAGATGGTGACCTGTCCCTTGTCATCGGTCTTGATCCTTAGCACCCACTTGCACTGTACGGCTTTCTTCCCTTCGGGCAGCACCACCAGCTCCCATGTCTCATTCTCTAGCAGGCTCTGGTATTCAGCATCCCTAGAAACCAGCCACTTCTCCCTATCTGGTCCAGCTAATGCCTCCTCCATGCTAGCTGGTTCCTCTGGTGCAGGGGCAAGAAAACAGTAGCCAGGTTCATCCTCCTCATCCGAATCATAGCCATGCGGTAGAATCAGCAATGCCTCCTCGGTCCCAAGCTGCTGCTCTGCTACATCAGCTCCTGCAGTCAGCTTCTTAGTAGCCATACGGGTATGTCCTGGCCTGGAGACGGGTGTCTCCTATCCCTTCATAACGACACCCTTCGGCTTCTTAGTTTTCCCCTGCTGCTGCTCTCCCCCCTCAGATCCAGCAGCTCCACTAGTGCTAGTCTCCACATCATTTTCTCCACCAGCAGCTGCCTCCTGTACCTACTTTCCATCACCACCCTCTGCAGCTGCCTCCTCTCCCTCCTCCCACACACTAGGAGTCAGGTCCAGCTGCATGGTGATCTGCTCCATTTGCTGGGACACCCTGGCCTCCGGCTGTTTCTCCCAGCTCCCATACATCATGCCCTCAACAATTTTCACATCCCTGCTGTCAAACAACACACCCTTGGAAGGTTCCCACAGCAGCCATCCCTTGCTCTCAGCAGCCAGCCCCAAATGCACACACCAGATTGCACTTGCCCCCAACTTACTGCGGTAGGTCTTGGGGACGTGGGCGACTGCCATGCAACCGAACACCCTCAGCATGTCCACCGGCGGCTTTCTCCCAAGCCACCTCTCCAACGGCACCGACGAGTCATCCCCAACCTTTGTGAGTACCCTGTTCCTTGCGACGGTAGCGTGCCGAACAGCATGGGGCCACATCAAGTTGCCCAGCCCAGATTCTATGAGCAGCGCCCTAGCTGTCTCCAGAATTGTCCGGTTCCCCCGTTCTGCTACACCGTTAGACTGTGGGGTGTAAGCCGTGGTCAGCTCCCTCTGGATGCCCTGCTTCTTGAGCCAGGCCATCATCTCAGCTCCAAGGAACTCACCACCCCGATCTGTCCTAATCCGCTTCACCACACACTCCGCTTGCTTCTCCACGAATGGCAGCCAATCTTCCCGTATCGGAGAGGCGGCATGGTCCTTTTGCTTCAGCGGATATGCCCACATAAGCCTGCTCCAATCATCCACTATGGTCAGAAAGTACCGCTCCCCTTTGTGTCCCTGAACCGGCAGCGGCCCCACCAAGTCCATGTGGACCAGCTCCAACGGCTTCTTGCTCCTGCCAGCCACACTATGGAAGGGGAAACGGGTAAACTTTGAGAGCAAACAGATTTCACAATTCTCATCAGGTGGCTGTCCGTTCAGCTTCAGACCCTTAACGGCTCCATCTTTCTCCAACTGCTTCAACAAGGGCATTGCCACATGCCCCAAGCGTCGGTGTGCCGTTGCCCAATCCGTCTCCCCAGATCTGGCCGACACTTTCACACCAACCCCTCCAACGGAATTGCATTCCCCCTGGGATGCAGACCCCTCTCCAGCCTGCCCCCCACCATGCTACGCCAACGCCGGCAGCTGCCACATGGATCTGTACACATCCGTGCTCTCGTGCAGCTCCCAAAGCACCCAATTGCCCAGCTGCCCCTTGTAAGTGTGTGCCCCATCCGTGCTAGTGCTCACCCCAGCCTTGCCAAGCTTACGGAGGGAGATGAGGTTGGCCTTGAGTTCAGGAACGAGGAGAACGTCGTGCAGCACCACCGGCTTGCCATCCGCTCCCTTAAACGCAGCTCGTCCCGCACCAGCCACCTTCAGCGCGTGTCCAGAGGCGGAGCACACCTCGTTGATCGGTGCAGCGCGTACTTGGTCCAGCAGGTCCTTGCGCGGCGTCATTGTCCAATCAGCGCCCGTGTCCAACACCCAACAATCCAGGGGGTGCAGCTCTGCTTCAACCTTGGCAGAGGCGTCTCATTGCTCCCCCTGCTCCCCCTGCTCTCCAATATGGAAGAACTGGCCCGCGGTGCGCTCCTTCTTCTTCTCCGCACCGCCGTTGCTCTTCGGGTTGTTGTCGGACGAATCGGCGACCATGCTCGCGCCGTTTTTCTGGTTCCTCCGCGCGCCGCCATCCTGGTGACGATTCTGGGGGGTCCATCCATCGGGTTTCTTATAGCACAAAAACCAGGGGTGCCCCTCCTTCTCACAATACCAGCAACTCCCTTTCATTTTGCCACCAGCACCCGACTTGCCCCCACGTCCAGATTTCGCACCGCGACCCCAACCGGTACCTCCTTGTTGGTCGTTGGAGTCGTCGTCCTTCTTTGCACCGCGTCCAGCACCACCGAAGTCACGTCCTGTGCCACGTCGGCTCCCTTGCATCCCATAGCCGCTGCTGCCGTCGTCTCCACCCCTCAGTTGGCGGCGACGGAAGTCCTCCTCCAGAATCTTTGTCCGTACCCACTCGAGTGTCCACGAGCTCTGGTTCTGCGGCAGGCTTAATCCGCTCGTGAATTGAAGCCACGATTCCGGCAGCAGCGAGAGCATCTTCATGCACTTGGTCTGCTCCGGGTAGGTGATTCCCGCGGTCGCCAACTTCGCGTAGAGGTCGCGCATCTTGTCCAGGACAGGTTGCACCGGCTCTCCCTCGCTCAGGCGCAACGCAGACAGCTCCCGCTCCAGCATCAACGTTGCAACAACGGAGGTCGAGGCGTGCAGCTCCTTCAACACGGTCCACGCCTTCGGACCGCACTCAACCTCCGGCAGCAGGTGCATGACGTGGTGACGCTGGTTTAGCTCCAAACTCTGCAACATCAAATAGTAGCCAGCCGAGGAGCGCTCATCCCAATCTTCCTGCAGCGCGGGGTCACTCGGTCTAGGCTCCTCCCCAATCATTAGTTTCAGCAAGCCGATCTGACGGAAATACAATTGCATTTTCCAGGCCCAATCGTCATAGCCCTCACCATTGAACTTCTCGACGGTGAAGTTTTTCAGCACCTCCTTGACCAGCGAGCCCTGGTTTGTTCGCGCTGAAACACCAGAATCTTGGCTGCCGCTACGATCTTGGGCTGAAGATTCACCAGCTCCCGTCGAGGTGTTGCCCGCCATAGCTACCTATATCGAGGATCACTATAACGCAGCTCTGATACCAGCTTGTTGGTGTAAGGGCCTAATAAACTCAAGCTACTAAGACTTAATCAGACTTAAGACCTCTCCTCGGGGTCACCTCCAAGGGTCCTTGGGTGCCTGGTACAAGACCAGCCCCTATCCTCGAGTCCGAGTTTGTAGAGAGAGGGATCAAGAGGGACTCAGTCAAAACAGCAAGAGTACCTTGAACGTCGCGCAGCGTATCGTGCAGACCTTCGATCGGATTAAGCTGAGAATTTCCTATATCGAAGCTCGCTCCAAGAGCTTTGAAAATGAACGAAGTTGCCTCGCGAAAAGGTCTGCCATTACGAAGCTATGGCTCGGACAGCGTTTGCCTAGCGTTGGAGTGCTAGCGTACTAGCGTTGACTCAGGTAGCATTCCGCCGTCGCACCGCATAGAAACGAAATTCCAGCAAGGAAGGAATCCGCTTGAATCAATTTCACTATATTCAGGTACAAACAGAGAAGGAATAAATAGCTCTAGCTAGCAAGGACCTTGGGAATCAACCTGGGAACAACCAGGGATGATCCCAAATAATTCCAAGCAGCAACACCAACCTGGCTGGACAAAACAGCAGGTGGTAGGTTGGTAAACAACATCTGGTTCTGTTTTTCCAACCTGGGAAAACAACAACCAGGTTCAGGTCCTAAAAACAGAACCTGTTTTGTCTTTGCCCAACCAGCCAAATGCTGGTTCCGCTGGTTTCCCCTGGCCCTGTAACATGCAGATACAGACAAACAACATCCAACCTTCACCTAAATTGTACCCCTATAGTGCCTGCCCTGCTACACTATAGTCAACCAAACAAAACAGTACAATTTCGAGTTGGATAGAACTGAATCTGCACAATCAATTCAACCGAACTGCAAAGCTTCCATCTTGGGTTCCTTTGCGAGCTCGTCCTTTCTGCTTGTACTGTTCATAGCGCGTACAATGTTGTGCCGAAGCGCACAATGCGCGAGTACCTGCAAATGCTTCAAGCGAAAATTGCGAGAGCAAACAAACACACGAACATTCCATTCACACCCAAATGCATTCGCACACGCATACTCGTACAAATAGACGGCAGGATGTCGTGCAAAGTGAATTTGCACCCAACATATTGTTGTCAACTTTCTCTAGTGAAACTCTTGCCAATTCTCCCTGTGAACTAGCAAGCTGTGTGTGCACTAGGAAAACGACTAAGGACCAACGAACGCAGACATCACACGAGCACCCGTGCCTAGCCCGTAGTCTAGCTCCCGTTGTAGTAGTTATCTCCGCATTGTGCGGTGAGCGTGGACGGCACACGAGTTACCTTTCAGTCAGGTCGACGTAGTAGTCATTTACCTTAGTTGCTCGTAGGCCGGCAGCCGTACAGTCACTAACGTGCACGTAGGTGACACCAAGGTGATGGACACCCTGGAGGGATGGCTGGAGGATGCGAGGAGACGCCATGAGGCCCAGGAGTACGGGGTGATACCCTGGGCGGTCGTCGAGGCTGGACTCCGTACCATGTGGGCGACGGAGCATCCCCCTTCTCGACCGGCTTCTCCTCGACCGGTGACCAACGAAGGCGGCGTCGACGTGGGCGTCCACGCCGGAGGTGGCCAAGTCGGCAGCAGTGCGGGAGGCACGTCGAGGCAGAGAGGTGTGATTCACGCTGATGAAGTCGGCGGCGTTCAGGAGCGAGGGAGGCAGTCGTCGGCGGCTGCAGGCTCCTCGCAGGGTGACGTCGGAGGACGTCGAAGCGGATTGTCGCCGATGTCGGCGACCCAGGTGACGGCGGGCGGGATAGCACCGAGCTACGGCTACTTCAAGTTTACGCCGGAAAGGATCTCGGTCACCCCGCCGCTCGTTGGTCGACAGGACATCCTGACCTGGAAGGAAGCCATCGAGCCTCAGCTGGAGATGGCCGGGCTGATCGGCTTCGCCCGAGGGACAGTGGCGACGCCGGAGGAGCATCACGCCGACTTACGAGCGGAGTTTCGCGCCGTGCAGCTGTTGACCTTCACGGTCATCTCGCGGTGCTGCTCGCCGGGCGTGCAGATCGCCTTAAAGTGGTGCCGAGAGTACCTCGACGCCGGCCACCGGGCGTGACACTTCATCGAGTCGACCTACTAAGTCACCAACGACTTGTTCATCGCCCAGCTGGAGGGGCAGCTGACTCACCTGCGTATGGGCGACGAGGAGACGGCGACCGACTACTGCAACCGAGCCCGGCGAATTCTCGCCACCATCAGGATGGCTGGTGCGCAGTACTCGACGGCGTCGTACGTCACCCACGTCATGCAGGGACTCTCGAGCAGCTACAACCTCCTGAAGCGGCTGTCGATGGGGCCGAGCACGAGGACGACGCTCAACGAGGACAACTTGACCTCGTACATCCTGCAGGACGAGGCGATGCAGGAAGCAGAGCGGTCCCAGGAGCTCTTGGCGCACGCGAACTTCGTCGCCCCGGGGAGGCAAGGATGGGCAGCGCGGACAGTCTGGCGGTGGTGGTAGCCGTGGCTGGAAGCCGGCCAAGGAGGTCGACAAGAAGAAGTCGACCAAGGACAGCGGTCGGGGAGGAGGAAGCCGACGTCGGGAGTGCTGGCTGTGCGGCGACCCCGACCATCTCTCTTTCGAGTGCCCCGACCGCAGTGACTCCGACGACGACGCCGCCAAGGGAGGCCGTCGTCCTCATCGTGGAGGAAACAAGCCGCGCAAGGAGAAGCAGTCGACGACGTCGACCTCGGCGAAGGATGCCGACTTCTCTGCAGGCGGCAAGACGCGGAACGACAAGACGGCGTCGTGCTCGCTGGTCAGCGTCGCGGAGCCGACCGTCTCTCTAGCACTGGAGGCCGGAAAGGACTTCCAGGTGGTGGCGGCAGCTGTGCAGGCGAGCCCGGCGGTGGTCCTGCTCGACAGCGGCTGCTCCCATCACCTGATGGGGACGAAGGAAGTCTTCGTCAACCTGCAGCCGAGCTGCTCCATCAAACACGTGCGAGGCTTCAATGGGGCGCTGCAGGATGTCCAGGGCCGCGGCACCGTTGCTCTGCAAGGAGAGGCCGGGAAGCAGGTGCTTATCCCCGACGTGTTGTACGTTCCGGGTGTGCGAGCCAACCTGCTGTCGTCCGGCCAGCTGAAGAAGCACGGCGTGAAACTGCAAGAGGACGGAGACAGAATGCTGCTCGTCTCGGCGGTTGGGGAGGTGCTCGGCCGGGCGACGTACTCCGGGCGGGTCCTCTGCACCGACCTGCGTCCCTGCCCCACGAGGTCGACGTCGGCCACGACGGAGGTTGTGGCCCTGCGAGCGATCGTCTCCAAGACGAAGTCGACGCCGGACAGGATGCACGCGAGACTTGCACACGTCGGCATGGACACCATCAGGAGCTCGGCAAAGAACGAGGTCGCCATTGGGCTGGACCTCAAGTCGGCGACGGGCGCCGACTCACCATGTGTCTCGTGCGTCGGCGGGAAGTTGGCGCGGCACACCTTCTCCGACCAAGGCTCCGACGCCGACGACGTGCTGGCCGTCGTGCACATCGACCTTTGCGGGCCGTTCCGCATGGCTGCCAAGGACAGCAGCCTGTACTTCCTGCTACTGAAGGACCACAAGACTCGCTTCGTGTGGGTGAGGACGGTCGCCAAGAAGTCGGACGTGCTGCTGGAGTTCCAGAGGTGGCTGGTGTTGGTGGAGAGGCAGACGAAGAAGTCGGTGCTGATGTTGCGCTCAGACCGAGGAGGGGAGTTCCCCGGGAAGCGGTTCACCGACTTCGTGGACGGCATGGGGATCGTCCACGACCTGACCTGCCCATACACCCCGCAGCAGAACGGCATGGCGGAGAGAGAGATGCGGACGGTGGTGGAGTCGGTGCGGACAATGCTGCTGCACATGGGCGTGCAGCACCACTGGTGGCACCTCGCTCTGCGGCAAGCCGTCTGGGTCCGCAACTGCCTTAAGCGGTCGACGCTGCCGCCGGGGACGACGCCGTACCAGCTGCTGACCGGACAGAAGCCCGACTTGTCGATAGCACAGGTGTGGGGCTTTATGGCGCAGTTCCTTGTCCCCGAGCAGCAGCGTGGTGGGAAGCTGAAGCCGAAGGCCAGGTGGGGCCTTCAACTTGGCGTGTCGGGGGAGAGCAAGGGCTGGAAGCTCCTCGACATCGACGCCAACCGGGTGGTCACCACGTCGGACGTGGTATTCTATGAGGATATGTCGCTGGAGATGTGGAAGTCGGAGCACGAGCCGGTGTCAGGTCGGACGGCACCCACCCACCCCGCCGACAGATACCTCGACGGCGACGCTGCCTCTGCTCGCCGAGGTCGGTGAGCTTGCTGCTGAGGACGCCGAGGTCATCCGTCCTCCTTCCCCTTCCCCTACGACCCCTGTCCCTCCCCTCGTGGCCGACCTGCACAGGCAGACTCCTACGTCGGCCTCCGGCGATGAGGGGAGCAGTGGGACGTCGCCTTTGGCGCCGGCCCAGTGCATCGCCGTTGGCCGACGTGACGAGCGGCAAGTCGACATGGGATTGAAGCCGACGTCCAAAGGGGAGGAGCAGGTCAAGGAGCAGCAGCTGACAGGGGAGCAGGCAGCAGTGACGCCGATCACGGAGCAGTCGGCAACCACGCAGTCGGCAGAAGAGCCGACTACAGAGGAGAGGTCGACCAGGAAGTCGACCGAGGTGCAACAGAGCGACGAGGGCAGCGAAGCCGGTGACAAAGGGGAGTCCACCAAGAGTGACGTGGTGGAGGTTCCGCCTGAACCTCGGAAGTCGGATAGAATTCGGAGGCCGCCGGACTTCTTCGTCCCCGCTGCCTTCACCACGGTATACAATATGGACGATGACGACGACCTGTTGTACGACGACGCCGAGGAGGATGAGGAGTTTCCGGAGCTCGACCCTGACATGCTGGCTGATCCCGAACACCGTTGGGACATCTCGACGATGACGGTGAAGGAAACGTTGGCGAGCTGGAAGGGCCCGGCGGTGAAGGCCGCCATGGAGGAGGAGATCCGCAGCCTCATCAACATAGGAGCTGGTCGAACTTCCGCCGGGTGTGAACATCATGAAGAACCGGTGGGTGTTGACAACGAAGTACCACATCGACGACACCGTCGAGCGAGAGAAGGCGAGGCTGGTCGTGAAGGGCTTCACGCAGGTGTACGGCGCCGACGACGACGAGACGTTCGCGCCGGTGGGCAGCTACGTCATGCTGAGGATCTTCCTCAGCATCGTCGCCATCCTCAACCTCAACCTGATGCAGCTCGACATGAAGAACGCCTTCCTGCAGAGCAAGCTCGACCGGGTGCTCTACATGACCCAGCCGGACTACTTCAACGACGGAACCGGCCGGGTGTGCAAGCTGCTGAAGAGCCTGTACGGGCTGAAGCAGTCGCCGCTGCTGTGGTACTTGGCACTCAACGATGTGCTGGTCGGCGCCGGGTGGAAGAAGAGCCAGGTCGACGAGGCTCTGTACTTCAAGGTTGGCGACGACGGAGTGGCCTGCTGGGTGCTGGTCTACGTCGACGACCTACTCGCCACCAGCAGCAGCGCCGCGATGCTGGATGAGCTGAAGAAGCTGCTGGAAGCCGCCTTCGAGCTACGTGAGATCTCACCGGTGCAGAAGTACCTCGGGCTGGAGATCGTCCGTGACAGGTCGGCGGGGAAGCTGTGGCTGCACCAGCAGGGCTACACCGACAAGCTGCGTCGGCGCTTCCTCGTTGAGGAGCAGACCGGGCGCACCCCTAAGACGCCGGTCTCGGTCGACGCCTGCGCCGAGCTCACCTTCGACAACGAGGAGGCACAGGAACGCCAGGAGGAGGAGTACCAGTAGAAGGTCGGCTCGCTGCAATTCGCGGCGACGACGACGAGGCCGGACATCGCCTTTGCCTGCAGCAAGCTGGGGAGCGGCCTCACGGTTAGGAGCGACCAGCACTGGCACGAGGTCGACCGCTGCCTCGCCTACCTCGCCAACACACGTGACACCGCCCTGGAGTTCGGTAGTGGACCCGAGTCGCTGGAGCTGGTTGGCTACGTGGACGCCGACGATGCCAGTGACAAGCAGAACAGGACGAGCACGGGTGGCTACGTGTTCGTCTACGGAGGGGCCGCAGTCTCCTGGTCGAGCCAGCGCATCAAGTGCGCGACGTTGTCATCAACCGAATCGGAGTACGTGGCGGCCACCGAAGCCGGCAAGGAGGGACGCCGACTTCGTTTCCTCCTTGCAGAGTTCCGGCAGCAGGACGCCGGGAAGCTGACTGTCCTGCGAGTGGACAACAAGTCGGCCATCACGGTCGCCGAGGGCATGGGGTTGACGGGCAACCTCAAACACATGGAGCAGCGACAGGACTGGCTGCAGCACATGGTGAAGCGCGGGAAGTTCTCGCTGAGGTACATCCCGACCACCAAGCAACCGGCCGACTTCATGACGAAGGCGCTGCACTATCCGGCCTTCAACCGGTGCTCCATCGCCATCGGCCAGGTGCGCTTGGCCGACGTGGCCGACGAAGTTGACGACGTGCAGCAGTAGGTGCCATGCCCTCTTGCATGGCTGGTGCGGTGGACAACGTGCTGTGAGTTGGGTGCACGTCGACGAGCTATTCTCCAAGGAGTACTGCCGTGTGGGCTGGGGGCCCAAGCGTGAACGCGGCAGGGGAGTGTCAACGGGAGTTGTGTGTTGGCCCCGTCCTCGCTTGGGCGGAGCCAACTTCGTGGTCGGGTGTGAGGGGAGCAGCCGACCTGCAGCAGTGGGCGAGCGGGTTGACGAGGAGGTCGACCTGCACGGAGACCACTGTACAGGCGCCAACTTCAGGGTGGCGCCGACTTCAGGGAGGTCGACCTGGGAAGTCGACCTGTGGAGGACGTCGACTTGGCGACGTCAACTTGGGGCAGCCGACTTGGGTGGTTGGCTGACGGACTGCTGGTCGACCTCGTGGTTGGTCGACCAGGCCTGTTGGTCGACCTGCTGGTGGTCGACCTGACCCGGTGGTCGACGAAGGAGGGGCCTACGTCGACCTTGACTCAGGACGCCGAGCAGTTGGGCGTCGAATAGCTGGGCGTCAACTTCGTGACGCCGACTTCGGGTAGCCGACGTGGGTGGTCGGCTGACAACTGCGCTGGTCGACGAGGAGCTGGTCGACCAGGACTGCTGGTCGACGTGGAGCTGGTCGACATGGAGCTGGTCGACCTGGTGAGGTCGACTTGGAGGTGGCCGTCAACTTGGGAGGTCGACGGGCACGTACGGGAGCAGCTGGTCGACGTGGTTGCCCGGTCGACCAGGTTACTTGGGTGACGAGGTTCTGCGGAGGAGTGCGACGGTCGCCCAGGCGAAGTTGGCGAGCCCGACCTCGGTGGTGGTATCCCGAGGTCGACGTGGCTGATCAGAAGCAGTCATCAGTGCCAGGTTGACTTGGTGTGTGCGTTGTGCAGGTGACGAGGCTCAGCCCGCCAATCATCTGCGAGAACCTGCGAAGCGGGTGCGCTGCTGTTCTGCGTGAGCAGCGCTGGCTCGCCGTCAACCTTCGACTTGGCACTGCTGGAGCGCGGTCGACCAAGTCGTGCTGGAATGCGGTCGACCATGCTGCGCTGGCAGTCGACCGACCTGAAAACTAGCTCTGATATAGTCTTGCCATGCCAACTTTTATGTACCATTGTTGTCAACTTTCTCTAGTAAAACTCTTGCCAATTCTCCCTGTGAACTAGCAAGCTGCGTGTGCACTAGGAAAACGACTAAGGACCAACGAACGCAGAGATCACACGAGCACCCGTGCCTAGCCCGTAGTCTAGCTCCCGTTGTAGTAGTTATCTCCGCACCAGGTTGGTTCTGTTGGGTGCAAATTCACATTGCACGACATCCTGCCGTCTGTTTGTACGAGTATGCGTGTGCGAATGCATTTGGGTGTGAATGGAATGTTCGTGTGTTGTTTGCTTTCGCAATTTTCGCTTGAAGCATTTGCAGGTACTCGCGCATTGTGCGCTTCGGCACAACATTGTACGCGCTATGAACAGTACAAGCAGAAAGGACGAGCTCGCAAAGGAACCCAAGATGGAAGCTTTGCGGTTCGGTTGAATTGATTGCGCAGATTCAGTTCTATCCAACTCGAAATTGTACTGTTTTGTTTGGTTGACTATAGTGTAGCAGGGCAGGCACTATAGGGGTACAATTTAGGTGAAGGTTGGATGTTGTTTGTCTGTATCTGCATGCTACAGGGCCAGGGGAAACCAGCGGAACCAGCATTTGGCTGGTTGGGCAAAGACAAAACAGGTTCTGTTTTTCATGACCTGAACCTGGTTGTTGTTTTCCCAGGTTGGAAAAACAGAACCAGAGGTTGTTTACCAACCTACCACCTGCTGTTTTGTCCAGCCAGGTTGGTTCTGTTGCTTGGAATTATTTGGGATCATCCCTGGTTGTTCCCAGGTTGATTCCCAAGGTCCTTGCTAGCTAGAACTATTTAATTCTTCTCTGTTTGTACCTGGATATAGTCAATTTGATTCAAGCGAATTTCCCCCTTCCCGAAATTTCGTTTCTACGCGGTGCGACGGCGGAATGCTACCCGAGTCAACGCTAGGCAAACGCTGTCCGAGCCATAACTTCGTAATGGCAGAACTTTTCACGAGGCAACTTGGTTCATTTTAAAGCTCTTGGAGCGAGCTTTGATATAGGAAATTCTCAGCTTAATCCGATCGACGGTCTGAACGATACGCTGTGCGACGTTGAAGGTACTCTTGTTGTTTTGGCTAAGTCATTCTTGACTCCTCTCTCTACAAACTCGGACCCGAGGATAGGGGCTGGTCTTGTACCAGGCACCCAAGGACCTTTGGAGGTGACCCCGAGGAGAGGTTTTAAGTTTGATTAAGTCTTAATAGCTTGAGTTTATTATGCCCTTACACCAACAGGTTCTGTTGCTTGGAATTATTTGGGATCATCCCTGGTTATTCCCGGATTGATTGCCAAGGTCCTTGCTAGCTAGAACTATTTATTCCTCGTTGTTTGTACCTGGATATGTTCTACGAATTCCCCTTCCTGGAATTTCGTTTCTACGCGGTACGACGGCGGAATGCGGCCGACATTTTGCAATGCTCTGCTGTCAAATTGCTTCTTAGGGAAGATCATCCCAAGCCCCCTTCCTCCCTGGGTTTGCAGATTAACTCGTAGTTCCAGAGAATGAAGGCTTTCTCCTCCGTCGCCTCTCCTCCTAACACAAAGTTGTGGCATATCCTCTTGATTTTTGTCCATATCTCCTCCGGGGGCGGGTATATATATATGCTTGAAATATGAAGATTGGCGAGATGTAACCGTTGATTATCGTGACTCTCGCCGACGTTGTTAGGTGCTGAATTTCCGATTCGGCTAACGCCTTGCGTTCCTTGTCTAGTGCCTTTTCCCAGGACAGGAGTGGATCCAGACCCCCAGCAACCTCTCTGGCGCATCTTTGTCGGCCCACTTGTACTACAGGTGTACCGGTGGAGTTTTCCCGCTGTTTTTCCCGAGAGGAATGACAACCATCTTATCCTTATTCACTTTCAGCCCCGATGCCTTCAAGAAGTTCTCCAGCGCCTCAGCCGCGGCAGCCAGCTGCTCTTCCCCCTGTAGTAGGAGTAACGTGTCGTCGGCATACCCCAGATACGCCAGTCTTCTTGTGCCTTCATCACCGATGCCCAGCTTCCGCCGCGCGAACTCTTGGCAGAGAGGCTCCACTGCGCATAAAAAGAGGTATGGCGCCAGCGTGCAGCCTTGCCGCACCCCTCCTTCCACCGCAACTCTGTCGCCTGTCCAGCCATTGATGTGCAACCGTGTCCCTGCCCCTGTGTGCAGGCCTTCCGCCCAAGACACAGACTGCTCCAGAATCCCCATCCCTCGCAGCACGCGGAATAGAAACGGCCTCGAGATGGAGTCGAAAGCTTTTTGAAAGTCCACCATAAGGAGGAGCCAGTCCTCTGCCTCTGGCCCCTGCTTCAATAGCGTCCGCTACCACCGCGACAGCATCCGCCAACTTCCGACCAGATAAGAAACCCGCCTGATCCTCCGAGATCACTTTAGCTAACACCTTGTATACTGTGCTTAGCAGCATGATCGGCCTGTAATTGCCTAACTCCTCTTTACTCCCCTACTTATGCAGCAGGATTGTTACCGCCGTTGGGATGTCACGGGGGAGCACCGCCGTTCATATGAAGTCACCGATGAAGCATCAAGACTGGACCAAGCAGGTCCCAGTTGTGCTAAAACAACGCTTTGGGAAGGCCGTCTTGGCTAGGTGACTTCCCCGGGGCTAGCTCTCATACCGCAGTCCGGACCTCCTCCTCCAACCATGGCACGCTGAGTGCGTTGTGGCTGACATCGCATAACGTCCGGTGCATTACCTTCGGTTCTGTCTCGCCAAGGTCCGTTTCTCTGCCTCCGCCGAAAGATTATCTGGAAAACTCTGTCGCCGTCGCGAGTCCCTTGCACCCAAGCGGATGCATTCTTTAAACTGAACAGCCTCCATCTCTGTCTTGGCCATACTTCTTGATGTGGTCGCGCAGATTGTGACACCAATTGATATACGGTCTTGCTTTCTCCCCTTGTTGCATTTTAACTGTTGTCATTTGACTGAGCAGACGATTCATGGTAACTGGGTCCGTTGCCATGTATGAGTTGTACAGGTGTTCCCAAAACAACTGCGCGGGAGCACACTCCGATTTATAGGAGTGGATGCCAAGCTGCTACGTAGGAGAAAGGTTTCGAAGAGCTGTGTACGCGCGAAGTGACTCGTGGTAGTAATGGTGTTCTTCTTGGATAGTTTCTTTCGATGGGAAAGGTAAGCTCCCCTCGTAGTACATCCAGATCTGCGCGGTTGTTGCGAGGAGCTTGAATTCGAAGTTCCACGTGTAAAGGTCTTTACCGTCAAAAGGAATTGAAGTCTTCAACTTCGAAGTCAAGACAAACTTTGTTTGCATTGTTGCAATTGGTCTGACTGTATGCACTGTTGACTGTCTTGTGCAGGAGTTGAAGCTTGACGGCTGTCAAAGGTGAATGATCTTTTAGAGTTGACGTTGCGGTCTTTTCTAGGGAGAGGAAGTCCAGCAACGCCTCTGGCATAGCTTGAGCCATCAATGCGTGACACCAGTTGCTGAAAGATAGCGGCGTTGACGGTGGTTACCACAGAAGGCGCATTAGTCGTTGCTGGTGGTGGTGGGCCCGGAGAGTCTGCTGTAGCCTTTCCTTCAGGAGTCATCATGGAGCAGACGAGCAATTGGTAGTTGTTAAAAAATGAGTTTAAAAGAAGTTTGTTCTATAAAGAACCGAGACTTGGCAGGCCTTATAATCCACTCTAGCTCTCATACCATGTTGATATAACCATAAAATCGAAGTGGACAGGATAGGGCTGCTAAGCTATAAGAAGAAAATCAGGTCCTTATGAGTGACCTTGTTGAAGAGTGATTTAGAGATAACAAGATGATTAAGATAGGATTACAAGCAGTTTAAATAGAAATCTAGCTAGCCATGTATTACGAGGGGTACTTTCCCTTATTTAACTGTTGCCATGCTCGAAAATTGCTTTGTTGCATTGCGTAACCTCTGATGCAGTTGCTGGTCGGACAACAGTCACGACCGTTGACTTACAGCGACTGTTGGCCTCTCGAGTGACTCTTGAACTACCTCGTGCTCTACATGAGCATATCGTGATATTTCTGCTGATGTGTTGCTTCGCTATGGAATGGCACATTTAAGAAAGAACCTTCGGGAAGGTTATAATAATCCTTTCGGTTATTCCAAGACGTGTGACCATTCGTGTGAAACTCTGCCCTTTGTAATTGACTGAATGTGACCAATTACCATACCCTTTAAAATACTCGGTACAGTGACTGTACGCTATATGATTGTGTCTGATGCGTCATAGAATCACGTTTGACGCTCGTGGCATATCTTCCCGCAATGTTGTGCTGGTATAGCAGATCGATGTGCAGCCGCGATCCTTTGATCTTCTATTTGAAATACGCCCTCAGCACCAGCAACCGCTTGCACTCCACCCAAGGCTTTTTCACCGACTTTTTACATTAAAGTTACGGTTGAGAACGACGTTGTGGATTCTAGAGCTGTTTGTATGATTCGCCGTTTTGAACAGCGCACTACTCATCAGCCAGACCTGAAAACGTATCAAGCTATGATGAGACTTGATAAGCCCACTAACACCTCTCATTGCCGTTACATTAAATTAGAGCCATCACATAGTTAGGTATTTACCAGCTCTCTTTCGCGTGAATACACATTCGTCTAGGTCGGTATCAGCGAAGTTTTGTCGTGTTGCAATCTTATCTCTGGTCGTGAACAATCGCTGGGGTCGCGTAGTAGTAGTTTTGTTTTCCCCAAACTTGTTTTTGTATCAGTTGCCTTTTGAACTAGGGAGGGAAATCTCACCTTTTGTTACTCCTCGGCCAGTCGTCTGAATTCCTTATAAGCTGATTCGGTAACAGAAATTATCGCCATCATCCGTTCTATCTCTTTACCGTTCCATTGTATCAGAAAAATGTGAAACCTGCGGACCCCGCATGGTGGGGGTTTGGCTTGGATTTCTAGGTCGAAGTCCATGTCATGCACGATAGCTAATCGGCTGGTTGGGGCAGCGTGGCGGCGAATAATGGTCGACCGTCGGAGCAGTGTGGTTTACGGGATTGACCTACAGTTGACGATGCTATGGTTGACGAATCCACCTCTTAGGACTCTCAACACAAATGGTGCCCAACTTCGAAAGTTGAGCAAATTTGCAGACGCGGTAGTAAGTGGGTGGTTCTTGCCATTTACAATTAGAAATCAATCACAAACAGGGTGGGTGCGTTTTTCCGAAATTGTGCATCGCGATAGAGTTGGAGTTGTCTGACAATTATAGTAAAATAGTGACTCTATTTAACAGATGATATTTTTTCTTTCCCTTTTTTTAAGTAGTGTAATATTAAATATTGAGTGTAATGCTGTTTCAATGATCGTTCTTTTATACATTTGTAATAGGATTTTTTTTTTTACCAGTCTGTCTTAATGAACGGGCTTGGGTAGTATATTGTAATAAGTCTTTATGGTTTGTGTTCTTTAATTCATCTATATAATTGGTAACTCCGGCTCTAATATTGGGAATATCATTGCTTACAAACTGGTATGCTACTACGTACTTTAGGGAGTTCTCCAAGGTGGTAGAGCTAGAATTGAAGGTGCAGCTGTCAGGAAGATCGGACTCGCGGCAATTTTGAAAGTGTCTGGGTTTTTTCACACGTGTCCATTGGTTGTACCCACTGGCAACCTAAGAGGGCATTCCTGGTGATGGCTTGGACATTAGCCGCTCAAATGATATGTAAAAGTAGCCTTTTGCCGTTGGCAACAAGTGTACATCCGCACCCACGCACCAATGAATTTCGTGCGGGAACAAATGTCTGCGACTTGTTCGACGTTCAACAAGCCAGGGGACGCACACTCGAAAATATTTTTTGCTGAATCGACAACCCTCGTACGCATGGGGTATGCAGTGCCGAATTCCCTACCAACACACAATCACCCGCTACTTCAAAGCAGCCATCCCTGTTGTTTTTTGTTTTCCTATGCCCCAATTGGCGTTGGCCCTCATTCTGGTGTTTACAACCGCGCCATTACAGTTGCACGTTGCGTCAACTACAATACTGAACATCAGTCGTACGAAAACGTCGCACGACCGTTTGTGGGCTGCCTCGTTGAAAGCACGTGGCCCCAACTCTCAGATGTCCAGACGTTTGGCGTTTGGCCATACCCAGGAATGCCATCTAACGCACCCATAAGTTTCTTATTGGCTGGTGTTGTTCCAGCTCCACTTTAACGTTCCTCTGTCGCAAAACCGTACCCAATCGCAAAGAACCCTTATCAATGCGCTCTAGTACGCACGGCATCACACTCTACCAGAATGAAGTAAATGCATCTATCAATCAGGAATTCGAGCTGCAGCACAGACTCGAATCTCCCTCTCAAGCAAATTCTCTCGACCTTCGTGAACACAAGAGACTAAATAGTCAGACCCTCGTGCTAGTTAAACCGCGTTTAGTGTCTTAGTCGTCGTGATCACCTGTGCGACGATATTTTCTTGGCGCGTATCTCAGCGGACTAGGCCATCTGCCATACAGGCAACGAAATAACTACTCGCCACGGTTCAGGAGCAGTTTCGCGTGGATCCGTGTCGCGTTTCTCTGCGGGATGTTCGACCCAAGGCTGAGAATCTAAGGTGTGTCTCCTGACTCTCCTTTCGCAAATCTCCAATCCTCCCGTGCCCCTTTACTCCTTACGCGAGGCGTTCGTCGCATTCTCCCTTCCCTCCTCTCATGCAACGTGCGCCGCGTCCTATTCATCTCGTCCGTTCCTCCCTTTCCCGCACGTTGCATTCTATGTCCTGTCCGTTTCTTGTGCGCGTCGGTGTCCCTTCCTTCTAGCCGATTCATCTCGTGCCGAACTCGTTCTATCCCCCTTCCCGTCGGCTTCCCTCGTGCTCGCTTCGTCCCGCCCACCCCGTCCTTTCCCCCCGTGCCCACCGCGTCCTTCCCTCAAGTGCCCACCCTGTCCTTTCCTCCCTTGCACGCCTCGTTCGTTCCCCCGTATTGTCTCTCCCTGACACTGTCATGGATGCGTCTCGTCACATTCAGCCTATTGTCTCTTCCTTGCATCCGCGCCTTGTTCCTACCTCGCTCTCGTTCGATCCTCCCTGCCGGGCCTCGCTCCTTTCCCTCCCATGTCCGTTCCTTGAATCTATGCCTTGCTAGTTTCTCTACCTCGTTCGTTCCTTGCATACGCACCTTGCTCATATCCTTCTCATGTCCGTTCCTTGCGGTTCCGCCTCGCACCCTTCACTATCTCGTCATTTCGTTGCTTCCGCGCCTCGCGCATTTCTATCTCGTGTTCGTTCCTTGCATCCGCGTCACGCTCGTTTCTCTTTTTCGTCCTTTCCTTCTTTCTGCGCCTCTCTCTTTTCCTTCTCGTGTCTATTCATTGCATCCGCACCTCTTTCGTTTCACTATATCGTCCTTTCCTTGCTTCCGCGCCTCCCACATTCCCTTCTCGTGTCCGTTCCTTGCATACGCGCCTCGCTCGTTTCTCTCTCTCATCCTTTCCTTCTTTCCGCGCGTTTTGCATTTCCTTCTCGTGTCCCTTCTTTGCCTCTGAGCCTTGCTTGTTTCCCTCTCTTGTTCTTTCTTTGCTTCCGCGCCTCGCGCATTTCCCTCTCTCGCCGATCCTCCCTTCCGCGGCTCGTCCCCATTCCTCGTAAGGTGTCCTGTATTTCCCATTCCCATTCCCATTTTGTTCAGAATTGTGTCGGGCTTCCGCACCTACACAGTTACAGATGCGACTGTAGGGCATCAAGGGAAAAAAAAGGAACCAACCAATGTGCGATCATGGAGATAACAACATCGCGGGCTTCACAAGCCAGTCGGGCACTTACTTCACAGTGGTGGTTGTACGTTTTAGAGTTCTATTTGTGGTTGTAACCGTTTCGACCTTTTTGTGCTCGATGAAATTCATTTTTGAAATTGTGTCATGGTCTAATGTCCCTTCAAAACCCATTATAACATGCATGCCTGTGTACATGATGCATGCCTGCATTTAAGGTGTCGCACCCTCCTCTGCTCCTGGTTCATCCGACGCACCCTCATCTGTGCCTGTTTCCGCCGGCGCACCCTCCTCTGTGCCTGGTTCCACCGGCACAACATCCTCTGCGTTAGGTTCCG
This sequence comes from Closterium sp. Naga37s-1, assembly GCA_947471745.1. Classification (NCBI taxonomy): domain Eukaryota; kingdom Viridiplantae; phylum Streptophyta; class Zygnematophyceae; order Desmidiales; family Closteriaceae; genus Closterium; species Closterium sp. Naga37s-1. The sequence continues at coordinate 320,801 of CANJKZ010000929.1, read as the reverse complement.
TCGTCGAACCCTCTGTGCCTGGTTCCGCCGGCGCAACCTCCGCTGCCGATCCCAGAGTCGCAATCTCGGCTCCACAGGCATCCGCGCGTGCCGATATTCACACCACCACTACTGACACTGGCGGCGTAGGCTGCAGTGCACCGTCAGATGCCCCTACTCGAGCTCTCCCTGCACCTTCATTTGCTGCCGGTGTGTACGTCCCGGGTCCGATGATGGCAGCAGTCATCGAGACGGCTGAAGAGGGAGGCGTTGATCTTTTCCTTGCTTACGGCATCAAAACAGGAAGAGACGACAATAAGAACGATGACGAGGCAGAAGACGCTGTCGGTGCCCAAGCAGGGGATGATGCCGAGTTGCGCGCAGCAGAGCTTTGCGCAGCGGAGCTTCGCGCAGTGGAGTTATGCGCGGCGGAGTTGCGCGCTGCGGAGCTACGCCAGGCGGAGGTGCGCGCCGCGGAGCTGCGTGCTGCGGAGTTGCGCACGGAGGAGGAGCGAGCTGCGGAAGTGCGTGGATCCGAGGTGCGCGCAGCGGAATTGCGCCAGCGGAATGATCCGGCAGCAGCTGCAAGGCGTAAACGGTCGCAAGGTAACCTGTTGAATGATCTACGAACCCCTCCCTACCTCGCCACTCCACACCCCTACTCACCCCTTCTACCTCTTCCCTATTTTCGTTGGTTTTTTACCATACATTCCTTCTAGTGCTTTATCTTTTCGCCATGTACCGTCGCCATGCTTCGCTGTAACTAAATATAGCATTTCCTTTTCTAAACCTTTTCTGCGTGCTTGTTTATATCCCGTGTTTGCCCAATAGTTGCTGGTGCGCACCATTTCAGGGAACCAGACAACTTGAGGCTAAAATTCATGACTTTCAGAACACGGTTTCAGTACTTACCACTCATCTGCATGAGGCAAGGGCCACTATCAAGAGGGTGGAGGCAGAGCGCAATCAACTGAAGGCTCAGTTGGAGTCGCAACAACGCCAACTTTCTGCACAGTTCACCGACGAAGAGGTTCGGGACCCATCTAACCCACATGCCAGAATGGAAAACGTCCCAAAGGACTTCTTGGGCAACCCAATCATTCCGTCGTCTCTGACGGATGGCGACACATTCGATGTAAGTTATTTACGCTGTGAATCGTGTACAAAATCTTTGTTTTCCTTGCACCGTTGATGGTTGTCATCTGCTAAAACTGTTGCAACCCTGCCTCCCTACACTTAATCTCCGTCTCGCCTTAGCCCCTTACCCGCCTTACCTATGTCTGAATTCCTACATAAATGCATTCCGTTTGTCTTGTGCCTAAATAAAACCCTCTGTGCATTTGCTTCTTGGTTTTACTTGGCAGGACATTGTGGACAAAACCTACGGTTGGCTCATTATTGTTGTCCCTACGGGAGACATAGAGTTCTACCCCTTGTGGGAAGAATTCCAGCCGCACTTGGTGGGCAAGTATGTAGCTGAGGGGACAACTAAAGACTAGTACTACCTCTTCATGGGTGGCAACAGCAAGCGTGTGGAATGGGCTCTGAAGCTAATTAGCACCAAACGTGCCAACATGAACGCCAATCAAGCTGTGGGCGTAGGGCGCTGGCGGGTACATTGACGAGGAGAAGTTGCACCTCATGAAGGTTGAAGGCATTACTCCGACAAAGGCTCGTGCTGCTGCAGCCTGGGTGGGGCAATTTAAACATCGTGAGTTTTATAATGTACTCCCTGCTAGCATGGCTTGTTATTGCTCTTGTACACTACTTGTGATCAAACTAATATTTCTCTCTCTCCATTTGAAGCTAAATATGGCTACGGTTGGCACTGCAATGCTCAGGGCTGTCCTTTCACAAACGTTGCATTTGAACTGGCAGTCAAGAAGGCGTTCGTCGGTGCCAGGTGCAACATGTTATATATGAAAATTAAAGCGGTCGGCTTTCTCTGCAACGTAGTAAGATGCTGAGGTTTATTGTCTTTATGTTAATATTGCATGCTCCACTACTTTGTTTTCGAATACCCATGAATTGATTGTTGGAAGGTGGAATGGCCCTTGGAGAATCTGTTGGTGTAAGGGCCAAATATACTCAAGCTATTAAGACTTAATGAAACTACAAACCTCTCCTTGAGGTCACCTCCAAGGGTCCTTGGGTGCCTGGTACAAGACCAGTCCCTATCCTCAGGTCCGAGTTTGTAGAGAGAGGAGTCAAGAATGAGTTAGCCAAAATAACAAGAGCACCTTGAACGTCGCGCAGCGTATCGTGCAGACCGACGACTGGATTAAGCTGAGAATTTCCTGCATCGAAGCTCGCTTTAAGAGCTTTAGAATAGATCAAGTTGCCTCGTGAACAGTTCTGCCATTACGGAGTTATGGCTCGAACAGCGTTTGCCTAGCGTTGGAGTGCTAGCATATAAGTGTTGACTTGGGTAGCATTCCACCGTCGAACCGCGTAGAAGCGAAATTCCAGCAAGGAAGGAATTCACTTGAATCAATTGAAAACCATATCCAGGTACAAATAGAGAAGGAATAATAGTTCTAGCTAGCAAGGACCTTGGGAATTAACCTGGGAACAACCAGGGATGATCCCAAATAATTCCAAGCAACAAAACCAACCTGGCTGGACAAAACAGCAGGTGGTAGGTTGGTAAACAACCCCTGGTTCTGTTTTTCCAACTTGGGAAAACAACAACCAGGTTCAGGTCCTAAAAACAGAACCTGTTTTGTCTTTGCCCAACCAGCCAAATGGTGGTTCCGCTGGTTTCCCCTGGCCCTGTGGCATGCAGATACAGACAAACAACATCCAAACTTCACCTAAATTGTACCCCTATAGTGCCTGCCCTGCTACACTATAGTCAATCAAACAAAAAAAATCAATTTCGAGTTGGATAGAACTGAATCTGCGCAATCAATTCAACCAGCCTGCAAAGCTTCCATCTTGGGTTCCTTTGCGAGCTCGTCCTTTCTGCATGCACTGTTCATAGTGCGTACAATGTTGTGCCGAAGCGCACATTGCGCGAGTATCTGCAAATGCATCAAGCGAAAAATTGCGAAAGCAAACAAATATACGAACATTCCATTCATACCCAAATGCATTCGCACACGCATACTCGTACAAACAGACGGCAGGATGTCGGGCAATGTGAATTTGCACCCAACACATTCCCCCTCAGCCTGCCGGCTGCAACCCCATCAATCCATGCTAGTTCATGCTCATTCCACTCATGCGCACACAACGCCAATGAGGCTCATCCGCAAGCCTCTTGGTGAGGAAGTCTGCTGGCTGCTGGTGAGTCTTGATATGGATCGGATTCAACGTCCCCTTCTTCACCTCCTTACGCAGCCAGTGCCACTTGATACGCATATGCTTGTTAAGCCCATGAAGCACAGCGTTCCTGGCCATCCCAAGAGCCCCTTTGCTATCACAAAACAGCGGCGTAGCAATCTTCTGCTCCTGGCCAATCTCCTCTAACAGCCTCCTCAGCCAAATCACCTCCTTCACCCCATGGAACATTGCCATGGATTCTGATTCCACAAAAGAGAGTGCCGTCTCCGTCTGCTTCTTTGACCTCCAATTAACAGCTCCTCCCCCAACTACGCAGATGTATCCTCCCACAAATGAGGAATTCTCTTTCTCAGAGGCACATGTAGCATCGGTAAAGCAAGTGAGAAAGAGCTTGCCTTCTCCAAGCCGCTCCCCTTTCTCTATGCAGATGCGGAGTATTGAACCCCAATGCTTGGGTGAGAGTTCAGGTACTTCATCGCACGCTCAGCTGCATCCACCTACTGAGATTCTGCACCACCGTAGCCAGCTGCCTAACCGAGAAAGAGATGTCGGGCCTCTTGTGAACTGCTGCGTACAAAAGGCTGCCCATCAATGACTGAAATTCCTGCTGCTCGTCTGCTTCAACCCTTTCATCCTTTGCAGCCTTCAGAAGCTTGAATTCTGCTGGCAGGGCAGTTGCAACCTTGCGTTCATTCTCAATCCCATACTTCTCCCCCAGCTCCTTGATGAACTTCTCGTGGTGCAGCTTCAACTACCTGTGATCTAGATCCCTCTCCACGTGCATCCCGAGGTAGTACTTTACCTCCTCAAGGTTTCTGCACTTGAAGTTTTCCATCAGCTGCTACTGCACATTCTGGATCTCCTTCATGCCGCTGCTAAAGAGCAGAATGTCGTCCATGTAAACCAGAAACAGTACCAGCTTCTCCCCCTCCCTCTTGAGAAAGAGACTCTCATCACAGCTGCTGGTCCTGAATCCCATCTCCTCTAAAACAGCTGCCAACTTCTGGTACCAGCAGCGTGGCGCCTGCTTCAAGCCGTAGATGGACTTTTTCAGCTTGCACATCCTACCTGTATCATCTTCATACCCAGGAGGCTGCGTCATGTACACATCCTCCTCTAAAATCCCTTTGAGGAATGCCGTTGATATATCCATCTGAATGATGAATTTCCCACTAACGGCTCCATCTGCCAACAAGACACGGAGGGTAGGGGGTTTGGCAGTGCCAGCAAAGATCTCATTGAAGTCCTGCTTCTCTTTGTGCATAAAACCTAAGCCTCCAGCCTTCTCTTGTAGATGGTGACCTGTCCCTTGCTCTAGCAGGCTCTGGTACTCAGCATCCCTAGAATCCAGCCACATCTCCCTATCTGGTCCAGCTAATGCCTCCTCCATGCTGGCTGGTTCCTCTGCAGGGGCAATAAAACAGTAGGCAGGTTCATCCTCCTCATCCGGGTCATAGCCATGCGGTAGAATCAGCAATGCCTCCTCTGTCCCAAGCTGCTGCTCTGCTATATCAGCTCCTGCAGTCAGCTTCTTAGTAGCCATACGTGTACGTGTTTCCGATCCCTTCATAACGACACCCTTCGGCTTCTTAGTTTTTCCCTACTGCTGCTCCCCCCCTCTCGGATCCAGCAGCTCCACTAGTGCTACTGCTAGTCTCCACACCATCTTCTGCACCAGCAGGTGCCTCCTGTACCCTCTCTCCATCACCATTCCTTGCAGCTGCCTCATCTTCCTCTTCCCACACACTAAGAGTCAGGTCCAGCTGCATGGTGATCTGCTCCATCTGCTGGGACACCCTGGCCTCCGGCTGTTTCACCCAGCTCCCATACATCATGCCCTCAACAAACTTCACATCCCTGCTGTCAAACAACACACCCTTGGGTGGTTCCCACAGCAGCCATCCCTTGCTCTCAGCAGCCAGCCCCAAATGCACACACCAGATTGCACTCGTCCCCAACTTACTTCGATACTTCTTGGAGACGTGGGCCACTGCCATGCAACCGAACACCCTCAGCATGTCCACCGGTGGCTTCCTCTCAAGCCACCTCTCCAACGGCACCTACGAGTCATCCCCAACCTTGGTGAGCACCCTGTTCCTAGCCACGGTAGCGTGCCGAACAGCATGGGGCCACATCAAGTTGCCCAGCCCAGATTCTATGAGCAGCGCCCTAGCTGTCTCCAGAATTGTCTGGTTCGCCCGTTCTGCACTCCCGTTACCTTGTCTCTGGTCTCCCCAGGTCACTGCCTCCCCTGCCACTGTCCCCTGCCCCTCCCTGCCTTCCCTGTGTCGAGGGGCGGCAACGTGCTACCCCTCACTCCTCTGAGTTTTGTTGGTGTAAGGGCCTAATAAACTCAAGCTATTAAGACTTTATCAAACTTAAAACCTCTCCTCGGGGTCACCTCCAAGGGTCCTTGGGTGCCTGGTACAAGACCAGTCCCTATCCTCAGGTCCGAGTTTGTAGAGAGAGGAGTCAAGAATGAGTTAGCCAAAATAACAAGAGCACCTTGAACGTCGCGCAGCGTATCGTGCAGACCGACGACTGGATTAAGCTGAGAATTTCCTGCATCGAAGCTCGCTTTAAGAGCTTTAGAATAGATCAAGTTGCCTCGTGAACAGTTCTGCCATTACGGAGTTATGGCTCGAACAGCGTTTGCCTAGCGTTGGAGTGCTAGCATATAAGTGTTGACTTGGGTAGCATTCCACCGTCGAACCGCGTAGAAGCGAAATTCCAGCAAGGAAGGAATTCACTTGAATCAATTGAAAACCATATCCAGGTACAAATAGAGAAGGAATAATAGTTCTAGCTAGCAAGGACCTTGGGAATTAACCTGGGAACAACCAGGGATGATCCCAAATAATTCCAAGCAACAAAACCAACCTGGCTGGACAAAACAGCAGGTGGTAGGTTGGTAAACAACCCCTGGTTCTGTTTTTCCAACCTGGGAAAACAACAACCAGGTTCAGGTCCTAAAAACAGAACCTGTTTTGTCTTTGCCCAACCAGCCAAATGGTGGTTCCGCTGGTTTCCCCTGGCCCTGTGGCATGCAGATACAGACAAACAACATCCAAACTTCACCTAAATTGTACCCCTATAGTGCCTGCCCTGCTACACTATAGTCAATCAAACAAAAAAAATCAATTTCGAGTTGGATAGAACTGAATCTGCGCAATCAATTCAACCAGCCTGCAAAGCTTCCATCTTGGGTTCCTTTGCGAGCTCGTCCTTTCTGCATGCACTGTTCATAGTGCGTACAATGTTGTGCCGAAGCGCACATTGCGCGAGTATCTGCAAATGCATCAAGCGAAAAATTGCGAAAGCAAACAAATATACGAACATTCCCTTCATACCCAAATGCATTCGCACACGCATACTCGTACAAACAGACGGCAGGATGTCGGGCAATGTGAATTTGCACCCAACACATTCCCCCTCAGCCTGCCGGCTGCAACCCCATCAATCCATGCTAGTTCATGCTCATTCCACTCATGCGCACACAACGCCAATGAGGCTCATCCGCAAGCCTCTTGGTGAGGAAGTCTGCTGGCTGCTGGTGAGTCTTGATATGGATCGGATTCAACGTCCCCTTCTTCACCTCCTTACGCAGCCAGTGCCACTTGATACGCATATGCTTGTTAAGCCCATGAAGCACAGCGTTCCTGGCCATCCCAAGAGCCCCCTTGCTATCACAAAACAGCGGCGTAGCAATCTTCTGCTCCTGGCCAATCTCCTCTAACAGCCTCCTCAGCCAAATCACCTCCTTCACCCCATGGAACATTGCCATGTATTCTGATTCCACAAAAGAGAGTGCCGTCTTCGTCTGCTTCTTTGACCTCCAGTTAACAGCTCCTCCCCCAATTACGCAGATGTATCCTCCCACAAATGAGGAATTCTCTTTCTCAGAGGCACATGTAGCATCGGTAAAGCAAGTGAGAAAGAGCTTGCCTTCTCCAAGCCGCTCCCCTTTGTCTATGCAGATGCGGAGTATTGAACCCCAATGCTTGGGTGAGAGTTCAGGTACTTCATCGCACGCTCAGCTGCATCCACCTACTGAGATTCTGCAACACCGTAGCCAGCTGCCTAACCGAGAAAGAGATGTCGGGCCTCTTGTGAACTGCTGCGTACAAAAGGCTGCCCATCAATGACTGAAATTCCTGCTGCTCGTCTGCTTCAACCCTTTCATCCTTTGCAGCCTTCAGAAGCTTGAATTCTGCTGGCAGGGCAGTTGCAACCTTGCGTTCATTCTCAATCCCATACTTCTCCCCCAGCTCCTTGATGAACTTCTCGTGGTGCAGCTTCAACTACCTGTGATCTAGATCCCTCTCCACGTGCATCCCGAGGTAGTACTTTACCTCCTCAAGGTTTCTGCACTTGAAGTTTTCCATCAGCTGCTACTGCACATTCTGGATCTCCTTCATGCTGCTGCTAAAGAGCAGAATGTCGTCCATGTAAACCAGAAACAGTACCAGCTTCTCCCCCTCCCTCTTGAGAAAGAGACTCTCATCACAGCTGCTGGTCCTGAATCCCATCTCCTCTAAAACAGCTGCCAACTTCTGGTACCAGCAGCGTGGCGCCTGCTTCAAGCCGTAGATGGACTTTTTCAGCTTGCACATCCTACCTGTATCATCTTCATACCCAGGAGGCTGCGTCATGTACACATCCTCCTCTAAAATCCCTTTGAGGAATGCCGTTGATATATCCATCTGAATGATGAATTTCCCACTAACGGCTCCATCTGCCAACAAGACACGGAGGGTAGGGGGTTTGACAGTGCCAGCAAAGATCTCATTGAAGTCCTGCTTCTCTTTGTGCATAAAACCTAAGCCTCCAGCCTTCTCTTGTAGATGGTGACCTGTCCCTTGCTCTAGCAGGCTCTGGTACTCAGCATCCCTAGAATCCAGCCACATCTCCCTATCTGGTCCAGCTAATGCCTCCTCCATGCTGGCTGGTTCCTCTGCAGGGGCAAGAAAACAGTAGGCAGGTTCATCCTCCTCATCCGGGTCATAGCCATGGGGTAGAATCAGCAATGCCTCCTCTGTCCCAAGCTGCTGCTCTGCTATATCAGCTCCTGCAGTCAGCTTCTTAGTAGCCATACGTGTACGTGTTTCCGATCCCTTCATAACGACACCCTTCGGCTTCTTAGTTTTTCCCTACTGCTGCTCCCCCCTTCTCGGATCCAGCAGCTCCACTAGTGCTACTGCTAGTCTCCACACCATCTTCTGCACCAGCAGGTGCCTCCTGTACCCTCTCTCCATCACCATTCCTTGCAGCTGCCTCATCTTCCTCTTCCCACACACTAAGAGTCAGGTCCAGCTGCATGGTGATCTGCTCCATCTGCTGGGACACCCTGGCCTCCAGCTGTTTCACCCAGCTCCCATACATCATGCCCTCAACAAACTTCACATCCCTGCTGTCAAACAACACACCCTTGGGTGGTTCCCACAGCAGCCATCCCTTGCTCTCAGCAGCCAGCCCCAAATGCACACACCAGATTGCACTCGTCCCCAACTTACTTCGATACTTCTTGGAGACGTGGGCCACTGCCATGCAACCGAACACCCTCAGCATGTCCACCGGTGGCTTCCTCTCAAGCCACCTCTCCAACGGCACCTACGAGTCATCCCCAACCTTGGTGAGCACCCTGTTCCTAGCCACGGTAGCGTGCCGAACAGCATGGGGCCACATCAAGTTGCCCAGCCCAGATTCTATGAGCAGCGCCCTAGCTGTCTCCAGAATTGTCCGGTTCGCCCATTCTGCTACGCCGTTAGACTGTGGGGTGTAAGCCGTGGTCAGCTCCCTCTGGATGCCCTGCTTCTTGAGCCAGGCCATCATCTCAGCTCCAAGGAACTCACCACCCCGATCTGTCCTAATCCGCTTCACCACACACTCCGCTTGCTTCTCCACGAATGGCAGCCAATCTTCCCGTATCGTAGAGGCGGTGTGGTCCTTCTGCTTCAGTGGAAATGCCTACATAAGCCTGCTCCAGTCATCCACTATGGTCAAAAAGTTCCGCTCCCCCTTGTGCCCCTGAACTGGCAGCGGCCTCACCAAGTCCATGTGGACCAGCTCCAACGGCTTCTTGCTCCTGCCAGCCATACTAAGGAAGGAGAAACGGGTAAACTTTGAGAGCAAACAAATTTCACAATTCTCATCAGGTGGCTGTCCATTTAGCTTCAGCCCTTTTACGACTCTCCAACTGCTTGAACAGAGGCATTGCCACATGCCCCAAGCGTCGGTGTGACGTTGCCCAATCCGTCTCCCCAGATCTGGCCGACACTTTCACACCAACCCCTCCAACGGCGTTGCACTCCCCCTGGGATGCTACCCCTCTCCAGCCTGCCCCCCACCGTGTTACGCCATAGCCCGCAGCTTCCACATAAATCTGTACACGTCCGTGCTCTCGTGCAGATTCCAAAGCACCCAATTGCCCAGCTGCCCCTTGTAAGTGCGTGCCCCATCAGTGCTAGTGCTCACCCCAGCCTTGCCAAGCTTACGGAGGGAGGTGAGGTTTGCCTTGAGATCAGGAACAAGAAGAAAGTCGTGCAGAATCACCGGCTTGCCATCCGCTCCCTTAAACGCAGCTCGTCCCGCACCAGCCACCTTCAGCGCGTGTCCAGAGGCGGAACGCACTTCATTGATTGGTGCAGCGCGTACGTCGTCCAGCAGGTCCTTGCGCGGCGTCATCGTCCAAGCAGCGCCCGTGTCCAACACCCAATAGTCCAGGGGGAGGAGCTCTGCTCCAACCTTGGCAGAGGCTTCTCCTTGCTCCCCCTGCTTTCCAATATGGAAGAACTGACCCGCGATGCGCTCCTTCTTTTCCGCACTGCTGTTGCTCTTCGGGTTGTTGTCGGATGAATTGGCGACCATGTTCGCGCCGTTTTTCTGGTTCCTCAACGCGCCGCCATCCTGGTGACGATTCTGGGGGGTCCATCCATTGGGTTTCTTATAGCACAAAAACCAGGGGTGCCCCTCCTTCTCACAATACCAGAAACTCCCTTTCATTTTGCCACCAGCACCCGACTTGCCCCCACGTCCAGATTTCGCACCACGACCCCAACCGGTACCTCCTTGTTGGTCGTTGGAGTCGTCGTCCTTCTTTGCACCGCTTCCAGTACCACCGAAGCCACGTCCTCTGCCACGTCGGCTCCCTTGCATCCCATAGCCGCTGCTGCCGTCGTCTTCACCCCTCAGTTGGCGGTGACGGAAGTCCTCCTCCAGAATCTTCATCCGCACCTACTCGAGTGTCCACAAACTCTGGTTTTGCGGTAGGCTCAATCCGCTCGTGAATTGAAGCCACGATTCCGGCAGCAGCGAGAGCATCTTCAAGCACTTGGTCCGTTCCGGGTAGGTGATTCCCGCGGTCGCCAACTTCGCGTAGAGGTCGCGCATCTTGTCCAGGACAGGTTGCACCGGCTCTCCCTCACTCAGGTGCAACGCGGACATCTCCCTCTCCAGCATCAACGTTGCGACAACGGAGGTCGGGGCGTGCAGCTCCTTCAATACGGTCCACACCTTCGGACCGTACTCAAACTCCGGCAGCAAGTGCATGACGTGGTGACGCTGGTTCAGCTCGAAACTTTGCAACATCAGATTGTAGCCAGCCGAGAAGGAATAAATCGTACTAGCTAGCAAGGACCTTGGGAATCAACCTGGGAACAACCAAGGATGAACCCAAATAATTCCAAACAACAGAACCAGCCTGGCTGGAGAAAACAGCAGGTGGTAGGTTGGTAAACAACCTCTGGTTCTATTTTTCCAACCTGGGAAAACAACAACCAGGTTCAGGTCCTACAAACAGAACCTGTTTTGTCTTTGCCCAACCAGCCAAATGCTGGTTCTGCTGGTTTCTTCTGGCCGTGTAGCATGCAGATGTAGACAAACAACATCCAACCTTCATCTAAATTGTACCTCTATAGTGCCTGCCCTGCTACACAAACAAAACAGTACAATTTCCAGTTGGATAGAACTGAATCTGCGCAATCAATTTAATCGAACCGCAAAAAGCTTCCATCTTGGGTTCCTTTGCGAGCTCGTCCTTTCTGCTTGTACTGTTCATGGCGCGTAAAATGTTGTGCCGAAGCGCACAATGCGCGAGTACCTGCAAATGCATCAAACGGAAAATTGCACACCTAAATGCATTCGCACACGCATACTCGTACAAACAGATGGCAGGATGCCGTGCAATGTGAATTTGCACCCAACAGAATCACATGGGCAAGGGCCATGCTTTCCTGGACAGCAACGAGACGGACAACCGCAATAACGTCCGAACAAAAACGAATGTCGCTGCAGCATTGCTAAAGGAAACCCTTGAAAGGGAACCTGCGACCCTGAAGATCGTTGAGCCCATAAGGTTGAGATGGGTATTGGTAAGGTTAGGATCTTGATCGAGGGATACGATCTTTTATTCTTCCCCTCTGGGGTTGTTCCTGCCCCGTGGCCTCCTGTAACAAATGTGTAATTTCTATGTGATAATTTTATATGCTGCCATCGATGGTTAAATGTTGGTGCAATGAATTGCTATTATAACAAGCCAAAAGCGTTTGTTAAATGGCACGTAATTATAACTTCAATCAGTATATTATTTTTAAATATATATCGTAACGATCATTTAGTAAAAGTGTATCAGTAATAGGTGCACACAATAAAATCTGAATTATTTTTTTCAGAGTGATGATGGATATTCGACTTGCAGATTATCTATTTATTACTGAACTCGATTTTTGAATGAATCCTCGTTACATTGTGATGTCCGTGGCTCCCGTAACCTTATCGCTCGTACCATCACGACATTTCCCGAACGGTTCGTCGCAATGCTATTTACCACCATTCACTGCCTCAAACTTGCCTATTCTAATTGTACACGTGGCCACGCGAGGTTCAAACTTCAACCGCACGTCATCAACTACACTGACATCGGACGACCAGAACCTGTAGGCACCCATCATTGGTGCTCCGTAAACCACCACACGATGGTACCCAGCCTCGCACCTTAAAATAGTTGTCAATCGATGTTAACCGCACCGACAGTTTTCGACCGTCGTTTGTTTCGTAAACCAGGCACTGGGTACACGACCATACACTCCCGCACTCCTTCACCCCCTCGACCGTCAATGTAAGGAAACTTCCCTTTGTTAGTGTAAGAGCCTAATAAACTCAAGCTATTAAGACTTTATCAAACTTAAAACCTCTCCTCGGGGTCACCTCCAAGGGTCCTTGGGTGCCTGGTACAAGACCAGCCCCTATCCTCGGGTCCGAGTTTGTAGAGAGAGGGATCAAGAGGGACTTAGTCAAAACAGCAAGAGTACCTTGAACGTCGATCGGATTAAGCTGAGAATTTGCTATATCGAAGCTCACTCCAATAGCTTTAAAATGAACCAAGTTGCCTCGCGAAATGTCTGCCATTACGAAGTTATGGCTCGGGCAGCGTTTGCCTAGTGTTGGAGTGCTAGCGTACTAGCGTTGACTCGGGTAGCATTCCGCCGTCGCACCGCGTAGAAACGAAATTCCAGGAAGGGAGGGATTCGCTTGAATCAAATTGACTATATCCAGGTACAAACAGAGAAGGAATAAATAGTTCTAGCTAGCAAGGACCTTGGGAATAAACCTGGGAACAACCAGGGATGATCCCAAACAATTCCAAGCAACAGAACCAACTTGGCTAGACAAAACAGCAGGTGGTAGGTTGGTAAACAACCTCTGGTTCTGTTTTTCCAACCTGGGAAAACAACAACCAGGTTCAGGTCCTAAACACAGAACCTGTTTGTCTTTGCCCAACCAGCCAAAAGCTGGTTCCGCTGGTTTCCCCTGGCCCTGTAGCATGCAGATACAGACAAACAATATCCAACCTTCACCTAAATTGTACCCCTCTAGTGCCTGCCCTACTACACTATAGTAAACCAAACAAAACAGTACAATTTCGAGTTGGATAGAACTGAATCTGCACAATCAATTCAACCGAACCGCAAAGCTTCCAACTTGGGTTCCTTTGCGAGCTCGTCCTTTCTGCTTGTACTGTTCATAGCGCGTAGAATGTTGTGCCGAAGCGCACAACGCGCGAGTACCTGCAAATACTTCAAGCGAAAATTGCGAAAGCAAACAAATACACGAACATTCCATTCACACCCAAATGCATTCGCACACGCATACTCGTACAAACAGACGGCAGGATGTCGTGCAATGTGAATTTGCACCCAACACACTCCCCCTCAGCCTGCCGGCTGCATCCCTGTCATTCCATGCTAGTTCATGCTCATTCCAATCATGCGCACACAACGCCAATGAGGCTCATCCGCAAGCCTCTTGGTGAGGAAGTCTGCTGGCTGCTGGTGAGTCTTGATGTAGATCGGATTCACCGTCCCCCTCTTCACCTCCTTACGCAGCCAGTGCCACTTGATACGCATGTGCTTATTGAGCCCATGAAGCACAGCGTTCCTGGCCATCCCAAGAGCCCCCTTGCTATCACAGAACAGCGGCGTAGCAACCTTCTGCTCCTGGCCAATCTCCTCTTACAACCTCCTCAGCCAAATCACCTCCTTCACCCCATGGAGCATCGCCATGTACTCTGATTCCACAGAAGAGAGTGCTGTCTCCGTCTGCTTCTTTGACCTCCAACTAACAGGTCCTCCCCCAACTACACAGATGTATCCTCCCACAGATGAGGAATCCTCCTTCTCAGAGGCCCACGTAGCATCAGTAAAGCAAGTGAGAAAGAGCTTGCCTTCTCCAAGCCGCTCCCCCTTCTCTTTCAGCACCTCAACCCCTTTCTGCTTCACCTGTGCAGATGCGGAGTATTGAACTCCAATGCTTGGGTGAGAGTTCAGATACTTCACCACACGCTCAGCTGCATCCACCTGCTCCTCTGATAGATTCTGCACCACCCTAGCCAGCTGCCCAACCGAGAAAGAGATGTCGGGCCTTGTGTGAACTGCTGCATACAAGAGGCTGCCCACCAAGGACTGAAATTGCTGCTGCTCCTCGGCTTCAACCCCTTCATCCTCTGCAGCTTTCACAAGCTTGAATTCTGCTGGCAGGGGAGTTGCAACTTTGCGCTCATTCTCAATCCCATACTTCTCCCCCAGCTCTTTGATGAACTTCTCCTGGTGCAGCTTCAACCACCTGTGATCCAGATCCCTGTCCACGTGCATCCCCAGGTAGTACTTTACCTCCCCAAGGTTCCTGCACTTGAAGTTATCCATCAGCTGCTGCTGCACATTCTGGATCTCCTTCATGCTGCTGCTAAAGAGAAGAATGTCGTCCACATAGACCAGAAACAGCACCAGCTTCTCCCCCCTCCCCCTTGAGAAAGATGCTCTCATCACAGCTGCTGGTCCTGAATCCCATCTCCTCTAAAACAGCTGCCAACTTCTGGTACCAGCAGCGTGGCGCCTGCTTCAAGCCGTAGATGGACTTTTTCAGCTTGCACACCCTGCCTGTACCATCCTCATACCCAGGCGGCTGCGTCATGTACACATCCTCCTCTAAAATCCCATTGAGGAATGCCGTTGATATATCCATCTGAATGATGAATTTCCCACTAACGGTTGCATCTGCCAACAAAAATCTCATTGAAATCCCGCTTCTCCTTCTGCATAAACCCCTTAGCCACCAGCCTACTCTTGTAGATGGTGACCCGTCCCTTGTCATCGGTCTTAATCCTTAGCACCCACTTGCATTGTACAGCTTTCTTCCCATCGGGCAGCACCACCAGATCCCATGTCCCATTCTCTAGCACGCTCTGGTACTCAGCATCCCTAGAAACCAGCCACTTCTCCCTATCTGGTCCAGCTAATGCCTCCTCCATGCTAGCTGGTTCCTCTGGTGCAGGGGCAGAAACAGTAGGCAGGTTCATCCTCCTCATCCGGGTCATAGCCATGAGGTAGAATCAGCAATGCCTCCTCGGTCCCAAGCTGCTGCTCTGCTACATCAGCTCCTGCACTCAACTTCTTAGTAGCCATACGGGTACGTCCTGGCCTGGAGACGGGTGTCTCCCATCCCTTCATAACGACACCCTTCGGCTTCTTAGTTTTCCCCTGCTGCTGCTCTCCCCCCTCAGATCCAGCAGCTCCACTAGTGCTAGTCTCCACATCATTTTCTCCACCAGCAGGTGCCTCCTGTACCTTCTTTCCATGACCACCCTCTGCAGCTGCCTCCTCTCCCTCCTCCCACACACTAGGAGTCAGGTCCAGCTGCATGGTGATCTGCTCCATCTGCTGGGGCACCCTGGCCTCCGGCTGTTTCTCCCAGCTCCCATACATCATGCCCTCAACAAACTTCACATCCCTGCTGTCAAACAACACACCCTTGGAAGGTTCCCACAGCAGCCATCCCTTGCTCTCAGCAGCCAGCCCCAAATGCACACACCAGATTGCACTTGCCCCCAACTTACTGCGGTAGGTCTTCGGGACGTGGGCGACTGCCATGCAACCGAACACCCTCAGCATGTCCACCGGTGGCTCACCTCTCCAACGGCACCCACGAGTCATCCCCAACCTTGGTGAGTACCCTGTTCCTAGCGACGTTAGCGTGCCGAACAGCATGGGGCCACATCAAGTTGCCCAGCCCAGATTCTATGAGCAGCGCCCTAGCTGTCTCCAGAATTGTCCGGTTCGCCCATTCTGCTACACCGTTAGACTGTGGGGTGTAAGCCGTGGTCAGCTCCCTCTGGATGCCCTGCTTCTTGAGCCAGGCCGTCATCTCAGCTCCAAGGAACTCACCACCCCGATCTGTCCTAATCCGCTTCACCACACACTCCGCTTGCTTCTCCACGAATGGCAGCCAATCATCCCGTATCGTAGAGGCGGCGTGGTCCTTCTGCTTCAGCGGATATGCCCACATAAGCCTGCTCCAATCATCCACTATGGTCAGAAAGTACCGCTCCCCCTTGTGCCCCTGAACCGGCAGCGGCCCCACCAAGTCCATGTGGACCAGCTCCAATGGCTTCTTGCTCCTGCCAGCCACACTATGGAAGGGGAAACGGGTAAACTTTGAGAGCAAACAGATTTCACAATTCTCATCAGATGGCTGTCCGTTCAGCTTCAGACCCTTAACGGCTCCATCTTTCTCCAACTGCTTCAACAAGGGCATTGCCACATGCCCCAAGCGTCGGTGTGCCGTTGCCCAATCCGTCTCCCCAGATCTGGCCGACACTTTCACACCAACCCCTCCAACGGCGTTGCACTCCCCCTGGGATGCAGACCCCTCTCTAGCCTGCCCCCCATCGTGCCACGCCAACGCCGGCAGCTGCCACATGGATCTGTACACGTCCTTGCTCTCGTGCAAATCCTAAAGCACCCGATTGCCCAGCTGCCCCTTGTAAGTGCGTGCCCCATCCGTGCTAGTGCTCACCCCAGCCTTGGCAAGCTTACGGAGGGAGATGAGGTTGGCCTTGAGTTCAGGAACGAGGAGAACGTCGTGCAGCACCACCGGCTTGCCATCCGCTCCCTTAAACGCAGCTCGTCCCGCACCAGCCACCTTCAGCGCGTGTCCAGAGGCGGAGCACACCTCGTTGATCGGTGCAGCGCGTACGTGATCCAGCAGGTCCTTGCGCAGCGTCATCGTCCAAGCAGCGCCCGTGTCCAACACCCAATAGTCCAGAGGGTGCAGCTCTGCTCCAACCTTGGCAGAAGCGTCTCCTTGCTCCCCCTGCTCTCCAATATGGAAGAACTGGCCCGCGGTGCGCTCCTTCTTCTTTTCCGCACCGCCGTTGCTCTTCGGGTTGTTGTCGGACGAATCGGCGACCATGCTCGCGCCGTTTTTCTGGTTCCTCCGCGCGCCGCCATCCTGGTGACGATTCTGGGGGGTCCATCCATCGGGTTTCTTATAGCACAAAAACCAGGGGTGCCCCTCCTTCTCACAATACCAGCAACTCCTTTTTATTTTGCCACCAGCACCCGACTTGCCCCTACGTCCAGATTTCGCACCACGACCCCAACCGGTACCTCCTTGTTGGTCGTTGGAGTCGTCGTCCTTCTTTGCACCGCGTCCAGCACCACCGAAGCCACGTCCTCTGCCACGTCGGCTCCCTTGCATCCCGTAGCCGCTACTGCCATCGTCTCCACCCCTTAGTTGGCGGCGACGGAAGTCCTCCTCCAGAATCTTTGTCCGTACCCACTCGAGTGTCCACGAGCTCTGGTTCTGCGGCAGGCTCAATCCGCTCGTGAATTGAAGCCACGATTCCGGCAGCAGCGAGAGCATCTTCAAGCACTTGGTCTGCTCCGGGTAGGTGATTCCCGCGGTCGCCAACTTTGCGTAGAGGTCGCGCATCTTGTCCAGGACAGGTTGCTCCGGCTCTCCCTCGCTCAGGCGCAACGCGGACAGCTCCCTCTCCAGCATCAACGTTGCAACAACGGAGGTCGGGGCGTGCAGCTCATTCAACACGGTCCATGCCTTCGGACCGCACTCAACCTCCGGCAGCAGGTGCATAACATGGTGACGCTGGTTCAGCTCCAAACTCTGCGACATCAAATAGTAGCCAGCCGAGGAGCGCTCGTCCCAGTCTTCCTGCAGCGTGGGGTCACTCGGTTTAGGCTCCTCCCCAATCATTAGTTTCAGCAATCCAATCTGACGGAAATAGAGTTGCATCTTCCAGGCCCAATCATTATAGCCCTCACCATTGAACTTCTCGACGGTGAAATTCTTCAGCACCTCCTTGACCAGCGAGCCCTGGTTTGTTCGCGCTCCCCTTGGCGCTGAAACACCAGAATCATGGCTGTCGCTACGATCTTGGGCTGAAGATTCACCAGCTCCCGTCGAGGTATTGCCCGCCATAGCTACCTATAACGAGGATCACTATAACGCAGCTCTGATACCTGCTTGTTAGTGTAAGGGCCTAATAAACTCAAGCTATTAAGACTTTATCAAACTTAAAACCTCTCCTCGGGGTCACCTCCAAGGGTCCTTGGGTGCCTGGTACAAGACCAGCCCCTATCCTCGGGTCCGAGTTTGTAGAGAGAGGGATCAAGTGGAACTTAGTCAAAACAGCAAGAGTACCTTGAACGTCGCGCAGCGTATCGTGCAGACCGTCGATCGGATTAAGCTGAGAATTTGCTATATCGAAGCTCACTCCAATAGCTTTTAAATGAACCAAGTTGCCTCGCGAAAAGTTCTGCCATTACGAAGTTATGGCTCGGACAGCGTTTGCCTAGTGTTGGAGTGCTAGCGTACTAGCGTTGACTCGGGTAGCATTCCGCCGTCGCACCGCGTAGAAACGAAATTCCAGGAAGGGAGGAATTCGCTTGAATCAAATTGACTATATCCAGGTACAAACAGAGAAGGAATAAATAGTTCTAGCTAGCAAGGACCTTGGGAATGAACCTGGGAACAACCAGGGATGATCCCAAATAATTCCAAGCAACAGAACCAACCTGGCTAGACAAAACAGCAGGTGGTAGGTTGGTAAACAACCTCTGGTTCTGTTTTTCCAACCTGGGAAAACAACAACCAGGTTCGGGTCCTAAACACAGAACCTGTTTTGTCTTTGCCCAACCAGCCAAAAGCTGGTTCCGCTGGTTTCCCCTGGCCCTGTAGCATGCAGATACAGACAAACAACATCCAACCTTCACCTAAATTGTACCCCTATAGTGCCTGCCCTGCTACACTATAGTCAACCAAACAAAACAGTACTATTTCGAGTTGGATAGAGCCGAATCTGCACAATCAATTCAACCGAACCGCAAAGCTTCCAACTTGGGTTCCTTTGCGAGCTCGTCCTTTCTGCTTGTACTGTTCATAGCGCATAGAATGTTGTGCCGAAGCGCACAACGCGCGAGTACCTGCAAATGCTTCAAGCGAAAATTGCGAAAGCAAACAAACACACGAACATTCCATTCACACCCAAATGCATTCGCACACGCATACTCGTACAAACAGACGGCAGGATGTCGTGCAATGTTAATTTGCACCCAACACCCTTTCCTTACGCGGCATCCCTGCGTAGCGCGTACATTACTGTTCTTGCCACACTCGGCACCGTTACCACTCGCGACACTCGCTTAGACAATCTTCCCGCCACTTCGCATGTCGCAACCCAACCTCCAAGCTCGGCTGGTAACCCGCGCTCAGGGCCTCCGCTTCGACACTTCCCAACCTTAGTCCCGACCTCAGTCACAGGCTCGTCGCGCGTCAACCACAGTTCGTTACCGTTACCACTGTGGACTTTGCTATTTCGCTCTAGCTCACTCCTTCGCTCGTTGTACTGATTTGCTTCGATAGTACAATTCTCGCTCACTCGCTCTATTGCACTCGTAACATTTGGTATTCAGAGCCTATGACACCACAACCACACCTTCGTTTCCCCACTTTCTCATTTTTTGACGGGGGTAGACGTCGCTCAGCGAACAAGCACCGCCGCTCAAAGTGCTCTTTCTGAAGCACGCATGGCCACGACCGAGTCTCCCACTGAGCTTGCCCGACACCCCCCCCCATGGCTGAATATTGACGCAGGAGTAGCTCGATCGCCTCGTGAGCCAACTCGAGAATTCAGCTCTCGAATTCGCGACTCTCACGGCAAAACTCGACGCCGCTCGCCAGCAATCAGCAACTAACACACGTGCACCAACACCAACATCTGCCAATGTACCTGCACAAATGGACAAGCCAATTGGTATTTCGTCCGGCACACCGTCACAGCACGATAGTGTGGGACAGCGCTCATGCGTAGCCAGTGATAGTGTCGCCCAGTCAATGCCTGCCATGACAAGGACCAGGGCCATGTCAGAATCCCAACCACTAGACCATTGGGATAAAAGGGCTTGTTTCAGTAGCGGGTCAGTGCGCCCATAACCCCCCAGGCAAACGCGCCTGTAACCCCCCCTAGGATCGATCGGGGATCTCACAGTGTAGCTCTACTGACACCCCCCCACACTGGGAGGCCCAGGACTGAGCACAGTGGCAACGGCCAACATGTGCATACACCGGGATTCGAACCCGAGACCGCTCTGATACCATGTCAGAATCCCAACCACTAGACCATTGGGATAAAAGGGCTTGTTTCAGTAGCGGGTCAGTGCGCCCATAACCTCCCAGGCAAACGCGCCTGTAACCCCCCCTAGGATCGATCGGGGATCTCACAGTGTAGCTCTACTGACAGGCCATTCCGACTGTGAATCCGCCGAGCGAAACGCGCTATCACATCGAATTTGCGGCACCAGCATGCAACGACGACATTTACGAGCCGATACCTTTCAAGTTGCAACTCCCGCCCTGTTTCGATCCTAGCCATGGCGGGGGCCCGACGATTCAATCGTGGGTTTTTATGATAAACGTGTTTTTTTACGCCAATTACGTCATCTCGGACACAGCGAAGATTGGATATGCGGTTTCGCTGCTACAAGGTCCCGCAATGGACTGGTGACGAGTGATCGTTACCTCGCCGCACGCCTACAAGCTATCTTCGCGAGAGGAAGAGCCCACGGGGCAGGCCATTACATGGCGTTCGTTCTGCGAAACAGCCCAGTACAGCACGTGGTGCGCGGGACTATGGGCGCGTTTCGAGCATATCGCGGCTTTGATTTCGGCACGCCAGAAACTGCGCACTTGGCGACAGCTTGGGTCGGTACAAGACTACACCAGCGGCTTTCTCGCTCTGTGCAAACAAGTCGGCTACATGCACGAGGTGGAGCAGGTGGACTGTTGTTGGAGGGCTGAAGCGGGACATTTTGTACGAGATTATGCTTCGCGGGCTGTCTAACTTCAACGAGACTCTAGCGCTCGCCGGACATTTCACATGACCACAGGATAGAGTTAGAACCAGGGGCACAGTCAACTGTACAGCAACAGTTCAGACTGACACAACCCAAGCTCGACTAACTAAGGAAGCAATTAGATTACCTGTTAGAGAAACAGTTCATCCGACCGAGTTCGTCACCGTTCGCCGCACAGATACTGTTCACACCGAAAAAAGACGGAGGGTTTCGCATGAGTATTGACTACCGAGCACTCAACCGAGTAACAATCAAATCGCGATACCCGATTCCCCGCGCTGACGAACTAATAGATCAATTGTAAACAGCTCGCGTATTCTCGATGATTGACTTACGGGGAGGTTACCACCAGATTAGAGTCGAACCATCAGACTGCGCCAAGACAGCTTATAAAACTAGGTACGGATCACTCGAGTGCACCGTCATGCCTTTCGGACTGACCAACGCCTCGGCCACTTTTCAGATGACCATGAACAAGGCGTCTAGACCGTTTTTATCTAATTGTGTAATAGTTTACCTCAACGACATCCTGGTCTACAGCCACGACAAGCAGCAACACCTAACAGACTTAGAAGCAGTGTTTAAGATTTTAGACGAAAACCGCCTATTGACCAAGGGTTCAGAATGTGAGTTTTTTCAGGACCGGCTAGAATTTTTGGGGCACGTAATTTCAGAGGCTGGAGTCGAAATCGACCCGAAGAGGTTAAATACCGTAAAAGCGTGGCATCCCCTGACGAACCTCACGGAACTACAGAGTTTTTTTGGGTTTGTTACTTACGTTCGTCGGTTTGTCCCCGACATGGCACGCCAAATAGCATCGCCGACAAACCTACTGCGGAAGGGGGTAGGGTTTAAGTGGGGGGAGAAAGAGCATGCTGCCTTCTTTGCCCTGAAAAATGTTATCTATACACCGCCTGTACTGCGGATTGCCGACCCCCACCGCCCTTTCAAAGTCGTTACGGACGCAAGAAACATCGCCATCGGAGCTGTACTGTTACGGGACTTCGGCAACAGCCTAACCCATCGTATACGAGTCACGAAGGTGCATCCGCCCGAGAAAAAGTACCTGATACACGACCGCGAAATGCTCGCGATGGTGCACGCCTTCAAAGTCTGATGCTGTTACTTGACCGGCGAAGACGTGTCAGTACAGACATACCATAAATAGTACCTCCGTGCACAGCCCTACCTCAACTCACGACAGGTCCGCTGGCTCAACTTTCTCGAATCAAATTTCCACTTCGCGGTCACCTACAACAAAGGGGCATCGAACATTGCCGACGCATTGAGCCGCCCCACTGCCCAAATCCATGCCGTACTACTCGCCCAGACCAGCCCGTTACTGACAGAACTATTTACCTACGGGTTTCAAACTGACCCATTCTTTACAGGTGGAAATTCGCAGCAGTTCGCAGCAGCAAAAGGGGGTTATTACGTAAGAGCCGGCACCAACCGCATCTGGTACTGGGGTACACTTTATTAAGGGAGCTGTTACTACAGGAGGCACACGACGGAGTTAATTTAGGTCATTTCGGGGTAGAAATGAGACAGCAGCAACTTTAGCGGTACTATTACTGGCCATAAATGTTGACCGACGTGCAACGACACGTGGCATTCAGAGGCCAGCGGGGCAGTTCAGAGGCCTCAGGGAACTGTGCACGCCAGGCGTCGTCGAGACGGAAAAAGCAGCGCTGTGGCGTGTGGAACCTCCCACACGTCTGACCAGCGCGGTCACCTGTGCGGATGACATACATGCAGGTACCCCCGCCCCCAGACCCCCCATGCTGAGAGTACCACTCACGAAGCTGCTGGGACGACGGGGTCTCTCCAAGACGCTGCTGCTGGCGCTGGACACCACCCGAACCTCCACGCTGCGCCGGTCCACCCCGACCACCACCTGAGCCGCCGCCCCCACGCCCACTGCCTCCACCACCACCACCTCCACCCCGGCCTCCTCCACTACCACTGCCGCCACCACCCCCGCCGCTGCCACCCACCCCCCCAGCCCCGCCACCACCCCCACCGCCCCCACCGCCGCCACCTCCACCTCCACCTCCCCCACTAGCACCACCACCACCCTTGCCCCCCTTGCCCTTGCCGCCCTTGCGCCTCCAGCTAGGAGCAGACGCAGCCCCGACGTCCTCAGCACCAAGGAAGTCGACAGCGGCAGCAGAGGCAACCGAGGGGAGAAGGGGGGGAGGGGAACACCCGTCAAAGAAGGGCGTGCAGGGGTCGCCACGAGAGGCACCTACAGCATTGATGCTAGCCTCAGCTGCAAGCAGATGCTTCTCGAGCAGGTCAATGGTGAGTTCGGTGGGGCAGAGGGCGAGAAAGGTGTCCCGGACTGCGCGAAGAGAGTCCGGGAGACGAGTGACTAGGTGGTAGAGAACGAGGTACATCGGGGGGGGGTTCTTGGCGAGGAACTCAGCAGGAAGGGCGGCGCGGTAGCGAGTGTCACTAGTGCGGAGGTGGGTAATGAGGTCAGCGACTGTGGGAAAGGCGGCGAGATCGGGGAAAAGATAGGGCAGCGAGAGACGGCCTATCGTAGCAGAGGCAGGCGAGGAGTAGCGAGCGACGACTGCATCGTATAGTGCCTTAGCAGTCTTGTGCTGGCCGAAGTGTGCGCGCTCATCTAACGGCAGGTGGCTGCGAATGGCTAGGCGAGCGTGGGCGTCACGAGTCTGCCACTGGGAGCGAGCTGTACTGTCAGCAGTGTCAGCAGGTGCTAGAGCGGTTCCGGACGCGTGGTCATACAGCAAGACATCATCCTTAGCAGTGATCTGGAGGAAGAGGTGGAGATCGTCGAGCCAAGCATCAAACTGGAGCGGACGGCCCTTAGCATCGAAAGAGAGAACTGTGGGTGTAGCCATAGTGGCAGCAGTAGCAGTAGCAGCTGTAGCAGTAAGGACAGCTGTAACAGCGGGAACAGGAACAGCAGTTGCTGCAGGTGGGGCGGCGCGGCTCGGTCAGGGCGGCGCGACTCGGGCGGCGCGACTCGGGCGGCACGGCTCGGGCAGGACTGCGCGGCGCGGCTCGGCAGAGAGGGTGGGCCGGCGCGCGGATCGAGGTGGCGGCCTACGGGCTGGCTGTGGCCTACGCGTGGGCAGCGACCTACGCACGGGCGGCGGCCTGCTTGGGCGAGGTGGCGGCGCGCGCCGGTCGACGGGCAGCTGGCGAGCTGCTCTAGGGGCCGCGCGAGGCCAGGGCGGGCTACGCGTGGGCGGCGTCGACGGCGTGGGCGGCTAGGGGGTCGCGCGCACTAGAAGCGGGCCACGCGAGGGCGGCTAACGGGCTGCGCGGGCAAAAAACGAGGCCGCGCGCGGGCATCTAGTGGGCTACGCGACCAGAAAAACGAGGCGCGCGAGGGCGCACGGACAGCGAGGCGCGCGAGGGCGCTAAAGCGAGAAGGCGCTCGAGGGCGCTAGCGGAAGGGCGGGCCCTTAGTTCTAGGTGGTCCTAGGTTCCTAACCTAGGCTCCATATGCCATGTTAGAATGAGAAGAGTGGTTGGACTAGAAAGAATGAGAGTACAAGTAGGAAAACCTACTATAGCCTACAGAACTGTAACATATATGATGTTTGACATCATGCCACATCAGCCTCCACCTGGACAACAGAAGACACTGGATGCGCTTCAAGTACAGTCGCAGTTTGCACACATTTTGAAACTACAGACATCAACACCGTTCGACGGCAAAGATTTTTATACCTGGTCATTCGAGTTCGAGCTGATGATGGAGGGCGCGCAAATCCTTGGATTCTTTGACGGCTCCCTGCCATACCCAGCGCACGGAACACGGTACGACAAGCAGCAGTATACATATCAGTCGCTGATGGCATACACAATCCTGCTACGAAACTTAACGCCGAACGAGCAGCATAATATCCGGTCTTATCGTGGATATGGCAACTCCGCCGAGCTCGTGTACAACCACCTGAAGAATCTGTATCAAGCAACAGATAGCATTAATCAGAGCCGTCTCATGGCACTACTGGCAACAATGGAAATGAAACGAGGCGAAAAGGGAATGGCGTATATCAGCCATTGCCGCGGACTACGCGATAGAGTCCTTCGATGCGGGGGATCGATATCTGAAGAAGCCTACGTTACAGTTGTCATCACTGGCCTCGGTCCTCATTGGCGCTCCACTCGAGCCATTCTCCGAGCCCATGGAAAGATATCCGAAGCAGCCCTCTGCGCTGAGGTACATGCTGAGCAGCGGGACATGGACCTACACGAAGAACGACGCAAGAAAAGAGCGTCAGCACCTGAGTTCGCGTTTCACACTCAACGGCACTACAACAACAACAAAAACTGATAGAACAAACATCAAGCTCAACAGTACATACCGCTGTTCTGCCATCTCTGCAAGACGTCAGGACACCCTCGAACTCACTGCCCGAATCAGCAACAGTCAACACCGCCGCAACGTCAACTTCGGCCCTTAAGCAGTCAAGTGGCTTCTACACAGGCGCATCCCACCAACCAAGTACAGTCCTCAACGACATCGACGAAAAACCTGCACAAGGCACAAGAAACATTGTAAGCTGCATGGCAAGAATGACAGACTCTTGCATCACCGGATCGCCACCGTACTACTCACCAAAGGAACAGTTCGACGAAAGCACTCCTCGCCGTGAATCATTGGAGCCGAATCCGACGTATGCAGCAATTGCCCAAAGCGAGCCATCCGGAAAGGATACTTGGTTCCTAGACAGCTGCTGCGGACAGCACATGTGCTCTTCGGGTCGCTTCGTACAACAAGAGCAGCAGCTTCATCGCGAAGTCGTAATCACCGTCGCCAACAACCAGAACCTGCGCACACGAAGACAAGGAGTAGTTCAACTTCAGTCTCGAGAAACCGACGTCATTTTGCAAATGTCAAAGGTTTTGATCGCCGAAGGACTCGGCTACAACTTATTCAGCGTTAGTCAACTGATGGCGAAGGGAATCCATCTCGAAGCTAACAGCACCACATAGGAGTTCAAGCTGTACAACGGAAGGGGTGGACTTTACATCAGAAAGGCAGTGCTGAAGAACAACGTTTTCGTTCTTGACTTCGTTCCAGATCAAGGCACCACCGACAGCGACGGAATCGTCAACTTCACTTCTTGGACACATCTGCCAGATCTCGACCCCGACTTCAGTCGTGAAGGCTTCTGGTACTCAGGCACTATACTTGAAGCAGAACGAACGAGAGATTTAGCAACAATACGACAAACAACAACAGAAGCAGAGACAATATCGGCAGCAGCAGAGACAACATTGGCAGCAGCGGAGACAACACCGGCAGCAGCAGAGACAACATCGGCAGCAGCAGAGACAACACCAGCAGCAGCAGATACAACATCGGTAACAGCAAAGGCAACACCGGCAGTTGCAGCGATAACACCAACAACAACACCAATTGCTGGTCCTTCAACAACACCAATCATCATCAACAACACTCCACCGACTCCTACGCAACAGCTGACTCCGACTCCACGCGAAGTCCACACAAGCGCCAATATCACCGCGAGCTTCTACTCCAACTCCGACCTGTACACGCGATCACCCGGACATCGCGCTATCGAATCAATCTGGCATGCAAGAATGGGACACCCGAGCAACACAACGTCAAACAACACGATAAGAGCTGGAGTACTCGACAAGGACTCACTACTTTTAACCGACGGCAGAGAGCTTCAACGAGTCCGTGGTACATTCTTCACCTGCCCCGAAGCGGACTTACCTTATCAGCCGTTCGTCTCTTGTCACAACTCGAGCGCTCCTGCGTATGCACCACTGGAGAAGGTTTATGGTGACATGTTGTTCAACCGTGAAAGCGAACAGGTAGCCTACAACTACGTCATCACGTTCATCGATGCCGCCACCCGATACGTCTGGCACCTCAACCTTCCGAGCCGCGATATGGCTTTCAAAGCCTTCGTCGCCTGGCTTCCAGTAGCAAAACGGGAATTGGGAGTGAAGCTGACAAGCTTCCAGTCAGACGGAGGAGGAGAATACCAGTTACAGCGATTCACGCAGTACCTGGCAGAGAGAGGCATCAAGCAACTCATCTTGCTTCCCTACGCCCATCAACAACAAGGCGTGGCAGAAAGAATAAACAGGACCCTCCAGAACACCATACGCAAGCTGCTACGTGACATGCGGCTACCCAACCACCAGTGGCCCGAGCCGATGGACCACGCAGTGATGCTGCACAACTTGCTCTCGTCATCATCGCTCCCAAACAACGCATCACCGCATCTGCTGTGGACAGGAAAATTGGGCAGCACAAAAATGTTACGAGTGTTTGGGTGTATGGAAAGTACCGACCCCCAGCTGCACGAGCCGGCCGATTCTCCCAACTCGCATAATGGGGGCTACACCTGGGCATTGAATAACACTACAACGCGTGGAATATTTTTTACGTCCACACGAAGGAAACAGTGGCAGCATGTGATGTGATATTCGACAAACGCCTCACCCTTCAGACGTATCCGGACAACCTGGAAGCAGAACGAGATGTCACGGGCGGATTTCGTGGGGACCGAGCCTTCGCTTCGCCAGCAGATGAAGCTGACTGGGATGAGCAGAACGTGGACGGAGCTTCGGAGGAAGCCGGACCTCTTCCCTATTGCTCGGTGGACATCCCCATGGACGACGACCACCCTCGCGAAAATGTCAACGCCGAAGTCTACTACGACTTCGCCGACAACGGTTACGTTACACCCCAGCCAGTCGACACTAACGTTTCAGAACGCATAGGCCCGAATTTCTTACCTGATCCAGAAGCAGGAGACGAAGCAGTCTATCCCGTGGACACAACTCTCCCCCGCTATACACAGAGTGGGCTGCAACCACGGAGCACCGCCACCTAAAGAGCCTGCTACGGTTCAGCAGGCTCTGGTGGGGGAGCACAGGGAAAAATGGCGCAAAGCCATGGACAGAGAGTTAAAGACGCTGGAAGAACGCAACACTTGGAAAGTCGTACCTATCGAAGTGGCACGCAACAAAAACCATTCTCATAGGAAAATGGGTCTTCCACGTGAAGACAAAAGCCGACGGAACCATTGACAAGTTTAAAGCACAATGGGTCGTGCGTGGCTTCGACCAAGAACACGGACGAGACTACACCGTGACTTACGCACTAGTCAGTCGACACACATCACTCCGAATTCTCCTCGCGATAGCCGCCATGAAGCGGAAGAAGCTCCGACAAATCGACGTCGCCAACGCCTTTCTCTACGCTCCCGTCGACGCTGAGATCTTCGTTGAGCAACCACATAGCTCTAACATAGACCCCAACGAAGTCTGTCAATTGCTTAAGTCCTTATATGGCATCAAGGAAGCTCTGAGGCTGTGGCAACAGTACCTACACGCTCGGCAAATTCGCATCGGATTCCGCCAATTACCACACGACCAAGGAATGTACCGACTTACGAAGGGCGCCGACTACATCTTACTCATCGTCTACGTGGACGACTTGCTCTACATCGGCTCAACCGACGGCATCACAACCTGGTTCGAAGGGGAGCTGCAGCGGGACCTCACGCTCCTGTCTCATCTACCGTGACACAATACATGGGACTCAACATACAAGACGGGAAAAACGCAGTCTACCCCAGCGCCGCAAAATACACCAACACCATCGCCAAGCGCTTCGGACTAACTCCAACCATACCGCTACACCGACGGAAGTCGCAAAGAAAGGACCGCTCTGCTCAAACCCGCCGGCATTCGCGACTACCAACGAAAACTAGGATGCCTACTCTTTGCACCCTTTACCTGCCAACCGAACCTATCGTACTCAAGAAGCCTGAAGCTGAGCACATGGCGGAGCTCGACCGCGCACTCCACTACCTCGTCAGCACCCTGACGATCGGTCTGACCTACCACAAAACCGGAACTATGACGCCCAAGCTAATCGGTTACGTGGATGCTGACCACGCCGGCGACTCTAATATAGGCGATCACACACTGGCTACATCTACCGACTCGAGCAAATCGGTCCCATCTCGTGGCAGTCGAGCAAGCAAGCGATAATTGCTCTCTCCTCAGCTGAAGCAGAATATATCGCACTCTGCTCAGCTACTAAGGAAGGACTGTACCTCCGCGAACTACTGGAAGAAGCGAAGCTGGCTCAGTTACAACCAATCAACAATCCGCATAGCGAACAAGAGCGGGTTCGCAAATCGAACGAAGCACATCGCCGTGCGAGATTTCTTCGTGAAGGACGAGATCGAGAAGGGGAGACTCAAGATGTCCTACTGCCCCACATCCGAAATGGCAGCTGATTATTTGACCAAGAAACTCGGAAAGCAGAAGTTCGAGTACTGTATGTTGCTGACTGGACAAGGCCACGTCACCAGCCACGACACTCCAAAAGCAAAGGGGAGTGTTGGAAACAATTAATTAAACGCTCCTGTTGTGTCGAAACATGGAACTACAAACGAGGCGAATTACAGCGCAGCAAAAGCGAGTCAACTGAGGAGGTTGACAGAAAGTAACAGCTGGAGGTTACGAGAAGGTCAAAGGTCGCCGACCTTTGACTTGACGGAAGGCAGCGCGGCAGCAAGGACAAACAACTGATTCGGTATTGAGCAGTTGCCCGAGTCGTCGCTGTATCGAACCGCAACAGCAACAGTAAAACAGTTAGCTACACCCTTTCATATTCCTTGTAATCATATAAAAGCTGTGTATCCCTTTGCTATAATCAATCTCTTGCTCTCACACACTAGTGCAAGTCGGTTCAACAGTTCATTAAAATGCCTCCGCAATTACAACCTTCCTACTCAGGGTCTTAGCCTTGAAAAGATCGTAACCGCTTTTCTCAGCCCAACAGACCTTTGACTCGCTGAAGGCAATGCGACAGCACGGACACATAACTGACTCGATATTGAGCAGTTACCCGAGTCGTCGCTGTATCGAACCGCAACAGCAGTTAGAGTTAGTTAAACCTTTCGTATTTGTTGTAATCATATAAGAGCTTGTATCTCTTTCTTATTATTACCTCATCTTGTTCTCACATGCCAGTGCAAGGTGGTTCAATCAGTTTATTAGTACGCTTCCGCTAATACATCACTACTCTGAGTCCTTAGTCTTCAAAACGATCTTAAGCGGGGCTCTGGTGATCAGACCGAATTGGTCTGATGGTCTGATTTTCAGACCTCCATTATTGCTTTCATCTGATTTTCAAGACAGTGGTTTTTATTTCGTCTGATCAGTAAGACAATGAATTCAGTTCGTCTGCATTCTCAGAGCAAGCGTTATAGTTGTTGCGATCAGAAGTTGATCGTAACCAGGATCACCTCAGGAAGGTTCGCACACTACTGATTTAGTGGTGGTGGGCCCTTGACCTCAATAGCAGAGTGAATGTAAATGCTTGAGATGAATTAAAATATGCAAGTACAAGAAATATAAATAAGAGTACAGAGGAATTCGAATCGACCTAACTAGCCAAGGTTACATTCCCTTATTACAGCGGAATCCAACCGTGCGACTCCAGATGGTTACGAAACTGTTCGGGCAGAATCATCACCACTGCTGCTGCCTGATGCTGTCTGCCCGACGGTTCGGATGCTTTCGTAACCGTGCAACCTTTCGTGTTACTTCCGCCCTTTCGACTTCGGCCTCGGTTGTGAGTGCTTCGCTTGCTGCGGTAAGGAGTGCACAGTGATGTTTCAAGAGTTACAATTTGTAACACCCCCCTTCACTCCTGGCCATAGCCGGTCTTGACCCGCTTGACTACTCCGCTGAGTTCGGAGCAGTGCTGGTACTGCTGGTGCGGCAGTTTCTTCGTGAGGAAATCTGCTGCCATGTCACCTGTCGGGCAGTAGGTTAGGTCAACCTTGCCCTTGTCAACTTCGTCCTTGACGAAGAAGTACCGCAGCGCGATGTGCTTGGTGCGGTTGTTGAAACCAGGCTTATTCACGATTCTGATTGCGCTCTGGTTGTCGCAGTGCAGGCGGAAATTCGCCGAGGCTGGAATTTTCGCCTCTTGCAATAGCTCCTGGAGGTAGAGCCTTTCGCGAACAGCTGCTGTTGCTGCGATGAACTCCGCTTCTGCCGATGACAGGGCAACCAGCTCCTGCTTCTGTGAGTTCCAGGAGATGGGGCCGCTGGGTTCGAGGCGGAAGAGGAAGCCTGTCCTGGACCGTCGATTGTCGGGATCGGCGGCATGGTCAGCGTCCACGTAGCCGATGAGGCTGAAGCATGCGGTTGGGATGGTGGAGTAGCAGAGCCCAACATTGGGCGTGGAGATGAAGAATTGAAGTGCTCGCTGAAGATCTGAGAGATTCTCAGCCGTTGGTTTGCGTGAGTACTGGGCCAGCTGACTTGCGATGTAGGATAGATCTGGCCTGCAGGTGACTGAGGCAAAGAGCAGGCATCCCAAGTGTTGCTTGTAAGTCTGAAGCCCAGCTGGGGATAGGGCTTTGTTGTCAGGCTTGTGGTTGGGTCTTGGAGTGCGGTAAAGGGTGGAGAGCGGTGCTGGTGCAATGTTGAAGCGCTTGCCAAGTTCTTCTGCGTACTTGGCTGCTGAGAGATGAATGGCTTCTGGAGAATAGGTGATATTGAGACCAAGGAAATGCTTCACGTCGCGGTTGCAGGTAATGTCGACGCGCCCCGCAAGGTTTTTCTCGAACTGCTTGAGTAATTCGGGGCTTGACCCTGTGTAGAGGAGGTCGTCGCCGTAGAGCCGTGAGTAAGATGTATTCGCCGCGAAAGTCGCGGCGATACATCCCCGGGTCGTGAGATAGCTGCTTGAATCCGATTTCAAGCAAGATGTTGTGCAGGTACTGCTACCAGAGCCTCGGTGCTTGTTTAATCCCTCAAGCAAGGGATTTTTGCAGCTGGCAAACGCGCGAATCCCCTTCGCCGTATGTGTCCGCCTGCTCCACGTAGATCACTGCATCTACTAACGCGTACAGGAACGCGTTCTTCACATCAATCTGTCGGAGCGGTAGGTGTCGTGCGGCAGCGATGGCGAGCAGAATCCTGATGGAGTTATGGCGGCTGACTGGTGCGAATGTCTGATCGAAGTCAATGCCGTGCCTCTGATCGTAGCCGCGCACTACCCAGCGCGCCTTGAACCGCTCGATCATTCCGTCAGCTGCGGTCTTCACGCGGAAGACCCATTTCCCAGACAGAATCCTTCTCCCCTTGGTCGCCGTTCGGTCAACGAGCACCCAGGTGTCACGGGACTCGAGCGCTTTAATTTCCGCATCCATTGCTTCGCGCCACTCCTTGCTGTGTAGACCTGTGAGAGCTTGGTGTGGGTTCTTTGGTTCGATGACTCGTGGCGCCATTGTAGTGGCGGTGTGAAGTCCGAGAAGCTGAAGACCAGTGACGGTGCTATCGTGGCGATGCTGCGTGATGACTTCCTGCACGTCGTCATCATCGCTTTCTGGTTCCGGCGGGGCTGGTGGTGCTGCGCCTCTGCCGCTTCCACTTCCTCCTGTAGCACCTCCTGCTGCGCCCACTCCTCCTTCTCCTGAATCATCGTCGTCGTCGCGACGATCGCCTCTCATGAACTCTCCTCTGGAATCTAGCTCTAGGATAGCCGCGGCAGCTTCGTCTGGCGTGGCGTAGCTGTGCCCGTCATTGGCGTAAACGTGGTTCGCGTTCGTCTGCTCATCTTCGCGAAATTGCTGGAGGAAGAGGCGCTCGTAGAAGATGACGTCACGCGTGTTCTTAACTTTCTGGCTTAGGAGGTCCAGAATGATCCACGCCTTCTATTCGTGGCTGATGCCAAGGTGGATCCCCCAGCGCGCGCGGCTCTTGAATTTGCCGATGGTTGATGTTGGCGGGCGGTACTGAACCATGCAACCCCACACGCGGAGCATGGAGGTGTCGCCCTTGGTCCCCGTCCACTTCACGTGAGGGGATAGGTTGCTAGTGATCGCGGTGGTTGAAAGCAGGTTGTGCACCCGCACGGCGTGGTGCATCGCGTACGTCCAGTAGATTGCCGGAAGCTTCGACTGCTTCATCAGCGCGCGCACCTTCGTCATGAGCGTGCGATTGGTGCGCTCAGCTACGCCCTGCTGCTGATGCGCACAGGGGAGAGAAATGTGATGCTCGATCCCCTTTTGCGCAAGGTAATCCTGCAGCTCCTTGCTCCTAAACTCCGCTGCTCCATCAGACTGCCAAACTTTTAGCTTCTCCCCAGATTGCCGCTGCGCGTGCGCCAGCCATAGGCGGAACGCTTCGTATGTTCTGCTGCGTGCCTCCACATTTACGACCCACACGTAGCGCGTTCGAGCGTCGATGAAGGTGAGCATGTATAACTCATTGTCGATGCCGCAATGTCCCACGTTGAGAAAGTCGCTGCAGACTTTCTCCAGTTTGGCATAGCAATTGGTTCCTGGGTCGAGCAGGGGGAACGGTCGGTGGCTCAGCGCGGCTTCGGGGCAGACGGTGCAGTTGCGCGGGTGTGTTTCGCCTCGTATTTCGGTGTCGTCAGAGCGCAGTAGTGCGCCAGGGGCGAATACACCGGCCTCAATGTAGTTCTTCAGAGTCACACGTGAGGGGTGACCTAGGCGCTGGTGCCAGATAGTGTCGTCAGCGCGGAATCCAGAGGTGCGCATGTAGCGCGCGAGTGCTTCTGCGGGATCCTCGTCAGGTGCTTGAACAGGTGCTGCCGCCGCTTCCTCATCTTCTTCTCCTTCTGCGTTCGAAGTCGTCAGCATCAGGGCAAGGAATTCCATGTCGCGAATGATGGAGTAGGGGATGTTGGTCCCTGGGATTGTTCCGAGGACTAATATCGGCTCGCGCGGCTTTGGAGCAGGTCCGTAGACAGTGCGCCGCGGAGTGGATGGTTCGTTGCCCCAGTCGATGGTGTCCCTGGGGTCGCGCTCCGGCTGGATGTCAGGGGGAGGTAAGGTAGGTGCAGACTGGAGCGGTGGGCGACCAAGATGGACATTTGTAGGTTCTGCTGCTTCTTCTACCTCTTCTTCTCCCCCCCTTTTGGTCCTTGCGAGAGGCTCCCCAGCCTTCACCTGAAGTGCCCCAGCCGCTTGTTTCGCCGCCATGTGCAGCGCCCCATCCGCTGGTGTTCTCGCCAGTTGCTGCGCCCCAGCCGCCAGTGTCGCTTGTTCCCCATCCGCCAGCACTCCCCCACCCCCCTTCATTGGAGGCGCTCTCCTCTTCGTTCTCCCAAGCGAGTGTTCCGCGTGCCTCGGCGAGGCTTTTCTGTCGAAGCTCCTCAGCTCCGCGTCACGTCAGTTCCTCTTCTTGCTCCACTGAGAGTTTCTTTTTCGAGTCGCACTGGTGAGAGTAAATTTTTGCCACCTTTTCCTTAGTGTAAGGTTGCAGCGTGCCGTGCGCATCGAAGGTGCGGACGCCCACGCCGCGAAGCATCCCTTGGAGGTGCTGAGATGCGGGTCCACGGAGTGGGTATTCTGGCGTGCCGAAGACAACGCGTGTGGTGATTTCCAACTCCAGGTTGGACAGGCCTTCCTCAGGTGGTGCGTCACGGCAGCGAGGACGCGGCCGGCAATTCGCTTGTCGAGGATGTGGGCGTGTGGAAGTCCCTGCAGACGCCGTCTGGGTCAGGGCCGTGCAGCGCCAGCTCGCGCGGATGTGGGTGATGTGGCACCCATGGGCGCCCATCACGGCGATGAATGTGCTCGAAGCGCATGGGGGACAAGGTCAATCAGCTACTGCGAATCGCCGCTGCAGTCGGGAATGTCGAAGTCGAGAACGTACACTCCGTTCTCAGCGTGCGCTCATCCGATCTGCTTGCGCTTCTTGTTCGGCATCGTGAAGTGGAGCAGAATGTCGCGCGTCTCGGGGTCGGTGCTGAGGACAACTCCGCAATCCATGAGTTGCGCCGCCGAGAGCAGGTTGAAGCGCAGGTTCTGCACAATCAACACGTCATTCAAGGTGATGTGCGTTCTGCTCCCGTGTGCCTTGAGCACGACGATGCCTTGCGCGCTTACGCGCATCCGCGTATTGTTTTCCATGGTGACGTAGGTGACGGTGGGGGTGGCGACAGCGTTGGATATGTAACGCTCAGAGCCCACCATGTGCTGCCCACAGCAGCTATCCAGGTACCACGTGTTGTAGCGCCTGTTGTCGTTACGCGCGAGCAGCGCTAGTCGCGGGGTAACGATATGCGGAGTGTCAACTTTCAGAAATTCTTCGCGAGCGATCCAATCGATCGGTGCCGGCCGCATGCCAGGTACGTGCGGGGGGCTCTTAAGCAGCGGGACCAGGAGTTTCCATTCCTGTTTGTTGTCGTCGCTGAAATCGTGGCGCGTGCTGAACGGGTTGTTGTTCGAGAACGCTCCGATTGGGTGAGGCGCCGGCTCAGGTGAGGGCGAGCGCGCGTGCGGGCGATGAGATCCGCTCGTCATGGTCATGCTCCCCATGACATTGCGGACGGGGGCAGGTTGCGCGATGGGGGTTGATACCCCTGGGCGGGACGCGTGTCGTTCCGTGCGTCTTGTCGGCCGGACCAGTTGCTCGGATTGGTCTGGCAAGGGCGAGAACGGGACTTAAATCGATCTGCCAAGTGCCCGAAGTTTCTGCAAATCTTGCAGTAAAGGCGCTGCGGCCGTCGCTCCACTGTGTTGTCGGAGGCGTTCCGTGTATCGTCGCGGCGCTGGTTGCTGCTGATCCATATCCCTTTGTTTGACGAGAAGGGCAGCGCAAAGGGCGGCCTCCAAAGTGACCCCCTGCTGTCGGAGAAGCGCCTTGCAGGGCCGCCACTCTGGGCCGAGCCCTTGAAGCACAATGTTCACAAATATCTCCTCAGAGAAAATGCTCCCCAGTTTCGCGATTTGGTCGCGTAAGCTCCGGCAGCGGTTCAAGTAGCTGTTGGCCTTCTCTCCTGGTGCCATTTTGGTCTCCAGTAGCTGCTGGAGCAGGCGGCTCGACGACACCGAGTCCTTTGGTTGATACACGCCATTCAGGTGTCGCCAAGCATTAAAGGCTGGAGCAGGTGAAGTTTTGTATGAGCAGATGCTCAATTGCTCCGTCGGCGACATTTTTCGCAGAAGAACCTCGTAAGCCATCACGGACTCGTTGTAGTACTTGGTTTTTGTGTCGTCAGTGTCTTCCGCAGGTCCCGAGTAGCTCCCGTCGAAGTAGTGAAAAATCTGCGCGTTTTGCAGCAGCAACTCCAGCTCAAAGCTCCAAGTATAGAAGTCTCTGCCGTCAAAGCACACACTTGTCTTTATTTTTGATATGCTCAAAAACCTTGATTGCGCAGAGAGAATTGCTTCATCGCTGGGACAGGGAGTCTTGGGTGTTGAGCCATTTCTGTCGAGAGAGAAGGTGTGCGGGGCGGAGTTCTGGCCATTCGAGGCCGGTTGAGTGGGTTGGGAAGTTGTTCCCGCGTCGCCATTCCGCAATGTTTGGAGCCCTTGCTCCAGACTTGTGAGTCGCTGAAGCAGTTGTGCGAGAACGGCAGAAGGGATTGTCGTTGTTTCCTCGCTTGTCGCAGCCGGGTTGGGCTGCGCTTCAGCCGTCAGATTCGTGTGACCTCCAGATCCTCCAGCCATTCTTACGCGCGAACGTGTGTTGGACGCCACTTTCCGTTCGCCGAGAGTTTCAGAGGTGGCAGTGCGAAGGATTCCCGAGTCGCTCTCATACCATGTTGCGGTCAGAAGTTGATCGTAACCAGGATCACCTCACGAAGGTTCGCACACTACTGATTTAGTGGTGGTAGGCACTTGACCTCAATAGCAGAGTGAATGTAAATGCTTGAGATGAATTAAAACATGCAAGTACAAAAAATATAAATAATAGTACAGAGGAATTCGAATCGACCTAACTAGCCATGTACTCTAAGGGGTACATTCCCTTATTACAGCGGAATCCAACCGTGCAACTCCAGATGGTTACGAAACTGTTCGGGCAGAATCCTCGCCACTGCTGCTGCCTGATGCTGTCTGCCCAACGGTCCAGATGCTTTCGTAACCGGGCGACCCTTCGTGTTACTTCCGCCCTTTCGACTTCGGCCTCGGGATGGGTGCTTCGCTTGCTGCGGAAAGGAGTGCACAGTGATGTTTCAAGAGTTACTATTCGTAACAATAGTTCGTCTGAGATTTCAGATTGCGTGCATATTTCCGTCTGACACCGGCGGCACCCCCCTCCCACCTTCCCTTCTCCCCATCCCACTCGAGTCCTTTGCTACTCTGCCAGCCCAACCCCTGTCCAACACTTTTCCCCCTCCCCATCCGAGGTCCCCTCTCCCAGCCCAGTCTAGCCCACTTCGCATCGCATCCCCATTCCCCCTATCCCTCGTAATTTCCAGCCCAGCCCAGCCCCCTTCCTGTCAAGTCCTTGTCAAACTATATATGTGTTAGTTCTGTGTAGGCTATAGTGGGGTAGCCCATATGGGGTACACCCCGAAGTTAGGGTTAGTACTTGTACCCACATTTCATTCAATGCAATCATTCCTACTTGCTATCTTGACATAGTTTCAGAGCAGTAGGTCCGTAGGACCATTTTTTTTCGGGCCCACCATACTTAGCTTCCGACTGCGGTTACCGCGTTACCCCACTACCCTGCGTCGCACTGCCCCGCGCACGCCCTGCCTTGCCCCGCGTCGCGCTGCCTCGCGCACGCCCTGCCCTGCCCTGCCTGGCGTCACCCTGCGCCAGCGCCCAGCCCTGCGCCAGCGCCCAGCCCTGCTCCGGCGCCCTGCCCTGCGCCAGCGCCCTGCCCTGCGCCAGCGCCCTGCCCTACACCAGCGCCCTACCCTGCGCCAGCGCCCTGCCTTGCGCCTGCGCCCTGCCCTATGCCCGCCCTGCTCTGGCTGCACGCCGCCCTGCTCTGGCCGCGCGCCGCCCTGCAGCTCTTACTGCTGCTGCTGCTACTCGTGCTACTGCCTTCACTCCGTATTGCCATAGAGGTCGAGCTCCTCCTAGCTTGCCCGCCATGACTTCCCTTTGTCGTACTGGTGGGAGTGGTGACGGTGGTGGTGGCAGCAGTGGGAGTGGTGGCGGCCGTAGTAGCAGTCACTGTGGCGCTGTTTGGTGCGGAGTGTCTGGCGGTGGCCAAATGCAGCTACGGCGGCGTCCGACCCTTATGCCCCGGCAGCTTTGTGAGTGTCCTTACCAGCGTGGGCCGTCTCCCGAGTCCGGGTCGCTGCCCGTACGTCATTCGCACAGGTCGTCGAGCTGGTGAGACCTGTGGGACACCTGGTCACGCACAGTCCCGCTGCGTCGCCTATTTGACTGACGCTTGGCGCAAAGAGTTTGGCGACGAGGCTGAGATCCCCCCCTGGCTTGAGCTGCTAGGTCGGGCGTTGCTGTCTTTGCTTTAGACTATGACGCCATCCTTACTGCCATATTTGCTTTGCCTGGTGGTGCTGAGAGTGACTGTCACCTGTGTGTACAGTACGACCCCGGTATAGAGGTTGCTGCTCTAGGTGCTAGTGAGGCTGCTGCCTTAGGTGCTAGCAAGTCTGCTCTCTCAGGTACTGCGCCTGCTGAGGCCTTGCACACCTTCACGCTTGACTCAGGTGCTTCCCGCTGTTGGGTGCAAATTCACATTGCACGACATCCTGCCGTCTGTTTGTACGAGTATGCGTGTGCGAATGCATTTGGGTGTGAATGGAATGTTCGTGTGTTTGTTTGCTTTCGCAATTTTCGCTTGAAGCATTTGCAGGTACTCGCGCATTGTGCGCTTTGGCACAACATTGTACGCGCTATGAACAGTACAAGCTGAAAGGATGAGCTCGCAAAGGAACCCAAGATGGAAGCTTTGCGGTTCGGTTGAATTGATTGTGCAGATTCAGTTCTATCCAACTCGAAATTGTACTGTTTTGTTTGATTGACTATAGTGTAGAAGGGCAGGCACTATAGGGGTACAATTTAGGTGAAGGTTGGATGTTGTTTGTCTGTATCTGCATGCTATAGGGCCAGGGGAAACCAGCGGAACCAGTTTTTGGCTGGTTGGGCAAAGACGAAACGGGTTCTGTTTTTAGGACCTGAACCTGGTTGTTGTTTTCCCAGGTTGGAAAAACAGAACCAGAGGTTGTTTACCAACCTACCACCTGCTGTTTTGTCTAGCCAGGTTGGTTTTGTTGCTTGGAATTATTTGGGATCATCCCTGGTTGTTCCCAGGTTCATTCTCAAGGTCCTTGCTAGCTAGAACTATTTATTCCTTCTCTGTTTGTACCTGGATATAGTCAATTTGATTCAAGCGAATTCCTCCCTTCCTGGAATTTTGTTTCTACGCGGTGCGACGGCGGAATGCTACCCGAGTCAACGCTAGTACGCTAGCACTCCAACACTAGGCAAACGCTATCCGAGCCATAACGTCGTAATGGCAGAACTTTTCGCGAGGCAACTTGGTTCATATTAAAGCTCTTGGAGCGAGCTTCAATATAGAAAATTCTCAGCTTAATCTGATCGACGGTGTGCACGATACGCTGCGCGACGTTCAAGGCACTCTTGCTGTTTTGACTAAGTCCCACTTGATCCCTCTCTCTACAAACTCGGACCCAAGGATAGGGGCTGGTCTTGTACCAGGCACCCAAGGACCCTTGGAGGTGACCCCGAGGAGAGGTTTGAAATTTGATAAAGTCTTAATAGCTTGAGTTTATTAGGCCCTTACACCAACAAGCTGGTATCAGAGCTGCGTTATAGTGATCCTCGTTAAAGGTAGCTATGGCGGGCAACACCTTGACGGGAGCTGGTGAATCTTCAGCCCAAGATCGTAGCAGCAGCCATGATTCTGGTGTTTCAGCGCCAAGGGTAGCGCGAACAAACCAGGGCTCGCTGGTCAAGGAGGTGCTGAAGAACTTCACCGTCGCGAAGTTCAATGGTGAGGGCTATGATGATTGGGCCTGGAAAATGCAATTGTATTTCCGTCAGATCGGTTTGCTGAAACTAATGATTGGGGAGGAGCCTAGACCGAGTGACCCCACGCTGCAGGAAGATTGGGACGAGCGCTCTTCGGCTGGCTATTACTTGATGTCGCAGAGTTTGGAGCTGAACCAGCGTCACCACGTCATGCACCTGCTGCCGGAGGTTGAGTGCGGTCCGAAGGCGTGGACCGTGTTGAAGGAGCTGCACGCCCCGACCTCCGTTGTTGCAACGTTGATGCTGGAGAGGGAGCTGTCCGCGTTGCGCCTGAGCGAGGGAGAGCCGGTGCAACCTGTCCTGGACAAGATGCGCGACCTCTACGCGAAGTTGGCGACCGCGGGAATCACCTACCCGGAGCAGACCAAGTGCTTGAAGATGCTCTCGCTGCTGCCGGAATCGTGGCTTCAATTCACGAGCGGATTGAGCCTGCCGCAGAACCAGAGCTCGTGGACACTCGAGTGGGTGCGGACAAAGATTCTGGAGGAGGACATCCGTCGCCGCCAACTGAGGGGTGGAGACGACGGCAGCAGCGGCTACGGGATGCAAGGGAGCCGACGTGGCAGGGGACGTGGCTTCGGTGGTGCTGGACGCGGTGCAAAGAAGGACGACGACTCCAACGACCAACAAGGAGGTACCGGTTGGGGTCGTGGTGCGAAATCTGGACGTGGGGGCAAGTCGGGTGCTGGTGGCAAAATGAAAGGGAGTTGCTGGTATTGTGAGAAGGAGGGGCATCCCTGGATTTTGTGCTATAAGAAACCCGATGGATGGACCCCCCAGAATCGTCACCAGGATGGCGGCGCGCGGAGGAACCAGAAAAACGGCGCGAGGATGGTCGCCGATTCGTCCGACAACAACCCGAAGAGCAACGTCGGTGCGGAAAAGAAGAAGGAGCGCACCGCGGGCCAGTTCTTCCATATTGGAGAACAGGGGGAGCAAGGAGACGCATCTGCCAAGGTTGGAGCAGAGCTGCACCCTCTGGACTATTGGGTGTTGGACACGGGCGCTGCTTGGACGATGACGCCGCGCGAGGACCTGCTGGACCACGTACGAGCTGCTCCGATTAACGAGGTGTGCTCCGCCTCTTGATACTCGCTGAAGGTGGCTGGTGCGGGACTAGCTGCGTTTAAGGGAGCGGATGGCAAGCCGGTGGTGCTGCACGACGTTCTCCTTGTTCCTGAACTCAAGGCCAACCTCATCTCCCTCCGTAAGCTTGCCAAGGCTGGGGTGAGCACTAGCACGGATGGGACACGCACTTACAAGGGGCAGCTGGGCAATCGGGTGCTTTGGGATCTGCATGAGAGCACGGACGTGTACAGATCCATGTGGCAGCTGCCGGCGTTGGCGTGGCATGATGGGGGGCAGGCTGGAGAGGGGTCTGCATCCCAGGGGGAGTGCAACGCCGTTGGAGGGGTTGGTGTGAAAGTGTCGGCCAGATCTGGGGAGATGGATTGGGCAACGGCACACCGACGCTTGGGGCATGTGGCAATGCCCTTGTTGAAGCAGTTGGAGAAAGATGGAGCCGTTAAGGGTCTGAAGCTGAACGGACAGCCACCTGATGAGAATTGTGAAATCTGTTTGCTCTCAAAGTTTACCCGTTTCCCCTTCCATAGTGTGGCTGGCAGGAGCAAGAAGCCATTGGAGCTGGTCCACATGGACTTGGTGGGGCCGCTGCCGGTTCAGGGGCACAAGGGGGAGCGGTACTTTCTGACCATAATGGATGATTGGAGCAGGCTTATGTGGGCATATCCGCTGAAGCAAAAGGACCACGTCGCCTCTACGATACGGGATGATTGGCTGCCATTCGTGGAGAAGCAAGCGGAACATGTGGTGAAACGGATTAGGACAGATCGGGGTGGTGAGTTCCTTGGAGCTGAGATGACGGCCTGGCTCAAGAAGCAGGGCATCCAGAGGGAGCTGACCACGGCTTACACCCCACAGTCTAACGGTGTAGCAGAACGGGGGAACCGGACAATTCTGGAGACAGCTAGGGCGCTGCTCATAGAATCTGGGCTGGGCAACTCGATGTGGCCCCATGCTGTTCGGCACGCTACCGTCGCTAGGAACAGGGTACTCACAAAGGTTGGGGATGACTCGTGGGTGCCGTTGGAGAGGTGGCTTGGGAGGAGGCCGCCAGTGGACATGCTGAGGGTGTTCGGTTGCATGGCAGTCGCCCACGTCCCCAAGACCTACCGCAGTAAGTTGGGGGCAAGTGCAATCTGGTGTGTGCATTTGGGGCTGGCTGCTGAGAGCAAGGGATGGCTGCTGTGGGAACCATCCAAGGGTGTGTTGTTTGACAGCAGGGATGTGAAGTTTGTTGAGGGCATGATGTGTGGGAGCTGGGAGAAACAGCCGGAGGCCAGGGTGTCCCAGCAAATGGAGCAGATCACCATGCAGCTGGACCTGACTCCTAGTGTGTGGGAGGAGGGAGAGCAGGTAGCTGCAGAGGGTGGTGATGGAGAGAAGGTACAGGAGGCATCTGCTGGTGGAGAAAATGATGTGGAGACTAGCACTAGTGAAGCTGCTGGATCCGAGGGAGGAGAGCAGCAGCAGGGGAAAACTAAGAAGCCGAAGGGTGTTGTTATGAAGGGATGGGAGACACCCGTCTCCAGGCCAGGACGTACACGTATGGCTACTAAGAAATTGACTGCAGGAGCTGATGTAGCAGAACAGCAGCTTGGGACCGAGGAGGCATTGCTGATTCTACCTCATGGCTATGACCCGGATGAGGAGGATGAACCTGCCTACTGTTTCTGCCCCTGCACCAGAGGAACCAGCTAGCATGGAGGAGGCATTAGCTGGACCAGATAGGGAGAAGTGGCTGGTTTCTAGGGATGCTGAGTACCAGAGCCTACTAGAGAATGGGACATGGGATCTGGTGGTGCTGCCCGATGGGAAGAAAGCTATACAGTGCAAGTGGCTGCTAAGGATCAAGACCGATGACAAGGGACGGGTCACCATCTACAAGAGTAGGCTGGTGGCTAAGGGGTTTATGCAGAAGGAGAAGCGGGACTTCAATGAGATTTTTGCTCCCACTGCCAAACCCCCTACCCTTCGTGTCTTGTTGGCAGATGCAACCGTTACTGGGAAATTCATCATTCAGATGGATATATCAACGGCATTCCTCAATGGGATTTTAGAGGAGGATATGTACATGACGCAGCCGCCTGGGTATGAGGATGGTACGGGCAGGGTGTGCAAGCTGAAGAAGTCCATCTACGGCTTGAAGCAGGCGCCACGCTGCTGGTACCAGAAGTTGGCAGCTGTTTTAGAGGAGATGGGATTCAGGACCAGCAGCTGTGATGAGAGCCTCTTTCTCAAGGGGGAGGAGGAGAAGCTGGTGCTGTTTCTGGTCTATGTGGACGACATTCTTCTCTTTAGCAGCAGCATGAAGGAGATCCAGAATGTGCAGCAGCAGCTGATGGAGAACTTCAAGTGCAAGAACCTTGGGGAGGTAAAGTACTACCTCGGGATGCACGTGGAGAGTGATCTGGATCACAGGTGGTTGAAGCTGCACCAGGAGAAGTTCATCAAAGAGATGGGGGAGAAGTATGGGATTTAGAATGAGCGCAAAGTTGCAACTCCCCTGCCAGCAGAATTCAAGCTTGTGAAAGCTGCAGAGGATGAAGGGGTTGAAGCCGAGGAGCAGCAGCAATTTCAGTCCTTGGTGGGCAGCCTCTTGTATGCAGCAGTTCACACAAGGCCCAACATCTCTTTCTCGGTTGGGCAGCTGGCTAGGGTGGTGCAGAATCCATCAGAGGAGCAGGTGGATGCAGCTGAGCGTGTGGTGAAGTATCTGAACTCTCACCCAAGCATTGGAGTTCAATACTCCGCATCTGCACAGGTAAAGCAGAAAGGGGTTGAGGTGCTGAAAGAGAAGGGGGAGCGGTTGGAGAAGGCAAGCTGTTTCTCACTTGCTTTACTGATGCTACGTGGGCCTCTGAGAAGGAGGATTCCTCATCTGTGGGAGGATACATCTGTGTAGTTGGGGGAGGACCTGTTAGTTGGAGGTCAAAGAAGCAGACGGAGACGGCACTCTCTTCCGTGGAATCAGAGTACATGGCGATGTTCCATGGGGTGAAGGAGGTGATTTGGCTGAGGAGGCTGTTAGAGGACATTGGCCAGGAGCAGAAGGTTGCTACGCCGCTGTTTTGTGATAGCAAGGGGGCTCTTGGGATGGCCAGGAACGCTGTGCTTCATGGGCTCAATAAGCACATGCGTATCAAGTGGCACTGGCTGCGTAAGGAGGTGAAGAGGGGGACGGTGAATCCGATCTACATCAAGACTCACCAGCAGCCAGCAGACTTCCTCACCAAGAGGCTTGCGGATGAGCCTCATTGGCGTTGTGTGCGCATGAGTGGAATGAGCATGAACTAGCATGGAATGATAGGGATGCAGCCGGCAGGCTGAGGGGGAGTGTGTTGGGTGCAAATTCACATTGCACGACATCCTGCCGTCTGTTTGTACGAGTATGCGTGTGCGAATGCATTTGGGTGTGAATGGAATGTTCGTGTGTTTGTTTGCTTTCGCAATTTTCGCTTGAAGCATTTGCAGGTATTCGCGCATTGTGCGCTTTGGCACAAGATTGTACGCGCTATGAACAGTACAAGCTGAAAGGACGAGCTCGCAAAGGAAC
Source organism: Closterium sp. Naga37s-1 (assembly GCA_947471745.1). Taxonomy (NCBI): domain Eukaryota; kingdom Viridiplantae; phylum Streptophyta; class Zygnematophyceae; order Desmidiales; family Closteriaceae; genus Closterium; species Closterium sp. Naga37s-1. The sequence continues at coordinate 276,399 of CANJKZ010000929.1, read as the reverse complement.
CCAAGATGGAAGCTTTGCGGTTCGGTTGAATTGATTGTGCAGATTCAGTTCTATCCAACTCGAAATTGTACTGTTTTGTTTGATTGACTATAGTGTAGAAGGGCAGGCACTATAGGGGTACAATTTAGGTGAAGGTTGGATGTTGTTTGTCTGTATCTGCATGCTACAGGGCCAGGGGAAACCAGCGGAACCAGTTTTTGGCTGGTTGGGCAAAGTCGAAACAGGTTCTGTTTTTAGGACCTGAACCTGGTTGTTGTTTTCCCAGGTTGGAAAAACAGAACCAGAGGTTGTTTACCAACCTACCACCTGCTGTTTTGTCTAGCCAGGTTGGTTCTGTTGCTTGGAATTATTTGGGATCATCCCTGGTTGTTCCCAGGTTCATTCCCAAGGTCCTTGCTAGCTAGAACTATTTATTCCTTCTCTGTTTGTACCTGGATATAGTCAATTTGATTCAAGCGAATTCCTCCCTTCCTGGAATTTCGTTTCTACGCGGTGCGACGGCGGAATGCTACCCGAGTCAACGCTAGTACGCTAGCACTCCAACACTAGGCAAACGCTGTCCGAGCCATAACTTCGTAATGGCAGAACTTTTCGCGAGGCAACTTGGTTCATTTTAAAGCTCTTGGAGCGTGCTTCGATATAGAAAATTCTGAGCTTGATCTGATCCACGGTCTGCACGATACGCTGCGCGACGTTCAAGGTACTCTTGCTGTTTTGACTATGTCCCACTTGATCCCTCTCTCTACAAACTCGGACGAGGATAGGGGCTGGTCTTGTACCAGGCACCCAAGGACCCTTGGAGGTGACCCCGAGGAGAGGTTTTAAGTTTGATAAAGTCTTAATAGCTTGAGTTTATTAGGCCCTTACACCAACACCCGCTGCTTCTTCCGTGACAGTACTGCACTCACACCACTCCCTGCACTTGTTGCAGTCTCTCTGGCTGACCCCTCAAGGGGACCAGTTCTTGCACGGTCCACCACTGTGCTCACTGACAGGCTTCCACCTCCCCTCGTTCTCTACGAACTTGGTGAGCAACGCAGTTCTCCAGGACCAGTGGGTTGACACCTTTACCCCTGGAGGACAGCGTGTGGCGATCTGTACGTGCTCCCGGACCGGCCGCCACCTGGCCACGTTTACCCATCGGCCAGGGTCGAGTCTTTACACACTGACGACTGCGCCTCCTCAGGTAGCTGCTACTGGTCAGGTTTCTGCGTCAGGTCAGGTAGCCTCCCCTTGTGAGTGTCGCTCCCTGTCGCACCATACTCTTCTCTGGCACCACCGCCTGGGCCACCCCTCCCTGCCACGTCTACGTGGCATGCACCGTCGCCTCCTTGTGTCTGGTCTTCCCAGGTCTCTCCCTCCCCTCCCTGCCTCTCCTGCGCCGCCCTGCCTTCCTTGCGTCGAGGGGCGGCAGCACGCCGCTCCTCACTCCTCCTCGCTTCCCCTGACAGAGGCTCCTCTGCAGATCCTCCACCTGGACGTGTGGGGCCCAGCCCGCGTTCGTGGACGGGGCGGTGAGCCGTACTTTCTGCTGGTTGTCAACGACTACTCGCGGTACACCACGGTCTTCCCCTTGCACACCAAGGGTGAGGTCCCTGCTGTCCTGATCCCTTGGATCCGAGCAGTTCGTCTCCGGCTCCGCCGCAGGTTCCGCCAGGACCTTCCTGTCCTGCGTCTGCACTCTGACAGAGGAGGTCAGTTCACCTCCGACCTCTTGCGGGCCTTCTGTCAGGGTGAGGGCAGCGAGCAGTCGTTCACGCTTCCAGGCTCACCACAGCAAAACGGGGTTGCTGAGCGCCGCATTGGCTTAGTCGTGGAGGTCGCTCGTACCTCCTTGATTCATGCAGCAGCTCCCATTTTCTGTGGCCGTTTGCGGTCCGGTACGCCGCTCAGCAGCTCAACCTCTGGCCCCGTGTCTCCTTGCCGGAGACCTCGCCCACACTGCGTTGGACGGGGGAGGTTGGCGATGCATCGCGTTTCCGGGTCTGGGGTGCTCGTGCCCTTGTCCGCGATTCGTCCGCGGACAAGCTCTCCTCCCGCACCATTCCCTGAGTCTTCCTTGGCTTTGTCCCTGACGCGCCTGGCTGGCAGTTTTACCACGCCACCTCGCGCCGTGTCTTCCTCTCTCAGGACGTCACCTTTGATGACTCTGTTCCTTTCTACCGTCTCTTCCCCTACCGCACTGCCCCTCTCACTCCCCCGCCGCTTTTCCTCGCTCCAGGTCCCCCTCCGGTAGACCCCCTCATCTCTCAGGGTCCTGCTCCTTCAGGTGTGTCTCAGGTAGACCCGCCCCCCCTTGACTGAGCCTGTAGAGGTTACTAGCGACTCAGGTGCTGCTGCGGGAGGTGCTGCTGGGGGTGCTTCTTCTGAGGGTGCTGAGCCTGCGCGTGAGGTGCTTGGGTGTGCGGAGCCTGGGGATGCTGAGCCTGCGGCTGCGGAGTCTGGGGTGCTGAGCCCGTTCATGAGGTGTCGGGGGGTCCGGAGCCTGGGGGTGCTGAGTCTGCTGGTGTTCCTCTGGGTCTCGTTTCACGACGCGGGCCTCTCTCACCACAGCAGGCATGAGAGTGGCTTGCGTCGCGTACCCGCCTGAGGAATCGTGCTGCTGGAGCTGCTTGTCGTGGAGGCGTTGGGAGTGCTCGTGTCTCTGGTCCTGGAGGTGCTCGTACTGGAGGTACTGGAGCTGCCGGGACTGGTACTGCTCCTGGAGCTGGAGGTGTCAGCTCTGGGGGTGCTGCTGCTGGAGGTACTAGGGCTGGAGGCCCTGGAGCTGGTGCTGTCGACCCTGGCATTGCAGACCCTGGAGCTGGAGGTGCCGGTTCTGGGGGTGCTGCTGCTGGAGGCCGTGGCGCTGTTCCTATTAACCCTGGAGTTGGGGACCTTGAGGCTGGAGGTGCCGGTTCTGGGGCAGCTGCTACTGGTGGCGCTGGAGCTGGAGGTTCTGGAGCTCCAGGAGGCGCTGGGGCTGGAGGTACTGCTGCTGGAGTCCCTGGAGCTTGAGGTGCTGCTGCTCGAGGCGCTGGAGCTGGAGAAGCTGCTGCTGGAGTCGCTGGAGCTGGAGGTTCTAGAGCTGCTGGAGGCGCTGGAGCTGGACGTGCTGCTGCTGGAGTCACTGGAGCTGGAGGTGCTGTTGCTGGAGGCGCTGGAGCTGGATGTTCTGGAGCTGCTGGAGGCGCTGGAGCTACTGGTACTGGTGGCACTTCACCGTCGCGACTGTTTTTCGCTCCGCCGTCACCGTCGTCTCTGCCACCTCCTGACTCCGTGCTTCGCCAGGTTCTTAGCCTCCCATCTTCCACTGGCCTCCCGTTACAGCCCGGCGCACCACTGCCTACTCCTTCTCCTTACACTGAGCAGACAGACTCGCTTATAGAGCGTCGTGAGCCTTCGTCTCGTCCTGCCTCGCCTGTTCGCGCGCGTCGCACTGGTCGTCGTGTTCCTCGTGAGCGGCCGCCTCCTGTCCCTGGCACGCACGCTATGGCACTTCGACCTTCTTCTGTTCCACAACGTGTTCCCCTACCGTCTCCTCCTGCGTCTTCTCTGCCTGACATTCAGGACCCTAAGTCTGACCTGGTTCATGCTGCTCACCCTACTGTCACGCGTCTGCTCGCCACTGTTGTCAATGACCCGTCGTTTGAGTCTGCTACTGCGTCTGCCTTAGTCTCTGAGCTTGTTGACTTTGCTGCTGCCTGTCGTCTAGACTACGCTGCTAGTCTTGTTGCTGAGTCTGAGTCTGTCTGTCCTCCGTCCGTCGCGGGTGAGTGTGCTCTTGGCACGGACGTCCTTGAGGACATGCAGGAGGACTTTGAGTGTCTTGCGGCTGCTGTACCGCATCTCGCGGCCATGGTGCTTGCACCTGAGGGAGACCCGGATGCACCAGACATCCCGACCCCGCGCTCTTACGCAGAGGCGATTACGGGTCCCCACTACTCTCAGTGGCAGACAGCCATGGACGCACAGATGGCATCCTGGAAGTCCACAGGCCCTTACGTCGATAAGGTTCCCCTCCTTGGGCGAACATCGTCGATGGAATGTGGATTTTCAGGGTGAAGCGCCCGCCGGGTTCTCCGCCTGTCTTCAAGGCTCGTGACGTTGCATGAGGCTTCAGTTAGCGACAGGGAGTTGACTTCTTCCAGACCTTCTCCCCCACCTCGAAGATGACCACTCTTCAGGTGCTGCTGCACGTTGCCGCTCAGCGTGACTACAAGCTTCACTCTCTGGACTTCAGCACAGCATTCTTACAGGGCAGTCTGCACGAGGAGATCTGGCTGCACCGCCCACCATGCTTCACTGGGTCGTTCCCTCCTGGTATGCAGTGAAGCCTCCGGCGGCCAGTCTACGGTCTCCGTCAGGCGCCTCGTGAGTGGCACGACACACTGAGGACGACACTCGCGGCTCTTGGGTTTGCCCCTTCCACTGCTGACCCGTCGCTGTTTCTACGCACCGACACTTCGTTGCCGCCATTCTACATCCTCGTGTACGTCGACGACATTGTCTTTGCCTTGCTGACACTGAGGCTCTCGCCCTTGTGAAGTCAAAGCTGCAGAAAAGACACACGTGCTCAGACCTGGGTGAGCTACGAAGCTACCTTGGCATGCAGATCACCCGCGACAGAGCACGGCGCACCATCACACTTACTCAGTCACACATGGTGCAGTAGGTCCTTCAGCGCTTCGGCTTCACTTGGTCCTCGCCACAGTCCACTCCTCTTGCTACAGGTCGCTCGCTCTCAGCTCCACCTTCGGACGAGTCCGTAGAGCCGAGTGGTCCGTACCCAGAGCTAGTGGGCTGCCTCATGTATCTGATGACCTGCACTCGTCCTGACCTTGCGTACCCTCTTGGCCTTTTGGCATGCTACGTGGCTCCTGGTAGGCACTGAAAGGTGCACATGGATGCTGCGATGAGGGTACTACGCTACTTGTGCAGTACATCGGGCATGGGGCTCGTGCTTGGAGGGCGGAGCTCAGTTGTCCTCACTGGGCACTCAGACGCTTCTTGGGTTGACGACCTGGCTACGCAGCGGTCGTCACAGGGTTACACTTTCAGCCTTGGCTGCGGCTCTGCTTCTTGGCGGTCTACCCGCTCGTCTTCTATCCTCAGCTCCAGTTGTGAGGCTGAGATCTACGCCACAGCCATGGCTGTACAGGAGTTACGCTGGCTCACCTACCTACTGGCTGACTTGGGAGAGCGGCCTCGTTCTCCTCCAGTTCTGTACGTAGACAACAAGGCTGCTATTGCCTTGTGTAAGGAGCACAGACTGGAGCACAAAACGAAGCACATCGCTCTGCGTTACTTCCTGGCTTCAGAGTTGCAGCAGCGTGGTCAGCTTCGTCTTGCTCACGTGGCCACGCGGGCCAACAACGCTGATATATTTACCAAGGCACTTCCGTCTGGTCTTCATCAGCGCTTCTGTACTATGTTTGGCCTTGTGCCTGTTTCGTCTCACTTGCTCACTTCGTGACTTTGCTTTTACTGTGATCTATATATATGCGTGCATGCTTGCTCTTGCTAGGTAGTGATCACTGTACTGTTGTTGTTCCATATATACCTCTGCATGTGACCTGGCCTTGTGGCCCTTTGCTTTTGCTCGAGTGTGTGGTGACGTTGTGATCCACCCCGAGCTTGATTTGCTTTTCTTGACTGGTCATGTGACCCTTTGTTCTCCCCCACTTTTCCTATGGGGGTGTGTCAAACTAAATATGTGTTAGTTCTGTGTAGGCTATATGTGAAAATGAACGAGAATGGATGACTAAGGAATGAGTGTGATACAAATATGAAACCCTAGAATTGTGTACCCCTTAGTATCTAACCCGCTACAGCCTACACAGGCTAGACCATATAAGTCCGACACACCCCCATAGGCAAAGTGGGGGAGAACAAGGGGTCACAAGACCAGTCAAGCAGAGCAAAGCAAAGCTAGCTCAGGGTGGATCACAATGTCACCACACATTCCGAGCACAAGTTCAAGGCCACAAGGCCAGTTCACATGCAAGATCATATATAAAGGTAAACAAGCAAATGCAGGTATAGATAGATCACAGTACAAGCAAGGTCAAGAAGTAAGTAGGTGAGGCAAAGTAGGCACAAGACCTAACAGAGTACAGAAGCGCTGATGATCACAAGGCGCGAATGCCTTGGTGAAGATATCAGCAGTGTTGGCCTGAGAGGCCACGTAAGCAAGTCGCAGCTGACCACGCTGCTGCAGCTCACGAGCAAGAAAGTAGCGAAGAGCAATGTGCTTCGTTCTGTGCTCCAGTCTGTGCTCCCGACACAAGGCTAGCATGGCCTTGTTGTCTACATACAGAACAGGAGGAGAACGAGGCGGCTCTCCGAGGTCAGTCAGCAGGTAGGTGAGCCAGCGTAGCTCCTGTGCAGCCATGGCCCCTGCGTAGATCTCAGCCTCACAGCTCGAGCTGAGAACAGAAGACGAGCGGGTAGACCGCCACGAAACAGAACCGGAACCAAGGCTGAAGGTGTAACCCTGTGACGACCGCTCCGTAGCCAGGTCGTCAACCCACGAAGCGTCTGCGTGACCAGTGAGGACCACTGGACTACGCCCTCCAAGCACGAGCCCCATGCCCGACGTACTGCACAAGTAGCGCAACACCCTCTTCGCTGCAGCCATGTGCTCAGGTCTGTGTCTCCCTGGAGCAACATAGCGTGCCAGAATGCTAAGAGGGTATGCAAGGTCAGGTCGTGTGCAGGTCATCAGGTACATGAGGCAGCCAACAAGCTCTGGGTACGGGCCACTCGGCTCTACGGACTCATCCGAAGGCAGAGCTGAGAGCGAGTGGCGAGTAGACAGAGGAGTGGCCTGAGGCGAGGAGTACGTGAAGCCGAAGCGCTGAAGGACCTGCTGCACCATGTGTGACTGAGTCAGGGTAATGGTGCGCTGTGCTATGTTCCGAGTGATCTGCAAGCCAAGGTAGCTGCGGAGTTCACCCATGTCTGTGCACGTGTGTCTCTTCTGCAGCTCGGACTTCACGTGGGCGAGTCCAGCAGTGTCAGCTGTGGCAAAGACCAAGTCGTCGACGTACAAGAGGATGTAGAACGGCGGCAAAGAGGTGTCGGTGCGTAGAAACAGCGACGGGTCGGCAGTAGAAGGAGCAAACCCAAGAGCCGCAAGTGTAGTCCTCAGTGTGTCGTGCCACTCACGGGGCGCCTGGCGGAGACCGTAGACTGGCCGCCGGAGGCTCCACTGGGTACCAGGAGGAAACGACCCAGTGAAGCCAGGTGGGCGGCGCAGCCAGATCTCCTCGTGCAGGCTGCCCTGCAGGAAAGCAAAGCTGAAGTCAAGAGAGTGAAGCTCGTAGTCGCGCTGAGCGGCTATGTGCAGCAGCACCCGAAGAGTGGTCATCTTCGGGGTGGGAGAGAAGGTCTGAAAGTAGTCAACTCCCTGCCGCTGACTGAAGCCTCGAGCCACGTAACGCGCCTTGAAGAAAGGCGGAGAACCCGGCGGCCGCTTCACCCTGAAGATCCACATGCCACTGACGATGTTCGCCCCAGGTGGGGGAACCTCGTCGACGTAGGTGCCTGTGGACTTCCAGGAAGCCATCTCTGCGTCCATGGCTGCCTGCCACTGAGAGGAGTAGGGACCCTCTATCGCCTCTGCGTAAGAACGCGGAGTCGGGATGTCTGGTGGATCCGGGTCTCCCTCAGGGGCAAGCAGCATGGACACGAGATGAGGTGAAGCAGCAGCAAAACACTGGAACTCCTCCTGCCTGTCCTCAAGGACGTCCGTGCCAAGGGCACACTCACCCCCGACGGACGGAGGACAGACAGACTCAGACTCAGCAACAAGACTAGCAGCGTAGTCTAGACGACAGCGAGCAGCGAAGTCGACAAGCTCGGCAACTAAGGCAGACGCAGCAGTGGACGCAAAGGAAGGGTCAGTGAGAACAGTAGCAAGGAGACGCGTGACAGTAGGACTGGTGGCACGAAGGGAGTCCGACTCCGGGTCAGGAAGAGCAGGAAGAGAGAACTCTGGAGGAGACGGCAAAGGGACACGCAGCGGAGCAGTGGAAGGACGCAGAGACATCCGGTGCATACCGGGGACAGGAGGAGGACGCTGACGCGAACCACGACCACCAGTGCGAGCAGCACGGACAAGCGATGCAGGACGAGACGCAGGCTCGCGACGCTCAGCAAGACCTCCAGTAGGACCAGTGTAGGGAGAAGGAGCAGGCAGAGGGGAGGCGGGCTGTAACTGTGACTCGGACAGGACAGGCGGTGGACACTCTAAGGGAGGAGCAGGACTAGTAGAGGGCGGAAGACCAAGAACCTGCTCAAGGAGCGGAACGAAGTACGGCCGCGGCCGTGCAGCACCCCCAGAACCAGCAGGAACAGCACCAGCACCCCTAACGGCAGCACCAGCTCCAGTAGCACCCCCAGCTCCAGCAGCGCCAGCAGCTCCAGCACCAGCACCCCCAACGGCAGCACCAGCTCCAGTAGCACCCCCAGCTCCAGCCGCGCCAGCAGCACCAGCTCCAGCAGCGCCAAGACCAGCACCCTCAGAAGCACCAGCATCAGCAGCACCTCCAGCGCCAACACCCCCAGCAGCTCCAGCTCCAGCTCCAGCACCTCCAGCAGCTCCAGCACAAGGAGTACCCGCAGGCCCAGCAGCTCCAGTACCTCCAGTACGAGCACCTCCGGGACCCGTGGCAGCAGCACCCTCTAGCTCCAGCAGCACGGATCCAGCGCCGAGCAAACCACTCGCGCAGCTCCTGTGGAGAGAGTAGCTCCCGCCGGGACGAAGCACCCGAAGAACCTCCAGACCCAGTACCGCCAGACGCCACACGAGCAGGCCAAGCACCCTCAGGCTCCGCACCCCCCAGTCTCAGCACCCCCAGGCTCAGCACCCCCAGGCTCAGCACCCCAAGGCTCAGCACCCCCAGAGTCAGCACCCCCAGGCTCAGCACCCCCAGACCCCGCACCCGCAGGCGCAGCACCCCCAGCAGTACCAGAGTCAACAGCTACCTCGACAGGCTCGACTGCGTCTACCTGGGTCACACCTGAGGGGGCAGGACCCTGAGGGGGAAGGGGGTCTACCTGGGGGCGACCTGGCGCGAGGAAGAGCGGAGGCGGGGGGAGGGGTGCAGTGCGGTAGGGGAAGAGACGGTAGTAGGGAACCGACTCGTCAAACGTGACGTCCTGGGAGGACAGAACACGGCGCGAGGTGGGGTGGTAAAACTGCCAACCAGGCGCGTCAGGGGGGAAGCCAAGGAAGACGCAGCGAACAGCACGAGGGGACAGCTTGTCCGCAGACAAGTCGCGAACAAACGCCCGAGATCCCCAGACATGGAACGCAGACGCATCACCAACCTTCCCCGTCCACCGTAGAGCAGGGGAGGTCTCCGGCATGGAGACCCGGGGCAGAAGGTTGATCTGATGCGCCGCGTACTGAACCGCGAACGGCCACAGAAAATGGGGAGCAGCCGCATGGATCATGGACGTACGAGCGACGTCCATGACCATGCCAATGCGGCGCTCAGCAATCCCATTTTGCTGTGGAGAGGCCGGAAGCGTGAACGTCTGGAGGATGCCTCGTGCACGACAGAAGGCTCGCAGAAGGTCAGAGGAAAACTCTCCGCCTCTGTCGGAGTGCAGACGCAGAACAGGAAAGTCCGAGCCGAAACTCTCTCTGAGCTGGAGACGAGCTGCGCGGATCCAGTCGATCAACACCTCAGTGACCTCGCCCTTGCTGCGCAAGGGGAAGACCGTGGTGTAACGCGAGTAGTCGTCAACCACCAGCAGGAAGTAACGCTCGTGACGCTGTCCACGGACGCGGGCCGGGCCCCACACGTCCATGTGAAGCGTCTGCAGCGGAGCCTCTGTCGGAGGAAACTCGGAGGAGTGAGGTGCGGCGCGCTGCCGCCCCTCGACGCAGGGAACGCAGGTAGGGGCAGGCCCCGGAGGAAGGGGAGGGAGGGACCGGGGGAGACCAGAGACAAGGACACGGGAGGCCATGCCTCGGAGACGAGGCAGGGAGGGGTGCCCAAGGCGGTGGTGCCAGAGGAGAGTCTGGTGAGACAGGAGGCGACACGTCTAGGGGGCAGACTCAGGGCCAGACCTGGACGCGGCAGTAAACACCTGACCCGACGCAGCTACCTGACCAGACTCAGTGACCGGAGAAGACTCAGTGGTCAGTGTCTACAGGCTCGATCCGGGCCGACGGGTAAACGTGGCCAAGTGTCGGCCCGACCGAACACACGTACAGTGGGTGACTCGCTGACTCGCAGGAGTGAACTGGTGAACCCCTCCATCTTGTAGGTCAGCACCACTCACCAAGTTCGTATAGAACGAGGGGAGGTAAAGACCTGACAGGGTGCCAGAAGGGGCCGCCGGACACGGTAGGACAGTGGAGTAGTGGGCAAGGACAGGACCCCCAGAGGGGTCTGCCAGAGAGACCGCCACTGGCCGACTAAGTGGCTTGAGTGTGGTGCGGTCTCGAAAGAAGGAGCGGGAAGCACCCGAGTCAAGGGTGAAGGTGTGACAGGCTTGAGTCGACATGGTACCTGAGAGACCAGACGCACCAGCACCTGGGGCAGCAGACGCACTGGCACCTAGAGTAGCAGCCTCACCAGCACCTAGAGCAGCAGCCTCAATGCCCGGGTCAGGCTGGACACACAGGTAACAGTCACCCTCATCACTAGTAGACACAGCATACATGGCAGCAAGAATAGCATCAAAGTCTAGATCAAAGATTGCAACCCCCGACCTAAAGAGCTCGCCCCAGCGAGGGATCTCAGTGGCGCCAGGGAACTGGAGACGCCAAGCGTCCGTCAGGCGGCCGAAGCAGCGCTGGGTGGGGTGCGGGCCTCCGCACGTCTCACCGGTGCGGTCGCCGGTACGCAGGACGTACATACAAGGACCAGCACCCCCGCCCGGTTGACGCGCAGCGTACCACTCACGAAGCTGCTGGGGGGACGGGGTCTCACGAGCGCGCTGCTGCTGCTGGCGCGGACCACCACCGGAGCCACCTCTCTGCGCAGAGCCACCCCGACCAGCGCCACCGCCGCCGCCGCCACCTCCACTACCGCCGCCACCGCCGCCTCCTCCGCTCCCACCGCCACCGCCGCCGCCTCCTCCGCCTCCACTGCCGCCACCGACACCCCCACTCCCGCCACCACCCCCACCACCACCCCCACCCCCTCCGCCGCCTCCACCGCCACCTCCACCGCCCCCGCCAGCTCCTCCAGCGCCCTTGCCCCCCTTGCCCTTGCCAGTGCGGCGTCTCCCGCTAGGGGCAGACGCCGCGCCGACCGACTCAAGACCAACTAGGTCGGCCGCAGCAGCAGAGGCAACAGAGGGCAAGAGGGGGGAGGGGGAACACCCCTCAAAGAAAGGGGTACGAGGGTCACCACGAGAGGCTCCTACAGCGACTATACTCTTCTCTGCTGCCAGGAGGCGCTCCTCGAGGACGTCAACGGTGAGAGTGGTGGGGCAAACAGAGAGGAAGTGGTCCCTGACCGAGCGAAGGGAGTCAGGGAGCCGGGTGACTATGTAGTAGAGGGTGATGTACATAGGGGGGGGGTTCTTGGCGCAGAACTCAGCAGGAAGTGCAGCGCGGTAGAGTGTGTCACTAGTGCGAAGGTGCGTAGTGAGGTCAGCGACTGTGGGAAAAGCGGCGAGGTCAGGGAACAGGTACGGCAGCATAAGGCGGCTAAGGGCAGCAGTGGCAGGGGAAGAGTAGCGTGCAACTACAGCGTCGTACAAGGTCTTAGCACTCTCAGCGGTCGGTAAGTGACGGCGCACAGCAAGACGGGCAGCAGCATCGCGTGTGGCCCACTGTGAGCGAACAGTGCTGTCAGCATCAGCAGGCGGGGCAGGGGAGGCACCAGACGTGAGATCGAACAGGGAGAGACCGTCTGCCCTATCGCACTGTAGGAAAAGCTGCACGTCATCGACTTAGACCTCAAAGTCAACAGCTCGACCCTCAGCATCAAAGGTAAGGACACTGGGGGTAGCCATGACAGCAGCAGCCTAGCGGTGAGAGCAGCAGGCTAGAGGTGGCGCAGTAGCAGAGGTGCTGCGCGAAAGAGCTCTTACCAGACCGTTGGTTAAGGCTGCAGCGGCAGTTGTGGCCGCGGCTCGACGGCGGCGGCTACTCGAGGGTGGCAGCGGCTCGGCGGCTCGGTGGCGGCTCGGCGGCACGGCGGCGGCTCGGCGGCTCGGCTTTGCGGCGGCTCAGCGGCTCGGCGGCGGCGGCTCGGCCGTGGCGGCTCGACGGTGGCAGCGGCTGCTGCGGCTCGGCGGCTCGGCAGCTCGGCAGCTCGGCGGCTCGGCGGCGGCCGCAAGAGGGCGGCAGGAGGGCCGCGAGAGGGCGGCGACGGGGCCGCAAGGGCGGCGACGGGGCCGCAAGGGCGGCGACGGGGCCGCAAGGGCGGCGACGGGGCCGCAAGGGCGGCGACGGGGCCGCAAGGGCGGCGACGGGGCCGCAAGGGCGGCGACGGGCCCGCAAGGGCGGCGACGGGGCCGTTGAGGGCGGCGACGGGGCCGTTGAGTGTGGCGACGGGGCCGCGAGAGGGCGGCGGCGGGGCCGCAAGGGCGGCGACGGGGCCGCAAGGGCGGCGACGGAGCCGCTGTGGACGACGACGGGGCCGTGAGAGGGGCGGCGACGGGGCCGCTGAGGGCGGCGACGGGGCCGCTGCGGGCGGCGAAGGGGCCGCTGAGGGCGGCGACGGGGCCGCAAGGGCGGCGACGGGGCCGTGAGAGGCGGCGACGGGGCCGCTGCGGGCGTCGACGGGGCCGCTGCGGGCGGCGTCGGGGCCGTTGAGGGCGGCGTCGGGGCCGCTGCAGGCGGCGACGGGGCCGCTGAGGGCGGCGACGGGGCTGTTGCGGGCGGCTACTGGGCCGCTGAGGGCGGCGACGGGGCCGCTGAGGGCGGCGACGGGGCCGCTGCGGGCGGCTACTGGGCCGCTGAGGCCGGCGACGGGGCCGCTAAGGACGGCGACGGGGCCGCAATGGGCGGCGACGGGGCCGCCAAGGGCGGCGACGGGGCCGCTAAGGGGACGCGACTCGACGGGAGGACGGCCCACGGGGCGCGCCTCGGGCAGGGGCGACTCGCACTCCGGGCAGGAAAAAAAAAAAACCGAATTTCAGTGGTGGGCCCTAGGAAGCGTTCCCACTAGGGAACCTGCTCTGATATCATGTAAAAATGAACGAGAATGGATGACTAAGGAATGAGTGTGATACAAATATGAAACCCTAGAATTGTGTACCCCTTAGTATCTAACCCGCTACAGCCTACACAGGCTAGACCATATAAGTCCGACACTATAGTGGGTAGCCCATATGGGGTACAACCTGAAGTTAGGGTTAGTACTTGTACCTACATTTCATTCAATACAATCATTCCTGCTTGCTATCTTGACAGTCCTCCCCCCCCCCCCCCCTTCCCCCTTCCCCCCGCGATCCCTCGCATCTACGGTACAAATGCAGTCCCTTTCGCCACTCGCCTTGCCTTGCCATGCCACACGACTGACAGCAGGCTCGCCGCGTCAGCGGCGTATGCAGAAACTCGTTAAACAAACGAGTCAGATATAGCTATAACATTTACTAGTAGAAACTCGTTCAGACCATGCAAAATTAATCATCTGGAAAATCAGACAGCTCTCCAACATTTGTGTGCAATATCAGACCAGAATAATCTGTCCGTCTGAACGTCAGACGAAAATATTTTTTTTTTGTTTTTAGATTTCAGACTGACGGGCCCAAATCCTAACAAGAGCCCTGATCTTACGGGCTTTTCTCAGCCCTACAACCTACAGGTGGTGAGGTGACCCACAGGATACTACGAAGAAACCCCTCCGAGCAGGCCCTACGATATCAGGAATTTTCCCCTGAAATTCCTGATTTTCAGCCTAGTTTTGTGTACCTACACTGAATTTTCGGTGTTGAGATTTTTGTGACACTGATTTTTTCAGCCTTTACTTCATAGCTAACACTGATGTTTCAGACTTTTATCGAAGTGTACACTGAATGCACATTCCGAATCCTTCCGGTAAAACACCCGAGACAATAAGTCAACCAACATTTCCACATAATAAAATCTTGTTTAAAAAAATACTGATTGCTGACTTGATGAACGCTTAGTGGTAAGCGAAGTAGATACCGAATGGTAAGGTTTCCGGTTCAAATCCCTCTACTAACATGTTCATAAAAGCTACTCTCTTGCACAATTGCATGATGTGATTGAAAATTCAGGCTTTTGTTTTTCGGAACCCTGAAAATTCAGGCTTTTTTTTTAGGAACCCTGAAAATTCAGGCTTTTTTTCACAGGGACCCTGATGCATCAACGTCCCTAAAAGTGAATCTGAGGGCCTGCCTCCGAGGCAATTGGAACGAATCACACATGAGCCGCTTTCGCGCAATTCAAAACCTCGCCTACAGTACACTAAACGACACTACAACAGTTCAGCCATACGAAACGGAAAATGCAAAAGCAATATTATAAATGATTACACACTAATTGTGCAGTGCTGTCGCACACTGGATCGTTCGCCCCAACCAACCTGATTCTCGGAAACAGTAATTGCACAGTAGCGTGGCAAACCCAATTTCTCATCACCTCTTGAATACGCTTTCGCTCCGCACAGATTCTCGAAATTCTTGATATTAAGGTTTCGCCAACTCTATTTCAACCTCACATAGCTTGAATAATTACCATGCTGACCTCGGGCTTAAACATCACATTCCGACAAAGCCATATCTATCTTTATATGAAGCAAATTCGACGTGTGTTTCATATTTCCAGTTGTGATTCGAATAAACCACAATAATTTACAGATAGCCGTTAAGTGAATTACATTGAGCAGACTGCTAATGATAACGCTTCAGTCATTCCATTATGTAGACACTTTGAAGTACCGTATAGCATCGCAACTAAACAATTTCAGTGATGTGCAGATAACGTCTTCATTGTGGAGAGCCTTGCCCATAGCTCTCAACATCCTGCGTGTTCTGCTGTGCTCCTCAACACATCTTACGACGCACGGAAACAGGAACAAACGAAACAGCAGCAACCCAGGGCAACGCAGCAACTCAGCGACATGGCATCAACAAGGATTCTTACCTCACGAATAAGGCGGCCTCCACGGGCATGCAGAGAGAGTGCAGTTCCGGTCTTCGAAATAAAAAAAACTCGAAATTGCTCGCCACTGCATGACTTGATCGCCACCGTAGTCTGCAAACAATGGCGACATTCAGACAAAGCCACGGAACAAGTGCGGCGATGAGGGTGCGGAATACGATTAAGCGCCAAAAGCAGGGTTAGAGATAAGCGCACGACTAAGTACCTCGCCCCCAGTCTTGGCGCACGACATGGAGGATTGATGGACTCCCGTGCGCTGTAGCTCACGGATTGATCATCTCGCCACACTGCAGATTTTGCGTCTACAAGATAATCATTAGGGACGAAACAAACACATTAAGCGCTGTAAAAACGAAATCCAAGGGTACGTGTGCTAGAACTGGGAAGAACCTGAAAAATAACAACAAATAACATGTACGATAGTGGTCGTCTTCGTTCAGCGCGAAACATAACCACCATAAGACTCTCACCAGAACTAATCGCGACAAGCTGCTTCTTGATCAAGAGAGCTGCAATGGACCTCGTAGTAGCTGCTCTACGTGTGTATCAGGAGATAATAACGATCTTAGGAATGAGGAGTGAGTAAAAAGAGGATGGATAAGAATGTGGTGGATAAGAAAGTACTCACAAGGTGCTGGGGCGGGAGAGGCAGTAGATGGTGGTGTCGAAGAGCTCCGATTGGTTCGTGAACTGGATAGTGACACGTAGGCCAACCCATCACTGTTTTGAACATAGTGAGCGATGCGATATAAATTTGGAATCAGATAGATAACAACCGTAATTTATCAATTCAACATGTTGAGAGACCAAATGTACAGAGTAGGCTTACCGAACCGTACGGTACGTGGCTGCCTCAGCAGAAGCAGAGTAGCGACAAAATAGGCAGGGCCATCGACTTTCCCGCCAAAGTTGGGGTAACTTCAGGGTACCCTCCCGAACTGTAAATCTTTCCGATTGGTCGAAAATTCTGTTACCACGTTGGACGCTTAGTTGGCGGTCGTCGCTGACGTCGCCAGTGTTTTGGGGTAAGCTGCAGGTAGCACAGAGGGAACTTGTGGGTCACCACGTGAGGGTGACCCCGGGGTGTGCCTTATTCCGAAAGTGATTTCGGCGAGGTGAATTTTGGGATGGTGTGCATACAGCCGGGTTTACCAGGTGTGCGTACAGCCCGGTTTACCAGGTGTGCATACAGCCGGGTTTACCGTGTGTGCGCTGGGCTCATTCGGTGAGCGTACGGCCGGGTTACGAAGTGCGGGGTTTACAGTACCTTTACTGGTGCCTGCGCTGGTGTAACAAGATGGGATTCCCGATGCCAGCGTGCATGGGAATACCCGAACGGTTGGAACCTCCCTTTGCCTAGTTGGCTCCGAATAGAGATAGGTGTTAACCTCGGAGCGTATTTCCTTATCCTCGTCAGTGATTAGATGTTACTAGAATCCAGCAGGGCATGGCATCGAGGCGCTATGCCAAGATGCCATGCTAGATAAAGTGGCGACGCGGTTTTCCTCCCAAGTCGCCATCTCTCTTCCTAGCATAAATTTCTCTTCCTAGTTCTTGCTGTATCATCCTTGGATCTTCTCTAATTCTATATTCTTGGAATCTCTCTTCCTATCTTCTCTCATCTACGTCTCCAGAGCTGGGCGTCTCTCTCCAGCCTAGCTTTCTTCCGCTGCGACTACTCGTTCTCCTTCTTTATGCTTCTAGCTACGGCGCCACCTTCGCCATGGCAGGCTCAGCCAACCTCGCCTAGCATGGCTGCGTGCCGTAGCCTTGTTTCATACCAGTAGGGAAGGTTATGCTGTGTTTGCAACGAAACCCAGGAGAGAGACAAGGACAGAATCCTTTCGAGTACATGCAAGCATTTTCCAGGGACACAAGCAACTGTCAAATGTTATACATTATTGTAATAGGCTGTAGTGAAATGCACTGTAGAGGGTACAACTCTTTTTAGGGTTGCTATTTGTATCACCCACCTTGCTAGTCAATTCATTCCGTTGCTAGCTACTCGGCAGTACTGGGTGTACTCGGCAGAGTCATGACACCCACCTTACCGTGTCGGCCCCAAAACTGTCACCACTTTCACGTGATTGGTCGGACGTTTTGAGTGGGTTTTTGACGCGATTGGTTCTCGATTTTCCCACTGAACCTCCTTCTGGGGTTTTCCGAACCTACATTTTTCAAGTTGATTTCGTTGTGTAATTTGGGGTGTGGCCTTTAAAGCCAGCAGGCAAAATAGTGACCCCCCCCCTTCCAGTTGGGTCCAACTTGAATCAGATGGTAAGCACAAGTTAGAAATATATCGAGCTTCCACAGCAACCGAGCGTGGCTGGTGTACCCAAACGTTTGTGCAAGAATTGCGACCAATCAAGAGCATCGCCCCACCCAATGTGCAGAGACACAAACATGCCCATATGGTTTTCGCACAGAAGGGCGATTGTGTTCCGCCGCACTCAATCAATAAACTGACCTGCCACTCAACGATTCTTAGAGCAAAACACTACACACTGGATACGCCCTACCAAAATACTACGCAAACTCGTCACGCCAAGCACACGACTCAATCTCATATCGCCAACACCCAG
The DNA here is from genome assembly GCA_947471745.1 of Closterium sp. Naga37s-1. Lineage (NCBI taxonomy): Eukaryota > Viridiplantae > Streptophyta > Zygnematophyceae > Desmidiales > Closteriaceae > Closterium > Closterium sp. Naga37s-1. Next base: position 258,732 of record CANJKZ010000929.1, on the reverse strand, counting down.
CCGCCTGTCAAACTATATATGTGTTAGTTCTGTGTAGGCTATAGTGGGGTAGCCCATATGGGGTACAACATGAAGTTAGGGTTAGTACTTGTACCCTCATTTCATTCAATGCAACCATCCCTGCTTGCTATCTTGACATGGTATCAGAGCAGTAGGTCCGTAGGACCGTTTTTCTTTCGGGCCCACCATACTTAGCTTCCGATTGCGGTTACAGCGTTACCCCACTACCCTGCGTCGCGCTGCCCCGCGCACGCCCTGCCTTGCCCCGCGTCGCGCTGCCTCGCGCACGCCCTGCCCTGCCCTGCCTGGCGTCACCCTGCGCCAGCGCCCTGCCCTGCGCCGGCGCCCTGCCCTGCGCCAGCGCCCTGCCCTGCGCCGGCGCCCTACCCTGCGCCAGCGCCCTGCCCTGCACCAGCGCCTTGCCCTGCGCGCCCTGGCGCCCTACCCTGCGCCAGGGCCCTGCCCTGCGCCCGCGCCCTGCCCTGCCCTGCGCCAGCGCCCTGCCCTGTGCCAGCGCCCTGCTAAACCCTAAATAAAACTAGAATAATAATTAAAAAAAAGAGGCCCTAGGTGCTTTTGCCCTAGGAGCTACTACATGCTGCCTGCTACTGCCCTGCTGTGGCAGCGCGCCGCCCTGCTCTGGCTGCACGCCGCCCTGCTCTGGCCGCGCGCCGCCCTGTTGCTCTTACTGCTGCTGCTGCTACTCGTGCTACTGCCTTCACTTCGTACTGCCCTAGAGGTCGAGCTCCTCCTAGCTTGCCCGCCATGACTTCCCTTTGTCGGCGGTGGTGGCAGCAGTGGGAGTGGTGGTGCCCGTAGTAGCAGTCACTGTGGCGCTGTTTGGTGCGGTTGTCTGGCGGTGGCCAGATGCAGCTACGGCGGCGTCCGACCCTTACGCCCCGGCAGCTTCGTGAGTGGCTTTACCAGCGTGGGCCGTCTCCGAGTCCGGGTCGCTGCCACTACGTCATTGGCACAGGTCGTCGAGCTGGTGAGACCTGTGGGACACCTGGTCACGCACAGTCCCGCTGCTTTGCCTATTTGACTGACGCCTGGCGCACAGAGTTTGGCGACGAGGCTGAGATCCCCCTCTGGCTTGAGCCGCTTAGGTCGGGTGTTGCTGTCTTTGCTTTAGACTATGACGCCATCCTTACTGCCATGTCTGCTTTGCCTGGTGGTGCTGAGAGTGACTGTCACCTGTGTGTACAGTACGACCCCGGTATAGAGGTTGCTGCTCTAGGTACTGGTGAGGCTGCTGCCTTAGGTGCTAGCGAGTCTGCTCTCTCAGTTATTGCGCCTGCTGAGGCCTTGCACACCTTCACGCTTGACTCAGGTGCTTCCCGCTGCTTCCTCCGTGACAGTACTGCACTCACACCACTCCCTGCACCTGTTGCAGTCTCTCTGGCTGACCCCTCAGGGGGCCCAGTTCTTGCACGGTCCACCACTGTGCTTCCATGCCCGGCGATTCCGTCTGGCTCACTGACAGGCTTCCACCTCCCCTCGTTCTCTACGAACTTGGTGAGCAACGCAGTTCTCCAGGACCAGTGGGTTGACACCTTTACCCCTGGAGGACAGCGTGTGGCGATCTGTACGTGCTCCCGAACCGGCCGCCACCTGGCCACGTTTACCCATCGGCCAGGGTCGAGCCTTTACACACTGACGACTGCGCCTCCTCAGGTAGCTACTACTGGTCAGGTTTTTGCGTCAGGTCAGGTAGCCTCCCCTTGTGAGTGTCGCTCCCTGTCGCACCAGACTCTTCTCTAGCACCACCGCCTGGGCCACCCCTCCCTGCCACGTCTACGTGGCATGCACCGTCGCCTCCTTGTGTCTGATCTTCCCAGGTCTCTCCCTCCCCTCCCTGCCTTGCCTGCGCCGCCCTGCCTTCCTTGCGTCGAGGGGCGGCAGCGCGCCGCTCCTCACTCCTCCTCGTTTCCCCCGACAGAGGCTCCTCTGCAGACCCTCCACTTGGACGTGTGGGGCCCAGCCCGCTTTCGTGGACGGGGCGGTGAGCGGTACTTTCTGCTGGTTGTCAACGACTACTCGCGGTACACCACGTTCTTCCCCTTGCGCACCAAGGGTGAGGTCCCTGCTGTCCTGATTCCTTCGATCCGAGCACTTCGTCTCCGGCTCCGCCGCAGGTTCCGCCAAGACCTTCCTGTCCTGCGTCTGCACTCTGACAGAGGAGGTCAGTTCACCTCCGACCTCTTGCGGGCCTTCTGTCAGGGGAGGGCAGCGAGCAGTCGTTCACGCTTCCAGGCTCACCACAGCAAAACGGGGTTGCTGAGCGCCGCATTGGCTTAGTCATGGAGGTCGCTCTACCTCCTTGATTCATGCAGCGACTCCCATTTTCTGTGGCCGTTTGCGGTCCGGTACGCCGCGCAGCAGCTCAACCTCTGGCCCCGTGTCTCCTTGCCGGAAACCTCGCCCACACTGCGTTGGACGGGGGAGGTTGGCGATGCGCCGCGTTTCCGGGTCTGGGGTGCTTGTGCCCTTGTCCGCGATACGTCCGCGGACAAGCTCTCCTCCCGCACCATTCCCTGTATCTTCCTTGGCTTTGTCCCTGACGCGCCTGGCTGGTAGTTTTACCACCCCACCTCGCGCCGTGTCTTCCCCTCTCAGGACGTCACCTTTGACGAGTCTCTGTTCCTTTCTACCGTCTCTTCCCCTACCGCACTGCCCCTCTCCCTCCCCCGCCACTTTTCCTCGCTCCAGGTCCCCCTCCGGTAGACCCCCTCCCCCCTCAGGGTCCTGCTCCTTCAGGTATGTCTCAGGTAGACCCGCCCCCCTTGGCTGAGCCTGTAGAGGTCACTAGCAACTCAGGTGCTGCTGCGGGAGGTGCTGCTGGGGGTGCTGCGTCTGGGGGTGCTGAGCCTGCGCGTGAGGTGCTGGGGAGTGCGGAGCCTTGGGGTGCTGAGCCTGCGGCTGCGGAGTCCGAGGGTGCTGAGCCCGTCCGTGAGGTGCCGGGGGGTGCGGAGCCTGGGGGTGCTGAGTCTGCTGGTGTTCCTCTGGGTCTCGTTTCACGCCGCTGGCCTGTCTCACCACAGCAGGTACGAGAGTGGCTTGCGTCGCGTACCCGCCTGAGGAGTCGTGCTGCTGGAGCTGCTAGTCGTGGAGGCGCTGGTAGTGCTGGTGTCTCTGGTTCTGGAGGTGCTCGTACTGGAGGTACTGGAGCTGCCGGGACTGGTACTGCTCCTGGAGCTGGAGGTGTCGGCTCTAGGAGTGCTGCTGCTGGAGGTACTGGGGCTGGAGGCCCTGGAGCTGGTGCTGTCGACCCTGGCGTTGGAGACCCTGGAGCTGGAGGTGCCGGTTCTGGGGGTGCTGCTGCTGGAGGTACTGGGACTGGAGGCCCTGGAGCTGGTGCTGTTGACCCTGGCGTTGGAGACCTTGGAGCTGGAGGTGCCGGTTCTGGGGGTGCTGCTACTGGTGGCGCTGGAGCTGGAGGTTCTGGAGCTGCTGGAGGCGCTAGGGCTGGAGGTACTGTTGTTGGAATCCCTGGAGCTGGAGGTGCTGCTCCTGGAGGCGCTGGAGCTGGAGGTGCTACCCCCGGAGTCGCTGGAGCTGCTGGAGGCGCTGGAGCTGGAGGTGCTGCTGCTGGAGTCACTGGAGCTTGAGGTGCTACTGCTGGAGGCGCTGGAGCTGGAGGTTGTGGAGCTGCTGGAGGCGCTGGAGCTACTGGTACAGGTGGCACTGCACCGTCGCGACTGTTTTTCGCTCCACCGTCACCGTTGTCTCTGCCACCGTCTGACTCCGTGCTTCGCCAGGTTCTTAGCCCCTGCCTTCCACTAGCCTCCCGTTACAGCCCGACGCACCACTGCTTGCTCCTTCTCCTTAGACTGAGCAGACATACTCGCTTAGAGAGCGTCGTGAGCCTGCATCTCGTCCTGCCTCGCTGTTGGTGCAACCCTACGGTTTGCACTCGGCTTGTTGTCCGTGTGCGTGAATGTGTGTGTATATGGAATGGTATGAGGGCATGGGATAATATATATTTCATGCTTATAATTGTGTGTGAATGTTGAGTCATGATGTCGAGTGTGTGTGTCGAGTCAATAGCGAGTTATCGCTAGACGCGTGTTACGCGGTCGTTTATGTCTCGCGCGCGGTTTCTATTTTGTCGTGCGCGGTTTCTATTTTGTCCTGTGTCGAACGTTCGGCGTGTCGCAGGTGTGTGCAGCAGACCCATCAAGAACTCAAGGATGAGTTTGTGATGAAGAGCCCGAGCCTTGGTGTCAAGCCTCAAGTGATTTCGAAGCTCGCCAAAAGGGTACACCTCAAGATATTGAAGATAGTTACATTACTTTGTGTAGTGTAACATTTCACTTGGTGTAGGCCCTAGTGAAGGGTAGTCTCGAGACCCTTCGTGGTTGGGGACAGTGTGGCACTGTTCCACATCACTGTACCTCGGCTCTTGGGGTTTGTAGGAGCTGGGAGTCATTCCCAACTCGTAACTCTTCCTATCTTGTGTTCTAAGACTATAGTGGCTGCCATAGTACCGTTCGTTCAAACCGACGCTGTGTCGTCAATTCTTTATCAAATCGTGCAATCTAAATTGCTAATTGTAGAAGACGTGAAGACGCTCCAGATCCAATTTGAATCAAGTCATTTGCAGCTGTGAGCAGAACGCTATCAACGTTTGAAGCCGCTGTGCAGAAATCCGTCTGTGCTCTCTATCTTTCGTTTTAGGCACATTCAAGCCTATTGTGACTATAACAAGTGGTAGCAGAGCCCCTTGGAGCAGTTTCGACAATGTCTGGACCTGAGGAAAGGGGTGGCAGAGGTGCTGGTGGCAGTGGAGAAGCTCAAGCTCAAGGCCAACCCCGTGATTCAGCCATGGCGCCCATGCAACCAAGTCTTGGCCCACCTAGGGATGAGCCTAGGGTGTTTGGGCTTGACAAGTTCAACGGTGACAACTTTGCTGAATGGTCCTTCAAGATGGAGAACATCTTTGACCACTATGACCTGCTGGAGGTGATGGAAGGAACGGAGAAGCGCCCCGAGAACGACCCGGAGAAGAGCCCGTAGGTGCGGAAGAGCGCACAAGGCTATCTCTTACTTGGGCAAGCGTTGGGGAGCAGTCAGATCCGTCACATCAAGCCATTCCAGCGTGAACCAGAGAAAGGACCAAAGGCATGGGCTGCTCTCAAGGGTGTACATGCTCCTGCAACAGCGGCGGTAGCGGTGGTGTTGGAACGGCAAATGGCGGCACTACGAATTGAAGAAAACGAAGCGGTTGAAGAAGGGGTGCAGAAATTCTTCGACTTGTTGACGCGGCTTGAGGGAGCTGATTTGAACTACAGTGAGCTCCAAAAGAAGACCAAGTTGCTGGCCTTACTCCCAGAGTCATGGTCCTCGCTCATCATCAACCTTAATCGCGACTTGCCCCGCCTCTCGCTTGAAGACGTGAAGCGAGCTATCCTTCAAGAGGATTTCCGCCGCCGTGAGTTGGCGAGTGCGGATGGCGCTGGGGCAGCGAGCATCGGCCGTGGATATGGTCGAGGAAGAGGCAGAGGACGAGGGGGAGGAAGGTTTGGTGGCAGCAACTTCGGCGGAGGCCGCAGGAGTGGCGGTTACGGCAGCGACGACAAGAGCTACGGACGCGGTCGCGGCCGATTCGACGGCGAGTGTCACTATTGCCACAAGAGCGGACACATGTGGCGCGACTACTACAAACTCCCTGATGGTTGGACCCCTGCTCAAGGCCAAGAGGGTAGAGGAGCAGGAGGAGGGAGAGGACGAGGCCGTGGAGGCCGTGGCGGTCGCGGTGGCGGAGCTGCAAACATGAAGAGCGGAGACAACGACAAGGACCCGAGCGACGATCGATACCCGGGTCTATTCTACTTCGTGTCGACGCAAGTACCGGCTGGTCCAGAGAAGGATGAAGGCCTTGAGGAGCCAGCAGCTGTGGGGAAGGTGACCCTACACCCCCTGGACTATTGGGTGATTGATAGTGGCGCTACCTATAGCATGACACCTCGCCCGGACTTGCTCACCGAACTCGAGCCGTCACCGGTGAAGCATGTCACATCGGCTTTGGGGCAGCGAGCAGAGGTGAAAGGCATGGGCAAGGCCATGTTCAAGGGTGCTGATGGGAAGATGGTGGGCCTCAAGAACTTGCTTTGGGTGCCCAGCCTTGCTGCAAACCTGATTTCCGTGCGGCGGTTGGCAAAGGCCGGCATGGACACGAACTCGAAGGGAGCCAAGACCTACACCGCAAGGCTTGGCGATCGAATTCTTTGGGACCTTCATGAGGACAGGGATGTCTACAACGAGATGTGGCAGATCCCAGTGGTCCCTATGCCTAAGGAGAGGCAAGTGGCAGCAAGCATCAGCACCAAGGATGGAGCGGTCGGTAGCGACGATGGCGCGAACGGTCGCGCTAAGGAGAATGAGCTCAAGAAGAGCAAACCTGGAGGGACCAGCAAGTTCAGTGAACCTAAGGAGAGTGGTGCAGCAACCAAGGAGCAGCAAAAGGGTGAGGAGAACCCAGAGGCAGCAGCGGAGGAGGACTACGGAGAGAGTATGTGGGGCGCTATTGCGAGCGCGGCATTCTCCAATCCAACTTCGGCTACGGGGGAGTGTGATTGGCTCACCTTGCATCGGCGCATGGGGCATGTGGCCCTGCCCATCTTGCAGCAGCTAGTGAAGAATGAGATGGTTGCTGGCATACGTGTGAAGGGGGAGCCCGATGAGGTGCTTGGCTGCCCGACGTGCATTCAAGCCAAGTTCACCCGGTTTCCGTTCCCTAGTTCGGAGGCAACGGCAAAGGCACCGCTTGATGAGGTGGTGATGGACGAGGTGGGCCCCCTGAAGCTTGGAGCTGCTGGAGCTGAGTATTTTCTCACCATTGTCGACGTCTACACCCGCATGACTTGGGTGTACGTGCTGGCCAAGAAGAGCGACGTGGCTGAAACGTTGAAGACGGATTGGTTCCCGATGGTGGAGCAACAAGACCGTCTAGTCAAGTCAATCCGCACCGATCGAGGGGGAGAGTTCCTGAGCAAGGAGTTTGGGTTGTGGCTGAAGAAGAATGGTATTCGGCACCCCCTCACCATGCCATACTCCCCTGCAATGAACGGCATCGCCGAGCGAGCGAACCGCACAATCACGGAGGCGGCACGCGGGTTGTTCATTGAAGCCGGGCTACCCGACTATTTCTGGCCTGATGCGGTGCGGAGCGCGTGTGTGGCCAAGAACAGAGCCTTGACTCATGTGGGAGCAGACAAATGGGTGCCCTATGTGGAGTGGCTAGGAAGGAAGCCAAAGGTGGATATGCTTCGGGTGTTCGGGTGCATGTGCATGGCGCTCGTGCCTAAGCATCTTCGGCACAACAAGCTTGGTGCCAAGGCGGTGTGGGCCGTGCACTTGGGCATGGCTCAAAACAGCAAGGGATGGCTTCTTTGGGACCCATTCACCAAGAAGTTCTTGGTGAGCAGGGACTGCAAGTTCATGGAGAACTTCATGTACAAGGATTGGAGGCGGAGAATGAGGCGAAGATAGGCGTGCGGTTTGGGGAGGTGAAGAGTTCCGGTTTGGAGCATGTGGAGCTGCCTTTGGAACTGAGCAGCGGCAGCACAACCACAAGGCAATCCTCCCTTGTGAATGGGGGAGAGGAGGCCAATGATGCAGAGGAAGAAGAGGAGGAGGTGCAGCAAGTGAGCGAGCGTGCACCGTCACTTCCTTCCCGTACTACGAGTGCTCCACGGATTCGAGCCACACCGCAGCAATGCCAAGGCCTTCAAGTCCCTGCAGCTGAGGAGGAAGGAAGGGGGAAGAGGAGAGTTCAACCCCCTAATAGGCTGACCTATGATGCGCCGGGAAAGCAGGGCAAGACAGCCCTGGCCGGAGCGGCAATGATGGTCGGAGACGACGAGGAGAGTGACTACGAGGAGTGTGCCTTCGCGTTCTTCTCTCCAGTGGAGATGCCGGGAGAACCAGCAACTCTCAAGGAGGCTTTGGTGAGTAGTGATGCTGAGGAGTGGAAGAAGGCCATGGAGAGTGAGCTGAAGAGCATCGAGGAGAATGACACGTTTGAATTGGTGGAGCTACCGGAGGGGCGTACGGCGATAACGTCCAAGTGGCTCTTCAAAATCAAGTCGGATGCCGACGGCAAGATCGAGCGCTACAAGTCTAGGCTTGTAGCCAAGGGGTACCAGCAGAAGGATAAGGTGGACTTCAAGGAGCTGTTTGCCCCTGTGGTGAAGCCGACGACGCTGCGAACCCTATTCGCGGGAGCCGCCATCAAAGGATGGGTAGTAAACCAAATGGACATCGTAACGGCATTCCTTAACGGCATCCTTGAGGAGGAGATTTTTATGGCGCAGCCAGAGGGGTTTGATGATGGTAGTGGCAGAGTGTGGAAGCTGAAGAAGGCCCTCTATGGGCTGAAGCAGGCCCCTAGGCAATGGTACATGAAGCTGCGCGAAGTGTTGGAGGGGATCGGCTTCACTCCCTCAACGGCCGATCACTCCTTGTTCATGCTTGGCGAGGGGGAGCAGAGGAGTTTCATGGTGGTTTATGTGGATGACATCCTCATTTTCTCACCCTCTTCTGACCTTGTGAAGGAGGTGATGCTGAAGCTTCAAGACAAGTTCAAGTGCAAGGCCCTTGGTGACGTGAGCTTCTACCTTGGGCTCCACATCGAACGAGATGTGGAGAAGCGGTGCATGCGGGTGCATCAACGAAAGTACCTGGAGGCATTGGCTGCCAACTTTGGGCAGAGTGAAGGCCATGTGGCTACACCCTTTCCCTCTGGGTTCAAGTGTGTGAAGGGACCAGAGGAGGAGAGCGTTGGTGAAGAGGAGAGGCGCCGATTTCACTCGTTGGTGGGCAGCCTCATGTATGCGGCGGTAAACACCCGACCGGACGTCGCGTTTGCTACCGGGCAGCTGGCTAGGGTTGTGCAATGCCCTAATGAGGAGCAGGTAGCAGCTGGAATGAGGGTGGCCAAGTATCTTGGCCAAACACCGACCGTTGGGCTGCAATACTCGGCGGCGGCACAAAGGCGCCAAAAGGGCGCGGATGGTGTTGAACCCGGGCGTTTGTTCCTCACCGCCTACTCGGATGCTTCATATGCATCAGAACCAGAGGACATGACAAGTGTGGGAGGCTTCATATGCTGTGTTGGTGGAGGCCTAACTGCTTGGGAGAGCAAGAAGCAGGTTGACCAAGCTTTGAGCTCGGTGGAGTCCGAGTACATGGCACTCTTCCGTGCCGTACGGGAGATTGTGTGGCAGCGGCGTTTGTTGGCTGAATTGGGGGAGGAGCAGCAAGGACCTACCCCACTGTACTGTGACAGCCAGGGTGCCATTGCTCTTGCTAAGAACCCTGTGTTGCATGGACTCACGAAGCACATGAGGGTGAAGTGGCATTGGACGAGGAGCATGGTAACCGCGGGTGAAGTTGAGTTGCGCTACGTGAAGACCACGGGGCAGCCGGCTGACATGATGACCAAGAGGCTGGTGGAGCAGCAGCATTGGAAGTGTTGCAAGCTGGCTGGGATGGCTCTGAACTGAGAGAGCAACATATCCTAAGGCCAACAATCCGAGGGGGAGTTTGTTGGTGCAACCCTACGGTTTGCACTCGGCTTGTTGTCCGTGTGCGTGAATGTGTGTGTATATGGAATGGTATGAGGGCATGGGATAATATATATTTCATGCTTATAATTGTGTGTGAATGTTGAGTCATGATGTCGAGTGTGTGTGTCGAGTCAATAGCGAGTTATCGCTAGACGCGTGTTACGCGGTCGTTTATGTCTCGCGCGCGGATTCTATTTTGTCGTGCGCGGTTTCTATTTTGTCCTGTGTCGAACGTTCGGCGTGTCGCAGGTGTGTGCAGCAGACCCATCAAGAACTCAAGGATGAGTTTGTGATGAAGAGCCCGAGCCTTGGTGTCAAGCCTCAAGTGATTTCGAAGCTCGCCAAAAGGGTACACCTCAAGATATTGAAGATAGTTACATTACTTTGTGTAGTGTAACATTTCACTTGGTGTAGGCCCTAGTGAAGGGTAGTTTCGAGACCCTTCGTGGTTGGGGACAGTGTGGCACTGTTCCACATCACTGTACCTCGGCTCTTGGGGTTTGTAGGAGCTGGGAGTCATTCCCGACTCGTAACTCTTCCTATCTCGTGTTCTAAGACTATAGTGGCTGCCATAGTACCGATCGTTCAAACCGACGCTGTGTCGTCAATTCTTTATCAAATCGTGCAATCTAAATTGATAATTGTAGACGACGTGAAGACGCTCCAGATCCAATTTGAATCAAGTCATTTGCAGCTGTGAGCAAACGCTATAAACGTTTGAAGCCGCTGTGCAGAAATCCGTCTGTGCTCTCTATCTTTCGTTTTAGGCACATTCAAGCCTATTGTGACTTTAACACTCGCCTGTTCACGCTGGTCGCACTGGTCGTTGTGTTCCTCGTGAGCGTCCGCCTCCTGTCCCTGGCACGCACACTATGGCACTTCGTCCTTCCTCTGTTCCACAGCGTGTTCCCCTACCGTCTCCTCCTATGTCTTCTCTGCCTGACGTTCAGGACCCTGAGTCTGACCTGGTTCATGCTGCACCGTACTGTCACGCGTCTACTCGCCACTGTTGTCACTGACCCGTCGTTTGAGTCTACTGCTTCGTCTGCCTTAGTCTCTGAGCTCGTTGAATTTGCTGCTGCCTGTCGTCTAGACTACGCTGCTAGTCTTGTTGCTGAGTTTGAGTCTGTCTGTCCTCCGTCCGTCGGGGGTGAGTGTGCTCTTGGCACGGACGTCCTTGAGGACAGGCAGGAGGACTTTGAGTGTCTTGCAGCCGCTGCGCCTCATCTCGTGGCCATGCTGCTTGCCCCCGGATGCACCAGACATCCCGACTCTGCGTGCTTACGCTGAGACGATCGCGGGACCCTACTCCTCTCAGTGGCAGACAGCCATGGACGCAGAGATGGCATCCTAGAAGTCCACAGGTACTTACGTCGATGAGGTTCCTGATGGAAAGCGAGCGAATCTGGAGAGAGTACAAGAGATTAAGTCCGCCGACTTCGACGGAACATTGCGTGCAGCTCACGTAACCTTAAACTATGAGCAGGTACGCGTTGGAAAGGGCTTAATCTCTACTTTCCAGAATGGTAACGCACACCTTCAACCAAGATCTAGGCCGATCGCTATCGCGATCTAAGTGCGACGGGGTATCCTGGCGAAATTACTTGGCAGCCATGGATTAGATCAAGAAAGTAGCTTTAGCAAGAGTTCAGATCTGAAAAGTGACGAGTTGTTCAAACCCTACCAACCCAACCCTCGACTTACAACAATTCCCAACAAGCCAAAGTGCTAAACTAGCAACCCCAAAGGTGTTGTAGTGAATAGCAAAGCTTTGTTGGTGCTTGTTGGGTGCGAGATCAATTCCAGCCCGCAACAAGTCTAACCACCACATTTTGCCCAAACCCTTAGCCCACAACCAGCTAGAGCAAAATACCACAACCACCCGTGCAATCAACACCCCCCCTTGCTCGTGCTGGAGGTGGCTGAACTCCACTGGGCAAAATCCGTCACTTCTCTCCCCCTTGCCCAGGGAGGGGCGCCATCCACAGCATGAGGTCGTCAAGGCAGAGAAGCACCATCCCACATCCTGCTCAGGCACCATGTTGACATGGGGCTGCATCCCCATCAAGTATGGTCCAGCTGCGCATGAGCAAGCATGGCTCGGGCAAGGTCAATGAGGGTCCGGTGTAGCCGCTGCGCTGCCCCATTTTGCTGCGGCGTGTAGGCGACTGAAAGCTGGTGGGTGATGCCCTTGTCTTCAAGGAAAGACTCCAGATCCTTCCCCATGTACTCCCCACCCCGATCGGACCTAAGTATTTTCACCTTGGCCCCGGCTTCCCTCTCCGCATAGCGTATCCAACGCTTGAACACCTTGGCCACCTCATCTTTGGTTTTCACCAAGGTGACCCAACTGAGGCGGCTGTAGTCATCCAAAAAGGTGATGAAGTACCTGCTGCCCTTCTCGCTGTCAGGAGTTTGCATGGGGCCACACACATCCGTGTGCACCAACTCAAGAGGTGCGGTGGCCCGAGAGGTGGAGGTTGGAAAGGAGGTCCTTGGCAGCTTCCCGGTAGTGCAATCAGGGCACTTGCTTGGCTGCCCACCACCCTCCTTAATCTCCACACCCTTCAGCTCCCCCTTCTTCACACACTCCACAAGCTGTTGCTTCCCCGCATGCCCCATGCGTAGGTGCAGCAAATCCGCCGTCACCTGCTCCATGTCCTTCCAACGGGTGCTACAAGCGGCTTCCTCCGCTTCAACAACATGTGCCTTCTCCACCTGAGGCACACAAACTGGAACAAGGTATAGACCCTTCTCTAATTTGGCCTCCACCACCACAGCTCCGCCCTTGCGAACCGTGCCACCTTCCATGGTGAAGGTGCATATGTATTCTTGCTTCGCAAGCTGAGAGCATGAGAGAAGGTTGGCTGCCAATTCAGGAACATGAAGCACACCCTTCACATTCAGCACCTCCCCCTCCTTCCCCTTGACGGTGATGGTGCCGATGCCGATTGCTTGTAGTGCATCTCCGCTCCCCACAATCACATTTCTGGAGTTAGGTGGGAGGGAGTGATAGGTGGTGAAGAGGTCGCGCCGAGGTACCATTCCACAGGTTGCTCCAGAGTCTAGAATGAGCTGATTGGGGTCAGCCAACGTACGACCAGCAAGCGCCGTCTCTATCTCCAAGGATAAGAAGGAGAATCCATCATCCGATGAGTCCTCCTTTCCCTTCTTATCCTCGTTTGCCGCCGTTGCTGCCGCTTTCTCTTTGCTGCCCTTCTTGTTCCATGCTCCATTCTTCATCCTCCTCTCCACCCACTCAGGCCTAATGACAGGTGGAGCCTCTCCTGGGTACCCTTGAGGCTTCCACCCATCTGGTCGGCTCCAACACTCCTTCCAAGAGTGCTTCCGGTTGCATCCAGGGACGAGGCACTTGTCGAGATCCTTCTTCTTCCCCCCACCTCCTTGCCGCTGCTGGTATTTCTTGGAGGCAGCCCTATCCCCTGCCCGCATTCCCCCTTCAACTCCTCTACCAGCATCCCTTTTGCGAGCCTCATCAGGGACCAACACCTCCCATATCCAGGCCTTGGTCCATTTCTGTTGCTCAAGGTGAAGGTACTTCAGTAGGGCCTCGTTCGCCTCTTGGCCCAGCCCCTGGAGTGCGGTGTAGATGATCTCCTTCTCATCCACAGTGTAGTTCAACTCCTCTAGGGCTCTCACATACTCATCCACCCTCTGGAGATACTGCACCATGGTCTCCCCATCACCATAGTTGCGTTCCATGGTGTAAAACCGCTTCCTCCATGTAAGTATGCTTAGCAGTCCCTTTTGCAGATGGCGATCTTGAACTCTCTTCCATGATTGGGCAGCTGCTCCTTGCTTCCCCTTCAGGTCAATCAGCATCTTTAGGAGCTCTATTTGGCCTTCCAAGGCCCAACACAGGTACTGGAACGCTTGCTTGTCCTTGCGGTCCCATGCTTCCTGTGCCTTGATAAGCTCCTCCGCACTAGGCCGTTGCCTTCCGGTTCGCGGTGCTGCTGATCCACCTCCACTTCCCTCAGTTATGGATGAGCTAGAGGCTCCCCCAGCCCCTTCTCCCACTTGGCTAGAGACTCCAGTAGATGCCTTTCCTTCATCAGCTTCAGGTCTCCGCTCCGATCCCTCCAAACTGGAACCGCCATAGCAAAAAATCCGAGCCGGTGAACCTAGGAGGGCCATCTAATTTCTGGGCCATAACCAACCCTAGATCTGGAGATTCTTAAGCCAATTCGTAATGTGATAATAGGAGGGAATGTCGCAGGCCTAACCAGCTCTGATACCACTGATGGAAAGCGAGCGAATCTGGAGAGAGTACAAGAGATTAAGTCCGCCGACTTCGACGGAACATTGCGTGCAGCTCACATAACCTTAAACTATGAGCAGGTACGAGTTGGAAAGGGCTTAATCTCTACTTTCCAGAATGGTAACGCACGCCTTCAACCAAGATCTAGGCCGATCGCTATCGCGATCTAAGTGCGACGGGGTATCCTGGCGAAATTACTTGGCAGCCATGGATTAGATCAAGAAAGTAGCTTTAGCAAGAGTTCAGATCTGAAAAGTGACGAGTTGTTCAAACCCTACCAACCCAACCCTCGACCTACAACAATCCCCAACAAGCCAAAGTGCTAAACTAGCAACACCAAAGGTGTTATAGTGAATAGCAAAGCTTTGTTGGTGCTTGTTGGGTGCGAGATCAATTCCAGCCCGCAACAAGTCTAACCACCACATTTTGCCCGAACCCTTAGCCCACAACCAGCTAGAGCAAAATACCACAACCACCTGTGCAATCAACAGTTCCCCCTCTTGGGGCGAACATCGTCGATGGCATGTGGATTTTTAGGGTGAAGCGCCCGCCGGGTTCTCCGCCTGTCTTCAAGGCTCGTTACGTTGCACGAGGCTTCAGTCAGCGACAGGGAGTTGACCACTCCCCAGACCTTCTCCCCCACCCCGAAGATGACCAGTCTTTGGGTGCTGTTGCACGTTGCCGCTCAGCGTGACTACGAGCTTCACCCTCTGGACATCAGCACTGCGTTCTTACAGGGCAGTCTGCACGAGGAGATCCGGCTGCGCCACCCGCCTGGCTTCACTGGGTCGTTCCCTCCTGGTACCCAGTGGAGGCTCCGTCGACCAGTCTATGGTCTCCGTCAAGGCGCCTCGTGAGTGGCACGACACACTGAGGACGACACTTGCGGCTCTTGGGTTTGCCCCTTCCACTACTGACCCGTCGCTGTTTCTACGCACCGACACTTCACTTTCGCCGTTCTATATCCTCGTGTACGTCGACGACTTGGTCTTTGCCACTGCTGAGACTGAGGCTCTCACCCTTGTCAAGTCAGAGCTGCAAAAGAGACACACGTGCACAGACTTGGGTGAGCTGCGCAGCTACCTTGGCTTGCAGATCACCCGGGACAGAGCACGGCGCACCATCACCCTGACTCAATCACACATGGTGCAGCAGGTCCTTCAGCGCTTCGGCTTCACTTGGTCCTCGCCATAGTCCTCTCCTCTGGCTACAGGTCACTCGCTTTCAGCTCCACCTTCGGACGAGTCCGTAGAGCCGAGTGGCCCATACCCAGAGCTAGTGGGCTGCCTCTTGTACCTGATGACCTGCACTCGTCCTGACCTTTCTTGGCCTTGTGGCACGCTACGTGGCTCCTGGTAGGCACCGAAAGGTGCACATGGATGCTGCGAAGAGGGTACTGCGCTACTTGTGCAGTACATCGGGCATGGGGCTCGTGCTTGGAGGGCGGAGCTCAGTTGTCCTTACTGGACACTCAGACGCTTCTTGGGTTGACGACCTGGCTACGCAGCGGTCGTCACAGGGTTACAATTTCAACCTTGGCTGCGGCTCTGTTTCTTGGGGGTCTACCCGCTCGTCTTCTGTATTAGAATAGTAGGAGTAGGTAGTTAGGCTTAGTAGCCTAGGCCAAAGGGGGTCGAGCTAGTTTGTGCCAAGGAGGGTGAGTTGAGAGATGAGAGGAGAATGAATGTTCATTATAGCATTAGGGTACATACAGCAAACAAAGAGGCACACCACCTATAAAGTTAATATCTACACTACAGCTAGAACTACATGCAGGTATATGAATATAATTCTGACATCCCCCCGTAACTGCATGCAGGAATAGCTAAGTGCAGAACACAACATGCAGGGGTACACCACAGACAGAGAAAACAGCAACAGCAGGCAAGGCAACAGAGCAGGTACAACAGCAAAGGGGAAGGCACTCCTGCCACCCCTTTACTCTCCTCCCCCCCCCCCCCCCCCCACCTCAGAGGGACGGCGGCTGGTTGGTCTCACACCCGCCACCCCAGTGCCACTCCCCTGGCTCCCCCACACCCTCACACCTCCCCCCCAGCGGCAGCTGCAGCAGTGGGAACGAAAGGAGGAGGAGGGGAAGGGAAACACACCACCCATCACCCCCACACCCGCCACCCCCAGAGCTCCCCCCCACGGCTGCAGGGAGACGAAGGGGGGTGGGGGGGGGGATAAAGCCACAGAGCGGCTACAAAGGGTTGGCGCGGGTAGGGCAGGGGCGGCTGCAGCGAGCGCAGGCGCGGGGTGAGGTAGAGGTGCCGTCGCGGGCGCCAGGGGCGGGTCCGCAGCGGCTCAGGGCACCGTCGCGGGCGCCAGGGGCGGGTCCGCGGCGGCGTAGGGCACTGTCACGGGCGCCAGGGGCGGGTCCGCGGCGGCTCAGGGCACCGTCGCGGGCGCCAGGGGCGGGTCCGCGACGGCTCAGGGCACCGTCGCGGGCGCCAGGGGCGGGTCCGCGGCGGCTCAGGGCACCGTCGCGGGCGCCAGGGGCGGGTCCGCGGCGGCTCAGGGCACCGTCGCGGGCGCCAGGGGCGGGTCCGCGGCGGCTCAGGGCACCGTCGCGGGCGCCAGGGGCGGGTCCGCGGCGGCTCAGGGCACCGTCGCGGGCGCCAGGGGCGGGTCCGCGGCGGCTCAGGGCACCGTCGCGGGCGCTAGGGGCGGATCCGCGGCGGCTCAGGGCACCGTCGCAAGCGCCAGGGGCGGGTCCGCGGCGGCTCAGGGCGCCGTCGCGGGCGCCAGGGGCGGGTCCGCGACGGGCAGAAAAAACGTCACGCGCCACCCGGGCGCGGGACAGAACGAAAATCGCCACGCGCCCAAGGCGCGCGACAGGAAAAACAGCAGCGGAAGCGAGAGGCTGGCCCACAGGTCAGGACTTAACAGGCTCTAATACCATATCAGAATAGTAGGAGTAGGTAGTTAGGTTTAAGTGGGCCTAGGCTTAGTAGCCTAGGCCAAAGGGGGTCGAGCTAGTTTGTGCCAAGGAGGGAGAGTTGAGAGATGAGAGGAGAATGAATGTTCACTATAGCCCTAGGGTACATACAGCAAACAAAGAGGTGCACCACCTATAAAGTTAATATCTACACTACAGCTAGAACTATATGCAGGTATAAGAATATAATTCTGACATTCTGTTCTTAGCTCCAGTTGTGAGGCTGAGATCTACGCCACAGCCATGGCTGCACAGGAGTTACGCTGGCTCACCTACTTGCTGACTGACTTGGGAGAGCGGCCTCGTTCTCCTCCAGTTCTGTACGTAGACAACAAGGCCGCCATTGCATTGTGCCAGGAGCACAGACTGGAGCACAGATAGAAGCACATCGCTCTGCGTTACTTCCGGGCTCGAGAGTTGCAGCAGCGTAGTCAGCTTCGTCTTGCTCACGTGGCCACTCGGGCCAACACTGCTGATATATTCACCAAGGCACTTCCGTCTGGTGATCATCAACGCTTCTGTACTATGTTAGGCCTTGTGCCTGTTTCGTCTCAATTGCTCACTTCGTGACTTTGCTTGTACTGTGATCTATATATATACCTGCATGCTTGCTCTTGCTAGGTAGTGATCACCGTACTATTGTTGCTGCATATATACCTCTGCATGTGACCTGGCCTTGTGGCCCTTTGCTTGTGCTTGAGTGTGTGGTGAAGCTGTGATCCACCCCGAGCTTGATTTGCTTTTCTTGACTGGTCTTGTGACCCTTTGTTCTCCCCCACTTTGCCTATGGGGGTGTGTCAAACTATATATGTGTTAGTTCTGTGTAGGCTATAGTGGGGTGCCCATATGGGCAGGCCCTCAGATTTGTTTTTAGCGTGTCTGATTCGTCAGACTAGTACACAGTTTTTGTCTGAAACTCTCAGAGTTGGCATTAAAAAAAAGTCCGAATTTTCAGTTTCAGTTTTTGTCCGAAATCAATGTATTCAATGTTTCATTCATCTATTACCAAAACGTGCAAGACTAAGGGGATTTCCGGGAGAACATGCTCTGACAGGGCGAATTTTTGTGTCAGGGTGAATCTTGTGGTGTGAAAGGGCGAACCTGCAATGTCAGGTGGAATCGTTCTGTGATTGGACGAAGAAGTTGTGCTCTGACGGCACAAATCTGTGGTCGCAGGGCGATTTTTCTGTGATTGGGCGAAATTTTGTGCTGTAAGGCGCGGATTTGCTGTGCCAAGGCGATTCTGCGTTGGAAATGCAAATCTGCTGTGACCCGTGAAGTCCGAATCACCAGTGAAGATCGTGTTTGTACTCTGAATGATCAGAGTACACTCCCGGAAAACTCTGAAATTTCAGAGTTAGCCTTAAAAAAAGTCTGAAACTTTCAGAGTTGAGGCCCTAAAAAGTCTGAAATTTACAGAGTACACTGAAAAAAAAAATTGAAATATCAGTTTTTTGGCCAAATCAGTCAAAAAAGTCTGACTTCTGAGGGCCTGCATATGGGGTACAACCCGAAGTTAGGGTTAGTACTTCTACCCTCATTTCATTCTATGCAATCATCCCTGCTTGCTATCTTGACACCGCCTCCCTTCCGAACGCTGCCGTCCACAGCTAATAACGTAAATTAGTCCACCGTCGGAAGCAGGGAAGTAGTCGTCCACTAGCTTCGGACGAGTTTCCCGTCTGACGTGGAGCGCCTGCCGCGGGATCGCCTATGCCTTCGCTATTTGACCGACTCTTCAGCTATTGTACGCATTTCATGAATACTATAGGGTGACAGTGACACAGACGTGCAGGAGTTAGGTCGACCAAATAGGGGTGCAGCATCGCCGCTACAGACCTACACGACAGGGACCTTCACCAGTGATTGCAACTCTATCTATCTGAAGCAGTTGGGAGACCGGGTAAGCCAAGGAGACCGGGAGATGGGCGGCAGTCGAGCGAAATGCTGCCCGTCTCTGTCTGACGAGCAGCATTCGCGCGCATGGCGGAATGCGCCTGTCTGACGGGCAGCAGGCGCGAACTGCTCAGCGGGCGCGCGAACTGCTGTCCCTGTCTAACGGGCAGCATGCGCGCGCATGGCGGAAATGCACAACCGCGTCAGTCTGGTGGGCAGCATTCGCGCGAAATGCTAATGGGCGTCAGTATTACGGGCAGCAGGCGCCTGAAAAGCCGACGCAGCAGACGCCGCGTCAGTATTAAGGGTCAGTCTGACGTGCAGCAGACGCTCGAATAGCTGCGCCTTGCTCAGCTGTCCAGTATCCCCAACAGTGACGTCACCATCCCCGAGTCCCACAACCGCATGCTCCCCTTTCACCATTCCCTGTTCCCCCATACCTTGTTCCCCCATTCCCTGCCCCCTCATTCCCTGTTCCCCCATTCCCTGCCCCCTCATTCCCTATTCCCCCATACCCTGTTCCCCATTCCCTGCCCCCTCTTCCCTGTTCCCCCATACCTTGTTCCCCCATTCCCTGCCCCCTCATTCCCTGTTCCCCCATACCCTGTTCCTCCATTCCCTGCCCCCTCATTCCCTGTTCCCCCATACCCAGTTCCCCCATTCCCTGTCCCCCAGTTCCCGCACCCCCATTCCCTGTCCCCTTATTCCCTGCTCCCTTTCAGCCTTTCTCCCCCATTCCTGCTCCCCCATTCCCCGCTCCCCCATTCCCTGCCCCCCCATTCCCTGCTCCCCCATTCCCAATTCTCCCATTCCCTGTTCCCCCATTCCATGTCCGCCAATTCCCCGTCCCCCCATTCCCTGTTCCCCCATTCCATGTTCCCCGATTCCCTGCTCCCCCATTCCCTGCTCCCCCATTCCCTGCTCCTCCATTCCCTGCTCCCCCATTCCCTGTTTCCCTTTTGAGCCGCTCCCCCAATCCCTGTCCCCCAAATGCCTGCCCCCCCATTTCCCTGTTCCCCCATTCCCCCCTCCCCCATTCCATGTTCCCCCATTCCCTGTCCCCCCATTCCCTGCTCCCCCATTCGCTGTCCCCCCATTCCCTGTCCCCCCATTCCTTGCTCCCCTATTCCCTGTTCCCCCATTCCCTGCTCCCCCATTCCCTGCTTCCCCATTCCCTGTCCCCCGATTCCCCGTCCCCCCATTCCCTGCTCCCCCATTCCCTGCTCCCCCATTCCCTGCTCCCCCATTCCCTGCTCCCCCATTCCCTGTTCCCCCATTCCCTGCTCCCCCATTCCCTGCTCCCCCATTCCCTGCTCCCCCATTCCCTGCTCCCCCATTCCCTGCTCCCCAATTTCAAGTCCCCAGTTTCCATGTCCCCCAATTCCCTGAGTGGGAAATCCCTGCTCCCCCATTCCCATGTTGGACCCACATTCCCCGCCCACCAATTCCCCTCTCCCCCATTCCCCTCTCCCCCATTCCCCTCTCCCCCATTCCCCTCTCCCCCATTCCCCTCTCCCCCATTCCCTGCTCCCCCATTCCCTGTTCCCCCATTCTCTGCTCCCCCATTCCCTGCTCCCCCATTACGCCCTCCCCCATTCCCTAATTCCCCATACCCTGATCCCTCATTCCCTGATCCCTCACTCCCGGTACGCAATAGAATGTCACCTTTTATCCAGCGTTCATGCATTCTTATGCTGCCCGATTCATTCTTCTGAAATCACTCTCACCTCCCACACCAACCCCCAGTTGCCTGTAGGAACCCCACTAAGATCACTCTCACCTCCTCAACTGACAGCGGTGGGGCGATAAGCTACGTTCGTAACAAGATCTTCTTGCCAGGTTAGGCCCGCAACTCAACTGCCTCTCATTGAGGTTTTAGTCGATCTCACTGACTACAGCCCTCTTGTTTGTAACACTGCCTTGTTCTTGCACTCAATGTCCAATCCTGGGTGTACACACAGTTCCAAACAAGATTCAATTACACGAGCCGTAGTCATTCTCCCACTGCATCCTTTGTGATTCACTCACTACTGCCATGTTCCCCCATCCCCTGTACCTCCATCCCCCGCTCCCCCATCTCGTGCAACCCCATTCCCTGCTCCCCCATTCCCTGCTCCCCCATTCCCTGTCCCCACATTCTCTGCTCGCCCATTCCCCGTTCCCTGTTCCCCATCCCCCTTTCCCCCATCCCCTGCTCCCCCATTCCCTGCTCCCGCATTCCCTGTTCCCCCATTCCCCGCTCCCCAATTCCCTGTCCCCCGTTTCCCTGTCCTCCCATTTCCTGAGTGGGACATCCCTGCTCCCCCATTCCTTGCTCCCCCATTCCCTGTCCCCACGTTCTCTGCTTGCCCATTCCCCGTTCCCCCATTCTCTGTTCCCCCATCCCCTGCTCCCCCATTCCCTGCTCCCGCATTCCCTGTTCCCCCATTCCCTGTTCCCCCATTCCCTGTCCCCCCATTCCATGTTCCCCCATTCCCTGTCCCCCCATTCCCTGTCCCCCCATTCCATGTTCTCCCATGCCCTGTCCCCCCATTCCATGTTCCCCCACGCCCTGTCCCCCCATTCCATGTTCCCCCACGTCCTGTCCCCCCATTCCATGTTCCCCTACGCCCTGTCCCCTCATTCCATGTTCCCCCATGCCATGTCCCCCCATTCCATGTTCCCCCATGCCCTGTCCCATACACTGCTACAGTCATATTTCACCATGTGCTGCCTTCCCAATACAGTCAATGCTGCCATTCCTTTATGCTCACAGCTGCTGTTACATTACACTCACTGCCACCGGTTCATTACTCTTACTGCTGCCTATGCATGTAAAGCTCAGTGGCCATTGTGTTCCACACACTGCAGACATAGAATTGGGCTATGTGCTGCCATTCCTGGGTCCTCTATGCTGTCATTTGTTGAATCTAGCAGCAGCCAGATGTTTGCACCTTCTGCTGCCATCCCATGACACTGTTGCCATTCTCAAACATTCACTGAACCTATAAAGTGATTGTAATGGGTTTGCTGCCACTCCATGACAAGTTTTTCTCTCAGCACAACCCCCATTTTCCTCCCCCCCCTCCTATTGCCCATCATTTATTACACTACACAACAATGATTCCTACGTAGGGTTGGGCCAAGATGTCTGATACAGAGGGTGAGGCCGGTACTTTGAACACCTCGGCGGGGTTGGCCCTGAATGGTATGCTAAACAAAAGGAAGCTTTCACTTGGCGGCCATTTGACTGCACCATGGGCCATCCTACGATGCGGGTTAGCAAGTCTTATGGGTGGTGGCTCGGTTCCTCGGGATAGTGACATGGTACTTTTGTTAATAGAAGCCGCGCCAACTTTGGTGGAGCATCTACTGGAAGCTGCAAAAGGCGCAGGTATGAATCATTGTTGAGCTTCTATGGTGTGTCACATGTATTGGGGGCAGATTATGTGTTAAATTCATGTATGCTTGTGGTCAAGGGGTGCGGGGAGATGGCATCAGGGCAGCGTTTACGGCAGGAGTGGACGCAGCCACGCATGAACAACGTCATTCGCTCAACTACCCCAACTATCAATCTCAAAGTCAATGACATCCGGCACCACCCACTGACTAATGAAGTGCTCAATGTCCCCTGGATTGCAATGCTCGTAACGGCCATCACCACTTTCTGGATATAGTGAGCTGATCACGACATATATCAGCCAGGGCAATCGAACCTTTGCAAAAGGGTGGTCACCAAGCAAGCTGGAGTGTGTGACATAGCAGCGGAAGCGATGATTTTTGGGCAGCAACGGTTGACCCATGCAACTGTTTGGGGTATTGCCCCCACAACACACTCGTAAAATGTTCTCAACTGTCGCCCTCCCATGTTGTAACTCACTCTCAGACCTCAACCCAAGCCACTCGGCACCCCATTGCTCAAGCACCGTAGCCTGCTTTGATACTTATTCTCAAATGCACTCAGCCTCCAACACCACTCAGGGTGATGCACTTCAGGTGGTTGACCTGTGCGTCTGCGCACACGTCGGGCCATGACTGGCAGAGGGTGCGAAACAGAGGGGTGGTAGTCAGACGGGGGTGAGATGGAGACAAAATGGAGTGGGCCAGGACACTGAAGAGCCCATACAGGATTCGGCACTATAAGAGGTGGGGTACATCGGGGAGAAGGGCGGCTGAAGTGGCTGTGGGAGAGAGTAAGGTGTCGACAGTGGTGTAGGGTGGGGATTGAGGTGGGGAGCAAGGGGGACTGATGTGTGGAGCATGGGGGATTGAGGAGGGGAGCATCGTGGATTGAGGTGGGGAGCATGGGGGATTGAGGTGGGCAGCATGGGGGATTGAGGTGCGGAGCAGTGAGTGCCCCACTAAGGCAGCAGAGAGCGCGTCGCTATGACAGCATTAGGGAAAAACGGAGAAGCCAGGTGTGTGTGTGTGTGTCAGAATGTTATATTTGTCTAGCCTGCAGTGGGGTACTCTATAGCGAGTACAGCCCAGATTAGGGTTTCCTATTTGTACTCAACTCCCTGCTAGTGCATACCCTCCTTTTTCTGTTCTAAACTTGTTATTCTAACATGCTATCAGAGCAGGTCGACCCTCCCTGGTCGATCCTGTGGGTGGGCCCACCACCTGCTTCCGCTGCTGTCCTGTTTGTCGCGAACCCCGTGGCGCGCGACGTTTTTTCTTCCCGCCACGCGCTAGGGGTGCATGGCGGTTTTCTGCCCGTCGCGCGCTCCGAGCGCGCGGCGGTTTTCTGCCCGCCGTGCGCCCCAAGGCGCGCGGCGGTTTCCTACCCCGTCGACCCGCGCACCGCCCCCCCCTCCCGTCGCCTCGTCGCGACGCCCTGGGGGCCTGCGCGCGGACCCCTCCCGTCGCCTCGTCGCGGCGTCTTGGGGGCCCGCGCGCCGCCCCTCCCTCCCGTCGCCTCGTCGCGGCACCTTGGGGGCCCGCGCGCCGCCCCCTCCCGTCGCCTCGTCGCGGCGCCTTGGGGGCCCACGTGTCGCTCCCCTCCCGTCGCCCGTCGAGGCGCCCTCGGGGGCCTGCGCGCGGCCCCCCTCCCGTCGCCCGTCGTGGCGCCCTTGGGGGCCCGCGCGCTGCCCCTCCTGCAGCCCGCGAACTGCCCCTGCAGCCCGCGAACCGCCCCTGCAGCCCACGCGAGCCGCCCCTGCAGCCCGCGAGCCGCCCCTGCTGCCTCCTGCCCTTGTGCAACTGCGGGGTGGCGGGTATGGGGGTGGTGGGTATGTGCGTCGCCACTTGCACCTCCTCCTTCTTCGTCTCCCACTGCTGCAGCTGCCGCTGAGGGGGTGGATGTGTGGGAGCCGAGGGAGTGGTGCTAGGGGGGTGACATGGGAGTGGAGCTAGGGGTGCAGCAGGGGGTGTGTGAAAGGGGGTCTGCGACAGTGGGGGATAGTCTGGTGCTAGGGGGGTGACATGGGAGTGGAGCTAGCGCTGCGCACACCACGCTCCGCTGCTGCCCGAACGCAGCAACGCACGGCTGCATTACACGCAGCCAGCAGAAACGCTAGCGCGAGAAGCACTAGCTGGTCATTGCCGCCAGCAGCAGACACCAGCCACCCAAAACCTTTTCCAGCTGCCCATAGTTCATCCTAGCCGCCCACAACTCCTCCTAGTCGCCTCCACCACCTTATTACGCCCATTTTCCACCTACTGCCGCCCAGAGCCATACCACCAATGCCCATTGTCTCGTGCACGCCTCCTGCCTTTTGCATCCCTAACGGCGGCGGGCAGCCCCAATCACCTTTCCTGGTGTAGTTTCAGTTTGTGCCTCGACTGACGTTCCTAGCCCGCCTTGCCTAGCCGACTGTTCCTAGGCCGGTGTCTCTTCGTCGTTAGTTCCTAGTATCGCTCAAACCGTGCCTTGCTTCAGCCGTGCCTTGCTCCAGCCGTGCCTTGTTCTAGCCGTGCCTTGCTCCAGCTGTGCCTTGCTCCAGCCGTGCCTTGCTCCAGCCGTGCCTTGCTCCAGCTGTGCCTCACTCCAGCCGTTCCCCATTCCACTTGCTCCTAGCTCAGTTTGCTTAGTGCTCCGGCCATTCCCCGCCTAGTTTCACCTGGCCCTCCTTGCTGTTATCACTCCTCGCTTCTAGCTTGGTTTGCTCAGTGCTCCGACCGTTCCTCGCCTAGTTTCACCTAGCGCTCCTAGCTGTTCTTGCTCCTCGCTCCTAGCTCAGTTTGCTCCGTACTCCAGCCATTCCTCGTTCCAGTCGCTCCGAGCCTACCGCTCTTGCACCCAGCTAGCCTTTCCCATGGCGTCCACACAAGTCATTTGGCATGCACACAAGTCATTTGGCATGCACACAGGTGATTTGGCATGCACACAACTCATTTGGCATGCACACAAGTCACTTGGCATGCACACAAGTGATTTGGCATGCACACAAGTTATTTGGCATGCACAAAAGTCATTTAGCATGCACACAAGTCATTTAGCAAGCACACAAGTCATTTAGCATGCACAAATGTCATTTGGCATACACACAAGTCATTTGGCATGCACACACGTCATTTGGCATGCACACAAGTCATTTAGCATGCACACAAGTCATTTGGTATGCACACGAGTCATTTGGCATGCACACAGGTCATTTGGCATGCACACAAGTCATTTGGCATGCACACAATTAATTTGGCATGCACACAAGCCATTTGGCATGCACACGCACACGGGGTTGAGATGATAGTGACTGGGATACAATACAATGATTGCGTGGAGGCGGTTGAAGGTTGGAAGCTCAGAAAATACTTGCAGACTACAGCGTTAAAAGGTTGCAGAGCTGACAAGTGCGGTACCGGGGCCGCTCACATGGTCACTCAGATGCTCATATGATCAATCAGCTGACAATCGTTGGCAAAGACCCGAATCTGATGGTAACCGCCACGTAAGTCGATTTTCGAAAAGTAGCAAGTGCCACGAAGTTGGTCGAGGAGGTCGTTGGTACGTGGGATGGGTTAGCGAGTTTTGATTGTAACCCGGTTGAGCGCGTGATAGACAATATACATGCGAAGCCCGTCGTCTTGTTTCGGTGTGAACGGGATCGAGGCCGCGAAGGGAGATGTACTGGGTCGGATAAACCCCTTCTCCAACAAGCCATCAATTTGGCTTCGCAGCTCCTCGAGTTTCGGTTGGGACAACCGTCACTATGTACGAACATTCGGTTGCGCGCCAGGTTCCAACTGAATCCTGTGGTCCTCGGGTCGTTCGGGTGGTAGTCCAGGTGGCAGATCGTTGGGGAAAATGTCGGGGTACTATCGAATCGGCTCCGCTAAATCAGGTGGTACAGCTGCACACAACTTCTCGATGTCCTGTCTATTGGTGTCGGTTGTCAGAATGTTATAATTGTCTAGCCTGCAGTGGGGTACTCTATAGCGAGTACAACCCAATTAGGGTTTCCTATATGTATGCCAACTGCTGCTAGTGCAACCCCCTCTCTTCTTCATTCCTCATTTTTTCACATGGTATAGAGCAGGTTCCCTAGTGGGAACGCTTCCTAGGGCCCACCACGATTTTTTTTCCTGCCCGGAGCGCACTTTGCTCCTGCCCGAGTCGCGCCCCGTGTGCCCTCCCTACCATCGCGCCCTCTCACGGCCCCTCACGGCCCCTCGCGCCGCCCTTACGGCCCCTTACGGCCCCTCGCGCCACCCGTCGGCCCCTCGCGCCGCCCGTCGGCCCCTCGCGCCGCCCGTCGGCCCCTCGCGTCGCCCTTGCGGCTCTTTACGGCCCCTCGCGCCGCCCTTAGCGGCCCCGTCGCCGACCTTTCAGGCCCCTCGCGGCCCCTTCGCGGCCCCGTCGCCGCCCCTAGCGGCACGTCGCCGCCCTTCCAGGCCCCTCGTGGCCCCTTCGCGGACCCGTCGCCGCCCCTATCGGCCCCGTCGCCGCCACTTGCGGCCCCGTCGCCGCCCCTAGCGGCCCGTCGCCGCCCTTCCAGGCCCCTCGCGGCCCCTTCGCGGCCCCGTCGCCGCCCCTATCGGCCCCGTCGCCGCCACTTGCGGCCCCGTCGCCGCCCCTAGCGGCCCGTCGCCGCCCTTCCAGGCCCCTCGCGGCCCCTTCGCGGCCCCGTCGCCGCCCCTATCGGCCCCGTCGCCGCCACTTGCGGCCCCGTGGCCGCCCCTAGCGGCCCGTCGCCGCCCCTAGCGGCCCGTCGCCGCCCTTCCAGGCCCCTCGCGGCCCCTTCGCGGCCCCGTCGCCGCCCCTATCGGCCCCGTCGCCGCCACTTGCGGCCCCGTCGCCGCCCCTAGCGGCCCGTCGCCGCCCTTCCAGGCCCCTCGCGGCCCCTTCGCGGCCCCGTCGCCGCCCCTATCGGCCCCGTCGCCGCCACTTGCGGCCCCGTCGCCGCCCCTAGCGGCCCGTCGCCGCCCTTCCAGGCCCCTCGCGGCCCCTTCGCAGCCCCGTCGCCGCCCCTATCGGCCCCGTCGCCGCCACTTGCGGCCCCGTCGCCGCCCCTAGCGGCCCGTCGCCGCCCTTCCAGGCCCCTCGCGGCCCCTTCGCGGCCCCGTCGCCGCCCCTATCGGCCCCGTCGCCGCCACTTGCGGCCCCGTCGCCGCCCCTAGCGGCCCGTCGCCGCCCTTCCAGGCCCCTCGCGGCCCCTTCGCGGCCCCGTCGCCGCCCCTATCGGCCCCGTCGCCGCCACTTGCGGCCCCGTCGCCGCCCCTAGCGGCCCGTCGCCGCCCTTCCAGGCCCCTCGCGGCCCCTTCGCGGCCCCGTCGCCGCCCCTATCGGCCCCGTCGCCGCCACTTGCGGCCCCGTCGCCGCCCCTAGCGGCCCGTCGCCGCCCTTCCAGGCCCCTCGCGGCCCCTTCGCGGCCCCGTCGCCGCCCCTATCGGCCCCGTCGCCGCCACTTGCGGCCCCGTCGCCGCCCCTAGCGGCCCGTCGCCGCCCTTCCAGGCCCCTCGCGGCCCCTTCGCGGCCCCGTCGCCGCCCCTATCGGCCCCGTCGCCGCCACTTGCGGCCCCGTCGCCGCCCCTAGCGGCCCGTCGCCGCCTTTCCAGGCCCCTCGCGGCCCCTTCGCGGCCCCGTCGCCGCCCCTATCGGCCCCGTCGCCGCCACCAGCGGCCCCGTCGCCGCCCCTAGCGGCCCCGTCGCCGCCCCTATCGGCCCCGTCGCCGCATCCAGCGGCCCCGTCGCCGCCATATGCGGCCCCGTCGCCGGGGGGGGGCGTGCGTCGCCCCTTCTGCCGCCTGTTTTGGCGCCCTGGGAGGCCGCGCGTCGGCCCCCCCCTCCCCCCCCCCCCCCCCCTCCCCCCCCCCGTAACCTCCCTACCCGCCGTCCCGCCCTGCCCTGTGTCAGGGTCTGGGGGTGGCGAGTAGGGGGTGGCGGGTGTGTGGTCTCCCCTGCTCCTCCTCCTCCTCTGTCTCCCACTGCTGCAGCTGCCGCTGAGGGGGGTGGGTGTGTGGGAGTCGACGGAGTGGTGCTAGGGGGTGGGGTGTGAGTGAACCTAGGGTGCAGCAAGGGGTGTGTGAAAGGGGGGTCCTGTGGGAGTGGAACTAGGGTTTGAGCAGGGGGTGTGTGTCGAGGGGTGTGGGGCAGCTGGAGGAGGTTGTGTGAAGGTAGCTGTCGTGTCGCCTGCAGCGCCTGTAGTCCGTCGCCCTTGCTTCGGTAGCCAGTGAGCCTGTTGCACCAGTCGCCAGTGGGTCCGTTGTTCCTGCCGCTCGTCTATAGCCGCGGAGCCAGTTACTCCAGTAGTCCGTCGCCCTTGCTTCGGTAGCCACTGAGTCAGCCGCTCCTGTGCCCGTGCCTCTGCAGCTTCAGTCGTTGCCTCCCATCTTCTCTCCCTCCACAGTTCCTCCTCCTCCTCACTTGCCCGCTGTGATTAACTCTAGCTTTGCTCCCTATTGTGAACTCCTGCTCTATGCCTGCTTGCTCATTGTGCTGATTACACCCCACTTTGGCTATGGGGGTGTGTCAGAATGTTATAATTGTCTAGCCTGCAGTGGGGTACTCTATAGCGAGTACAACCCAATTAGGGTTTCCTATATGTATGCCAACTGCTGCTAGTGAAACCCCCTCTCTTCTTCATTCCTCATTTTTTCACATCGGTTACCAACTCACGCAAACATACGGCGAACAGCTGCACGCCTCGGTTGAAGTGGCGAGCTATAGTGATAGCTTTGACGCACGAGGCTTGGATGCAGTCAGGTGTCCATGCAGGCAATTTAATTAGCCCCTTGTGCTTGCTAATGCTGCACAATCCCATTGTCCAGTCGATGACAAGGTTGTGCTGTCGCAGCCGATCACGTCCTAGTAGCATGTCGCAGCCATCCAGCGTCTTCGCGAGAAACTTCATGCTGAAGCCGAAATCGTCGCCGCATTCGATCCACACAGTCCGTGTTTCTTCCAAAATTGCCAGAGGCGCCCCATCCACGAGGCGAGCGTCAATTTTGGGCAGAAGCTTGTCAAGTTGCAGCTTGCTTTTTTTGCTGTTGCCAAGTTTAAGAGGATATGGCCGGCCCCTCCGTCGACAAACATTTTCAAGTAATTTTTTTAACAATTTGCCAATGACCAGCACATGGTGGTCCACATGAATATCCCCGTTATTTGGCCGAGTGCGATCAATTGCATGAATCCAAACAACGACTCGGTGGGGATGGTAAGGTTCGGGCGACGAAGCATAGTCAGTAAGGGGCCCGTAGATTACTGACTCTTCCTATTTCCCTGCTCCTTCCTGTCGTCCCCCTTCGCCGGCATTCTCTCAGGGCAATCGCTCATGTAGTGACCCGTCCTTCCACACTGGCAGCACTGTCCTTCAAAAAGGCTGCCGAGTGTATGAACTATGTTGATTGTGGCCCGTTGGGTCTGGCCACAATAACGGATTTGATCGTAAAGTTTGGCATCCGAGCGCAGTGGGCGACGGAGCACCCGCCTCGTCCTGCATCTCCTCGACCGGTACGAAACGAATGTTGTCAGAATCCCAGCCACTAACCACTGGGATAAAAGGGCTTGTTTCAGTAGCGGGTCAGTGCGCCCATAACCCCCCAGGCAAACGCGCCTGTAACCCCCCCTAGGATCGATCGGGGATCTCACAGTGTAGCTCTACTGACACCCCCCCACACTGGGAGGCCCAGGACTGAGCACAGTGGCAACGGCCAACATGTGCATACACCGGGATTCGAACCCGAGACCGCTCTGATACCATGTCAGAATCCCAGCCACTAACCACTGGGATAAAAGGGCTTGTTTCAGTAGCGGGTCAGTGCGCCCATAACCCCCCAGGCAAACGCGCCTGTAACCCCCCCTAGGATCGATCGGGGATCTCACAGTGTAGCTCTACTGACAAATGTGGCGTCGACGACGAGGTCGACGGCGGTGCACAAGTCAGCCGCAACGATGGCACGAGGTAGAGAGGGGTGATCAAGGTTGACGGTGACGTCGACAGGAGTCAGGCGCGAGTGCAGCGGTCGACGGCGGCTGCAGGCAGCTCGCGGGCCGACGTCGATGGTCGACGTCGCTCTCCTCTACGAAGCGGTGGAGAGTTCTTAGCGACGACGCACGTGACGGCAGGGGGGATCGCACCAACGTATGGCTACTTCAAGTTTTTGCTGGACCGGATCACCGTCACACCTCTACAAGCTCGACAGGACCTCATCACCTGGAGGGAGTCGATAGAACCTCAGCTGGAGGTCGCCGGCTGAAGGGCTTCGCCGATGGCACCGTGCACATTCCGCTCGAAAAAGATGTCGAGTTGCGCGGGTAGTTTCGTGCTGCTCACTTGCTCACCTTCATTGTGAGGATCTAGGATCGAGCTCAGAAAAGAGAATGTGAATTGAATCGAATCACCTGGGTACAACACGAGGCTATATATAGGCTCGACACAAGGCCCCGTCACCAGGTGTTACGCGAAGGTTCCGCGGGTCGCGAAGCGTCCCGAACAGATCCTTCACGAATTCGGTAGAAGGCAATTCGGTGGAAACCGAAAAGCCAGAATTCGGTGCACGCAACCTAGCTCGGTGCTATAACCATAATAAAATATAGGAAAGCACATAGCCTAGGAAATCAAGCAATTCATGCATGCATATAATTATCCGATGCTAGAAATAGCATGATAAAGTAAAGGCAAGCAAGCATAGCTGGCATAAGCCGTCGTACTCTCACACGTCCCCCCGTCAAAGCTAGGTGGCGTGAGATACACCCTGCTTGACAAGATAGTCCTTGAGAGCACGGCGTGCGTTGCCCATATCAGCTTCTGCAACCCAACTGTCCTCAGTGGGGTCGTATCCCTTCCAGCGGATCAGGAACTCGAGGGTCTTGCCGACGCGGCGCCGATGAGTGAGAACGCGCTCCACTTCGTACACGGGTTCATCCTGTGTGAGAACAGGTGGTGGTGGCGGTAGCTGCCGTCCCTGGAACTGTTGGTTGGGGTCCTTGTAGGGTTTCAGTAGCTGGACATGGAAAGCATTGTGAAGCTTCCATGTATCTGGTAAGCGCAAGCGGAATGTAACTGGTGTCACCTGTGCCTCAACGAGAAAAGGACCACAGAAACGAGGCCGGAGTTTGGATGGGAGGTGAGACATGTTCAAGTTGCGCGTGTCAAGAAGCACCTGATCTCCGACTGCTACTGAGTGATCTCGTCGCTGACGATCGGCATACTGCTTCTGGGAGGTCTGCATCGTGATGAGTCGTCGCTGAGTCTTCTCCCATAGCTGCTGCATAGTGGTGACGAAGTCGTGTGCGGCTTGGACGTGTGCTGGCGTGGTTGGCTGCTGTGGTATGAGTGGTTCCCGTCCGTAACACAGGAAGAAAGGAGTTTTCCCTGTGGCCGCATGTGACGCGTTGTTGTAAGCGAACTCTAGGGTCGGTAACTGTGTGTCCCAGTGGCTGACGTCGTCTTTGCAAGCTGTGCGCAGTAACTGTTCAACCACCTGATTGAGTCGCTCGGTCTGTCCATCAGTCTGTGGGTGGTATGCTGAGGACATCGCAAGTTTAGTCCCCAATAATCCCATGAGCTCCTTCCAGAACTTACTCGTGAATTTGGGGTCTCTGTCTGAGATGAGTGTAGCGGGGATGCCGTGGATGGTGATGATGCGGTCGAAGAAGAGGCGAGCAGTTGCTTCAGCTGTCGCTGTGGCGTTGGTCGGTATGAAGTGACCCATTTTGGAGAACTTATCGATCACCACGAGGATGGAATCATGTCCCCGTGAGGTCGAAGGAAGTCCTGTGATGAAGTCCAGGCTAACGACCTGCCATGGCTGCTACGGTACAGGTAGAGGCTGAAGTAAACCTGCCTTTTTCTACTTGCTGCTCTTCATCCGCTGGCACGTGTCGCATGAGGTGACGAACTGCTGCACGTCTGCTGCCATCCCGGGCCAGTAGTAATACTTCGCTATCCCTGCTAACGTCTTGTTGCTCCCGAAATGTCCCGCGTAAGGTACGTCGTGAAACTCCTCCAATAGGATCTGCCGTAGCGGGGCGTAATTCGGTACCCAAACTTTTCCTGAACCCTTCCTTACAGCTAAGTCTTTCTCCCACTGTAATAGCTTCTTGGTCTGTGCTGTAGCGATCTCTGCGTCCACGGAGTACCCATGTTGGAATAGACCCTTGAGCAGAGGGTTCATCCCGTCGAGCTGGATGCCTGCTACATGACCAGGGCGGCTCAACGCGTCTGCTTTGTTGT
Organism: Closterium sp. Naga37s-1; assembly: GCA_947471745.1. Taxonomy (NCBI): domain Eukaryota; kingdom Viridiplantae; phylum Streptophyta; class Zygnematophyceae; order Desmidiales; family Closteriaceae; genus Closterium; species Closterium sp. Naga37s-1. Next base: position 226,449 of record CANJKZ010000929.1, on the reverse strand, counting down.
GTAGCCCGGGCTTGTAGACGATGTCGTAGTAGAAGTGAGTTTCCAGGAAGTCCACCCACCGCACCTGTCGTCGTGAGAGCGTCGGCTGCGACTTCAGGTATTTGAGGCTGCAATGGTCAGTATAGACTGTAGTCTTGGCTCCCTCTAGGTAACACCTCCACGCCTTGAAGGCTATGACTATCGCTAAGGCTTCCTTGTCATGGATGGGGTAGTTCAGTTCTGCTCCGTGTAGCTTCTTACTGAGGTAGGCGATGGGCTGCAAACCGCGTCCGTGATCCTGCATCAGTACTGCTCCGACTGCTTGGTCACTAGCGTCTACTTCCGTAGTCCTTGTCTGGATCTGGTAGGATGAGTACTGGCGCTGTATTCAGTGCTGTCTGTAGCTGCTCCATGGCTTGATGATGAGGAGTATCCCATTTGTAGGGCGTATCCTTTTTCAGTAGGTCGGTCAGTGGCGCTGCTATCTTAGCGTACTGCGGCACGAACCTGTTATAGTAGTTGGCGAAGCCTAGGAACTGCTGCAACTCCTTCACGTTCTCCGGTAATTTCCATTTCTTGACGGCTTCGATCTTCCGCGGGTCCACGTGTACGCCCTCGGCACTCACCATGTGCCCGAGAAACTGCACCTTCTTCAGGGCGAAGTCGCTCTTCGACAGCTTCACGTAGAACTTGTTCTTCCGCAGGATCTCGAACACCTTCCGCAGATGCTCCACGTGCTCCTTCATGTTCTTGGAGTAGATGAGAATGTCGTCCAGGTACACCACCACGCATTCGTCCAACAGGGGCCGTAAGATGTGATTCATCTCCGCCTGGAACGTTGCTGGTGCGTTGCAGAGTCCGAACGGCATCACCAAGTATTCGTAGGAGCCGTATCTGGTACGGAATGCCGTCTTGTGGATCGAGTTGTCTGCCATCTTGATCTGCCAGTAACCCGACCGTAGGTCCAGCTTCGAAAAGACTGTTGCACCACGCAGTTGGTCTAGTACGTCGTCTATGCGCGGTATGGGGTATTTGTTTTTTATTGTCTGTTAGTTCAGTGCACGGTAGTCGATGCACATCCGTAAACTGCCGTCTGGCTTTGGAGTGAAGAGGACTGGTGCACCGTAGGGAGAGGTGGATGGGCGGATGAGTTGTCTGTCCAGTAGATACTCTATCTGTTTCTTCAAATCTGTGAGTTCGGTCGGACTCAGTCGGTATGGTGCACGTGAGATGGGTTTCGCACCTGGTTCCTCCACGATCTCGTGCTCGTGGGTTCGTGCTGGAGGTACGCCTGCGGGTAGGTCGTCGGGCATTATATCCTTGTACTGCTCCAACACCTCCTTTACTGCTGCAGGTAGCTCCAAACTCGGCTTCTCCTCCTCTGCTGCTGCCATGACCAGTGCTAAGTATCCCGTGTTACTCTCGTTCACAGTCCGTTCGAACCGTGCCAGTGTCGTTTCAGGAACGCTCCCTGTATCCGTCCAGCTTCGCAGCTCCACTCGTTTCCCGTTGTTGTGGATGCACACCTTCCTGTTGACCCAGTCGATCTCGGGGTTGAACCGCTTCAAGAAATCTCGCCCCAAGATGAAATCTAAGCCCTTGATGTTCGTGATCGGCAACGTCGGCTTCCATCTCAGCGCCCCTATGTGCAGCTCCAGTGCTGCTTCGCCGTGGATGGGAAGTTTCGTACCGTCCACCATGTCAACCTTATATGCTATAGTCTTTCTAGGCTGTAGTGGGGTAGACAGTATGGGGTACAGCTTTCTAGGGTTTCATATTTGTACCCAACTCATTTTTTAGTTCATCATTCATTCCTCATTTCTTCACATGGTATAGAGCAGGTTCCCTAGTGGGAACTGTTCCTAGGGCCCACCACTGAAAATCGAGTAATTTTTTTTTTCTGCCCGGAGAGCGAGTCGCTCCTGACCGAGGCGCGCCCTGTGTGCCGTCCTCCCCTTAGCGGCCCGTCGCGCCCTCTCACGGCCCCTCTCGCGGCCCCGTCGCCGCCCTTAGCGGCCCCTCGCGGCCCCACCCTACACGGCCCCGTCGCCGCCCTTGCGGCCCCGCCGCCGCTCTTGCGGCCCCGTCGCCGCCCTCTCGCGGCCCCGTCGCTGTTGGTGCAACCCTACGGTTTGCACTCGGCTTGTTGTCCGTGTGCGTGCATGTGTGTGTGTGTATGGAATGGTATGAGGGCATGGGATAATATATATTTCATGCTTATAATTGTGTGTGAATGTTGAGTCATGATGTCGAGTGTGTGTGTCGAGTCAATAGCGAGTTATCGCTAGACGCGTGTTACGCGGTCGTTTGTGTCTCGCGCGCGGTTTCTATTTTGTCGTGCGCGGTTTCTATTTTGTCCTGTGTCGAACGCTCGGTGTGTCGCAGGTGTGTGTGCAGCAGACCCATCAAGAACTCAAGGATGAGTTTGTGATGAAGAGCCCGAGCCTTGGTGTCAAGCCTCAAGTGATTTCGAAGCTCGCCAAAAGGGTACACCTCAAGATATTGAAGATAGTTACATTACTTTGTGTAGTGTAACATTTCACTTGGTGTAGGCCCTAGTGAAGGGTAGTTTCGAGACCCTTCGTGGTTGGGGACAGTGTGGCACTGTTCCACATCACTGTACCTCGGCTCTTGGGGTTTGTAGGAGCTGGGAGTCATTCCCAACTCGTAACCCTTGCTAACTCTTCCTATCTTGTGTTCTAAGACTATAGTGGCTGCCATAGTGCCGTTCGTTCAAACCGACGCTGTGTCGTCAATACTTGGTCGAATCGTGCGATCTAAATTGCCTATTGTAGGCGACATTAAGACGCGCCAGATCCAAGTTCAATCAGGTCATTTGAAGCCGTGACCAGAACGCTATAAACGTTTAAAGCCGCTGTGCAGAAATCCGGCTGTGCAATCTGTCTTTCGTTTTAGGCACATTGGAGCCTACTGTGACTATAACAAGTGGTATCAGAGCCCTTGGAGCAGTTTCGACAATTGCTGGACCTGAGGAAAGGGGTGGCAGAGGTGCTGGTGGCAGTGGAGAAGCCCAAGCTCAAGGCCAACCCCGTGACTCAGCCATGGCGCCCGTGCAACCAAGTCTTGGCCCATCTAGGGACGAGCCTAGAGTGTTTGGCCTTGACAAGTTCAACGGTGACAACTTTGCTGAGTGGTCCTTCAGAATGGAGAACGTGTTTGATCACTATGACCTGCTGGAGGTGATGGAAGGAACGGAGAAGCGCCCCGAGAACGACCCGGAGAAGAGCCCGTGGGTGCGGAAGAGCGCACAAGGCTACCTCCTACTAGGGCAAGCGTTGGGGAGCAGCCAGATCCGTCACATCAAGCCTTTCCAGCGTGAACCAGAGAAGGGACCAAAGGCATGGGCTGCTCTCAAGGGTGTACACGCTCCTGCAACAGCGGCAGTAGCTGTGGTGTTGGAACGGCAAATGGCGACACTACGAATTGAAGAGGATGAAGCGGTTGAAGAAGGGGTGCAGAAATTCTTCGACTTGTTGACGCGGCTTGAGGGAGCTGATTTGAACTATAGTGAGCTCCAAAAGAAGACCAAGTTGCTGGCCCTACTCCCTGAGTCATGGTCCTCGCTCATCATCAACCTTAATCGCGACTTGCCCCGCCTCTCGCTTGAAGACGTGAAGCGAGCTATCCTTCAAGAGGATTTCCGCCGCCGTGAGTTGGCGAGTGCGGATGGCGCTGGGGCAGCGAGCATCGGCCGTGGATATGGTCGAGGAAGAGGCAGAGGACGAGGGGGAGGAAGGTTTGGTGGCAGCAACTTCGGCGGAGGCCGCGGGAGTGGCGGTTACGGCAGCGACGACAAGAGCTACGGACGCGGTCGCGGCCGATTCGACGGCGAGTGTCACTATTGCCACAAGAGCGGACACATGTGGCGCGACTGCTACAAACTCCCTGATCGTTGGACCCCTGCTCAAGGCCAAGAGGGTAGAGGAGCAGGAGGAGGGAGAGGACGAGGCCGTGGAGGCCGTGGCGGTCGCGGTGGCGGAGCTGCAAACATGAAGAGCGGAGACAACGACAAGGACCCGAGCGACGATCGATACCCGGGTCTATTCTACTTCGTGTCGACGCAAGTACCGGCTGGTCCAGAGAAGGATGAAGGCCTTGAGGAGCCAGCAGCTGTGGGGAAGGTGACCCTACACCCCCTGGACTATTGGGTGATTGATAGTGGCGCTACCTATAGCATGACACCTCGCCCGGACTTGCTCACCGAACTCGAGCCGTCACCGGTGAAGCATGTCACATCGGCTTTGGGGCAGCGAGCAGAGGTGAAAGGCATGGGGAAGGCCATGTTCAAGGGTGCTGATGGGAAGATGGTGGGCCTCAAGAACGTGCTTTGGGTGCCCAGCCTTGCTGCAAACCTGATTTCCGTGCGGCGGTTGGCAAAGGCCGGCATGGACACGAACTCGAAGGGAGCCAAGACCTACACCGCAAGGCTTGGCGATCGAATTCTTTGGGACCTTCATGAGGACAGGGATGTCTACAACGAGATGTGGCAGATCCCAGTGGTCCCTATGCCTAAGGAGAGGCAAGTGGCAGCAAGCATCAGCACCAAGGATGGAGCGGTCGGTAGCGACGATGGCGCGAACGGTCGCGCTAAGGAGAATGAGCTCAAGAAGAGCAAACCTGGAGGGACCAGCAAGTTCAGTGAACCTAAGGAGAGTGGTGCAGCAACCAAGGAGCAGCAAAAGGGTGAGGAGAACCCCGAGGCAGCAGCGGAGGAGGACTACGGAGAGAGTATGTGGGGCGCTATTGCGAGCGCGGCATTCTCCAATCCAACTTCGGGTACGGGGGAGTGTGATTGGCTCACCTTGCATCGGCGCATGGGGCATGTGGCCCTGCCCATCTTGCAGCAGCTAGTGAAGAATGAGATGGTTGCTGGCATACGTGTGAAGGGGGAGCCCGATGAGGTGCTTGGCTGCCCGACGTGCATTCAAGCCAAGTTCACCCGGTTTCCGTTCCCTAGTTCGGAGGCAACGGCAAAGGCACCACTTGATGAGGTGGTGATGGACGTGGTGGGCCCCCTGAAGCTTGGAGCTGCTGGAGCTGAGTATTTTCTCACCATTGTCGACGTCTACACCCGCATGACTTGGGTGTATGTGCTGGCCAAGAAGAGCGACGTGGCTGAAACGTTGAAGACGGATTGGTTCCCGATGGTGGAGCGGCAACAAGACCGTCTAGTCAAGTCAATCCGCACCGATCGAGGGGGAGAGTTCCTGAGCAAGGAGTTTGGGTTGTGGCTGAAGAAGAATGGTATTCGGCACTCCCTCACCATGCCATACTCCCCTGCAATGAACGGCATCGCCGAGCGAGCGAACCGCACAATCACGGAGGCGGCACGCGGGTTGCTCATTGAAGCCGGGCTACCCGACTATTTCTGGCCTGATGCGGTGCGAAGCGCGTGTGTGGCCAAGAACAGAGTTTTGACTCATGTGGGAGCAGACAAATGGGTGCCCTATGTGGAGTGGCTAGGAAGGAAGCCAAAGGTGGATATGCTTCGGGTGTTCGGGTGCATGTGCATGGCGCTCGTGCCTAAGCATCTTCGGCACAACAAGCTTGGTGCCAAGGCGGTGTGGGCCGTGCACTTGGGCATGGCTCAAAACAGCAAGGGATGGCTTCTTTGGGACCCATTCACCAAGAAGTTCTTGGTGAGCAGGGAATGCAAGTTCATGGAGAACTTCATGTACAAGGATTGGAAGGCGGAGAATGAGGCGAAGATAGGCGTGCGGTTTGGGGAGGTGAAGAGTTCCGGTTTGGAGCATGTGGAGCTGCCTTTGGAACTGAGCAGCGGCAGCACAACCACAAGGCAATCCTCCCTTGTGAATGGGGGAGAGGAGGACAATGATGCAGAGGAAGAAGAGGAGGAGGTGCAGCAAGTGAGCGAGCGTGCACCGTCACTCCCTTCCCGTACTACGAGTGCTCCACGGATTCGAGCCACACCGCAGCAACGCCAAGGCCTTCAAGTCCCTGCAGCTGAGGAGGAAGGAAGGGGGAAGAGGAGAGTTCAACCCCCTAATAGGCTGACCTATGATGCGCCGGGAAAGCAGGGCAAGACAGCCCTGGCCGGAGCGGCAATGATGGTCGGAGACGACGAGGAGAGTGACTACGAGGAGTGTGCCTTCGCGTTCTTCTCTCCGGTGGAGATGCCGGGAGAACCAGCAACTCTCAAGGAGGCTTTGGAGAGTAGTGATGCTGAGGAGTGGAAGAAGGCCATGGAGAGTGAGCTGAAGAGCATCGAGGAGAATGACACGTTTGAATTGGTGGAGCTACCGGAGGGGCGTACGGCGATAACGTCCAAGTGGCTCTTCAAAATCAAGTCGGATGCCGACGGCAAGATCGAGCGCTACAAGTCTAGGCTTGTAGCCAAGGGGTACCAGCAGAAGGAGAAGGTGGACTTCAAGGAGCTGTTTGCCCCTGTGGTGAAGCCGACGACGCTGCGAACCCTATTCGCAGGAGCCGCCATCAAAGGATGGGTAGTAAAGCAAATGGACATCGTAACGGCATTCCTTAACGGCATCCTTGAGGAGGAGATTTTTATGGCGCAGCCAGAGGGGTTTGATGATGGTAGTGGCAGAGTGTGGAAGCTGAAGAAGGCCCTCTATGGGCTAAAGCAGGCCCCTAGGCAATGGTACATGAAGCTGCGCGAAGTGTTGGAGGGGATCGGCTTCACTCCCTCAACGGCCGATCACTCCTTGTTCATGCTTGGCGAGGGGGAGCAGAGGAGCTTCATGGTGGTGTACGTGGACGACATCCTGATCTTCTCACCCTCTCCTGACCTTGTGAAGGAGGTGATGCTGAAGCTGCAAGACAAGTTCAAGTGCAAGTCCCTTGGTGACGTGAACTTCTACCTTGGGCTCCACATCGAACGAGACGTGGAGAAGAGGAGCATACGAGTGCACCAACGGAAGTACCTGGAGGCGTTGGCTGCCAACTTCGGCCAGAGTGAAGGTCATGTGGCTACTCCCTTTCCCTCTGGGTTCAAGTGTGTGAAGGGGCCAGAGGAGGAGAGCGTTGGAGAAGAGAAGAGGCGCCGATTTCACTCGTTGGTGGGCAACCTCATGTATGCGGCGGTAAACACCCGACCGGACGTCGCGTTTGCTACCGGGCAGCTGGCTAGGGTTATGCAATGCCCTAATGAGGAGCAGGTAGCAGCTGGAATGAGGGTGGCCAAGTATCTTGGCCAAACACCGACCGTTGGGCTGCAATACTCGCCGGCGGCACAAAGGCGCCAAAAGGGCGCGGATGGTGTTGAACCCGGGCGTTTGTTCCTCACCGCCTACTCGGATGCTTCATATGCATCAGAACCAGAGGACATGACAAGTGTGGGAGGCTTCATATGCTGTGTTGGTGGAGGCCCAACTGCTTGGGAGAGCAAGAAGCAGGTTGACCAAGCTTTGAGCTCGGTGGAGTCCGAGTACATGGCACTCTTCCGTGCCGTACGGGAGATTGTGTGGCAGCGGCGTTTGTTGGCTGAATTGGGGGAGGAGCAGCAAGGACCTACCCCACTGTATTGTGACAGCCAGGGTGCCATTGCTCTTGCTAAGAACCCTGTGTTGCATGGACTCACGAAGCACATGAGGGTGAAGTGGCATTGGACGAGGAGCATGGTAACCGCGGGTGAAGTTGAGTTGCGCTACGTGAAGACCACGGGGCAGCCGGCTGACATGATGACCAAGAGGCTGGTGGAGCAGCAGCATTGGAAGTGTTGCAAGCTGGCTGGGATGGCTCTGAACTGAGAGAGCAACATATCCTAAGGCCAACAATCCGAGGGGGAGTTTGTTGGTGCAACCCTACGGTTTGCACTCGGCTTGTTGTCCGTGTGCGTGCATGTGTGTGTGTGTGTATGGAATGGTATGAGGGCATGGGATAATATATATTTCATGCTTATAATTGTGTGTGAATGTTGAGTCATGATGTCGAGTGTGTGTGTCGAGTCAATAGCGAGTTATCGCTAGACGCGTGTTACGCGGTCATTTGTGTCTCGCGCGCGGTTTCTATTTTGTCGTGCGCGGTTTCTATTTTGTCCTGTGTCGAACGCTCGGTCTGTCGCAGGTGTGTGTGCAGCAGACCCATCAAGAACTCAAGGATGAGTTTGTGATGAAGAGCCTGAGCCTTGGTGTCAAGCCTCAAGTGATTTCGAAGCTCGCCAAAAGGGTACACCTCAAGATATTGAAGATAGTTACATTACTTTGTGTAGTGTAACATTTCACTTGGTGTAGGCCCTAGTGAAGGGTAGTTTCGAGACCCTTCGTGGTTGGGGACAGTGTGGCACTGTTCCACATCACTGTACCTCGGCTCTTGGGGTTTGTAGGAGCTGGGAGTCATTCCCAACTCGTAACCCTTGCTAACTCTTCCTATCTTGTGTTCTAAGACTATAGTGGCTGCCATAGTGCCGTTCGTTCAAACCGACGCTGTGTCGTCAATACTTGGTCGAATCATGCGATCTAAATTGCCTATTGTAGGCGACATTAAGACGCGCCAGATCCAAGTTCAATCAGGTCATTTGAAGCCGTGACCAGAACGCTATAAACGTTTGAAGCCGCTGTGCAGAAATCCGGCTGTGCACTCTATCTTTCGTTTTAGGCACATTGGAGCCTACTGTGACTATAACAGTCGCCGCCCTTGCGGCCCCACCGCCGCCCTCTCGCGGCCCCGCCGCCGCCCTTGCGGCCCCGTCGCCGCCCTCGCGGCCCCGTCGCCGCCCTCTCAGCGGCCCCGTCACCGCCCTTGCGGCCCCGCCGCCGCTCTTGCGGCCCCGTCGCCGCCCTCTCGCGGCCCCGTCGCCGCCCTCTAGCGGCCCCGTCGCCGCCCTCAGCGGCCCCGTCGCCGCCCTCAGCGGCCCCTTCACCGCCCGCAGCAGCCCCGTCGCCACCCTCTCGCGGCCCCGTCGCTGCCCTCTTCCGGCCCCGTCGCCGCCCTCTCGCGGCCCCGTCGCCGCTCTCTCGCGGCCCCGTCGCCGCCCTCTCGCGGCCCTCCTGCCGCCCTCTTGCGGCCGCTGCTGAGCCGCCGACCCGCCGAGCCGCCGCCGCCGCCGTCGAGCCGCCGCCGTTGAGACGCCGCCGCCGAGCCGCCTTCGAGCCGCCGCCGCCGCCGTCGAGCCGCCGCTGCCGCCGAGCCGCTGCTGCCGCTGTCGAGCCGCTGACGCCGCAGTTCCGGCCCTGTTCCTGCCGGCGCGCCCCGGCCCTACCCACCCGGACTGGTGAGAGCACTCGCGAGCAGCGCCTTTGTCACTGCACTGCCCCTAGCCTACTGCTCTCACTGCTAGACTGCTGCTGTCATGGCTACCCCCAGTGTCCTTATCTTTGATGCTGAGGGTCGGGCTGTTGACTTTGAGGTCTGGGTCGATGACCTGCAGCTTTTCCTACAGTGCGATAGGACAGACGGACTCTTCCTGTTCGATCTCACCTCTGGTGCCTCTCCTGCCCCTCCTGCCGATGCTGACAGCACAGTTCGCTCACAGTGGGCCACACGCGATGCTGCTGCCCGTCTTACTGTGCGTCGCCACTTACCGACCACTGAGCGTGCGCATTTTAGTCAGTACAAGAGTGCTAAGACCTTGTACCACGCTGTAGTTGCACGCTACTCTTCCCCTGCCACTGCTGCCCTTAGCCGCCTCATGCTGCCGTACCTGTTCCCTGACCTCGCCGCCTTTCCCACAGTCGCTGACCTCATTACGCACCTTCGCACTAGTGACACCCGCTACCGCGCTGCGCTTCCTGCTGAGTTCTGCGCCAAGAACCCACCCCCCCCATGTACATCACCCTCTACTACATAGTCACCCGGCTCCCTGACTCCCTTCGCTCGGTCAGGGACCACTTCCTCTCTGTTTGCCCCACCACACTCACCGTTGACCTACTCGAGGAGCGCCTCCTGGCAGCAGAGAAGAGTATCGTCGCTGTAGGAGCCTCTCGTGGTGACCCTCGTACCCCCTTCTTTGAGGGGTGCTCCCCCTCCCCCCTCTTGCCCTCTGTTGCCTCTGCTGCTGCGGCCGACCTCGTTGGCCTCGAGTCGGTCGGAGCTGCGTCTGCCCCTAGCGGGAGACGCCGCACCGGCAAGGGCAAGGGGGGCAAGGGTGCTGGAGGAGCTGGCAGGGGCGGTGGAGGTGGCGGTGGAGGTGGTGGAAGGGGTGGGGGTGGTGGTGGGGGTGGTGGCGGGGGTGGAGTCGTCGGTGGCAGCAGTGGGGGCGGAGGAGGTGGCGGCGGTGGCGGTGGGAGCGGAGGTGGCAGAGGCGGCGGAGGTGGCGGCGGCAGCGGTGGAGCTGGTCGCGGCTTTGCGCAGAGGGGTGGCTCCGGTGGTGGTCAGCGCCAGCAGCAGCAGCGCACTCGTGAGACCCCGTCCCCCCAGCAGCTTCGTGAGTGGTACGCTGGGCGTCAGCGGGGTGGGGGTGCTGGTCCCTGTACCTACGTCCTTCGTACCGGTGACCGCGCTGGTGAGCAGTGCGGGGGCCCGCACTCCACCCAGCGCTGCTTCGGCCGCCTGACGGACGCTTGGCGTCACCAGTTCCCTGATGCCACGGAGATCCCTCGCTGGGGCGATCTGTCTAGGGCGGGGGTTGCTATCTTTGATCTTGACTATGATGCTATTCTTGCTGCCATGTATGCTGTGTCTACTAGTGATAAGGGTGACTATTACCTGTGTGTTCCGCCTGACCCGGGCATTGGTGAGGCTGCTGCTCTAGGTGCTGGTGAGGCTGTTGCTCTAGGTGCTAGTGGGTCTGCTGCCCCAGGTGCTGGTGACTCTGCTCTCTCAGGTACCACGTCGGCTCAGGCCTCCCACACCTTCACCCTTGACTCGGGTGCTTCCCGCTCCTTCTTTCGAGACCGCACCACACTCACGCCGCTTAGTCGGCCAGTTGCGGTCTCCCTGGCAGACCCCTCTGGGGGTCCTGTCCTTGCCCACTTCTCCACTGTCTTACCGTGTCCGGCGGCCCCTTCTGGCACCCTGTCTGGTCTTTACCTCCCCTCGTTCTCTACAAACTTGGTGAGTGGTGCTGATCTACAGGATGGGGGGGTTCACCAGTTCACTCCTGCGAGTCAGCGAGTGACCCACTGCACGTGTGCTCGGACGGGCCGACACTTGGCCACGTTTACCTGTCGGCCGGGGTCGAGCCTGTACACACTGACTACTGGGTCTCCTCCGGTTGCTGCGTCTGGTCAGGTAGCTGCGTCGGGTCAGGTGTCTGCTGCGGCATCCAGGTCTGGTCCTGAGTCTGCCCCCTGCTCGTGTCGTCTCCTGTCGCACCAGACTCTCCTCTGGCACCTCCGCCTTGGTCACCCCTCCCTGCCTCGTCTCCGAGGCATGGCCTCCCGTGTCCTTGTCTCTGGTCTCCCCCGGTCCCTCCCTCCTCTTTCTCCAGGGCCTGCCCCTACCTGCGTTCCCTGCGTCGAGGGGCGGCAGCGCGCTGCTCCTCACTCCTCCGAGTTTCCTCCGACAGAGGCTCCGCTGCAGACGCTTCACATGGACGTGTGGGGCCCAGCCCGCGTCCGTGGACAGGGTCACGAGCGTTACTTCCTGCTGGTGGTTGACGACTACTCGCGTTACACCACAGTCTTCCCCTTGCGCAGCAAGGGTGAGGTCACTGGGGTGTTGATCGACTGGATCCGCGCTGCTCGTCTCCAGCTCAGAGAGAGTTTCGGCTCGGACTTTCCTGTTCTGCGTCTGCACTCCGACAGAGGCGGAGAGTTCTCCTCTGACCTTCTGCGAGCTTTCTGTCGTGCACGAGGCATCCGTCAGACGTTCACGCTTCCGGCCTCTCCGCAGCAAAATGGGATTGCTGAGCGCCGCATTGGCATGGTCATGGACGTTGCCCGTACGTCCATGATCCATGCGGCTGCCCCCCATTTTCTGTGGCCGTTCGCGGTTCAGTACGCGGCGCATCAGATCAACCTTCAGCCCCGGGTCTCCATGCCGGAGACCTCCCCTGCTCTGCGGTGGACGGGGAAGGTTGGCGATGCGTCTGCGTTCCGTGTCTGGGGATCTCGGGCGTTTGTCCGCGACTTGTCTGCGGACAAGCTGTCCCCCCGTGCTGTTCCCTGCGTCTTCCTTGGCTTCCCCCCTGACGCGCCAGGTTGGCAGTTTTACCACCCCACCTCGCGCCGTGTTCTGTCCTCTCAGGACGTCACGTTTGACGAGTCGGTTCCCTACTACCGTCTCTTCCCCTACCGCACTGCGTCCCTCCCCCCGCCGCCGCTCTTCCTCGCGCCAGGTCCCCCCCCGGTAGACCCCCTCCCCCCTCAGGGTCCTGCCCCCTCAGGTGTGTCCCAGGTAGACGCAGTCGATCCTGTCGAGGTAGCTGTTGACTCTGGTGCTGCTAGGGGTGCTGAGCCTACGGGTGCGGGGTCTGGGGGTGCTGAGCCTGGGAGTGCTGACACTGGGGGTGCTGAGACTGGGGGTGCTGAGTCTGGGGATGCTGAGACTGGGGTTGCTGAGACTGGGGGTGCGGAGCCTGGGGGTGCTGAGCCTGCTCGTGTGACGTCTGGAGGGACTGGGCCTGGAGGTCCTTCGGGTGCTTCGTCCCGGCGAGAGCCCCTCTCTCCACAGGAGCTGCGCGAGTGGTTTGCTCGGCGCTGGAGCCGTGCTGCTGGAGCTGGAGGTGCTGCCGGCGCTGGAGGTTCTACTGCTGCTGATGGTGCTGGTGCCGCGGGTCCCAGAGGTGCTCGTCCTGCGGGTCCTGGAGCTGCTGAGTCTGCGGGTGCTCCTGGTGCTGGAGCTGGTGGTAATGCTGGCGTCGGTGCTGCTGGTGCTGCTGGAGCTGGAGCTGCTGCGTCTTCTGGTGGTCCTAGTGGAGCTGGAGCTGCTGGGGGTGTTGGCACTGGAGGTGCTACTGGCGCTGGTGCTTTTGAGGGTGCTGGAGGTGCTGGAGTTGGCGCTGCTGGAGCTGGGGGTGCTACGGGTGCTGGTGCTCTTCCTGCTGGTTCTAGTGGCGCTGCGCGGCCGCGGCCGTACTTCGTTCCGCTCCTTGAGCAGGTTCTTGGTCTTCCGCCCTCTACTAGTCCTGCTCCTCTCTTAGAGTGTCCGCCGCCTGTCCAGTCTGAGTCACAGTTACAGCCAGCCTCCCCACTGCCTGCTCCTTCTCCCTACACTGGTCCTACTGGAGGCCTTGCTGAGCGTCGTGAGCCTGCGTCTTGTCCTGTGTCGCCTGTCCGTGCTGCTCGCACTAGTGGTCGTGGTTCGCGTCAGCGTCCTCCCCCTGTCCCCGGCACGCACCGGATGTCTCTACGTCCTTCCACTGCTCCGCTGCGTGCCCCTTTGCCTTCTCCTCCTGAGTCTTCTCTTCCTGCTCTTGCTGACCCAGCGTCGGACTCCCTTCGTGCTGCCAGTCCTACTGTCACGCGTCTCCTTGCTACGGTCGTCACTGACCCTTCCTTTGAGTCCACTGCTGCGTCGGCCTTAGTTGCTGAGCTTGTCGACTTCGCTGCTCGCTGTCGTCTAGACTACGCTGCTAGTCTTGTCGCTGAGTCTGAGTCTGTCTGTCCTCCGTCCGTCGGGGGTGAGTGTGCCCTTGGCACGGACGTCCTTGAGGACAGGCAGGAGGAGTTCCAGTGCTTTGCTGCTGCTTCACCTCATCTCGTGTCCATGCTGCTGGCCCCTAAGGGAGACCCGGATGCACCAGACATCCCGACTCCGCGCTCTTACGCGGAGGCAATAGAGGGTCCCTACTCCTCTCAGTGGCAGGCAGCCATGGACGCAGAGATGGCTTCCTGGAAGTCCACAGGCACCTACGTCGACGAGGTTCCCCCACCTGGGGCGAACATCGTCAGTGGCATGTGGATTTTCAGGGTGAAGCGGCCGCCGGGTTCTCCGCCTGTCTTCAAGGCGCGTTACGTGGCTCGAGGCTTCAGTCAGCGGCAGGGAGTTGACTACTTTCAGACCTTCTCTCCCACCCCGAAGATGACCACTCTTCGGGTACTACTGCACATAGCCGCTCAGCGCGACTACGAGCTTCACTCTCTTGACTTCAGCACTGCTTTCCTACAAGGTAGCCTGCACGAGGAGATCTGGCTGCGCTGCCCACCTGGCTTCACTGGGTCTTTTCCTCCTGGCACCCAGTGGAGCCTCCGGTGGCCAGTCTACGGTCTCCGCCAGGCACCTCGTGAGTGGCACGACACACTGAGGACTACACTTGCGGCTCTTGGGTTTGCTCCTTCTACTGCCGACCCGTCGCTGTTTCTGCGCACCGACACCTCTTTGCCGCCGTTCTACATCCTCGTGTACGTCGACGACTTGGTCTTTGCCACAGCTGACACTGCTGGACTCGCCCATGTGAAGTCCGAGCTGCAGAAGAGACACACGTGCACAGACCTGGGTGAACTGCGCAGCTACCTTGGCTTGCAGATCACCCGGGACAGAGCACAGCGCACCATTACCCTGACTCAGTCACACATGGTGCAGCAGGTCCTTCAGCGCTTCGGCTTCACGTACTCCTCGCCATAGGCCACTCCTCTGTCTACTCGCCACTCGCTCTCAGCTCTGCCTTCGGATGAGTCCGTAGAGCCGAGTGGCCCGTACCCAGAGCTTGTTGGCTGCCTCATGTACCTGATGACCTGCACACGACCTGACCTTGCATACCCTCTTAACATTCTGGCACGCTATGTTGCTCCTGGGAGACACCTCCCTGAGCACATGGCTGCAGCGAAGAGGGTGTTGCGCTACTTGTGCAGTACGTCGGGCATGGGGCTAGTGCTTGGAGGGCGGAGTCCAGTGGTCCTCACTGGTCACGCAGACGCGTCTTGGGTTGACGACTTGGCTACGCAGCGGTCGTCACAGGGTTACACCTTCAGCCTTGGTTCCGGTTCTGTTTCGTGGCGGTCTACCCGCTCTTCTTCTGTTCTCAGCTCCAGCTGTGAGGCTGAGATCTACGCAGGGGCCATGGCTGCACATGAGTTACGCTGGCTCACCTACCTGCTGACTGACCTCGGAGAGCCGCCTCGTTCTCCTCCAGTTCTGTACATAGACAACAAGGCCATGCTGGCCTTGTGTCGTGAGCACAGACTGGAGCACAGAACGAAGCACATTGCTCTTCGCTACTTCCTTGCTCGTGAGCTGCAGCAGCGTGGTCAGCTGCGACTTGCTTACGTGGCCTCTCAGGCCAACACTGCTGATATCTTCACCAAGGCACTCGCGCCTTGTGATCATCAGCGCTTCTGTACTCTGTTAGGTCTTGTACCTACTTTGCCTCACTTGCTCACTTCTTGACCTATATATACTTGCACTTGCATGTTTAACTTTATATATATATCTCTGCATGTGAACTGGCCTTGTGGCCCTTGAACTTGTGCTCAGAATGTGTGGTGACGTTGTGATCCACCCTGAGCTTGCTGTGCTTTGCTTGACTGGTCTTGTGACCCCTTGTTCTCCCCCACTTTGCCTATGGGGGTGTGTCAACCTTATATGCTATAGTCTTTCTAGGCTGTAGTGGGGTAGACAGTATGGGGTACAACTTTCTAGGGTTTCATATTTGTACCCCACTCATTTTCTAGTTCATCATTCATTCCTCATTTCTTCACACACCATTGTTGCCGAGAACTTGGTCTCCTCCGAAAATTCTCCAATTTTCTCCAACTTCCCGCGGTCGCACATCGAGTGAGACGCACCGCTGTCCACCAGTGCCTGGAGGCGTCGCCCGTTGCAGATCACCTGGAGTAGTAGTGGTTGTTGCTGCTCCGAGTAACCGTAGATGGTCTCGCTTATAGGATCGTAGGGTACGTCGAATAGATCATCCCTCGGTCCTGCGCTCGAAGCTGCTGACTCGATATCAGTTTCCAACTGAGCAGGGTTAGAAGGATTTATCCGAGGCCGATTCAGCTTCGTCTTGGCCTGGAACCTTCTCTTAAGACTTTGCAGCTGTGTATGCCTCTCCTGTGGGCAATGGGGAGCCTTAACACTATGCTGCAGGGAGAGAATATTAACTCCTTGGAACGCACGACCCTTTTCAACGCTCCGGAGTGGTTTGCCCAACTTCTCAGGTACCTGAATAATGCCTGAAGGCTTTTTCTTGGCCTTGAAATCTCCCCTGAATTTTTTAAAGGCTTGAAAACCTCGAGAGGGAATATTCTTACTCTCGGGGGTGTTCGGCTGGAGTTTCCCGATCGGTGCAGAGTCTTGTTTCGCGGAGCCTCCATTTGTCTCGGCGATTTCCCGGAGATTGTAGCCTCCTGACAGGAGCAACTGACCCACGGGCGACTGGCGACTACCGGAGATTGTAGGCTCCGGACTACTGGCGCTGCTGGCGACACGACTGCTGCCTCCGCTCAACTTCCCAACTGTCCCACCCCCTTTCACACACCCCTTGCTGCACCCCTAGCTCCACTCCCACGTCACCCCCCTAGCACCACTCCCTCGGCTCCCACACACCCACCCCCCTCAGCGGCAGCTGTTGCAGTGGGAGACGAAGGTGGAGGAGGAGGAAGGGACGGTTCACACACCCACCACCCCCATACCCGCCACCCCGCAGGTGCACCCACACCCGCCACCCCCATACCCTCCCCCCACTGCTGTACCTGCAGCAGGGGATGGAGGAGAAGGGGGAGGGGGGGGGGGGGGGGGCGGGGGGGGGCTGGTGATGCAGATCCCCTCCCCCCCACTGCTGCACCCGCAGCAAGGGGAGGTAGGAGAAGGGAGGAAGGGGGGGGGGGGGCTGGTGCTGCAGATCCCCTCCCCCCCCACTGCTGCACCCGCAGCAGGGGGGAGGTAGGAGAAGGGGCGGTGCAAGAGCCGCTCGGGCGACAGCAGGTTGGCCACACCCGCCACCCCCATACCCTCCCCCACTGCTGCACCTGCAGCAGAGAGACGGAGGAGAGGGGGGCGGGGGGGCGGGGGGGGGGGGGGGGGGGGGGGGGGGGGCTGGAGCTGCAGATCCCCTCCCCCCCCCCACTGCCACACCCACAGCAGGGGGATGGAGGAGAAAGAGGGGGGGGGGGGGGGGGCGGTGCAGGAGCCGCTCGGGCGACAGCAGGTTGGCCACACCCGCCACCACCATACCCTCCCCCCACTGCTGCACTAGCAGCAGAGAGATGGAGGAGAAGGGGGGGGGGCAGGGGGGGCAGGTGCTGCAGGTCCCCTCCCCCCACTGCCGCATCCGCAGCAGGGGGATGGCAGATCCCTTCCCCCCAACTGCCGCACCCGCAGCAGGGAGATGGAGGAGAACGGGGGGGCGAAGGGGGGGGGGGGGGGGGGGGGGGGGCAGGTGCTGCAGGTCCCCTCCCCCCCTCTACTGCTCCCGCAGTAGGGGAAGGTAGGAGAAAAGTGGGGGACCTGGTCCTGCAGATCCCCTCATACCATTCCATGCACACACGCATGCACGCACACGGACAACAAGCCGAATGCAAACCGTAGGGTTGCACCAACAAACTCCCCCTCGGATTGTTGGCCTTAGGAACTTGCTCTCTCAGTTCAGAGCCATCCCAGCCAGCTTGCAACACTTCCAATGCTGCTGCTCCACCAGCCTCTTGGTCATCATGTCAGCTGGCTGCCCCGTTGTCTTCACGTAGCGCAACTCAACTTCACCCGCGGCCACCATGCTCCTTGTCCAATGCCACTTCACCCTCATGTGCTTCGTGAGGCCATGCAACACAGGGTTCTTAGCAAGAGCAATGGCACCCTGGCTGTCACAGTACAGTGGGGTAGGTCCTTGCTGCTCCTCCCCCAATTCAGCCAACAAACGCCGCTGCCACACAATCTCCCGTACGGCACGGAAGAGTGCCATGTACTCGGACTCCACCGAGCTCAATGCTTGATCCACCTGCTTCTTGCTCTCCCAAGCAGTTGGGCCTCCACCAACACAGCAAATGAACCCTCCAACACTTGTCATGTCCTCTGGTTCCGATGCATAAGAAGCATCCGAGAATGCGGTGAGGAACAAACGCCCGGGTTCAACACCATCCGCGCCCTTTTGGCGCCTTTGCGCCGCCGCCGAGTATTGTAGCCCAACGGTCGGTGTTTGGCCAAGATACTTTGCCACCCTCATTCCAGCTGCTACCTGCTCCTCGTTAGGGCATTGAACAACCCTAGCCAACTGTCCGGTAGCAAACGCGACGTCCGGTCGGGTGTTTACCGCCGCGTACATGAGGCTGCCCACCAACGAGTGAAAACGGCGCCTCTCCTCTTCACCAACGCTCTCCTCCTCTGGTCCCTTCACACACTTGAACCCAGAGGGAAAGGGTGTAGCCACATGGCCTTCACTCTGCCCAAAGCTGGCAGCCAATGCCTCTAGGTACTTCCGTTGATGCACCCGCATGCACCGCTTCTCCACATCTCGTTCGATGTGGAGCCCAAGGTAGAAGCTCACGTCACCAAGGGCCTTGCACTTGAACTTGTCTTGAAGCTTCAGCATCACCTCCTTCACAAGGTCAGAGGAGGGTGAGAAAATGAGGATGTCATCCACATAAACCACCATAAAACTCCTCTGCTCCCCCTCGCCAAGCATGAACAAGGAATGATCGGCGGATGAGGGAGTGAATCCGATCTCCTCCAAGACTTCACGCAGCTTCAAGTACCACTGCCTAGGGGCTTGCTTGAGCCCATAGAGGGCCTTCTTCAGCTTCCACACTCTGCCACTACCATCATCAAACCCCTCTGGCTGCGCCATGAAAATCTCTTCTTCGAGAATGCCGTTGAGGAACGCGGTTGTCACGTCCATTTGTTTCATGGCAGCACCCGCGAGTAGGGTTCTCAGCGTCGTCGGCTTCACCACAGGAGCAAACAACTCCTTATAGTCCACCTTCTCCTTCTGCTGGTACCCCTTGGCCACAAGCCTAGACTTGTAGCGCTCGATATTGCCGTCGGCATCGGACTTGATCTTGAAGAGCCACTTGGACGTAATCCCCTTACGCTCCTCCGGTAGCTCCACCAATTCCCACGTGCCGTTCTCCTCAATGCTCTTCAGCTCACTCTCTATTGCCTTCTTCCACTCCTCAGCATCACTACTCTCCAAGGCCTCCTTGAGAGTTGCTGGTTCCCCCGGCATCTCCACCGGAGAGAAGAACGCGAAGGCACACTCCTCGTAGTCACTCTCCTCGTCATCTCCAACCATAAGTGCCGCTCCGGCCAAGGCTGACTTGGCTGGCTTTCCCAGTGCCTCATAGGTCAGCCTATTTGGGGCTTGGATTCTCCTTTTGCCCCTTCCTTCCTCCTCAGCTGCAGGGACATGAAGGCTTTCATGGCGTTGCTGCGGGGTGACTCGGATCCGTGGAGCACTCGTAGTGCAAGAAGGAAGTGTCGGTGCACGCTCGCTTACTTGCTGCACCTCCTCCTCTTCTTCCTCTGCATCCTTGGCCTCCTCTCCCCCATTCACAAGGGAAGATTGCCTTGTGGTAGTGCTGCCGCTGCTCAGCTCCAAAGGCAGCTCCACGTGCTCCAAACCGGAACTCTTCACCTCCCCAAAACGCACGCTTATCTTCGCCTCATTCTCCGCCTTCCAATCCTTGTACATGAAGTTCTCCATGAACTTGCAGTCCCTGCTCACCAAGAACTTCTTCGTGAATGGGTCCCAAAGAATCCATCCCTTGCTGTTTTGAGCCATGCCCAAGTGCACAGCCCACACCGCCTTGGCACCAAGCTTGTTGTGCCTAAGATGCTTAGGCACGAGCGCCATGCACATACACCCGAACACCCGAAGCATATCCACCTTTGGCTTCCTTCCAATCCACTCCACATAGGGCACCCATTTGTCTGCTCCCACATGAGTCAAAGCTCCGTTCTTGGCCACACACGCACTCCGCACCGCATCAGGCCAGAAATAGTCGGGTAGCCCGGCTTCAATGAGCAACCCGCGTGCCGCCTCCGTGATCGTCCGGTTCGCTCGCTCAGCGATGCCGTTCATTGCAGGGGAGTATGGCATGGTGAGGGAGTGCCGAATACCATTCTTCTTCAGCCACAACCTAAACTCCTTGCTCAGAAACTCTCCCCCTCGATCGGTGCGGATTGACTTGACTAGACGGTCTTGTTGCCGCTCCACCATCGGGAACCAATCCGTCTTCAACGTTTCAGCCACGTCACTCTTCTTGGCCAGCACATACACCCAAGTCATGCGAGTGTAGACGTCCACAATGGTGAGAAAATACTCAGCTCCAGCAGCTCCAAGCTTCAGGGGGCCCACCACGTCCATCACCACCTCATCAAGTGGTGCCTTTGCCGTTGCCTCCGAACTAGGGAACGGAAACCGGGTGAACTTGGCTTGAATGCACGTCGGGCAGCCAAGCACCTCATCGGGCTCCCCCTTCACACGTATGCCAGCAACCATCTCATTCTTCACTAGCTGCTGCAAGATGGGCAGGGCCACATGCCCCATTCGCCGATGCAAGGTAAGCCAATCACACTCCCCCGTAGCCGAAGTCGGATTGGAGAATGCCGCGCTCGCAATAGCGCCCCACATGTTCTCTCCATACTCCTCCTCCGCTGCTGCCTCGGGGTTCTCCTCACCCTTGTGCTGCTCCTTGGCTGCTGCACCATACTTGTTATGATCACCGAGCTTGCTGGTCCCTCCAAGATTGCTCTTCTTGGACTCGTTCTCCTTAGCGCGACCGTTTGCGCCATCACCACTACCAACCACTTCACCCTTGGTGCTGACGCTTGCTGCCACTTGCCTCTCCTTAGGCATGGGGACCACAGGGATCTGCCACATCTCGTTGTAGACATCCCTATCCTCGTGAAGGTCCCATAGAATCCGCTCGCCAAGCCTCGCGGTATATGTCTTGGCTCCCTTCGAGATCGTGTCCATGCCGGCCTTTGCCAATCGCCGCACGGAAATCAGGTTGGCTGCAAGGCTGGGCACCCAAAGCACGTTCTTGAGGCCCACCATCTTCCCATCAGCACCCTTGAACATGGCCTTGCCCATGCCTTTCACCTCTGCTCGCTGCCCCAAAGCCGATGTCACATGCTTCACCGGTGACGGCTCAAGTTCGGTGAGCAAGTCCGGGCGAGGTGTCATGCTATAGGTAGCGCCGCTATCGATCACCCAATAGTCCAGGGAGTGTAGGGTCACCTTCCCCACAGCTGCTGGCTCCTCAAAGCCTTCATTCTTCTCTGGACCAGCCGGTGCTTGCGTGGACACGAAGAAGAATTGACCCGGAAAGCGATCGTCCCTCGACTCGCTCTCGTTGCCGGCACTCTTCATACTTGCAGCACCACCTCCGCGACCGCCACGGCCTCCACGGCCTCTTCCTCTCCCTCCTCCTGCTCCTCTACCCTCTTGTCCTTCAGCAGGAGTCCATCCATCAGGGAGCTTGTAGCAATCACGCCACATATGTCCGCTCTTGTGACAATAGTGGCACTCGCCGTCGAATCGGCCGCGACCGCGTCCGTAGCTCTTGTTGTCGCTGCCGTATCCACCACTCCCGCGGCCTCCACTGAAGTTGTTGCTGCCAAATCTGCTTCCCCCTCGTCCTCTGCCCCTTCCACGGCCATACCCTCGGCCGATGCTTGCTGCCCCAGCGCCATCTGCACTCGCCAACTCACGGCGGCGGAAGTCCTCTTGAAGGATCGCTCGCTTCACGTCTTCAAGCGAGAGGCGGGGCAAGTCCCGATTGAGGTTGATGATGAGCGAGGACCATGACTCTGGGAGTAAGGCCAGCAACTTGGTCTTCTTTTGGAGCTCACTGTAGTTCAAATCAGCTCCCTCAAGCCGCGTCAACAAGTCGAAGAATTTCTGCACCCCTTCTTCAACCGCTTCGTCTTCTTCAATTCGTAGTGCCGCCATTTGCCGTTCCAGCACCACCGCTACCGCCGCTGTTGCAGGAGCATGTACACCCTTGAGAGCAGCCCATGCCTTTGTTCCCTTCTCTGGTTCACGCTGGAATGGCTTGATGTGACGGATCTGGCTGCTCCCCAACGCTTGCCCAAGTAGGAGATAGCCTTGTGCGCTCTTCCGCACCCACGGGCTCTTCTCCGGGTCGTTCTCGGGGCGCTTCTCCGTTCCTTCCATCACCTCCAGCAGGTCATAATGGTCAAAGATGTTCTCCATCTTGAAGGACCATTCAGCAAAGTTGTCGCCGTTGAACTTGTCAAGCCCAAACACCCTAGGTTCATCCCTAGGTGGGCCAAGACTTGGTTGCACGGGCGCCATGGCTGAATCACGGGGTTGGCCTTGAGTTTGAGCTTCTCCACTGCCACCAGCACCTCTGCCACCCCTTTCCTCAGGTCCAGCCATTGTCGAAACTGCTCCAAGGGGCTCTGATACCACTTGTTATAGTCACAGTAGGCTCCAATGTGCCTAGAACGAAAGATAGAGTGCACAGTCGGATTTCTGCACAGCGGCTTTAAACGTTCATAGCGTTCTGTTAAAAGCTTCAAATGACCTGATTCAACTTGGATCTGGAGCGTCTTAACGTCGCCTCCACTAAGCAATTTAAATCGCACGATTTGACCAAGTACTGACGACACAGCGTCGGTTTGAACGAACGGCACTATGGCAGCCACTATATTCTTAGAACACAAGATAGGAAGAGTTAGAAAGAGTTACGAGTTGGGAATGATTCCCAGCTCCTACAAACCCCAAGAGCCGAGGTACAGTGATGTGGAACAGTGCCACACTGTCCCCAACCACGAAGGGTCTCGAAACTACCCTCCACAAGGGCCTACACCAAGAGAAATGTTACACTACACAAAGTAATGCAACTATTCTCACTATCTTAAAGTTTACCCTTTTGGAGAGCTTCAAAATCACTTGAATCTTGAAGCCAAAGCTCTGGTTCTTCAAGATAAATTCTTCCTTGAGTTCTTGGAATTCTGCTGCGCACACCTGCGACACGCCGAACGTTCCACACACGACAAAATAGAAAACCGCACACGACACACAAACAACAACGTGACACGCGACTAGCGATAACTCGCTATTGACTCGACACACACTTTCAAAACCATGCCTCATCATTCACACACTATTATAAGCATGAAATATATCTTATCTTATGCCCTCATACCATTCCATGCACACACGCATGCACGCACACGGACAACAAGCCGAATGCAGACCGTAGGGTTGCACCAACATCATCTCACAGCACGGGATCCCAACAACCCTTATATCCGACAGGGACCCCAAGTTTACTAGCAAGTTCTGGAAAGAGCTCATGTCGCTCATGGGGACACGCCTAGCAATGTCATCTGCATATCATCCCCAGACCGATGGGCAAACAGAGCACTTGAACCAGATGGTGGAACAACTCTTCCGCGCAGCGTGCAAAGACGACGTTAGCAAGTGGGACTTGCACTTGCCGGTGTTGGAGTTTGCCTACAATAATGCAAAGCATGCCGCAACAGGATAGACCCCATTCTTCCTCCGTTACGGACGACATCCACTAACTCCACAACAGCCTACAGTACCTGCAACCGTCCAACCCGCGCACGACTTCGTTACCACAATGCAGCAGCTTTGGGATCGGACACACAAGCGTCTACAGGACATACAGTCTTCACAGAAACGCTCGGCCGATCGCCATCGACGTGATCATACCATTGCGGTTGGTGACCATGTGCTTCTCGACACATGCAACCTCAACCTCGGTCACCTTCCATCCAAGTTACGACCTCGCTTCTGCTGACCTTTCCTCGTACAAGAGCAGGTCACTCCAGTCACATTGCACCTACCAGCTACTTGGAAGATTCATAACGCCTTCCACGTGCAGCTCCTTAAACCCTATCGAGATCCAAATAAGTTGTACACGGGACGCCAACCTCCGCCGCCGCCTCCAGTCCTCATGAATGATGAACCTGAGTACGAGGTTGAATCTGTGCTTGCACATCGTCGTCGTCGGCATGGCGCCCTAGAGTTTCTCATACGGTGGAAGGGCTATGATCCTTCTGATGACAGCTGGGTCTCTGAAGAAGACATGAGTTACGCCCGACGTTCTCTCCGCGACTATCTTGTCAAGCAGGGTGTTACATCTACCACTCAGCTTTGAGAGGGGGAAGTGTGAGAGTACGCCGATGTTCGACATATTTCTCATTTCCATATTTTTACTCCATCTTATTCTCCTTATTTTCGTCTTTCATTTGCACTTTATTTCACCTCAATCGGACTACTATTCTATTTTCTAGAGCTTTCCAATTATTTCACTTATTTGGTATTTTCAGCACCGACATTTACATTATACGGCACCGACAGCACCGACAGTGGCGTACAATGTTACTCTTAAAACGTGCTTCGCTAGCTACTAACAGGCTTTAGGTGGCACTAGAACTCTCTCCTCGGGGTCACCTCCGAGGGTCCTTGGGTGCCTGACCTAGGTCAGCCCCTATCCAAGGGTCCGAGTGTGTAGAGAGAGAGTTGTAGCAACAGCTAAAGTGTAGTAGCAATCGTCGCTTCCTTGGCGTTGTCCAGAGAATTAACTATAGCAGCGTACTTGCTGCAGGCACAGGAGAAATCCTTTACTCAAGTTATATTTTGGAACAACAAGAACAACCTGTTTTATACTAAGCTAAATCATTCTACTCCTACCTTGATCTAGGTGTTCCAAATTCACACCTCGTAGCGCGAGCAGAATTTCAGGTTCCCTCCCATTCCCTTCGTGACCTGGTGCGCCATCGATGCGTCGCCGAAATATTTCGTCTTTCGCGCGCGAACATTGTTGACGGTGCCGATCCGATAATTTCACTTCGCGCCAATCTCGAACGGTTGCGATGAAGTCCGTTCAAAACCTGAAACGTCGGTGGCGATCAGTATTGCATTCGATCGCTCAACTGCTGCTCGCCACGTGCCTTCGTTCCGAGCTTACTTTTGATCCGAACTGCCAGTGCTGCTAAAAATATGAGTAACAGAACTCACTCGAACATCTCGCTGATCTCGCCACCTGCGCTGAAAAAACGATTCGCGAGCATATAGCGCTCGCGCTACTGAGCACGCTAATGAACACGCTAATTAACACGCTAATGAACACGCTCACGAACACGCTAACGAACACGCGAATAACACGCTCACGAACACGCTAACGAGCACGCTGAACGAGGAAGGATTGATCATGCTCCTCGAACAGTGGCAGCGCGAGCAACTGCTCGCTCGAACTCATGAGCAACTACCATTCCGAATGGCAGCCAATCAGAACCTCCAAAACAGCTCACTCAAAACCAAAAAGGCAGACTCACCCCTTGAACGCCACCAACCGCTCCCATTGGTCAAGACCAGCCTATACTTCACCTCGGTTGTACCAAACTCACCGCTCCATTCAGCTGCACTTACAAAACCTGAATCATAACCTCAAATCGGCAGATTGAATCACAGAAAAGGTGTTTCTGTAATCAACATACAAGGCGTAGTCTCGCCATGATCCGAAGTTCCAATTGTCAGAATCCCAGTCACTAGACCATTGGGATAGAAGGGCTTGTTAAGTAGCGGGTCAGTGCGCCCATAACCCCCCAGGCCAACGTGCCTGTAACCCTTCCCTAGGATCAATCGGGGATCACCAGTGGACCTCTGACACCCCCCCGCACTGGAATGCCCGAAGTGCATATACCGGGATTCGAACCCGAGACCTTCGCTCTGATACCATGTCAGAATCCCAGTCACTAGACCATTGGGATAGAAGGGCTTGTTAAGTAGCGGGTCAGTGCGCCCATAACCCCCCAGGCCAACGTGCCTGTAACCCTTCCCTAGGATCAATCGGGGATCACCAGTGGACCTCTGACACCAATGGGCTTGCGTGCTTATGCGCACTAGTGATATCTATTCTAGAAGAGCGCTTTCCCGAAGGTTCGGATTATCTGTTGTTTCTATGTATTTCTGAGTATAAATACATCTTAACCTTTAGTGCAACATTCTCGAGTGGAAATTCGATCCTGTGACACTTGGTAATCAGAGCCGTTTTCACTCGCGGAGTTTCAGCTAAGCAGCGCGCTCAAGAAATTCTTTCTTCGAAAAACCGCCGGGGGCGACAAATTCGGCGCCGACGCTGGTAAGCACCAGATTCCACGTTTTTTTTAAAACTCCCCTCGCGCGTTTTTTGAACACGTTCTTCAGTTGATTTGTTGGCGAAAACGTTTGCGATATAGCGACGACAATCGTGATTTGTCGTGACCTACATCGAGCGGTGCAGAAGTAGCGAGACCGACGCGTGACGGATCTAACGACTTCGGTTGAAAGCGCGCGGCGAAAATTGCGACAGAAGCAGAATCGATCGTGACTTCGCAGCAGTCGCGAAAATTTCTCTATGCCCGAGAAATTCGAGCCCCCAACACCTTTGATGGGGAAATCGATGCTAGGCGCTGGCTTTTGGCGATCGAATTTTATTTCGCCGCCATTGGATGGACAGCACCAGCACTCGACAGAAACAGAATTAATTTTGCAGCAACACTACTGCACGGACCAGCAATTGAATGGATAAGCAGAAGCGGTCTATTAAACCAAGGTGAAGCGACGTGGCAGCAGTTCCGAGAAGGATTACTACAACGTTTTGAGCCGATTAATGCAGCGTTAATCGCCCGCGACAAAATGTATCGTCATCGACAAATCGGGAGCGTCACGAACTACACGCAACAAATGGAGGAGTTGTTCAACCGCATCCCCCACGTCACGGAAGGTGAAAAAATTAGAGCATTCATTGCGGGGCTGAAAAACGAAACACGACAATACGTTGCGGCCGCAAATTGGAGCACCTACAGCGATGTCGTTTCGGCAGCAGAACGTTTCGACGTAACCACGATCGGAACACGACGACTTCATGGACGAGCTAGACGACATAGAGGATGCTTGGCTACCCCCACGTACGACGACCCAATGGAACTCGATCGAATCGACGCGAAGGCACGACCAAAGAAGAACAAATCTGAGTGTTCTTTCTACAGCAAACCAGGACATCGACTCATCAATGTAACAAAATGAAAACCGCACGTGCAGCGCTTCGGGATCGCAGTTGTGGAGTAGATTCAATGCGAATATTGGAGGATCGTGGAGTGAATTCTCGTCCTTCTCGTTTGTTGCACTGGTTACTAACGAGGACGAAGGAGAGAAGAAAACGCTCGAGCTTCCATCAGCAATCCAGAAACTTCTAGAGGAGTTCGAAGACGTTCTCCTTGACGACCTTCCAGACCAGTTGCCGCCATAACGAACCCACCAGCATGAGATTGTCGAAGAACCGGGTTTGAAACCGACCTTCCGAGCACCATATCGACTCAGCCCTACCGAGTTGGCTGACATGAAGAAGCATATCGAGTACCTCCTGGACAAAGGACACATTCGACCATCAACATCACCATACGGTGCACCAGTGCTTTTCATGCCAAAACCTGACGGAAGCTTACGCATGTGCATCGACTACCGAGCCCTCAACAAGCAGACGATCTACTTGACCAGCTTCGGGGAGCCACGATATTCTCAAAACTCGATTTGAGATCGGGATATTGGCAAATCCGGATGGCGGATAACTCCATCCATAAGACAGCGTTTCGGACACGATACGGATCCTACGAGTACCTTGTCATGCCGTTCGGACTCACCAACGCACCCGCTACATTCCAGGCCTAAATGAACCATATTCTCAGGCCTCTACTCGACGAATGCGTGGTGGTGTACCTGGACGACATCCTGATCTACTCGAGGGACATGAAGCAGCACATCGAACACCTACGACGCGTCTTCGAGATACTTCGACGGGAGAAGTTCTACGTCAAGCTATCTAAGAGCGAGTTCGCCTTGAAGAAAGTTCAGTTTCTTGGACACATGGTGAGCGCTCAAGGTATACATGTGGACCCAAAGAAGATTGAAGTCGTACGTACATGGAAGACACCGGAGAACGTGAAGGAACTCCAGCAATTCCTTGGCTTTGCGAACTACTGCAATCGGTTCGTGCCACAGTATGCGAAGATTGCAACACCTCTCACCAATCTACTGAAGAAGAATACACCGTTCAAGTTGGAGGATGTGCACCAGCAAGCCATGGAGCAGTTGAAGACCGCACTCACGTCCGCACCCGTCCTGATTCTGCCAGATCCCGACAAAGACTATGTCATTGAAGCTGACGCTAGCGACCAAGCAGTTGGAGCAGTCTTGATCCAAGACCAAGGGAAAGGGTTACAACCAAGCGCTTACCTTAGCAAAAAAATTCACGGGGCAGAACTCAACCACCGGATTCACGACAAAGAGGCCTTAGCGATCATCACCGCATTCAAGACATGGCGATGCTACCTCGAAGGGAGAAAGACCACGGTCTACACCGACCATTGCAGCCTGAAGTACCTAAAGACGCAGCCGACCCTCTCCAGGCGACAGGTCAGGTGGATTGACTTCTTTGAGACGCACTTCGACTACGACATCGTGTACAAGCCGGGACACAAGAATAAGGCGGACGCGCTGAGCTGACCTGGACACGTTGCCGCCATACAGATTGAGGGGATGAATCCGCTACTCAAGGGACTCTTCACGCATGGGTATACCATCGACCCCGAGATTCCCTTGGCAGAGAAAAAGAAATTGTTGCAGTGGGACCACGACATCGCACTACGCAAAGGATCAACAAATATATGGGTACCCAACTACCCGTCTATTCGGCAGTTGCTTCTCGAAGAATTCCATGACGTGCTCTATGCTGGACACTTCGGGAGTAACAAGACTCTTGCCGGGATTGCAAAAGTCTACTACTAGCCTCACATGGCGGACGACGTGCAGAAGTTCGTCACTTCATGCGACACATGCCAGCGGATGAAGAGCAGTAAGCAGAAGAAAGCAGGACTTCTTAAGCCTTTACCCATCCCGGAACAGCCTTGGCAAGTGGTCAGCTTGGATTTCATCACCGGTTTACCACCTACCAACGCGGGGCATGACGCCATCCTGGTCGTCATCGACAAATTCTCAAAGATGGAACACTTCATTCCGACACATACAACCGCACGCACGGAGGAAACGACACAGCTATTCCTCAAACACATCATCTCACAGCACGGGATCCCGACAACCCTTATATCCGATAGGGAACCCAAGTTTATTAGCAAGTTCTGGAAAGAGCTCATGTCACTCATGGGGACAAGCCTAGCAATGTCATCTGCATATCATCCCCAGACCGATGGGCAAACAGAGCGCTTGAACCAGATTGTGGAACAACTCTTGCGCGCAGCGTGCAAAGCCGACGTTAGCAAGTGGGACTTGCACTTGCCGGTGTTGGAGTTTGCCTACAATAATGCAAAGCATGCCGCAACAGAGACCCCATTCTTCCTCTGTTACGGACGACATCCACTAACTCCACAACAGCCGACAGTACCTGCAACCGTCCAACCCGCACACGACTTCGTTACCACAATGCAGCAGCTTTGGGATCGGACACACAAGCGTCTACAGGACATACAGTCTTCACAGAAACGCTCGGCCGATCGCCATCGACGTGATCATACCATTGCGGTTGGTGACCATGTGCTTCTCGACACATGCAACCTCAACCTCGGTCACCTTCCATCCAAGTTACGACCTCGCTTCTGCGGACCTTTCCTCGTAGAAGAGCAGGTCACTCCAGTCACATTCCGCTTGCGCCTACCAGCTACTTGGAAGATTCATAACGCCTTCCACGTGCAGCTCCTTATACCCTATCGGGATCCAAATAAGTTGTACACGGGACGCCAACCTCCGCCGCCGCCTCCAGTCCTCATGAATGATGAACCTGAGTACGAGGTTAAATCTGTGCTTGCACATCGTCGTCGTCGGCATGGCGCCCTGGAGTTTCTCATACGCTGGAAGGGCTATGATCCTTCTGAGGACAGCTGGGTCTCTAAAGAAGACCGACACGCGGCGGATCTAACGACTTTGGGTGAAAGCGCACGTCATGGCAAAAATTGCGACAGAAGCAGAATCAATCGTGACTTCGCAGCAGTCGCGAAAATTTCTCCAGGCCCAAGAAATTCGAACCCCCAACACCTTTGATGGGGAAATTGACGCTAGGGGCTGGCTTTTGGCGATCGAAATTTATTTCTCCGCCATTGGATGGACAGCACCAGCACTCGACAGAAACCGAATTAATTTTACAGCAACACTACTGCACGGACCAGCAATTGAATGGATAAGCAGAAGCGGTCTATTAAACCAAGGTGAAGCGACGTGGCAGCAGTTCCGAGAAGGATTACTACAACGTTTTGAGCCGAGTAATGCAGCGTTAATCGCCCGCGACAAAATGCTTCGTCATTGACAAATCGGGAGCGTCACGAACTACACGCAACAAATGGAGGAGTTGTTCAACCGCATCCCCGACGTCACGGAAGGCGAAAAATTTACAGCATTCATCGTGGGGCTGAAAAAAAAAACACGACAATATGTTGCGGCCGCAAATTGGAGCAGCTACAGCGATGTTGTTTCGGCAACATAAAGTTTCGACGTAACCACGATCGGAACACGACGACTTCATGGACAAGCTAGACGACATGGAGGACGCTTGGCTACCCCCACGTACGACGACCCAATGGAACTCGATCGAATTGACGCGAAGGCAAGACCAAAGAAGAACAAATCTAAGTGTTCTTTCTGCCGCAAGCCAGGACATCGACTCATCGATTGTAACAAAATGAAAACCGCACGTGTAGCGCTTCGGAATCGCAGAAGTGGAGCAGATTCAATGCGAATATTGGAGGATCGTGGAGTGAATTCTTCAACCCAAGAACATGTCAGACTTATATGATCTAGCCTGTGTAGGCTGTAGCGGGTTAGATACTAAGGGGTACACAATTCTAGGGTTTCACATTTGTATCACACTCATTCCTTAGTCAATCATTCCTCGTTCTTTAACATGGTATAGAGCAGGTTCCCTAGTGGGAACGTTTCCTAGGGCCCACCACGATAGAAATTTTTTTTTTTCCTGCCCGGAGCGCGCTTCGCTCCTGCCCGAGTTGCGCCCCGTGTGCCTGCCATCCCGTCGCGTCCCCTGCCCTTAGCGGCCCGTCGCGCTCCCTTACGGCCCCTATCACGGCCCCTCGCGGCCCCCTCACGGCTCCCTCGCGGCCCCTACGCGGCCCTTCGCGGCCCCGCTCACGGCCCTTCGTGGCCCCTTACGGCCCCTCGCGGCCCCTTCGCGGCCCTTCGCGGCCCCTTCTAGGCCCCGTCGCCAACCTTCGCGGCCCCGTCGCCGCCCTTCTCGGCCCCGTCGCCGCCCTTCGCGGCCCCTCGCGGCCCTTCTCGACCCCGTAGCCGCCCTTCGCGGCCCTTCGCGGCCCCTCATGACCCCTTCGCGGCCCCGTCGCCGTCCTTCGCGGCCCCTTCACGGCCCCTTCACGGCCCTTCGTGGCCCCTTCACCGCCCTTGGCGGACCCTTCTCGGCTCCCTCACGGACCTGCCGCCCCGCCGTCGCCGCCCCTGCAGCAGCAGCCGACGCCGCCCCTGCAGCGGGAGCCGCCACCGCCGGTGCCGCCGACAGCAGCAGCCGCCGCCGCCACAGCCGCGGCCGCAGCCGCCGCAGCAGCCTACAGCAGCAACCGCCGCCGCCACTGCTGGGGCCGCAGCCGCCGCAGCCGCCGACGGCAGCACGGCCGCCGCCACAGCCGGGCCCGCAGCCGCCGCAGCCGCCGACTGCAGCTGCCGCCGCCACCGACAGTAGGGGCCGCCGCCGCTGTCCCAGCCCTTCCCTGCAGAGAGGAGCGGCGCTCCTCTGCCGCCCTGTAGCGGCCCCGTCCCTGCCGACGCGCCTCGGCCCTGCCCCACCACTTGCGGCACTCTACCCACCTGCCCTGGTAAGAGCACCACCGAGCCGCGCCCCTTCTGTTGCTACTGCTGCTGCTGCCCCTAGCCTGCTGCCACTGCTGTCATGGCTACCCCTAGCGTTCTCGTTTTTTATGCTGAGGGTAGGGCTGTTGACTTTGAGGTCTGGGTCGATGATCTACAGCATTTCCTACAGTGCGATAGGAAGGACGGTCTCTCACTGTTCGATCTCACGTCTGGCGCCTCTGCTGCCCCTGCTGCCGATGCTGACAGCACTGTTCGCTCACAGTGGGCCACACGCGATGCTGCTGCCCGTCTTGCTATGCGTAGTCACTTGCCGTCCTCTGAGCGCGCGCACTTCAGTCAGTACAAGAGTGCTAGGACCTTGTACGACGCTGTAGTCGCACACTACTCTTCCCCTGCTACTGCTGCCCTTAGCCGCCTCATGCTGCCGTACCTGTTCCCTGACCTCGCCGCCTTTCCCACAGTCGCTGACCTCATTACACACCTTCGCACTAGTGACACCCGCTACCGCGCTGCGCTTCCTGCTGAATTCTGCGCCCCCCCCATGTACATCACCCTCTACTACATAGTCACCCGGCTCCCTGACTCCCTTCGCTCGGTCAGGGACCACTTCCTCTCTGTTTGCCCCACCACACTCACCGTTGACCTCCTCGAGGAGCGCCACCTGGCAGCTGAGAAGAGTATTGTCGCTATAGGAGCCTCTCGTGGTGACCCTCGTGCCCCATTCTTTGAAGGGTGCTCCCCCTCCCCCCTTTTGCCCTCTATTGCCTCTGCTGCTGCCGTCGACTTCGTTGGCACCGAGTCGGTCGGCGCTGCGTCTGCCCCTAGCGGGAGACGCCGCCCCGGCAAGGGCAAGGGGGGCAAGGGTGCTGGAGGGGCTGGCGGGGGCGGTGGAGGTGGCGGTGGAGGCAGTGGAGGGAGTGGGGGTGGCGGTGGGAGTGGTGGCGGGGGTGGGGGCTTCGGTGGCAGCGGTGGAGGCGGAGGCGGCGGCGGCGGTGGCGATGGGAGCGGAGGAGGAGGCGGTGGCGGCGGTGGTGGAGGTGGCGGCGGTGGCAGTGGAGCGGGTCGGGGTGGCTCTGCACAGCGGGGCGGCGTCGGTGGTGGTCAGCGCCAGCAGCAGCAGCGCACTCGTGAGACCCCGTCCCCCCAGCAGCTTCGTGAGTGGTACGCTGCGCGTCAGCGGGGTGGGGGTACTGGTCCTTGTGCCTACGTCCTGCGTACCGGCGACCGCACTGGTGAGCAGTGCGGTGGCCCGCACACCACCCAGCGCTGCTTCGGCCGCCTGACGGACGCTTGGCGTCTCCAGTTCCCTGACGCCACTGAGATCCCCCGCTAGGGCGAGCTGCTTAGGTCGGGGGTTGCTATCTTTGATCTGGATTATGATGCTATTCTTGCTGCCATGTATATTGTGTCTACTAGTGATGAGGGTGACTGTTACCTGTGTTCCGCCTGACCCGGGCATTGAGGTTGCTGCTCTAGGTGCTAGTGAGGTTGCTGCTCTGGGTGCTAGTGCGTCTGCTGCTCCAGGTACTTGTGAGTCTGCTGCCCCAGGTGCAGGTGAGTCTGCTCTCTCAGGTACCACGTCGGCTCAGGCCTTACACACCTTCACCCTTGACTCGGGTGCTTCCCGCTCCTTCTTTCGAGACCGCACCACGCTTACGCCGCTTAGTCGGCCAGTTGCGGTCTCCCTGGCGGACCCCTCTGGGGGTCCTGTCCTTGCCCACTTCTCCACTGTCTTACCGTGTCCGGCGGCCCCCTCTGGCACCCTGTCAGGTCTCTACCTCCCCTCGTTCTCTACGAACTTGGTGAGTGGTGCTGATCTACAGGATGGGGGGGTTGACCAGTTCACTCCTGCGAGTCAGCGGGTGACCCACTGTACGTGTGCTCGGACGGGCCGACACTTGGCCACGTTTACCCGTCAGCCGGGGTCGAGCCTGTACACTCTGACTACTGAGTCTTCACCGGTTGCTGAGTCTGGTCAGGTAGCTGCGTCGGGTCAGGTGTTTGATGCAGCGTCCAGGTCTGGTCCTGAGTCTGCTCCCTGCTCGTGTCATCTCCTGTCCCACCGGACTCTCCTCTGGCACCACCGCCTTGGTCACCCCTCCCTGCCTCGTCTCCGAGGCATGGCCTCCCGTTACCTTGTCTCTGGTCTCCCCCGGTCCCTCCCTCCCCTCCCTCCGGGGCCTGCCCCTACCTGCGTTCCCTGCGTCGAGGGGCGGCAGCGCGCCGCTCCTCACTCCTCCAAGTTTCCTCCGACAGAGGCTCCGCTGCAGACTCTTCACATGGACGTGTGGGGCCCCGCCCGCGTCCGTGGCCAGGGTCACGAGCGTTACTTCCTGTTGGTGGTTGACGACTACTCGCGTTACACCACGGTGTTCCCCTTGCGCAGCAAGGGTGATGTCACTGAAGTGTTGATCGACTGGATCCGCGCAGCTCGTCTCCAGCTCAGAGAGAGTTTCGGCTCGGACTTTCCTGTTCTGCGTCTGCACTCTGACAGAGGCGGAGAGTTTTCCTCTGGCCTTCTGGGAGCCTTCTGTCGTGCACAGGGCATCCGCCAGACGTTCACGCTTCCGGCCTCTCCGCAGCAAAATGGGATTGCTGAGCGCCGCATTGGCATGGTCATGGACGTCGCTCGTACGTCCATGATTCATGCGGCTGCTCCCCATTTTCTGTGGCCGTTCGCGGTTCGGTACGCGGCGCATCAGATCAACCTTCAGCCCCGAGTCTCCTTGCCGGAGACCTCCCCTACTCTGCGGTGGACGGGGAAGGTTGGCGATGCGTTTGCGTTTCGTGTCTGGGGATCTCGGGCTTTTGTTCGCGACTTGTCTGCGGACAAGCTGTCCCCCCGTGCTGTTCCCTGCGTCTTCCTTGGCTTCCCCCCTGACGCGCCTGGTTGGCATTTTTACCACCCCACCTCGCGCCGTGTTCTGTCCTCCCAAGATGTCACGTTTGATGAGTCGGTTCCTTACTACCGTCTCTTCCCCTCCGCACTGCGCCCCTCCCCCCACCGCCGCTCTTCCTCGCGCCAGGTCCCCCCCCGGTAGACCCCCTTCCCCCTCAGGGTCCTGCCCCCTCAGGTGTGTCCCAGGTTGACGCAGTCGAGCCTGTCGAGGTAGCCTGCCGGTGCGGGGCCTGGGGGTGCTGAGCCTGGGGGTGCTGAGTCTGGGGGTGCTGAGCCTGGGGGTGCTGAGCCTGAGGGTGCTGAGCCTGGGGGTGTGGAGCCTGGGGGTGTGGAGCCTGA
The DNA here is from genome assembly GCA_947471745.1 of Closterium sp. Naga37s-1. Classification (NCBI taxonomy): domain Eukaryota; kingdom Viridiplantae; phylum Streptophyta; class Zygnematophyceae; order Desmidiales; family Closteriaceae; genus Closterium; species Closterium sp. Naga37s-1. The sequence continues at coordinate 191,599 of CANJKZ010000929.1, read as the reverse complement.
GGGTGCTGGGCCTATTCGTGTGGAGTCTGGCGGTGCTGGGTCTGGGGGTCCCTTGGGTGCTTCGTCCCGGCGGGAGCTCCCCTCTCCTCAGGAGCTGCGCGAGTGGTTTGCTCGGCGCTGGAGCCGTGCTGCTGGAGCTGGAGGTACTGCTGGCGCTGGCGGTTCTGCTGCTACTGAGGGTGTTGGTGCCACGGGTTCCGGAGGTGCCCGTACTGGAGGTACTGGAGCTGCTGGGCCTGGGGGTGCTCCTTGTGCTGGAGCTACTGGTGGTGCTGGAGCTGCTGGTGGAGCTTCTGGAGCAGGTGCTACTGGGGGTGCTGGAGCTGTGGCTGTCGAGTCTTCTGGTGGTCCGGCTGGAGCTGGAGCTGCTGGGGGTGTTGGCGCTGGAGGTGCTGCTGGCGCTGGTGCTTCTGAGGGTGCTGGAGTTGGCGGTGCTGCACCTGGGGGTACTACTGGTGCTGGTACTGCCGCTGGGGGTGCTGGTGCTGTCCCTTCTGGCTCTGGAGGCGCTGCGCGGCCACGGCCGTACTTCGTTCCGCTCCTTGAGCAGGTTCTTCGTCTCCCGCTCTCTGCTGGTCCTGCTCCTTCCTTTGAGTGTCCGCCGCTTGTCCAGTCTGAGTCACAGTTACAGCCCGCCTCCCCGCTGCCTGCTCCTTCTCCCTACACTGGTCCTACTGGAGGTCTTGCTGAGCGTTGTGAGCCTGCGTCTCGTCCTGCGTCGCCTGTTCGTGCTGCTTGTACTAGTGGTCGTGTTCCGCGTCCGCGTCCTCCTGCCGTCCCGGGCACACACCAGATGGCACTGCGTCCTTCCACTGCTCCTCTGCGTGTCCCGTTGCCGTCTCCTCTAGAGTCCTCTCTTCCTACTCTTGCTGACCCGGAGTCTGACTCTCTTCGTGCTGCCAGTCCTACTGTCACGCGTCTCCTGACTACTGTTGTCACTGACCCTTCTTTTGAGTCCAATGCTGCGTCTGCCTTAGTTGCTGAGCTTGTTGACTTTGCTGCTCGCTGTCGTCTAGACTACGCCGCTAGTCTTGTTGCTGAGTCTGAGTGTGTTTGTCCTCCGTCCGTCGGGGGTGAGTGTGCTCTTAGCACAAACGTCCTTGAGGACAGGCAGGAGGAGTTCCAGTGTTTTGCTGCTACTTTGCCTCATCTCGTGTCCATGCTGATTGCCCCTGAGGGAGACCCGGATGCACCATACATCCCGACTCCTCGATCGTACGCTGAGGCGATCGAGGGTCCCTACTCCTCAAAGTGGCAGTCAGCCATGGACGCAGAGATGGCTTCCTGGAAGTCCATAGGCAACTACGTCGACGAGGTTCCCCCACCTGGGGCGAACATCGTCAGTGGCATGTGGATTTTCAGGGTGAAGCGGCCGCCGGGTTCTCCGCCTGTCTTCAAGGCGCGTTACGTGGCTCGAGGCTTCAGTCAGCGGCAGGGAGTTGACTACTTTCAGTCCTTCTCTCCCACCCCGAAGATGACCACTCTTCGGGTGCTGCTGCACATAGCCGCTCAGCGCGACTACGAGCTTCACTCTCTTGACTTCAGCACAGCTTTCTTGCAGGGCAGCCTGCACGAGGAGATCTGGCTGCGCCGCCCACCTGGCTTCACTGGGTCGTTTCCTCCTGGTACCCAGTGGAGCCTCCGGCGGCCAGTCTACGGTCTCCGCCAGGCGCCCCGTGAGTGGCACGACACACTGAGGACTACACTTGCGGCTCTTGGGTTTGCTCCTTCTACTGCCGACCCGTCGCTGTTTCTACGCACCAACACCTCTTTGCCGCCGTTCTACATCCTCGTGTACGTCGACGACTTGGTCTTTGCCAGTGCTGACACTGCTGGACTCGCCCACGTGAAGTCCGAGCTGCAGAAGAGACACACGTGCACAGACCTGGGTGAACTGCGCAGCTACCTTGGCTTGCAGATTACCCGGGACACAGCACAGCGCACCATTACCCTGACTCAGTCACACATGGTGCAGCAGGTCCTTCAGCGCTTCGACTTCACGTAGTCCTCGCCTCAGGCCACTCCTCTGTCTACTCGCCACTCGCTCTCAGCTCTGCCTTCGGATGAGTCCATAGAGCCGAGTGGCCCGTACCCAGAGCTTGTTGGCTGCCTCATGTACCTGATGACCTGCACTCGACCTGACCTTGCATACCCTCTTAGCATCTTGGCACGCTATGTTGCTCCTGGGAGACACCGACCAGAGCACATGGCTGCAGCGAAGAGGGTGTTGCGCTACTTGTGCAGTACGTCGGGCATGGGGCTAGTGCTTGGAGGGCGGCGTCCAGTGGTCCTCACTGGTCACGCAGACGCTTCTTGGGCTAACGACCAGGCTATGCAGCGGTCGTCACAGGGTTACACCTTCGGCCTTGGTTCCGGCTCTGTTTCGTGGCGGTCTACCCGCTCGTCTTCTGTTCTCGGCTCCAGCTGTGAGGCTGAGATCTACGCGGGGGCCATGGCTGCACAGGAGCTACGCTGGCTCACCTACCTGCTGACTGACCTAGGAGAGCCGCCTCGTTCTCCTCCAGTTCTGTACGTAGACAACAAGGCCATGCTGGCCTTGTGTCGGGAGCACAGACTGGAGCACAGAACGAAGCACATTGCTCTTCGCTACTTCCTTGCTCGTGAGCTGCAGCAGCGTGGTCAGCTGCGCCTTGCTTACGTGGCCTCGCAGGCCAACACTGCTGATATCTTTACCAAGGCACTTCCGCCTTGTGATCATCAGCGCTTTTGTACGATGCTAGGTCTTGTGCCTACTTGGCCTCACTTGCTGATTGAATTGACTCTACCAGGGAAAATCGCCGATAAAAATAAAATCTCCGCGACACAAGTGTCAGAATGCTATTATTGTCTAGCCTGCAGTGGGGTACTCTATAGCGAGTACAACCCAATTAGGGTTTCCTGTATGTATGCCAACTGCTGCTAGTGCAAACACTCCTTGTTTCTGCTGACTAGTTTTGACATGCTATCAGAGCAGGTCGACCCTCCTGGGTCGATCCTGTGGGTGGGCCCCACCCGATGCTTCCACTGCTCTACTGCTGTCGCGCGCCCCGGGCGCGCGAACCTTTCTTCCTACTGTGCACTCGGGGCGCGCGGCATTTTTCATCCCGCCGTGCGCTCGGGGCGTGCGGCGGTTTTCTGCCCGCCGTGTGCCCCGGGGCGTGCGGCGGTTTTCTGCATGGCACGCCCCCCCGTCGACCCTCGCGTCGCCTCAGGGGACCCGCGCGCACCCCCCTTCGGCGCTCGCGCTACCCCGCTGGACCCGCGCGCCGCACCCCGTCGACCCTCGCGTCGCCTTAGGGGACCCGCGCGCCCCCCGTCGGCGCTCGCACTACCCCGCTGGACCCGCGCGCCGCACCCCGTCGACCCTCGCGTCGCATCAAGGGACTCGCGCGCCACCCCCGTCGACCCTCGCGTCGCCCCCGGGGACCCGCGCGCCACCCCTGGAGCCGTGCGCGACCCCCCCGCTGCCCCGTCGCGGCGCCCTGGGGAGCCACGCGCGGCCCCTCGCTGCCCCTTGGTGGCGCCCTGGGGGCCGCGCGCCGTCCCCCTCGCCGTCCCCCGCGCTCCTACCCCGTGCCACCCGTTTTAGGGTTTGGGGGTGGGGAGTGTGGGGGTGGCGGTTGTGGGGGTGCCGGTTGTGTGCGCCGTCCCCTACTCCTCCTCCTCCGTCTCCCGCTGCTGCAGCTGCCGCTCAGGGGGGTGGGTGTGTGGGAGCCGAAGGAGTGGTGCTAGGGGGGTGTCGTGGGAGTGGAGCTAGGGGTGCAGCAGGGGGTGTGTGAAAGGGGTGTGGGACAGTCGGGGGAGGTTGCGTGGAGGTTGCCGTCGTGTCTTCCGCAGCACCTGTAGTCCGGGGCGCTGTCCTGGAAGCCCAGAGAGCCTACTGTGCCTGTCGCCCGTGGGTCCGTTGCTCCTGCCGCTCGTCGTAGCCGCGGAGCCTGTTACCCCTGTAGTCCGGGGCGATGTCCCGGTAGCCACTGTGTGTGCGCTCCTGTTGCCCGTGTGTCTGCGGCTTCATCCGTCGTCTCCCATCTTCTCTCCCCTCACAATTCCTCCTCCTCCTCACTTGCCCTTTGTGATCGCCACTAGCTTTGCTTATAATTGTGAACTATTGCTATGCCTGCTCATTGTGCTGATTACACCCCACTTTGGCTATGGGGGTGTGTCAGAATGCTATTGTTGTCTAGCCTGCAGTGGGGTACTCTATAGCGAGTACAACCCAATTAGGGTTTCCTATATCTATGCCAACTACTACTAGTGCAAACACTCCTTTCTTCATTCTTGTTTCTGCTGACTAGTTCTGACAACAAGACCCTGCTGGACCTGGACAACTCCAAAAAGGCCCTGTAAAAAGTAAGCACCCCTTAAAATTATCATACAAGGATGCTTTACTTGGGAAAAACTCCCCTGGATCTACGGCCTTGGTGAAATCACGAGAGAGGCTCCATAAGAAAAATAATGTACCGGTACGACAACTACAGCTGCTGCGCATGGGGAACCAACAATGGAGCGTGGACGATCGACCTTCCAACGACGACATCGTCCTCTCTCTGAAAAACCAGCCCATGTCGACCAACCGGTCCCCACGGAAGAAGTCGGTGGCGCTGAAGTAGCTCAAGAGGGAGCTGGAGGTCAACATGAAGCTGCGACAACCTCAAACCTCCTCTACAGATGCATCTGCAACATCTGAAACATCTACTCTACGAGGGAATTCTACTACGAGCTCGAGAACCACGTCGACGATGACAACAAAAAATCATGGCAATAGGGAATGGCAGGACCGGCCATCTGCCACCCTAGGGAAAAACACAGAGCTATGGGAGATGCCCTACGATCCAATCAACGAGATGATCAACGGGTACAGCGAGCAACGCCAACCACTTTTGCTCGAGGTGATCCGCAATGGACGACGCCTCCAAGCACTTGTGGACAGTGGAGCATCCCATTCAGTATGCGACAAAACAACCCTCGAACGCATCAATGAGAAGTACACGCCTTCAAGCTTCACAGCTACGATGGTTGACGGAAGCAAATTACAAGTCTACGGCGAAGCAGCGTTACACCTGCAGATGGGTCCTCTTCGTTGGAAACCGACCCTACCCGTCACCAACATCAAAGGGCTAGACCTGATCCTTGGAAGAGACTTTCTGAAGAAGTTCAACCCTGAGATCATCTGGGTCACCCGCACGGCGAGTATCTACAATAAAGATAGAAGAGTTCCACTTCCGAGTTGGAGCAACACGGGAGATATTCCGGAGGAGACTCTCGCACGCTTCGAGAAGGACGTGAAGCGAACCATGGCAGGGTTTGTTGCACTGGTTACTAACGAGGACGAAGGAGAGAAGAAAACGCTTGAGTTACCACCAGCAATTCAGAAACTTCTAGAGGAGTTCGAAGACGTTCTCCCTGACGACCTTCCAGACCAGTTGCCGCCATTCCGAACCCACCAGCACGAGATTGTCGAAGAACCTGGTTCGAAACCGACCTTCCGGGCACCATATCGACTCAGCCCTACCGAGTTGGCTGACCTGAAGAAGCAGATCGAGTACCTCCTGGACAAAGGACTCATTCGACCATCAACATCACCATACGGTGCACCGGTGCTTTTCACGCCAAAACCTGACAGAAGCTTACGTATGTGCATCGACTACCAAGCCCTCAACAAGCATACGATCAAGAACAAGTATCCGATTCCACGGATCGACGATCTACTTGACCAGCTTCGGAGAGCCACGATATTCTCAAAACTCGATTTGAGATCAGGATATTGGCAGATCCGGATGGCGGATAACTCCATCCATAAGACGGCGTTTCGGACACGATACGAATCCTATGAGTACCTCGTCATGCCGTTCGGACTCACCAACGCACCCGCTACATTCCAGGGTTTAGGGTTCGTCCCGAAATGAACCATATTCTTAGGCCTCTACTCGACGAATGCGTGGTGGTGTACATGGACGACATCCTGATCTACTCAAGGGACATGAAGCAGCACATCGAACACCTACGACGCGTCTTCGAGATACTTCGACGGGAGAAGTTCTACGTCAAGCTATCTAAGAGCGAGTTCGCCTTGAAGAAAGTTCAGTTTCTTGGACACATGGTGAGCGCTCAAGGTATACATGTGGACCCAAAGAATATTGAAGCCGTACGTACGTGAGGGGCCGCTAAGGGCGGCGACGGGGCCGCGAGAGGGGGGGGCCGTGAGAGGGGGGCGCGACGGGGCCGCTAGAGGGCGGCGACGGGGCCGCGAGAGGGCGGCAACGGGGCCGCTTAGGGTGGGGCCGCGAGGGGCCGCTAAGGGCGGCGACAGGGCCGTGAGAGGGGGGGGGCGTGAGAGGGGGGCGCGACGGGGCCGCTAGAGGGCGGCGACGGGGCCGCGAGAGGGCGGCAACGGGGCCGCTTAGGGTGGGGCCGCGAGGGGCCGCTAAGGGCGGCGACGGGGCCGCGAGAGGGCGGCGACGGGGCCGCTTAGGGTGGGGCCGCGAGGGGCCGCTAAGGGCGGCGACGGGGCCGCGAGAGGGGGGGCCGTGAGAGGGGGGCGCGACGGGGCCGCTATGTTAAAGTTTAGAAGAAAGAAGAGGATTGCACTAGCAAGAATGGGGATACAAATAGCAAAACCCTAGAAGAGTTGTACTCGCTATAGAGCACCCCACTACAGGCTAGAGCATAATATTCTGACACACCCCCATAGCCAAAGTGGGGTGTAATCAGCAGAGCAAGCAAAAGAAAACAAGCTCAGGGTGGATCACAATGTCACCACACATTCTGAGCACAAGTACAAGAGGTAGCAGTTTTATAGTTAACAAATATAAGTAAAGCTAGAGGCTATCACAGAGGGCAAGTGAGGAGGAGGAGAGACTGTGGGGGAGAGAAGATGGGAGGCGACTGCTGACGCTGCAGACACACAGACGAGCTGCTGGCTCAGTGGCTACCGGAACAGCGCTCCGGACTACTGGGGTAACTGGCCCCGCGGCTAAAAGTAGCGGCAGACGAGCAACGGACCCACGGGCGACTGGCGACTACCGGAGATTGTAGCCTCCGGACTGCTGCTGCTGCTGACGACACGACGACCGCCTCCATTCAACCTCCCCCAACTGTCCCACCCCCATTTCACACACCCCCTGTTCAAACCCTAGCTCTACTCACACTCCACCCCCCTAGCACCACTCCGTACACTCCCACACATCCACCCCCCTCAGCGATAGCTGCAGCAGTGGGAGACGAAGGAGGAGGAGGAGCAGGCGACGCCACACACCCGCCACCCCCCAACCGCCACCCCCCAACCGCCACCCCCCAAACCCTAAAAACAGGGTAGGGAGGTGAGGGGGGGGGGGGCAACGCGCGGCCCCCTGTAGACTCCCCTCCCGTCGCCTGTCAAGGCGACCCTGGGGGAGGTCGGGGCCGGGGCAGGTCGGGGCCGGGGCAGTGCCGGGACGGGGCAGCAGGGGCCGCGCACGGCTCCCCTGGGCAGCGCGACGGGGCAGCAGGGCCGCGCGACGGGGCAGCAGGGGCCGCGCGCGGCTCCCCTGGGCAGCGCGACGGGGCAGCAGGGCCGCGCGACGGGGCAGCAGGGGCCGCGCGCGGCTCCCCTGGGCGGCGCGACGGGTCCCCGTCGCCCGTCGCAGTGCCTCCCGGGGGCGACGCGGCGAGTGACGGGGCAGAAACCCGTCGCGCGCCTCGGGGCGCACGGCGGGCAGAAAACTGCCGCGCGCCTCGGGGCGCACGGCGGGCAGAAAACCGCCGCGCGCCTCGGGGCGCGCGGCGGGAAGAAAAACTGCCGCACGCCACGGGGCGTGCGGCACAGAGAGTAGCAGTAGCAGTTGCAGCGGAAGCAACAAGGTGGTGAGCCCACCCACAGGATCGATCCAAGGGGATCGACCTGCTCTGATAGCATGTTAAAGTTTACAAGAAAGAAGAGGATTGCACTAGCAAGAATGGGGATACAAATAGCAAAACCCTAGAAGAGTTGTACTCGCTATAGAGCACCCCACTACAGGCTAGAGCATAATATTCTGACACGCTAGAGGGCGGCAACGCATAGGGCGCGCCTCGGTCAGGAGCGACTCGCTCTCCGGGCAGAAAAAAAATAATAATAATCGATTTTCAGTGGTGGGCTTTAGGAACAGTTCCCACTAGGGAAACTGCTCTATACCATGTGAAGAAATGAGGAATGAATGATGAACTAGGAAATGAGTTGGGTACAAATATGAAACCCTAGAAAGCTGTACCCCATACTGTCTACCCCACTACTGCCTATAAAGACTATAGCATATGAGTTTGACAAAACGTTCCTCGACAAGCAAGCACCTTTGCCGAGTCACAGGTGCAACGACAAGCACATGTGTCTTTCACCTGAGTTGGCAGTTTCTCTGGTTTACAACTTTCAGAGTAGTTTACGTTCTTACTGAAAGTACAAACGTTCCTCAGGTTCAGTTTCCTTACAGATTCGAAATCTCCTAGGGAGTACAATTCTCCGAGATGCTTTGATTGGTCGAAATTTGTTGTTTCGTGATTGGTCGAAATTCGCGCACCTTGCGAATTTCAAAGACTAGTAATTTCGGTCGACCGGAATCGCTCTGCTCGAAGATGCCTATTTTGAGCTTAACTTCGTCGACCAGCGTTTCTTCGAGACGCTGTTTTCTTCAATTCCGTTGACCCGCGAGGCTCGATTTTTGACGCCAAATTCCTCCTGTCGACAAGTGCCTCGTCGACGAGCAGTTGTGTGGAGCGGAAACAACACTTTTATTTCGATGAATTAATCTCGTCGAAAATCGACCCGTCGCACAGAGGTCAGAGTCCCAGAGGCTGTTGCACCCAGTTAAAAGTCCCCGAAGTCACCGATGACCACGAAACGAACACCGTTGTGCTCAGAAAAGCATGGCAAACTTCGCCCAAGTGAGGGCGGGGCCTTTTCTCCTCGAAAATCCTCTGCCCAGCTCAAGCTTGGGCCCCCACACACAAAGTCCACCCAAAACCTACATAACAGAATACAGGGGATATTTCGACGGCATGCACACCCCCGCACGCCGATCACCGCACCAGCCATGGCACCTACTCCTGCACATCGTCATCGTCGTCGCCGATTTCGGCAAGGCGAACCTGGCCGACTGGTTGAAGGCCGGAAAATGCAGCGCCTTAGTGAGGAAGTCCACCGGCTGCTCGCAAGTTGGGATGTATTCTAGAGAAATCTTCTTGCGCTTCACCATCTGCTGCAACCACGCGTAATGTCTCTCCATGTGCTTGAGGTTGCCCTTCAGCCCCAAGCCGTCAGCGACCGCGATGGCGAACTGATTGTCCACGTTCAGACCAGTCGGTGTCCCAGCGTCAAGGAGCTGGAACTCGGCGAGGAGGAATCGAAGTCGACGAGCCTCCTTGCCAGCTTTGGTGGCCGCGATGTACTCTGACTCCGTCGAGGACAGAGTTACGCACTTGATGCGTTGGCTCGTCTAGGAGACAGCTGCGCCGCCGAAGATGAAAACGCAGCCATTCGTGCTGCTGCGCATCTGCTTGTCACCAGCGTCGTCAGCGTCCGTGTAGCTGACCAGTTTCAGAGTTTCGGGTCGGCCGCCAAACTCCAGAGCAAAATCACGCGGTTCGGCAAGATAGGTGAGGCAGCGATCGACCTCACGCCAGAGCTGGTCGTTCCTCACCGTCAGACCGGACCCCAGCTTGCTACACGCGAAAGCTATGTCGGGCCGGGTTGTCGTGGCAGCGAACTGCAGCGAACCGACCTTCTGACGGTACTCCTCCTCTTCACGAGACTGGAAGTCCTCGTCGTCGAAAGTCAGCTCCGAATAGGCGTCCACGGAAACAGGCGTCTTCGGACACTGACCAGTCAGCTGCAGGTCGATAAAGCGCCAACACAGCTTGTCGACGTAGGACTACTGGTGCAGCCACAGCTTCCGCGCCGGACGATCACGCACGATTTCGACCAGGCTCATCTCGCGCAGCTCAAAAGCGGCCTCTAGCAACCCCTTTAGCTCCTTCAGCATCGTGGTGCTGTTGCTGGCGGCGAGCAGGTCATCGATGTAGACGAGCACCTAGCACGCCACTGCGTCGTCGCCAACTCTGAAATATAGAGCCTCGTCCACCTTGCTCTTGCTCCAGCCGGCGCCCATCAACACTGTGTCGAGCGCCGAGTACCACAGCAGAGGACTCTGCTTCAGCCCATACAAGCTCTTCAACAGCTTGCATACGCGGCTGGTGCCATCGTTCGAGTAAGCCGGCCGGTCCATGTAGAGCACGCGGTCAAGCTTGCTCTACAGAAAAGCATTCCTCATGTCCAGCTGCATGAGGTGCAGATCAAGAACGGCGATGATGCTGAGAAAAATCCCGACGTAACTCCCGACCGGTGCGTACGTCTCGTCGTAATCAGCTCCGTAGACCTGTGTGAAGCCTTTCACCACCAGGCGCGCTTTTTCACGGCCGACCATGTCGTCGACATGGTACTTCGTCATTATAACCTAGCGGTTCTTCATGACATTGACGCCGCGCGGGAGCTCCACCAGCTCCCATGTGCCGTTACCAAGCAAAAGTGCCTTGGTGAATATATCAGCAGTGTTGGCCTGAGTGGCCACGTAAGCAAGACGAAGCTGACCACACTGTTTCAACTCTCGAGCAATGAAGTAACGCAGAGCGATATGCTTCGTCCTCTCCTCCAGTTTGTGCTCCTGACACAAGGAAATCATGGCCTTGTTGTCTATGTACAGACTGGAGGAGAACTAGGCTGCTCTCCCAAGTCGGCCAGCACGTAGGTGAGCAAGCGTAACTCCTGTACAGCCATGGCCCCTACGTAGATCTCAGCCTCACAACTGGAACTGAGAACAGAAGACGAGCGGGTAGACCGCCAAGAAACATAACCGGAGCCAAGGCTGAAAGTGTGTGATGACCAATGCGTAGCCAAGTCGTCAACCCAAGACGCGTCTGTGTGGCCAGTGGGAACAACTAAACACCGTCCTCCAAGCACGAGCCCCATGCCCGACGTACTACACAAGTAGCGTAACACCCTCTTAGCGGCCTCCCAGTGCTCTGGTCGGTGTCTCCCGGGCGCAACGTAGCGTGCCAGGATGCAAAGAGGGTAAGCAAGGTCAAGTCGAGTGCAGGTTTATGAGGCAGCCCACAAGCTCTAGATACGGGCCACTCGGCTCTACGGACTCGTCCGAAGGTGGAGCTGAGAGCGAGTGAATGGTAGCTAGAGGGTCAGTGCGCAGATACAGCGACGGGTCGGCAGTCGAAGGAGCAAAACCAAGAGCCGCAAGTGTCGTCCTTAGTGTGTCGTGCCAATCACGAGGTGCCTGGCGGAGACAGTAGACTGGTCGCCGGAGGCTCCACTGGGTACCTGCAGGAATCGACTCAGTGAAGCCAGGTGGGCGGCGCATCCAGATCTCCTCGTGCAGGGTGCCATGTAAGATAGCTGTGCTAAAGTCAAGAGAGTGAAGCTCATTGTCACGCTAAGCTCCGACGTGCAGCAGCACCCAAAGAGTGGTCATCTTCGGGGTAGGGGAGAAGGTCTGGAAGAAGTCAACTCCCTGTCGCTGACTAAAGCCTCGTGCAACATAACGAGTCTTGAAGACAGACGGAGAACCCGGCGGCCGCTTCCCCCTGAAAATCCACATGCCATCGACTATGTTCGCCCCACGAGGGGGAACTGCGTCGACGTAAGTGCCTGTGGACTTCTAGGATGCCATCTCTGCGTTCATGGATGTCTGCCACTGAGAGGAGTAGGGACCCGTAATCGCCTCTGCGTAAGAGCGCGGGGTCGGGATGCCTGGAGCATTCGGGTCTCCCTCAGGTGCAAGCAGCATGGACACGAGCTGAGGTACAGCAGCTGCAAGACACTCAAAGTCCTCCTGCCTGTCCTCAAGGACGTCCGTGCTAAGAGCACACTCACCCCCGACGGACGGAGGACAGGCAGACTCAGACTCAGCAACAAAACTAGCGGCGTAGTCAAGACGATAGGTAGTAGCAAAGTCGACAAGCCCAGCAACTAGGGCAGACGCAGCAGTGGACTCAAACGAAGGGTCGGTTACAATAGTAGCTAGAAGATGTGTGATGGTAGGACAGGCAGCACGAACTAAGTCAGACTTAGGGTCCGGACCATCAGGAAGAGATGACGCAGGAGGATACGGCAGGGGAACTCGAAGTGGAGAGGAAGGACTAAGTGCCATAGTGTGAGTGCCTGGGACATGAGGAGGACGCGGACGCGGAACACGACGACTAGTGCAACCAGTGCGAACAGGCGAGGCAGGGCGACAAGCAGGCTCACGACGCTCTTTAAGAGAGTTTGTCTGTTCAGTGTTATGAGAAGGAGCAGGCGGTGGGGAGGCTGGCAAAAACTGTGACTGCAACTGGTCAGGCGGTGGACACAGTAGAGGTGAAGGTCAGTTGAAGACGGGAGACAAAGAACCTGGTGAAGCAGTGGAACGAAGTGCAGTCGCGACTGCACAATGCCTCCAGCACCTGTATCGACAGCTCCAGCACCCCCAGCTCTAGGGTCTCCAGCTCCAGGGTCTCCAGCTCTAGTGCCTGCAGCAACACCAGCTCCAGCAGCTCCAGTACCTCCGGTACGAGCACCTCTGGGACCAGCAGCTCTAGCACCTGCAGAACCTCCAGCACCTCCAGCACCAGCAGCACCACCAGCTCCAGCAGCTCCAGTACCTCCAGTACGAGCACCTCTAGGACCAGCAGCTCTAGCACCTGCAGAACCTCCAGCACCTCCAGCACCAGCAGCACCACCAGCTCCGGCAGCTCCAGTGACTCCAGCACGAGCACCTCCAGGATCAGCAGCTCCAGCACCTGCAGTACCTCCAGCTTAAGCAAGATCACCAGCACCTCCAAGACTAGCAGCTCCAGCACCTGCAGTACCTCCAGCTCCAGCGTCTCCAGCTCCAGCCCCTCCAGCTCCAGCATAACCAGCTCCAGCTACTCCAGCTCCAGTGCCTCCAGCTCCAGAGCCCGCAGCATCACCAGCTCCGGCAGCTCCAGCACCTCCAGCACGAGCACCTCCGGGACCAACAGTGCCAGCACCACCAGCACCTCCTGCACCAGCAACACCAGTGTCTTCAGTGCCAGCGCCTCCATGGGAAAGGCCTCCAGCTCCAGCAACGCCAAGCGTACCACTCGCGTAGCTGCTGTGGTGAGAGAGGCTCCCGCTGGCTAGACTGCTGGGGCGAGGCACCAGTATGACCTCCAGGACTAATAGCTCCAGGGCATGCAGCTCCATCAGCGCCACTCCGAAGGTGGGTGCGTTGAGTGTACCACTCGCGCAGCTGCCATGGTGAGAGAGGCTGTCGTAGTGTAGACCCAGTACCCCTAGGCTCAGCACCCCCAGCTCCGCACGCTCAGACTCAGCACCCCCAGGCTCCGCAAGCGCAGGCTCGGCACCCCCAGGCTCCGCACGCTCAAGCTCAGCACCTCCGGGCTCTGCACTCGCATGCTCAGCACCCCCAGGCTCTGCACCCGCACGCTCCGCACCCGCAGGCTCAGCACCCCTAGGCTCCGCATGCTCAGGCTTCGCACCCGCAGGCTCAGCACCCCCAGACGTAGCACCCCGAGCAGCACCAGAGTCACCAGCAACCTCGACAGGCTCAACCAAGGGGAGTGGGTCTACCTGAGACACACCTGAAGGAGCAGGACCCTGAGGGGGGAGGGGGTCTACCGGAGGGGGACCTAGAGCGAGGAAGAGCAGCGGGGGGGGGGGGGGGAGAGGGGCAGTGCGGTAGGGGAAGAGACGGTAAAAGGGAACCGATTCATCAAACGTGACGTCATGAGAGGGCAGGACACGGCGCGATGTGGGGTGGTAAAACGGCCAGCCAGGCGCGTCAGGGGGAAAGCCAAGGAAGACGCAGGGAATGGCGCAGGAGGAGAGCTTGTCCGCGAAGGTATTACGGACAAAGGCAAGACAGCCCCAGACCCGGAACACCGACGCATTGCCAACCTCCCCCGTCCAACTCAGTGTAAGCGAGGTCTCTGGTAAGGAGATACGGGGCCAAAGGTTGAGCTGATGCGCGGCGTACAGGGCCGCAAACGGCCATAGAAAATGGGGAGCAGCCACATGGATCATGGAGGTACGAGCCACCTTCATGACTAGGCCAATGCGGTGCTCAGCAACCCCATTCTACTGCGGAGAGGCTGGAAGCGTGAACGAGTGGAGGATGCCCTCCCCACGACAAAAGTCCCGCAAGAGGTCGGAGGAGAACTCAACACCTCTGTCAGAGTGCAGACGCAGGACAGGAAGGTCCAGGCGGAACCGCTCGCGGAGCTGGAGACAGACAGCGCGGATCCAAGGAATCAAGACATCAGGGACCTCTTCCTTGCTGCGTAAGGGGAAGACCGTGGTGTAACGCGAGTAGTCGTCAACAGCCAACAGAAAGTATCTCTCGCGGCCCTGTCCGTAGACGCAGGCTGGGCCCCACACGTCCATGTGGAGAATCTGCAGGGGAGCAGTCGTCGGGGGAAACGAGGAGGAGTGAGGAGCGGCGCGCTTCCGCCCCCTGACACAGGGAAGGCGAAGAGGGGCAGGCGAGGGTGGAAAGGGAGGCAGAGACCTGGGAAGACATGAGACAAGGAGGCAGGAGTGCATGCCACGGAGGCGTGGTAGGGAGGGGTGACCAAGGCGGTGGTGCCAAAGGAGGGCCTGGTGCGACAGGTGGCGACACAAACAGGGGGCTGCTAGCTGACCTGACGCGGACGCAGATGCAGCTACCTAATGAGGCTCAGTAGTCAGTGTGTACAGACTCGACCCAGGCCGACGGGTGAACGTGGCCAGGTGACGGCCAGTCCGAGAGCACGTACAGATCGCCACACGCTGTCCTCCAGTGGTGAAGGTATCAACCCATTCATCCTGAAGGACTACGTTGCTCACCAAGTTCGTAGAGAACGAGGGGAGGTGAAGACCTATCAGTGAGCCAGACGGAATTGCCGGACATGGAAGAATAGTGGAGGAACGTGCAAGAACTGAGGCCCCAGAGGGGTCAGCCAAAGAGACTCCAACAGGTGCAGGGAGTGGTGTGACTGTGGTACTGTC
This sequence comes from Closterium sp. Naga37s-1, assembly GCA_947471745.1. Classification (NCBI taxonomy): domain Eukaryota; kingdom Viridiplantae; phylum Streptophyta; class Zygnematophyceae; order Desmidiales; family Closteriaceae; genus Closterium; species Closterium sp. Naga37s-1. The sequence continues at coordinate 176,574 of CANJKZ010000929.1, read as the reverse complement.
GCGAAAGAAGCAGCGGGAAGCACCTGAGTCAAGCGTGAAGGTGTGCAAGGCCTCAGCAGGCACAGTACCAGGGAGAGCAGACTCACTAGCACCTAGAGCTCCAGCCTCTATACCAGGTTCGGGCGGCACACATAGGTAACAGTCACCCTCAGTACCAATAGTCAAAGCATACATGGCAGTACGGATAGCGTCATAGTCTAGAGCAAATATATCCACATTGTTCTTAAGCAGCTCTAGCCAATGGGGGAGCTCAGCCGTGTCGCCAAACTCTGCGCGCTAGGCGTCGCTCAGACAGGAGAAGTAGCGGGACGCCCTACGCTGAGCTTACCACTCACGAAGCTGCTGGGGCGTAAGGGTTTCACGCGGACGCCGCTGCAGCTGCATCTGGCCACCGCCAGAAACTCCCCACTGAACAGCTCCACAGCGACTGCCACTACGATCGCCGCCACCACTCCCACTAGCATACTCACGAAGCTGCTGGGGCGTAAGGGTCTCGCGTTGACGCCGTTGGAGCTGCATCGAGCCACCACCAGAAATTCCCCACCGAACAGCTCTACCGAGACTGCCACTACGGCTGCCGCCACCACTCCCACTGCCACCACCGCCGCCACCACTCCTACCGCTACCACGAAGAGAAGTCATAGCATGCAAATCAAGGAGGCATGCGACCAGCACGGCAGCATGCAGGGAAGGCAGGGCGGCGAGCAGGCACTAGGGTAGGTCGGGGCAGCGCACGGTCAGGGAAGGGCGGCGCGCGGCCAGAGCAGGGCGGCGCGCTGCAAGTAGGGCGGCACGCGGGCAGGGGAGGGCGCGCGGGCAAGCAGGGACAGCGCATGGGCTGCAGAGGGTGGCGCGCGGGCTGCCAAGGCAGACGCGACGGGCAGGGGCAGGGCGGAGCGCCGGCAGCAAGGCGACGCACGGGCTGCAAAAGGCGGCGCGCGTGCAGGCAGGGGCGGCGCGCGGCCAGCAGGGAGGCGCGCGGGCTGCAAAGGGGCGGTGCGCGGGCAGGATTCGGGCGGCGCGCGGGCCCTAGGGTGATGCGAAGGGCAGGGCAGGGGTGGCGCGCGGGCCCTAGAGCGACGCGACGGGCAGGACAGGGCGTTGCGCGTGTCCTAGGGCGACGCGACGGGTAGGGCAGGGCGTCGCGCCGGTCCTAGGGCGACGCGACGGGCAGGTCAGGCCGTCGCGCGGGTCCTAGGGCGACGCGACGCGCAGGGCAGGGCGTCGCGCAGGGTATCATCCACGACCTGACATGCCCCTACACTCCGCAGCAGAATAGGATGGCTGAGCGGGAGATGCGCACGGTTGTCGAGTTCGTGCAAATAATGGTGCTGCACATGGGCGTGCAACACCATTGGTGACATCTCGCCCTACAATAGGTCGTCTGGGTGCGCAACTGCTTGGAGCGGTCAAAGACGCCGCCGGAGACAAAGCCGTACCAGCTGCTGACCGGGAAGAAGCCTGACCTTACGCTGGCATGGGTGTGGGGCTGCATGGAGTTCATGGTTCCCGAGCAGCAGCGCGGTGGGAAGCTGGCGCCGAAGGCTTGTTGGGGGCTTTACCTGGGCATGTCACTAGAGAGTAAGGGCAGGGAGGTGCTCGACCTGACCGACAACAAGGTGGTCATGTCGGTCGAGGTGATCTTCTACGAGACACTGTCGCTGGATGTATGGAAGGTGAAGTATGGGCCAGCGTCGGGGCATACGCAGGCACACCCGCCGACCGACACCTCAACGGCAACGGTCCCACTGCTTACTGAGGTCGACGAGCCTGCTGATGAGGATATCGTGGAAGTTATTCCTCCTCCCCCTGTGTCAAACTATAATTCTATAGTTTGTGTAGTTCTAGTCTAGGTGTTCTCCCTTATGTTATTTTCTACTTGCACTAGGGCTGGGTTTTGCATATATCTTGTTTGTACTTTCTGTTTTAGTCAATTTTTACATTGTGACATGGTATTGAGTGTCAAACTATATTTGTTATAGCTTATTTGTGTTAGTCTAGGTGTACTTCATGTTTTCCTAAGGTTAGGGTTATGCTTGCTATATCTTGCTTGTTTTCATTTTCCTTAGTCAACACTTATACTTTTGTAACTTGACATGGTATAGAGCGATAAAAAGATCCTATGGGCCCACCGCCCCGTAACGTGCCCTAGCCCGAAGCGCCCTAGCCCGAAGCGCCCTAGCCCGAAGCGCCTTAGCCCGTAGCGCCCCGTCAATCCGTGTCTCGTAGTGCCCCGTACCCCGCGCGCCACCCGTTTTCCCGTCGCCTCACCCGTCAGATCCGTCGCGTCGTTACTCTCCCCCCCCCGTCGCAACCTGCCCGTTTTCCCCCGTCGCGCCCTACCTTTTCCCCCCGTCGCGCTGCCCGTACATCCGCTCGCGTAGTCGCACGCACCCGTACGAACGGTCGCGCGCGCAGCTGCGTGCGACGGCACACACAGCAGCACGCGCAATTGCTCGCCCGTCCGCTCGCACAGCAGCCCGTGCGGCCTGCGCGCCGCGCCACCTGCAACCCGCCCCACAGCCTTCCCCGTAGCTCGACGCCCCACCCGTCCCCACTGCCTTAGCAAGCCGCCACAGCCAGAATAGCCGCCCCTTCCCAGTTCTGCCGCCCCACCCTTAACAGGCCGCCCCTACCAGTTCTGCCGCCCTCACCCGTTCCCACTGCCTCACCTGTAGCCCGCCGCCCCAGCCATATCTGCAACCTCACCCGTTCCAGTCACCTCACCCAGTACCTTCCCCTGCACAGAACCGCACAGAACCGTGCAGAACCGCACAGAACCGTGCAGAACCGCACAGAACCGCACGGAACCGTGCAGAATCGCGCAGAACCGCACATAACCGTACAGAACCGCACAGAACCGCCGCCTTACCTTCCCCACCCGTCGCCAGCAGCCTAGTCTACCGCCAGGAGCACCACCAGCAACTTAGACTGCCGCCAGTCACACCAGCAGCAACTTGAACTACCCCCTAGCAAAGCCAGCAACTTACACCGCCCCACCCGGTACTCCCCACTGCACAGAACCGCATAGAACCGCACCCGCTGCCCCACCCGTTCCAGCCAGAGCTGCTGCCCCACCCGTTCCAGTCACCTCACCCGGAATCAGCCGCCCCACCCGGTACTCTCCACCCCGCAGAACCGCACTGAACTGCACATAACCGCACAGAACCGCACCCGATGCGCCACCTGTACCAGTCAGAGCTGCTGCCCCACCCGTTCCAGTCACCTCACCCGGAATCAGCCGCCCCACCCGGTACTCTCCACCCCGCAGAACCGCACTGAACTGCACATAACCGCACAGAACCGCACCCGGTGCCCCACCTGTACCAGCAGCACCAGTAGCAGCAGTTTAGGCTGCCCCAGCGCTCGAGCAGCAGCTTAGACTACCGCTAGTGCACCAGCAGCAGCTTAGGCTGCCCCCAACGGAACCAGCAGCAGGATAGCCTACCACCAGCAGCAGTTTAGGCCCACCTGCCAGCACCACCCCCGTTTCTAGCTACTCACATGGCTTGTACTCGAGTCGTACAGCACCAGGGCCAGCCGCAGCACTCCCGGCAGTGGGGACCTGCGGGTCCAAAGTGCGGAGCCCTCAGCAGAGGCTCAGCTAGCAGTGGGCGAGACGTCGGCCCCTGCGGGTACTGGACCCTGACAGGCCGTGGTGCTGGCACTACCTGCTGGAGTCCTGATCACTTTGCGTCCAGCTGCTACCGCGACTCGACGACCTTCACCGTGAGCGTTTTGGTCCTCACGCTATTACACCGCACTGGCCCTCGCGACTTCGCCAGCGCACTGCTGCACTAGTTGAGTCTCACCTACCTGGTCTAGGACCGTTCCCGGCTGCATGAGTAGAGACCTGTTGTCACATTTATGTGAATGTGAGCGGGATAGTGAGGAGAGATCGGGAAGTGTACAAATTGTATATACTGTAGATAGCGAGGAGGGCAGTGCCGAGGATGGGATGCGAAGGGTCAAGGTGAGGATTGAGGTTTGCGGGGAGACAAGTGGGTGCGCGGGAGGGTGACGTCTGCCGAAGCGAAAGGTTGGGGAAAGGCATGGGGAGCAAACAGGGCGGGACTTACGTAAGTGGGAGGAGGGCAAGGGTTGAAACTACAGCGCTTGGCAGCGGCAGGGCCAGCAGGTTACCACATCAGCTCGGATGGGTGCTCGCATGCATGTGTGTTTGCTTTCGTATGTGTGCAGGTGTGCTCCAAGGAGCCAGCTGGAACAGCACAGTGGCAGCTGGAGGGCAGCAGAGGCAGTTGGCAGGGTGGTTGCTAGTCTGTTCCAAAGTCGCGTTAGCCTCTGCGGACAGGCAAGGGTAGGCAGGATGAGTGAGGCGGAGGCCGATCTGGTAGATAGGAGGTACGTTGTGGTAGCTATCCTCAATGCTTGTATGTTTCCTTTGAACACGATATTCTTGCACCTACTCGAGCAAGTAGTGAGGAAAAGGAGATATTGCAAGCTAGGATGGAATAAAGCGATTCGCAGAGTGTGTTATGTGAAGGAGCCAAGGGCTTATCAAAGAGTGAGTTCAATACCAGAAGCAGAACCAGAGAAGAGGGAGAGGGGAAGAGAGTGTGCAGGCAGAGGCCACACCAGGAGGACAATCAGTAAGATTGACGAGGGCAAGAGAGGTTCATGGTAAAGGGGGGGGGAGCCAAAGGGGTGAGATCCAACGAGTCCAGTCCGGGGAGATAAGGGAGGAGAGAGCAGCGAGGACTGGAGTCTGACAGAACAAGCAGCAGGGAGGTGGGGAGGTTCCGACACTGTGTTTCCAGTCTTGGTGCGTGTGTTGTTTCCAGTCCAGGCGCCTCTGAGGGTCTTTGTGTAGGAGCTACAGCTACCACTAGTCTAGCACTAGCCTTTGTAGCTGGTTCGGGTGCGACCCCACAGACTGCACAGCTTTCCTTCACCCTAGACTTTGGAGCGTCCAGCTGTTTCTTTCGCGACTGTACTGACCTCACACCACTGCGCACTCCAGTCACTGTCGCCTTAGCTGACCCCTCTGTGGGACGTGTAGTTGCTCGCAGCACCACCACTCTCCCGTGTCCGGCGGCTCCCTCAGGTTTTCTTACAGGTTACTACACCCCCTCGTTCTCTAGGAACCTGGTGGGTGTCAGTCACCTCCACGACCTAGGTGTAGTCACCACTTTCCCACTGGACGAGCCTGTTGCCTCCTGCACAGTCGGTACCACTGGGGCCCCTCTGGCCACTATTCACAGGGAGCCGGGCTCTGGTCTGTACTCACTACACACTGGGTCCCACCGCACTGGGTCAGGTCAGGTCAGGTAGCTGCTGTGTCGTGCGACTTTCGCTCCCTCACCCACCCGTCAGTCCTCTGGCACCACCGTCTAGGTCACCCGTCGTTCCCACGTCTTAGTAGGATGGCACGTTACCGTCTGGTCTCAGGTCTCCCAGAGTCGCTTGCCCCGCTTCCTCGCTCGCCTGCGCCGCTGTGCACTCCTTGCGTCGAGGGTCGGCAGCGCGCTGCCCCTCACTCCTCCTCGTTCCCCCCCACCACGGCTCCCTTCCAGACCCAGCACTTGGACGTTTGGGGCCCCTCCCCGGTCCTTGGACCACGTCAGGAGCGCTACTTCCTGATTGTGGTGGACGACTACTCCCGCTACACCACGGTTTTCCCCTTGCGATGGAAGGCCGACGTCCCTACCGTCCTTGAGCCATGGCTGCTAGCGTGGGGTGGTGCCCAGGGCCTGTGTGGGCTTCGCCTACACTCGGACCGTGGTGGTGAGTTTTCTTCCACTCGTTTGGAGACGTTCTGTCAGGGTCGGGGAGTCATTCAGTCGTACACGCTACCAGCCTCGCCGCAGCAGAACGGGGTAGCCGAGCATCGCATCGGCCTGGTCATGGAGGTTGCCCGGACCTCCATGTGCCATGCCGGTGCCCCTCAGTTCTTGTGGCCTCAGGCGGTCCGCTACGCCGCGCACCAGCTGAACCTGCGGCCCAGTGACGCACGGCCACGGGTGACGCCGGTCTCTCTCTGGTCAGGTTTACAGGGTGTAGCAGCCGACTTCCGTGTCTGGGGTTGTCAGGCTCACGTTCGCGCCCCTGGCGCGAACAAGTTGTCTCCGCGCACTCGTGCCTGCGTCTTTCTTGGCTTTCCTTTGGACGCCTCCGGCTGGGTGTTCTACGACCCGGTCACCTGCGGGTTCTTCGCTTCTCAGGACTTCACGTTCGACGAGTCTTTCTGTTACTACAGGAGTCGCCCCCACCGAGGTACTCAGGTCTTTTCCCCCCCGCTGTTCCTCACCCTTGAGCCTCCCCCAGTTGCCCCGGTAGCCCCCCCCCCTTCGCGTCCTGCCCCGTCAGGTGTGTCGCACGTCACTCCGCAGTCGTCCCCCCCGCAGCGTCCAGTCCTTGTCGTGTCCAGGGGTGCAGGAGGTGCAGTTGTGGAGGGTGAGGGTACTGGGGCTGCAGGAGCTGGTGGTGTCGGCCCTGGGGGTGCAGGGGTTGTGGGAGTGGAGGTCACTCCTGTGGAGGACACGGCAGCCTCGAGTCGGCGGCCTCGCCCCGCCTCACCCCCTGGCTTCCCGTCCGTCCTGCAGTTTCCCCCTCGTTCTTCTCTGCCGCCGGTTGCTGCGGAGCCTGTGGGTGTTCCTGCGGGAGGTAATGGAGGCCCGGGGGGTATCGGTGGTGGAGGTGCTAGTTCTGGGGGTGCTGGAGCTGGAGGCACTGGCACTGTGGCGCCTACACCGCGCACTGTACGTTTCCTGACCCGTGAGCAGCGTCTCCTTCGGTTGGAGAGGGAGGAGCGTGAGCAGTTTGAGAGGACACAGCAGCAGCAGGAGAGAGTAGAGGAGGAGTCACGGCCACACCAGGAGAGGGTAGAGCCGGAGTCCCGCCCGCAGCAGCAGGTGCAGTTACAGACACACCAGGAGAGAGTAGAGGAGCAGTCCCGGCCGCACCAGGAGAGGGTAGAGAAGGAGTCGCACCCGCAGCAGCAGGTACAGTTACAGAGCCAGCAGGAGAGATTAGCGGAGCAGTCACGGCCGCAGCAGGAGAGGGTAGCGCAGGAGTCACACCCGCAGCAGCAGGTACAGTTACAGACCCAGGAGGAGAGAGTAGAGGAGGAGTCACGGCCGCAGCAGGAGAGGGTAGTGCAGGAGTCCCAGTTGCAGCAGCGGGTGCAGCTGCAGTCGTAGCAGGAGAGGGCAGAGGCGGAGCCACAGGTGCAGCAGCAGGGGCCGGTAGCGTCGCAGCAGACGCCAGAGGAGGCGGAGCAGCAGCGACTGCGACTACGCGACCTCCCCGACCCAGCATCTGCACGCTTTGTTCGTGGTCCCCTACCGTCCCCTCCTGTTCCCCCTGTTGAGTCCCTTTCCTTGTCCCAGTGGACTCGTCGTTCTCCCCTCAGTCGTGCTGTGTCCCCAGAGCGTCGTCGGTCCCGTTACCGTGCAGACGGTCCGTTCCACCTTGTTCTTCACTCTCGTGTTCCACCTCCACCTGTCCTTCCACGGCCCCCTGAGTCGTCCCTCGCTGTGCTTCACGACCCGTTGTCCGACTACCTCCGTGCCTCCCGTCCTGTCGTCTCCCGTGTTTTGTCCGCGTTGGTCACTCACCCGACTGCACCCCTGTCGTCTGTCTCAGCTCTTGTTACCACTGTCGCTGGCTTTGCCTCTTCCCACCGCCTTGACTACGACGCTCACGTGGTGAGTGCCCCTGCTCGTTCTCTGTTCTCTGGGGGTGCTCCTCTCTTTCCCTTGGAGGTCCTTGAGGACAGGCAGTTCGAGCTTGGTTTCCTTGCGGCCGCTGTTCCTCATCTTTGCGCCATGCTACTTGCCCCTGAGGGAGATCCAGACGCCCTTGACATCCCGATACCTCGCACTCACGACGAGGCGGTCTCGGGACCCTGGGCTTCGTACTGGATAGCAGCTGAGGAGGCAGAGCGGGCATCTTATAGGTCCACCGGCACTTACGTCGACGCAGTCCCACCACCTGGGACGAACGTCGTCAGTGGCCGATGGCTCTACAAGGTGAAGCGGCCGCCTGGATCACCACCTGTGTTCAAGGCGCACTATGTGGCGAGAGGCTTTAGTCAGCGAGAGGGGGTGGACTTCTTCCAGACCTTCGCTCCCACCCCGAAGATGAGTACCCTTCGGGTGTTGCTGCATATTGCAGCACAGCGCGACTACGAGTTGCACGCCTTGGACTTTTCCACCGCGTTCCTTCAGGGGAGCCTGCACGAGCAGATCTGGCTGCGTCGCCCGCCTGGCTTCACTGGCTCTTTCCCACCTGGGACCCAGTGGCAGCTGCGTCGACCAGTCTACGGCCTGCGTCAGGCTCCACGTGAGTGGCACGACACACTTCGCTCGACCCTTGCAGCGCTTGACTTCTTTCCGTCGTCTGCTGACCCGTCACTGTTCGTTCGTCGTGGCTCGACCCCGTTCTTTGTCCTGGTCTACGTCGACGACCTGGTGTTCGCCACTCCCGATCGACGCGCGCTGGCCTCCGTGAAGGAGGAACTGCAGAGGAGACACACTTGCACTGACCTTGGTGAGCTGCAGCACTACCTTGGCCTGCAGATCACCAGGGACAGGGCAGCTCGCACCATTACGCTGACTCAGTCGCATATGGTCGAGCAGATCCTCACGCGGTTTCGCTTCCCGTTCTCCAAGGTACAGCTCACCCCTCTTGGTGTGTATCATGGGCTCACGGCTCCACCTTCGGACGAGCCATTTGAGTCCAGCGGTCCATACCCTGAGCTGGTGGGTTGTCTCATGTACCTGATGACCTGCACTCGCCCAGACCTAGCTTAACCTCTTAGCGTCCTTGCACGTTTTGTTGCACCTGGGAGACACCGACCTTTCCACTGGTACGCGGCTAAGAGGGTGGCGAAGTATGTGGCGAGTACATCAGGCATGGGACTTGTCCTTGGAGGGAAGCAGCCAGTTACACTCACAGGTTACTCGGACTCGTAGTGGGCCGACGACGCCGAGACGCGCCGGTCTACACAGGGGTACTCCTTTAGCCTCGGAGCAGGTGCTGTTTCGTGGCGGTCGACTCTGTGAAAGAATGAGGAAGGAATGGAAGAAGAGAGGGTTGCACTAGCAGCAGTTGGCATACATATAGGAAACCCTAATTGGGTTGTACTCGCTATAGAGTACCCCACTGCAGGCTAGACAATTATAACATTCTGACACACCCCCATAGCCAAAGTGGGGTGTAATCAGCACAGTGAGCAAGCAGGCATAGAGCAGGAGTTCACAATAGCGAGCAAAGCTAGATTTAATCACAGCGGGCAAGTGAGGAGGAGGAGGAACTGTGGAGGGAGAGAAGATGGGAGGCAACGACTGAAGCTGCAGAGGCACGGGCACAGGAGCGGCTGACTCAGTGGCTACCGAAGCAAGGGCGACGGACTACTGGAGTAACTGGCTCCGCGGCTATAGACGAGCGGCAGGAGCAACGGACCCACTGGCGACTGGTGCAACAGGCTCACTGGCTACCGAAGCAAGGGCGACGGACTACAGGCGCTGCAGGCGACACGACAGCTACCTTCACACAACCTCCTCCAACTGCCTCACACCCTCGACACACACCCCCTGCTCCACTCCCACAGCACCCCCCTTTCACACACCCCCTGCTGCACCCTAGGTTCACTCACACCCCACCCCCTAGCACCACTCCGTTGACTCCCACACACCCACCCCCCTCAGCGGCAGCTGCAGCAGTGGGAGACAGAGGAGGAGGAGGAGCAGGGGAGACCACACACCCGCCACCCCCCACTCGCCACCCCCAGACCCTAACACAGGGCAGGGCGGGACGGCGGGTAGGGAGGTTACGGGGGGGGGGGGGGGGGGGGGGGGGGGCGACGCGCGGCCTCCCAGGGCGCCAAAACAGGTGGCAGAAGGGGCGGCGCTCGCCCCCCCCCCCCCAGGTCGCCCCGACAGGCGACGGGAAAAGAGGGGGGGGGCGGTGCACGGCCCCCCGGTGCGCCGCGACAGGCGACGGAGCATGGCCGGGGCGGGGCCGGGGCAGAGTCGAGGCAGGGCCGAAAGGGGCGGCGACGGGGCCGCAAGGGGCGGCAACGGGGCCGCTGGAGGCGGCGACGGGGCCGATAGGGGCGGGGACGGGGCCGCTAGGGGCGGCGACGGGGCCGCTGGAGGCGGCGACGGGGCCGATAGGGGCGGCGACGGGGCCGCGAAGGGGCCGCGAGGGGCCTGGAAGGGCGGCGACGGGCCGCTAGGGGCGGCGACGGGGCCGCGAAGGGGCCGCGAGGGGCCTGAAAGGTCGGCGACGGGGCCGCTAAGGGTGGCGCGAGGGGAAGAAAAAATTCGTCGCACGCAACGTGGCGTGCAACGCACAGAGTAGCAGCGGAAGCAGTTAGGTGGGCCCACAGGCCAGGAGCGTAGATGCTCTGATAGCATGTGAAAGAATGAGGAAGGAATGGAAGAAGAGAGGGTTGCACTAGCAGCAGTTGGCATACATATAGGAAACCCTAATTGGGTTGTACTCGCTATAGAGTACCCCACTGCAGGCTAGACAATTATAACATTCTGACAGACTCGGGCGTCGTCTGTCGCCGGTTCCAGCTGTGAGGCAGAGGTGTACGCTGCGGCCATGGCCGCTCAGGAGCTTCGCTGGCTGTCTTTCCTTCTCACCGACCTTGGTGAGCGGCCTCGCTCTCCCCCAGTCTTGTTCGCCGACAACAGGTCTGCTGTCCTGTTGTGTGAGGAGCCTCGACTGGTTGGGAAGGCGAAGCACATCCAGCTTCGTTACTTCCTTCTCCGTGAGTTGCAGCAGCGTGGCCAAGCACGCGTGGTACGTGTGGTCTCTGAGGCCAACACTGCAGATATCTTCACCAAGGCGTTGCCGCCTTGTGACCACAAGCGTTTCTGCACCCAGCTTGGCCTTGTGTCTACAGGCCCTCACTTGCTTGTGTAGAGATGCTTTGCTTTGTACTCTGGCATCTCTTTATATTTGCTATATATATATGCATCTAGACTGGCCTTGTGGCCCTGAGCTTCTGTAGAGATGCTTGTCGTGTACTCTTGCATCTTCTATATTTGTTATATCCTTGCATGTGGACTGGCCTTGTGGCCCCTCGCTTGTTCTCGGAATGTGTGGTGATCTTGTTTGTACTTTCTGTTTTAGTCAATTTTTACATTGTGACATGGTATTGAGCTAGGTCGTTCCCGACCTATTTTTTTTAAGGGCCCACCGTTAGTTATCGTGATGGCGCATTCTGTCAAGCAGTAAATCGCGGCTCCGTCCGTCCCTCCCCGTAGCTCGCACGTAGCAAAATCCGTCACGGCACTCGTGACAGACGCAACGGTCGCGGCGGGAGTGACGGCGCTCGTCGACCCGCTGTTTTGCGCCGTCGCTCTTGCCCCCGTCGACCCCGTGCACTACCCGCTACTGCAGCCCGCCACCCGCGAAATTTCCGTTGGTGCAGCCCGTCGCCCGTCCCGTCGCGCTGCCGTCCGTCACCAGATCCGTGCCGCCCATCGCCAGATTCCCGCCACCCGTCCGCACACCGTCGCCCGTCGACCCTGCTTCCCGTCGCCCCAACCGCTACTTATCCCGCCGTCGCTCTGCCCGTCGCATTACCCCCACCCCCTTACCCCCGCCCCCTGCCCGTCACCCCCCCCCCCCTCGTTGTGGTTGTTCGCGTGTGCAGCAGCGGTCGCTGTGGAGGGGGTGAGGGAAGAAGGGCAAGGAGTGGCGGCCGAACGCTGTGGGGGAGAGGGAAGCGGGGGAAGGGCATGGCGGGACCGCCAGCAGCTACAACGCCAGCGCCACCGCCAGCAGAGACCCCGCCAGCAGCTACACCGCCAGCAGAGACCCCCGCCAGCAGAGACCCCGCCAGCAGAGACCCCGCCAGTAGAGACCCCGCCAGCAGCAACACCGCCAGCAGAGATCCCACCAGCACAGACCCCGCCAGCAGCGCCACCGCCAGCAACGCCCCCGCCGTCAGCGCCAGCACCAGGCACCAGCACCAGCGCCAGCACCAGGAACCAGCACCAGCACCAGCGCCAGCACTGGGAACCAGCACCAGCGCCAGCCGCCAACCGCCAGCACCAGGCACCAGCACCAGCACCAGCGCCAGCACCAGGAACCAGCACCAGCACCAGCGCCAGCACTAGGAACTAGCACCAGCGCCAGCCGCCAGCACCATTAACCAGCACCAGCGCCAGCCGCCAGCACCAGGAACCAGCACCAGCGCCAGCCGCCAGCACCAGGAACCAGCACCAGCGCTAGCCGCCAGCACCAGGAACCAGCACCCTATTCTTGCTCCTCCCACCCCCGGCGCAGATCTGCCTTCGTCGACACCTGTGTCGGCCACCAGCAATGAGGGGAGCCTTGAGGCATCGCCTGTGGCGCCGGCCAGTGGCATCGCCGGCAGCCGACAAGGCGCCAAGCTCGTCGACAAGGACGTGAAGCCGTCGACGACAGGGGAGCAGCAGACAGAGGAGCTGGTCGAACAGGAGGCAGCAGCAGGGGTGCAGTCGACAGGGGAGCAGCGGATGGGGCAGTCGACATGGGTGCAGTCGACAGGGAAGTAGCGCACGGGGCGGTCGACAGGGTCGACGATGCGCAAAACCGGAGGGGAAACAAGAAAATTATTCAATTCTTGAAAAGCCGCCTTAGCTTCCTCCCCCCACACACAGAATCCTTGTCCTTGTGCGGCAGGTTGGTTAGCGGGCCGGTTATCCTCGCCATATTTGGGATAAACTGCCTGACGTAATTCACAACCCCAAAAAACTCAGAATTTTCGTGATGTTAGTTGGGGACTTCCACTCCTGAATAGTCTTGATTTTCACTGGGTCGTGTTTAATGCCGTCGCGTGAGATGACGTGCCATGAAAACTCCAACTTCTACTTGAAAAACTCGCACTTTGAACCCTTGGTGATGAGGCGGTTCTCTTGTAGCTTCTTAAACACTGCGTCGAGGTCGCGGAGATGTTGTTCCGTTGTCCTGCAAAAAATCAGAATATCGTCCAAGTAGACGATAACACACTTGTCGAGAAATTCTCGGAAAACCCTTTTCATGGTCAGTTGAAACATTGAAGGCGCATTTGTGAGGCCGAACGGCATCACTTGGAATTTGTAGCTTCCGTAGTGGGTGCGAAACGCGGTTTTGTAATAATCGTCGGCAAAGACCCGAATCTGATGGTAACCAACACGTAAGTCGATTTTCGAAAAGTAGCGAGCGCCGCGAAATTGGTCGAGGAGGTTGTCAGTGCATGGGATGGGGTAGCGAGATTTGATTGTAACCTGGTTGAGCGCGCTATTGTCAATACACATGCGAAGCCCGTCGTCTTGTTTCGGTGTGAATGGGATCGGGGCCGCAAAGGGAGATGTACTGGGTCGGATAAACCTCTTCTCCAACAAGCCATCAATTTGGCTTCGCAGCTCCTCGAGTTCCGGTTGGGTCAACCGCCACTGTGTACGAACAGTCGGCTGCGTGCCAAGTTCCAGCTGAATCCTGTGGTCCTTGGGTCGTTCGGGTGGTAGTCCAGGTGGCAGATTGTTGGGGAAAATGTCGGGGTACTATCGAATCGGCTCCGTTAGCTCAGGTGGTACAGCTGCACACAACTTTTCGATGTCGTGTCCGTCGGTGTCGGTTGCCAACTCGTGCAAACATATGGCGAACAGATGTGCGCCTCGGTTGAAGTGGCGAGCTATAGTGATAGCTTTGACCCACGGGGCTTGGATGTAGTCAGGTGTCCATGTACCAGCCGGACTACTTCGACGATGGGACTGGCTGGGTGTGCAAGTTGCTGAAGAGCCTCTACGGGCTGAAGCAGTCGCCGTTGTTGTGGTACAAGGCTCTCGACGGCGTGCTGCTTGGCACTGGCTGGAAGAAGAGCCAAGTCAACACCGAGCTCTTTTTTAAGGCCGGCGACGACAGAGTGACAGCCGGGTGCTGGTTTACGTCGACGACCTGCTCGCCGCCAGCAGCAGCACCGCGATGCTGAAGGAGCTAAAGGAGCTGCTGGTGGCCTCCTTCGAGCTGCGTGAGATCTCGCTGGTCGTCAACTACCTCGGGCTGGAGATCGTGCGCGACAGGCCAGCGAGTAAGCTGTGGCTGCACCAGCAGAATTACGTCGACAAGCTGCGCTGGTGCTTCATCAACGAGGGGCACACCAGGCACATCCCAAAGACGCCGGTCTCGGTCGACGCCTACGCCGAGCTGACATTCGACGACGAGGAGGCGCAGGAGCGCAAGGAGGAGGAGTACCGGCGGAAGGTTGGCTCGCTTCAGTTCGCGGCGACGACGACAAGGCCGAACATCGCGTTCGCCTGCAGCAAGCTAAGGAGCGGCCTCACGGTGAGGAGTGACCAGCATTGGCGCGAGGTCAACCGCTGCCTCGCCTACCTCGCTGACACCCGCGACACCGCCCTAGAGTTCGGCGGATGACCAGAGTCGCTGGAGCTGATCGGCTATGTGAACGCCGACGACGCGGGCGACAAGCAGAGCCAGACGAGCACGGGCGGATACGTGTTCATCTTCGGAGGGGCCGCGGTCTCCTAGTCGAGCCAGCGCATCAAGTGCGCAATGCTCTCCTTGACCGAGTCGGGGTACGTCGCGGCCACGGACGCCGGCAAAGAGGGGCGTCGACTTCGCTTCCTCCGCCCGGAATAAAGTTGCTCGATGCTGGGAAGCCGACCATCCTCCGTGTGGACAACATTTCGGCAATCACAGTCGCTGAGGGCTTGGGGTTGACGGACAACCTCAAGCATATGGAGCGACGCTACGCCTGGCTGCAACACATGGTGAGGCGCGGTAAGTTCATGCTGAAGTACATCCGGACGATCGAGAAGCCGGCAGACTTCCTAACTAAGGCGCTGCATTTTCCGGCTTTCAACCGGTGCTCTGTCGCCATAGGCCAAGTGCGTCTGGCCGACCTCGGTGACAGTGACGACGAGGCGCAGCAGCAGGTGCCGTGCCCTTCTGCACGGCTAGTGCAGTGACAGTGTGCTGTGTGTGGGGTGCACGTTGAGGAAGGATTTTCTCCACGGAGTTCTGCCGTGTAGGCTGGAGGCCCAAGCATGAGCACGGCAGGGGAGTGTTAATAGGAATGAAGTGTTGGCCCCACCCTCGCTTGGGCGACGCTAACGTCCTGGTCGGGTGCACGGGAGAAGCAGCCGACTGCTCCTAATGAGGGGGCTGCTCGAATGCTTCGTCGAGCTGTAGGGATCATTGTGGTGTTGCCGTCGACCAAGGGTGCTCGACGGCTGCAGCTGACTGGGCTGGTCGACAGGTGGCCCATTGACCAGGAGGAGCAGTTCGACGGGGAGGTCGACGGAGCAGTCTGTCGACCTGACATGTGAGCAGCGGTCGACGAGGGGAGCTTGGCGACAACAGCTGACAGTTCTGGTCGACGGAGGGGTCCGTCAACTAGGGGGTAGTTTGATGGAAGTTGTGGTCGACTAAGGGCACTTGGTGGTCGACCAGAGCACCTGGTGGTGTCCAGGTTGACCAGATAACCTGCTCAGCGAGTTTTGCGGAGGCACGCATACATCGTCGAGGTCGTAGTGACGAAGGCGACTTCGGGCTGGTATCCCAAAGTTGATGTGGCTCGACAGGTGCAGACAACAACCGATGGATGCACAACAGTGGAAGTCGGGCCAATCGTCTGCGCGCACTTGCGAGCGTGCGCACTGCTGCCATCGACGGGTGCAATGCTGGACAGCCGCACTGCTGCAGCGTTGGCACGCTGTCGAGCTGCAATGTTGGCAAGTCGCCTTTCTGCAGTGCTGGCGCGACTCCTCTACGCAACATTGGCAGGCGGTCGACCAAGCTGTGCTGGCGGTCGACCAGGCTAGCTGCAGAGTTGCTAGGTGCTTGATGTAGTCATTTCTCTCATTGCTTGTTCAATCATTCTGGAATGCAGTCTTTGCCTAGTGAAACCCTTGCCAATTTCTCCCGTAAATGTGCAAGTGCTATAGAACTAAGCAAAGCTATAATCACTCCTAGTAGTTCGTGCCAACCCCCCCGTAGTCTAGCTCACTACTTTGTCGAGTGACTCTCCGCACGGTTACCATAGATCTAGTCGAAGACACCGTCATTGTATTTGGTACGCAGTACTGTTCAACCACTTAATTGAGTTGGCCTGTCTGTCCGTCTGTCTGGGGATGGTGTGTGAAAACAGATGTTTATAGCTTGTTTGGCTATTATATGGCTAGCCTAAGAGAGTACATGGTTCTCGGATTTCATACTTGTACCCCTCCTTGCTTAATCGAATCATTCTCATTTCTGACATGGTTTCAGAGCAGATAGCTCCTTAGGATTTTTTTTTTTTCATGTGCCCACCGTTAGTCCTGCCCCTATCTGCCCCACGGTTTTTTTTTTCTGCCACCCGCGCGCCCTGCTGTCCTGCGCCTTAGCGCTGCCATGTCCTCCGCGCAAGCGCCACCCTGCCCCGCTGCCCCGCGCGACACGCACTCCGCAACCCCCACTGCCCCGCTACCCCGCGCGACGCACGCTCCGCGGCCCCCGCTGCCCTGCTGCCCCGCAAACTTGCGCGACGCATGCCCTGCGGCCCCCGCTGCCCTGCTGCCTTGCGGCCTTGCGCGACGCGCGCTCCGCTTCGCCACCATCTAGCTACCCCGCTGCTGCCCCACGCGCCACGCTTCGCTACCCCCCCCCCCCCCCCCCCCGCTGCAGCCGCTGCTACAACTGCTTCAGCCGCTGCTGCCAACCTTGCTGCAGCCGCCATGGCTATAGCCGCTGCGGCCGCTCCTACAGCCGCTGTTGCCGCACTTGCAGTCGCCGCCACTGCTACTTGTGCCGCTGCTGCTGCCCCTTTCCATAGCTGCTGCTACTGCAGCCCCTACTGCTACAGCGGGTGCTGTGCAGCCACGGCTGCGACGGCCGTTTTTCTGGGACCAGACGCAGTCGCCACTGCCACCACCTAGCTTGACGCTTCACCGGGTTCTTAGTATTCCGTTTTCCACAAGCACTACTTATCTTCTGTGTCCACCATCTGACCTGTCCCAGACACAATTCAGCCTGACTCCCCAATGACTACTCCTTCTCCTTACATTGAGTCGACATACTCCCTGACCAAGCGTCGAGAGCTTGCGTCTCGTCCTACCTCGCTTGTTGCTCGTACCCAACGCACTCGTCGTAGTCGTCCTCCACCTGTCCCTAGCACTCACACTATGGCACTTTGTCCTTCCTGTGTTCCACGGCTTGTTGTCCAGCCATCTCCTCCAGCATCCTTTGTTCCTGACATTCCTGACTCTGAGTCTGACCTTACTCGTGCTGCTAGTCCAACTGTCACTCGTTGTCTAGCCACACTTGTCAGTGGCAATACCTTTGAGTCAGCTGCTACGTCTGCCTTAGTCATTGAGCTAGTTGACTTTGCTGCTGCCTGTTGTCTTGACTACTTCACAAGTCTTGTTTCTGAGTCTAACTATCCTCCATCCGTCGGGGGTGACCTTGCCCTTGGCTGTATCATCCTTGAGGACGGGCAGTTTGAGCTGGAGTGCCTCGCCACTGCTGTACCTCATCTCGCTGCCATGCTGCTTGTCCCGGAGGAAGACCTCAAAGCACTGGACATCCTGACCCTGCGCTCTTATGCAGAGGCAATCATGGGCCACTACTAGTCTCAGTGCCAGAGAGCCATGGACCAAGAGATGGCAGCTTGGAATTCGATGGAATTCCCCCTCCTGGGGTGAACATAGTAGATGGCATGTGGATTTTCAGGGTGAAGCAGCTGCCTAGTTCTCCGCTTGACTTCAAGGCACGTTACGTTGCACGAGGCTTCAGTCAGCGTCAGGAACTTGAGTTTTTCCACACCTTCTCCCCGAAGATGACTGTCAAGGAGAAAAGGCCCTGCCCTCGCTTGGGCGAAGTCAGCCATGCTTTTTGGAGCACAACGGTGTTCGTTTCATGGTCATCGACGACTTCGGGGACTTTTATCTTGGTGCAACAGCCTCTGGGACTCTGATCTCTGTGCGACGGGTCGATTTTCGACTAGATTAATTCGTCAAAGTAGAAGTGTTGTTTCTGCTTCGCACAACTGCCCGTCGACGAGGCACTTGTCGACGGGAGAAATTTGGCGTCAAAATTGAGCCTCGTGGGTCGACGGGATTGAAGAAAACAGCGTTTCGACAAAATACTGGTCGACGAAATTAAGCTCGAAAGAGGCATTGTCGAGCAGGGCGATTCTGGTCGACCGAAATGACTTGTCTTCGAAATTCGCAATGTGCGCAAATTTCGACCAATCACGGAACAACAAATTTCGACCAATCAGAGCATCTCGGAAATTGTACTCCCTAGGAGATTTCGAATCAGTAAGGAAACTGAACCTGAGGAACGTTTTTACTGGTAAAAACGGTAACAACTCTGAAAGTTGTAAACCAGAGAAACCGCCAACTCAGGTGAAAGACACATGTGCTTGTCATTGCACCTGTGACTCGGCAAAGGTGCTTGCTTGTCGAGGAACGTTTCTCCAGGGTTCTTTGTCTTTGCTATTTGGTTCTCCTTCCTTGTACCGTATGGCCCCGGATAGTAGCGCATATGCGCTTATAATAAAATCATTTTTTTAGGGGTGGCACTTGTAATTGAGGTACGGCCATAAGCGCCGGCGCTTTTATAACGGCAAAAATGAATTTCGAATTCAAATGTACCAAATTGAAGCTCTCAATAAGGCAAATACAATGATGTGACGTGCGCATGGAATCGTGCATGGAATCACGGCGAAACTTGCCGCGATTCGAATTCCCACCACACAAAACCTATCTAGGAGCAACGCACCTGCCAGCGTAACCTGCCGTGCGGCCCAATGAGGTCGTCATGCGCTGCCAGGCAGGAGCATCTCGATCGAACCCTCTAGAAGGGGGTAGAAGATGCCCTGCCAGCGCAGCATGGATGAACCCTCCTCTGCGGGTTCAGGTAGAGGAGCAACCCTCGTTCATTGACGAGGAACCCGAGGCGCCATGCCGAAGGGGTCCCCTTCATTCTTTCATTTCTTGCATCTTTCATCCAGTTTTTTATTCGGTTTCTCGTTCTTTCCCGCCAAGCTTCGGAAGCCATGGCGGAATTCACCGGCACCCATTTCTTGTTTAAGAAGAAGCCTACCGCTAGGCCCGCGTTTAGAGTTGACGCTGACGGGTGGTATTCCCGTATCCCACCAGAGCCACCACAACCTCCTGCGCCTCCTGCGCCGCCTGCTCCTCCTGCGCCTCCTGCGCCTCCTGCTCCTCCTGCTCCTCCCGTTCCTCTGTCTCCTGCATATCCCGTGCATCCTATGCTCACGGGCAATCAGCCCGTGCTCACGCTCCTTCTCCCTTCGGCGTTCGACGAGTACCTCTCTGAACCGGACTGCGACAAGCGCCAAGATGAGTATGTAGCAGCTCCGGCCCCGGCACCACGATGGGGACAGCCCGATGACTGCAACTGGGATGAATCTGCTGTCGGCGCAGACGACGAGGTGGCTGACGCCGAGGAGGAGTGGCACGCTGAGCGCGACACCGGCGGCGAGGGTGGCACTAAGGCCGGCACCGCTGAGGATGTGTTTCCCGAGGGTGCTCCGGGCGGCGACGATGACGACGGCGTCGAGTATTGGTCACGCGACGGGCTTCCCGAGAAGCTCCCGATACCCTCTTTTCCTCCGCTTAATCGCAAGCGACCACACCCTCCTTCACAGAACCGTGATGCTTGCCCCCCCTCTCCCAGGCACAAGATGAACGAGCACAAGCGACAGGCCTACACCGCCGCCGAGAAGTTGAAGTGGGTCGCGCGGCTTGATGTTGCAGTCTCGGTGCGCTCTTTGGCTCGCGAGAGCGGCATCCATCGCAAATGTCTTTCTAACTGGAAGCGCTCTGCGGACTTCCTTAAAGAGGTACACTCTGCCCGTAAGCGCATGCATGGTCAAGGGCGAGCGTCGTGGTACCGGCCGATGGAGCTGAAGGTCTACGAGAGGCTCCTCGAGTGGCGTCGCAAAGGAACCGATGTATCCGTCGGCCGCCTGCAGGAGTGGTCTCGTGAATTCATGAAGGAAATCTTCCCCACCGAGAAGTGGAAAGGGAGCCAACGGTGGTCTGAGCGCTTTTGGCGCCGATGGAATCTCAGCGTCCGCATGAAGACGCGGGTGGCACAGAAAACCGCGGCCCGTAAGATGTCGTGTAATTTTATTCTTTTGTACTGCACCGTTTATCGTTACTAACCCGTTCATGTTGTGTCGCCCCATGGTCTGCCTTGTCACAGATGTCGCGGAGCAGTGCAGGAACTTCTGGCGCTTTGTCCGTGAAAAGCGCTGTGAGCGCGGCATCGACACCGCGTGGATCATCAACGCAGACCAAACGCCGCTCTGGCTGGAGATGCCCGCGACCACTACCGTGGACCAAACCGGCGTTCGGTCGGTGCCGATCAGAAGTGCGGGGTTCCAGAAGGAGAGAGTTACAGTGATGCTCGCGTGCACGGCCGACGGGGTGAAGCTCAAGCCCTGGGTGTTTTTCAAGCGGAAGACCGTGCCGAAGGGCGATTTCCCGGCGGGTAAGCTCAGGTGATTGTTACTGTGTCCTGTTCTGTATCTTCTCTTTAATCGACTGACATCTTGTTCATCTTCGCCTGTGCAGATGTGGTCGTGGCATGCCACGAGAACGGGTGGATGGACGCAAAAGGCGTCATTCGATGGCTTGAAGAGTGTCTCAAGCCTTTCTTGAAGCCCCGGTTCGGCAGGTGTGCGAAGAGCTCCATGCTGGTGCTGGACAGCTACTGTGGTCACCTCACCGAGGGGGTGAAGGAAAAGTTCCGCGAGCTCAACTGCGTGCCGGCAGTCATCCCGTCTGGGTGCACGGCGGAGGTGCAGCCCCTCGATGTCTCTATCAACAAAAGCTTCAAAGCTTCAGGCCGCCAGCAGTATCAAAAGTGGTTTCAAGAAGAGGGGCAGAAGCAGCTGACAGCAGCAGGTACGTTGTAAGCTACGGTAGATGCATATGCTTGTTTATCCACCCCTCCTCCCCTTTGTAACGCTAACTCTGTCCGTGGTGTTATTGTCCGTGCAGGGAATCTCAAGAAGCCCCCCCAGCAGTGGTCCTGCGATGGGTCTCTCGGGCATGGAAGGCCGTGCTCGCCGACCTCATCAAGCGCGCCTTCCTCACTTGTGGCATTAGCAACGCGCTTGACGGCAGCGAGGACGGCCTCGCGATGGCGCACAGGCGGACCCAGCTGACCGCGGATGTGGATGTCGACGACGACATCATCGCTGATGGCTTCTTTGGCAACAACTGCCAGGAGCCCGAGTCTGACGAGGAGTAGGAACGGTAGTTGGTTCATTGGTAGGAAGGCCTGTGTAAAGGCCTGTTCATTGAGTTAGAAGTACCGCAGATGGATGTAATTGTTGGTGCTAGACTTATAATGAAAATTTTTGTGATGTTAGTAGTTAGTTTTTTAAATTGAAAAAAATGTATTAAAGTAGGCGCTTATAATAAGTACGGGTACAAAATGGTATGGGCCTATAATCGAGGAACGACCATAAGCGCCATGCTCCAGATAGAGGCGCCGGTGCCTTTAATCGGACGGCGCCTATATCCGGGGCCATACGGTACCATAATCTTGTTCTATCAACTTTCCTTAGTGAAACTATGTTTGAATTCTAAAAGACATTTTCAACACTCTGTCAAGAATCACTGCCAGAACTCTGACCGTGTGTCCCACGCAATTCATCTCTCCCATAGAATAGCATTCTCCGCATGGTGCGGTGGGCGTGGAACGACCCCGCATTAGAGCCTTCAGATTAGACAACTTTTCGCTCCATACCTAAGTCGTTGTAGGCTGGCAACCATCTAGACCGCCATGAACTACCAAGGAGTCGATGTAAGAGTAGAGGATACTATGCAGGCGCGGTTAGATGCTGTTCGGGCACGCCACGAGGCTGGCGGGTACGGCGAGGCGGACTTGGAGATTTTGCTCATTGGAACTAGTGTGCAGTGGGCGCGTGAGCATCCCCCTCCCCATGGTGAAGCGGACGGCGCGTCCGCCTCTCCCCAACCCGTGCACAACGAAGGTGACGGCGGCAATGTTATCGGCGGTGGAAGCACGAGGGTTCGCGGAGATTCGGGCCGCCGACGTTGGCGTAGGCGGAGTGCAGGTGCAAGTGCTGCGGTCGACAGCGGCTGCAGGCAGCTCGAACGGCAACACCGATGGTCGACGTCATTCTCCACAGCGAAGTGGAGTCAGGCCGATTTCGGCGACTCATGTGTCGGCTGGTTGTAACGGAGGCATCGTGCCGGCGTACGGCTACTTCAAATTTTCGCCGGACAAGAGCGATGTGCCGAAGCTGCTCGAAGGACGCAACGATTTAATCACATTGATCGAATCTATTGAGCCTCAGCTGGAGATCGCCGGGTTGAAGAAGTTCGTTGACGACAAGTTGGAGATGCCGGACGAAGACGACTCTGAATTGTGGGCGGAATTTCGTGCCGCTCACCTTCTGACCTTCATGGTCCTTTTTGTCAGAGTTATTTGACATAGTTACTGTAGGCTATAGTGGGGTAGCACATATGGGGTACAGTTTCCTAGGGTTTGCCTTTTGTACCCAACTTTCACTTAGTCATTTGATTCCTGTTTTCTTGATTCACATGGTATAGAGCGGGTTCCTACATGGGACCGTTCCTTCCTAAGGGCCCACCATAAGAATTTTTTTTTAGCTGCCCGCGCACATTGCGCCCTGCCCTAAATTTTTTTTTTTAGCGGCCCCTACGCTGCCCCTACGCGGCCCCTACGCCGCCTCCCACGCACCCCCTATGCGGCCCCTGGCGGCGCCCTGACGAGGCCCCTGCCGGCGCCCTATCGCGGCCCCTGACGCGCCCCCTGGTGGCGCCCTGACGCGGCCCCTGGCGGCGCCTGACGCGGCCCTGACGCGGCCTGACGCGGCCCCTGGCGGCGCCCTGACGCGGCCCCTGCCGCGGCCCTGACGCGGCCCTGCCGCGGCCCCTGACGCGGCCCTGACGCGGCCTGCCGCGGCCCCTGCCGCGGCCCTGAAGCGGCCCCTGACGCGGCCCTGACGCGGCTCTACCGCGGCCCTGACGCGGCCCTGACGCGGCCCTGCCGCGGCCCCTGGCGGCGCCCTGACGCGGCCCCTGACGCGGCGCCCTGACGCGGCCCCTGCCGCGGCCCTGACGCGGCCCTGCCGCGGCCCCTGACGCGGCCCTGACGCGGCCTGCTGCGGCCCCTGCCGCGGCCCTGAAGCGGCCCCTGACGCGGCCCTGACGCGGCTCTACCGCGGCCCTGACGCGGCCCTGACGCGGCCCCTGACGCGGCCCCTGCCGCGGCCCCTTACGCGGCCGTGACGTGGCCCTGCCGCGGCCCCTGGCGGCGCCCTGACGCGGCCCCTGACGCGGCGCCCTGACGCGGCCCTGCCGCGGCCCCTGACGCGGCCCCTGCCGCGGCCCCTGACGCGGCCCCGCCACCTACCTTTCCGGCCCCGCCGCCTCCTCTCAGCGGCCCCGCCGCCTCCTTTCAGCGGCCCCGCCGCCTCCTCCCAGCGGCCCCTGATGCGGCCCTCTCAGTGGCCCCGCTAAGCCGCCCAGCAGCTGAGCCACCGAGCCGCCCAGCAGCCGAGCCGCCGAGCCGCCCAGCAGCCGAGCCGCCCAGCAGCAGAGCCGCCGAGCCGCCCAGCAGCCGAGCCGCTGAGCCGCCCAGCAGCCGAGCCGCCGAGCCGCCCAGCAGCCGAGCCGCCCAGCAGCCGAGTCGCCGAGCCGCCCTGCAGCCGAGCCGCCCGAGCCGCCCTGTCCGGTAAGAGCAGCGCCTCTCTCACAGCACTGCCCTCACCCCACTGTTTGCGCTGCTAGTCTACTGCTGTCATGGCTACCCCTAGTGTCCTCGCTTTTGACGCTGAGGGTCGGGCCATTGACTTTGACGTCTGGATAGATGACCTGCAGCTTTTCTTACAGTGCGATAGGGCAGACGGCCTCTCCCTCTTTGACCTCACTTCTGGTGCCTCTCCTGCCCCCGCCACTGATGCTGACGCAACTGTTCGCTCACAGTGGGCCACGCGCGATGCTGCTGCACGTCTTGCTGTGCGTCGCCACCTGCCTACCTCTGAGCGTGCGCACTTTAGCCAGTACAAGAGTGCTCAGACCTTGTACGACGCTGTAGTTGCACGCTACTCCTCCCCTGCCACTGCTGCACTGAGTCGCCTCATGCTACCGTACCTCTTCCCTGACCTTGCTGCCTTTCCCACAGTCGCTGACCTCATTACGCACCTACGCACTAGTGACACTCGCTACCGCGCTGCGCTTCCTGCTGAGTTCTGCGCCAAGAACCCCCCCCCATGTACATCACCCTCTACTACATAGTCACCCGGCTCCCTGACTCCCTTCGCGTAGTCAGGGACCACTTCCTCTCAGTTTGCCCCACCACTCTCACCGTTGACCTCCTCGAGAAGTCCCTCCTAGCAGCAGAGAAGAGCATAGTAGCTGTAGGAGCCTCTCGTGGTGACCCTCGCACCCCCATCTTTGAGGGGTGTTCCCCCTCCCCCCTTTTGCCCTCTGTTGCCTCGGCTGCTGCGGCCGACCTCGTTGGGCTTGAGTCGGTCGGTGCGGCGTCTACCCCTTGCGGGAGACGCCGCCCTGGCAAGGGCAAGGGGGGCAGGGGCGCTGGAGGAGCTAGCGGGGGCGGTGGAGGCGGCAGTGGAGGCGGTGGAGGAGGTGGGGGTGGCGGTGGGGGTGGTGGCGGGGGTGGAGGTGTCGGTGGCGGCAGTGGAGGCAGAGGCGGCAGCGGTAGTGGCGGAGGGAGCGGAGGTGGCGGCGGTGGAGGAGGAGGCGGCGGAGGAGGTGGAGCTGGTCGGGGTGGCGCTGCGCAGAGGGTCGGCTCCGGTGGTGGTCAGCGCCAGCAGCAGCAGCAGCAGCAGCAGCAGCAGCGCACTCGTGACATCCCCTCCCCTCAGCAGCTCCGTGAGTGGTACACTGCACGCCAGAGGGGTGGGGGTACTGGTCCGTGCGCCTACGTCCTCCGCACCGGCGACCGCGCGGGTGAGCAGTGCAGGGGTGCGCACTCCACCCAGCGCTGCTTTGGCCGCCTGACGGACGCTTGGCGTCACCAGTTCCCTGAGGCCACTGAGATCCCCCGCTGGGGTGAGCTGTCTAGGGCGGGTGTGGCTGTCTTTGACCTTGACTTTGATGCTATTCTTGCTGCCATGTATACTGTGACTATTAGTGATGAGGGTGACTGTTACCGGTGTTTTCCGCCCGACCCGGGCATTGAGACTGCTGCTCTAGGTACTGGTGAGGCTGCTGCTCTAGGTACTAGCGAGGCTGCTGCTCTAGGTGCGTCTGCTCCCTCAGGTGCTGGTGAGTCTGCTCTCTCAGGTTCTGCGTCGGCTTCGGCCTCCCACACCTTCACCCTTGACTCGGGGGCTTCTCGCTCCTTCTTTCGAGACCGCACCACACTCACGCCGCTTAGCCGGCCAGTTGCAGTCTCTCTGGCAGACCCCTCTGGGGGTCCTGTCCTTGCTCACTTCTCCACTGTCCTCCCGTGTCCGGCGGCCCCCTCTGGCACCCTGTCTGGTCTTTACCTTCCCTCGTTCTCTACGAACTTGGTGAGTGGTGCTGACCTCCAGGATGCGGGGGTTCACCAGTTCACTCCTGCGAGTCAGTGGGTGACCCACTGCACGGACGCTCGGACAGGCCGACACCTGGCCACGTTTACCCGTCGGCCGGGGTCGAGCTTGTACACCCTGACCACTGCGTCTCCTCCAGTCACTACGTCTGGTCAGGTAGCTGCGTCGGGTCAGGTGTTTGCTGCAGCGTCCAGGTCTGGTCCTGAGTCTGCCCCCTGTTCGTGTCGCCTCCTGTCTCACGAGACTCTCCTCTGGCACCACCGCCTTGGTCACCCCTCCCTGCTTCGTCTCCGAAGCATGGCCTCCCGTGTCCTTGTCTCTGGTCTTCCCCGGTCCCTCCCTCCCCTTCCTCCGGGGCCTGGCCCTACCTGCGTCCCCTGTGTCGAGGGGCGGCAGCGGGCTGCCCCTCACTCCTCCCAGTTTCCTCCGACAGAGGCCCCGCTGCAGACGCTTCACATGGACGTGTGGGGCCCGACCCGCGTCCGTGGACAGGGTCACGAGCGCTACTTCCTGCTGGTGGTTGACGACTACTCGCGTTACACCACAGTCTTCCCCTTGCGCAGCAAGGGTGATGTCACTGAGGTGTTGATCGACTGGATCCGCGCAGCTCGTCTCCAGCTCAGGCAGAGCTTCGGCTCGGACTTTCCTGTTCAGCGTCTGCACTCTGACAGAGGTGGAGAGTTCTCCTCTGGCCTTCTGCGAGCCTACTGTCGTGCACGAGGCATCCGCCAGACCTTCACGCTTCCGGACTCTCCACAGCAAAATGGGATTGCTGAGCGCCGCATTGGCATGATCATGGATGTCGCCCGTACGTCCATGATGCATGCGGCTGCCCCCCATTTTCTGTGGCCGTTTGCGGTTCGGTACGCGGCGCATCAGATCAACCTTCACCCCAGGGTCTCCATGCCGGAGACCTCCCCAGCTTTGCTGTGGACGGGGAAGGTTGGCGATGCGTCTGCGTTCCGTGTCTGGGGATCTAGGGCGTTTGTCCGCGACTTGTCTGCGGACAAGCTGTCCCCTCGTGCTGCTCCTTGCGTCTTCCTTGGCTTCCCCCCTGACGCGCCAGGGTGGCAGTTCTACCACCCCACCTCTCGCCTTGTTCTGTCCTCCTAGGACGTCACGTTTGACGAGTCGGTCCCCTACTACCGCCTCTTCCCCTACCGCACTCCGTCCCTCCCCCCGCCACCGCTCTTCCTTATCCCAGGTCCCCCCCCGGTAGACCCCCTCCCCCCTCAGGGTCCTGCCCCTTCAGGTGTGTCCCAGGTAGACGCAGTCGAGCCTGTCGAGGTTACTGGTGACTCTGGTGCTGCTGAGGGTGCTGAGCCTGGGGGTGCTGAGCGTGTGGGTGCTACGCCTGGGGGTGCTGAGCCTGAGGGTGCTACTACTGGGGGTGCTGAGCCTGAGGGTGCTGAGCCTGGGGGTGCTGAGCCTGGGGGTGCTACGCCTGGGGGTGCTACGCCTGGAGGTGCTGAGCCTGGGGGTGCGGAGCCTGAGGGAGCTGGGCCTGCTCGTGTGGCGTCTGGCGGTGCTGAGCCTGGAGGTTCTCCGGGTGCTTCGTCTCGACGGGAGGCACTCTCTCCACAGGAGCTGCGCGAGTGGTTTGCCCGGCGCTGGAGGCGTGCTGCTGGAGCTGGAGGTTCTTCGGCTGCTGAGGGTGCTGGTGCCGCGGGTCCCGGAGGTGCTCGTACTGGGAGTACTGGAGCTGCTGGGCCTGCGGGTACGACTGGAGCTGGAGCTGCTGAGGGTGTTGGCGCTGAGGCTACTGCTGTCGGTCCTGGAGGCGGTCCTGCTGGGGGTGCTGGAGCTGGAGGTACTGCTGGCGCTGGTGCTGCCGCTGGGGGTACTGGTGCTGTCCCTGCTGTGTCTGGAGGAGCCACACGGCCTCGGCCGTACTTCGTTCCGCTCCTTCAGCAGGTTCTTGGTCTCCCGCCTTCTACTGGTCCTCCTCCTCCCTTAGAGTGTCCACAGCCTGTCCCGTCACAGTTACAGTTACAGCCGGCCTCCCCACTGCTCGCTCCTTCTCCCTACACTGGTCCTACTGGAGGTCTTGCTGAGCGTCGTAAGCCTGCGTCTCGCCCTGCGTCGCCTGTCCGTGCCTCTCGCACTAGTGGTCGTGGTTCGCGTCAGCGTCCTCCTCCTGTCCCTGGCACGCACCGGATGTCTCTGCGTCCGTCCACTGCTCCTCTGCGTGCCCCTTTGCCTTCTCCTCCTGAGTCCTCTCTTCCTGCTCTTCCTGACCCGGAGTCGGACTCTCTTCGTGCTGCCAGTCCTACTGTCACGCGTCTCCTTGCTACTGTTGTCACTGACCCTTCCTTTGAGTCCACTGCTGCGTCTGCCCTAGTTACTGAGCTCGTCGACTTTGCTGCTCGCTGTCGTCTAGACTACGCTGCTAGTCTTGTTGCTGAGTCTGAGTCTGTCTGTCCTCCGTCCGTCGGGGGTGAGTGTGCCCTTGGCACGGACGTCCTTGAGGACAGGCAGGAGGAGTACCAGTGTTTGGCTGCTGCTTCACCTCATCTCGTGTCCGTACTGCTTACCCCTGAGGGAGACCCGGATGCACTTGACATCCCGACTCCGCGCTCTTACGCGGAGGCGATAGAGGGTCCCTACTCCTCTCAGTGGCAGGCAGCTATGGACGCAGAGATGGCTTCCTGGAAGTCCACAGGCACCTACGTTGACGAGGTTCCCCCGCCTGGGGCGAACATCGTCAGTGGCATGTGGATTTTCAGGGTGAAGCGGCCGCCGGGTTCTCCGCCTGTCTTCAAGGTGCGTTACGTGGCTCGTGGCTTCAGTCAGCGGCAGGGAGTTGACTACTTTCAGACCTTCTCTCCCACCCCGAAGATGACCACTCTTCGGGTACTGCTGCACATAGCTGCTCACCGCGACTACGAGCTGCACTCTCTTGACTTCAGCACTGCTTTCTTGCAGGGCAGCCTGCACGAGGAGATCTGGCTGCGTCGCCCACCTGGCTTCACTGGGTCTTTTCCTCCTGGCACCCAGTGGAGCCTCCGGCGGCCAGTCTACGGTCTCCGCCAGGCACCGCGTGAGTGGCACGACACACTGAGGACTACACTTGCGGCTCTTGGGTTTGCTCCCTCTACTGCCGACCCGTCGCTGTTTCTGCGCACCGACACTTCTTTGCTGCCGTTCTACATCCTCGTGTACGTCGACGACTTGGTCTTTGCCACAGCTGACACTGCTGGACTCGCCCACGTGAAGTCCGAGCTGCAGAAGAGACACACGTGCACAGACCTGGGTGAACTGCGCAGCTACCTTGGCTTGCAGATCACCCGGGACAGAGCACGCCGCACCATTACCCTGACTCAGTCACACATGGTGCAGCAGGTCCTTCAGCGCTTCGGCTTCACGTACTCCTCGCCTCAGGCCACTCCTCTGCCTACTCGCCACTCGCTCTCAGCTCTGCCTTCGGATGAGTCCGTAGAGTCGAGTGGCCCGTACCCAGAGCTTGTTGGCTGCCTCATGTACCTGATGACCTGCACACGACCTGACCTTGCATACTCTCTTAGCATTCTTGCACGCTATGTTGCTCCTGGGAGACACAGACCGGAGCACATGGCTGCAGCGAAGAGGGTGTTGCGCTACTTGTGCAGTACATCGGGCATGGGGCTTGTGCTTGGAGGGCAGAGTCCAGTGGTCCTCACTGGACACGCAGACGCTTCTTGGGCTGACGACCAGGCTACGCAGCGGTCGTCACGGGGTTACACCTTCAGCCTTGGTTCCGGCTCTGTTTCGTGGCGGGCTACTCGCTCGTCTTCTGTTCTCGGCTCCAGTTGCGAGGCTGAGATCTACGCCGGGGCCATGGCTGCACAGGAGCTTCGCTGGCTCACCTACCTGCTGACTGACCTCGGAGAGCCGCCTCGTTCTCCTCCAGTGCTTTACGTAGACAACAAGGCCATGCTGGCCTTGTGTCGAGAGCAGAGACTGGAGCACAGAACGAAGCACATTGCTCTTCGCTACTTCCTTGCTCGTGAGCTACAGCAGCGTGGTCAGCTGCGACTTGCGTACGTGGCCTCTGAGGCCAACACTGCTGATATCTTCACCAAGGCACTTGCGCCTTGTGATCATCAGCGCTTCTGTACTCAGCTGGGTCTTGTGCCTACCTTGCCTCACTTGCTCACCTCTTGACCTTGTTTGTACTGTTGCATATATATATACTCCTGCTCTTGCTTGTTTAGCCTTATATATATATGTAATCCTGCATGTGAACTGGCCTTGTGGCCTTGAACTTGTGCTCGGAATGTGTGGTGACTTTGTGATCCACCCTGAGCTTGCTTTGCTTTGCTTGACTGGTCTTGTGACCCCTTGTTCTCCCCCACTTTGCCTATGGGGGTGTGTCAGAGTTATTTGACATAGTTACTGTAGGCTATAGTGGGGTAGCACATATGGGGTACAGTTTCCTAGGGTTTGCCTTTTGTACCCAACTTTCACTTAGTCATTTGATTCCTGTTTTCTTGATTCACACTTTTGCAGTGCTGTTCGCCACTGGTGCAAGTCGCGTTAAAGCCGTGCAGACTTTGTGTGGACGCTGGCTACCAAGCGTAGCAGTATATCATGCGCACCTACAAAGCGACCGACGACCTCTACATCAGCCAACTGGAGAAGAGATTGGCCACCATTCGCATGGGCAAGCAGGAATCGGCGACCGAGTACTGCAATCGAGCGCGGCGAATTTTGGACGACCTGCGAATGGCTGGCTTTGAGTACTCGGTGGCATCGTATGTCATGCATGTCATCGGCGACCTCCCATCAAGCTACAATCTGATGCACCGGATGCTGATAATTCCCGGCACGCACAAGACTCTGAACGAGGATTCGCTTTCCAGTCACATCATCCAGGATGAGTTCATGCAGGAGTCTGAGTGCTCTTCCGAGCTCCTTCCGCAGGCCAACTACGTTGCTCCGACGAAGCAGGGACATCAGACGGGGCAGCGTGGAAAGTCGAGCGGAGGTGGAGGCGGTGGCGGAAAGTCGTCAAACACCAAGTCTACGGAGAACGCCGACCGCGGGAAGTCGGCGAAGGGCAATGATCGCGGAAGCGGTGGTTCGTGTCGAGGAAGACGCCGCTGCTACATTTGCAGAGACCCTGACCATCGCTCGTACGACTGCCCTGATCGCGATGAGTCTAACGACGATCAGAGAGAAAGCCGCGGGAAGTCTGACAGCGAGCGTCGTCGTCGAGACCACCACCCGCGCAAGGAGAAGCCAGCGTCGTCGAAAACGCCGTCGAAATCATAGGGAGATACCTCGAGCGGCAAGGAAGCCTCTTGTTCGATGGTTAAAGTGGTTGAGCCAACTATTTCGCTAGCGCCGGAGGCTAGAGAAGACTTCCAGGCGGTCGCTGCAGCCATGCAGACGAATCCGACCGTGGTGCTCCTCGACAGCGGCTGCTCTCATCATCTGATGGGAACGCGAGAGGCCTTCGTTGACATGAAGCCAGGAGGCGAAATTCGTCACGTGCGCGAATTCAACGGGGTGCTTCAGAACGTCGAAGGCCGTGGCACAGTTGCTCAGAAAGGGGAGACCGGAAAGCAGATTCTCATCCCCGACGTGTTGTACGTTCCGGGCGTGCAGGCGAATCTGCTGTCGGCTGGCCAGCTGAAGGACAACGGAGTGAAATTGCACGATGAGGGCGACGAGATGCGGCTCGTTTCCGCTGCAGGAGATGTGCTTGGTTGAGCACGCTTCACCGGCCGGGTCCTCTGCAGTGACCTCCGCCCGGGTCCTCTGCACCGACCTCCGCCTTTGCCCCTCGAAATCGATGACATCTTCGACGGAGGCAGTTGCTCTGCGGACGATCGCATCGGCGACAAAGTCAACGCTGGACAAGTGGCACCCGAGGCTCGCGCACGTCGGCATTGACACGATTAAGAGTTCGGCGAAGCATGGTATTGCCATCGGTCTGGACATCAAGAAGTCATATGGAGCCGACCTTCCGTGTGCCTCTTGTGTCGGTGGAAAGCTAACGCGACATACTTTTCCAGAGAAGGGATCGGACGCTGAAATGCCCTCGACGTTGTGCACAGACCTCTGTGGCCCCTTCCGTGTGACCGCCATGGATGGGAGCCTCTATTTCCTCCTCCTCAAAGACCGCAAGACTCGATTTGTGTGGGTCCGTCCAATCGCGAAAAAGAGCGACGTGTTCGTCGTTTTCGAAAAGTGGCTGAAGGAAGTGGAGTGGCAGACCTCGAAGTCGGTGAAAAGGTTGCGCTCTGAGCGGAGGGGAGTTCCTCGGTCGGGCCTTCACCAATCTCGTCGAGGACAACGGTATCCTCCACAACCTCACGTGCCCCTACACTTCGCAGCAGAATGGGATGGCGTAGCGAGAGATGCGCACAGTCGTCGAAGCTTTTCGAACGATGCTGCTTCATATGGGCGTGAAGCATCATTGGTGGCACCTTGCCCTTCGCCAAGCTGTCTGGGTGCGGAACAGTCTCAAACGGGCCTCCCTTCCTCCGAGGACGACGTCGTATAAGCTGCTGTTCAAAAAGAAGCAGGACCTTACGCTGGCGCGCGTGTGGGGCTGCATGGTGTAGTTCATGGTGCCGGAGCAGCAGCGCGGCAGAAAGTTGGCGCCGAAGGCACACTGGGGAATTCACCTCAGTGTTTTGCTGGAGAGCAAGGGCTGGGAGGTGCTCGACCTCACCATCAACCGCGTTGTCACAACCGTGGAAGCAATCTTCTACGAGTCAATGTCGCTGGAGGAGTGGAAGGTGGAGCATGGGACGGCGTCAGAGCGGACGAAGGATTCTCCGCTGACGGGTCCATTGCCGGCGGCGATTCAATTGCTTGAAGCCGAGAACGATGGTCCATTTGACGATCCATCTCCCCCCATTTCACCCTCCTCAAAAGATCCTTTGCCTCTCCCCGCCTCCATCCCGTCGCTCGCCGCCGATCTGCCTAGGTCGGCATCGACGCCGGCCGCCAGCGATGAGGGGAGCATTGGTGCGTTGCCTTCGGCTCCGCCCATCGGCATCACTGGCGGTTGACGTGGTTTGGTCGGTGAGCAAGTCGGCGTTGGAGTGAATTCTCCGCCGACAGGGGAGCCGTCGAACGGGAAGCGCATTTAAGAGGAACCGTTGACAGGGGAGCCGTCGAACGGGGAGCACGATTCGGAGGAGCTGTCAAACAAGGAGCTCGCAGAGGAGCGGTCGACAGGGGAGCAGTTCGACGATGGCACATCAAGCGACGTGGTGGAAGTCTCTACCGACAAGCCTGCAGTTTGATGTTCCACTTGCTCCAACTTTGGTAAGCCTCCCGAGAGGCTGAGCTACCATGCATGCCTTCCGCCGACCTCCTACAGCACTCCGCTTGACGATGCGCAGTTCGACGTCGACTTGCCCGAAATCGACCTCGATGTGCACGCCAACCCAGAGCATCGCTGGGATATCGCTAACAAGACAGTGAAGGAGGCGTTAGCCAGCTGGAAGGGCAAGGCAGTAAAAGCGGCGATGGATGAGGAAACTCGAAGTCTCATCTCCAACCGAGTGTGGCGATCCTTCAACAGCAGAAACTACAAGCTGCTATCCTTGGCAGCAACCCAAAATGGCCAACACAAGTCTATGGACATGACAGCTAGTGCCTCCTCGACGTCCGAGCCATTGTCGAGGGAAGGTGTGCCACGCCAGCTTTCATCCGACGCACGAGACGCACGGCGGGTCTGCTCCGGTTGACGGCTTGATGTCCAGCCCAATAGCAACTCCATGCTTAGCCGAGCTCTTGATCGTGTTGACGCCGACGTGTGCGAGCCTCCCATGCAAGCCTCGCATGGTCAAGGGTCAACTTCGTCGCCTAGACGATCGTCCGCAGAGCCCCTACCTCGGTCGACGGTGACCGCGTCGAGCAGGGGCGAAGGTCGGTGCAGAGGACTCGTCCGGTGTAGCGCACTTGACCAAGCATCTCCTTGGCCGCAGCGATGAGCAGCATCTCGTTGCCGTCGCCCTGCAGCTGCACTCCGCTCTCTTCAATTGGCCAGCTGACAGCAGGTTCGTATGTACCCTCGGAATGTAGAGCACGTTGAGGATGAGGACCCGTACACTGAACGAAAATATTGTCCTTGTGCATTCGAAATGTATGATAACTTCCACCCAATTGGGGCCTTAACAAGTTTTGTAATAAGCATATTGCATACAGGGTTTAGGGTTGACTGTTACGAGTTTGTGTAGGCTACCTATAGCCCCCACAAAACCTCTTGCTCTAACGAGTCAGCTCTTCCCTCTCGACACCCCACACGGACAAATCTTTCCGAAATGTCCCGCTCCTTATTTGGTGCGCTGTTAGATCTAGACTAATTAGGTACACAGGAGATTACGGGCGGATACTACGATTTATGAGTAGCGCTAACACCCCCGCAGCATGAAGCGCCTTAGCAAGGAGAAACAGAAGCGGATCATGCAGCGAATTGCGGAGGGGCGTAGTTACCGCCAAATCGCGCAGGAGTTGGGAGTTTCAAAGTCTGCAGTTCATGATGAGCTCCTCCGCCACCTCGGTCCGAAAACGTTCGACGAGCTAGTGCCGTACCCGGCGAAACCTGGTCGGACGCGCAAGTTACCAGAGCAAATCGCGAGGATAGTTATAAGGTCGATAGTGTCTGGTGAATCGAAATCCGCCGAGGCGGCAGCGGGAATGATCTCCTCATCGCACGGCATCAGTGTCACGGGCGCCACCGTGCGAAACACTCTCAAGCGGCACAGAGTTAGGGCGGTAGAAAAGCCATCGAAGCCTAGATTATCGGCGAAAAATGTCAAGGACCGCAGACAGTGGGCCAAGGACCATCAGCACTGGACGATCGACGACTGGAAACGTGTGGTGTGGAGCGACGAAACGAAGATATGCCGGTTTAGTAGCGACGGCCGTAGTTGGGCCTGGATTAGGGAGGACTGTCACATGGAGCCGCACCATGTAAAACAGACCGTCAAACATGGCGGCGGCTCCATCATGATTTGGGGGTGCATGACATACAACGGCGCGTGTTTCATGTGCAAGATAGAGGGAAGAATGAACGGCGAGTTGTACCGTTCAATCCTGCAGGATGAGCTGCAGCAGACTATTGAGCATTACGAGTTTGATCCCGAGACCGTTGTGTTTCAGCATGACAATGACCCGAAGCATACATGCAAGATGGTCAAAACTTACCTTGCCGAGCAGCCGTACTCTATGCTCCCATGGCCAGCATCTAGTCCGGACCTCAACCCCATAGAACATCTGTGGGTTTACTTGAAGAAGCAGCTGCTTGCTTACCCCCACCCCCCTGCAGGCGTTCTCGAGCTATGGGACAGAGTACAAGTGGAATGGGAGAAAATCCCTGCGGCTTGGTGCAGTGAGCTGATCGACAGCATGCCTAGGCGTGTGCGGGCTGTGCTCAAGGCCAAGGGTCGCTGGACCAAGTACTAGATTCTGCTTGCTTTGCATGTGTGACTGTAATCGTAAAAAACTGTCCTTATGCTAGTATTTGCCTATTTCTATATTCGCTGCTTATTTAACCGAGTTTATGGCCAACATGCAGCGTGTTTAGATGTACAACCCTTCAGGCTTTAACCTCATGTGGTCCAGTTATTAAGGCTTAATCACCATGGCCACTAATGCCCGTTCATGTCTTGAAACATGAACATATGGACAATTATTTCGTTCAGTGTATGTTCCTGTGAAGAAATAAGGAATGAATGATGAACTAGGAAATGATTTGGGTACAAATATGAAACCCTAGAAAGCTGTACCCCATACTGTCTACCCCACTACAGCCTAGAAAGACTATAGCATATAAGTTTGACACACCCCCATAGGCAAAGTGGGGGAGAACAAGGGGTCACAAGACCAGTCAAGCAAAGCACATCAAGCTCAGGGTGGATCACAACGTCACCACACATTCTGAGCACAAGTTCAAGGGCCACAAGGCCAGTTCACAAGCAGAGATATATATATATATAAAGTTAAACATGCAAGTGCAAGAATATATAGGTCAAAGTACAAGCAAGGTCAAGAAGTGAGCAAGTGAGGCAAAGTAGGTACAAGACCTAACAGAGTACAGAAGCGGTGATGATCACAAGGCGCGAGTGCCTTGGTGAAGATATCAGCAGTGTTGGCTTGAGAGGCCACGTAAGCAAGTCGCAGCTGACCACGCTGCTGCAGCTCACGAGCAAGGAAGTAGCGAAGAGCAATGTGCTTCGTTCTGTGCTCCAGTCTGTGCTCACGACACAAGGCCAGCATGGCCTTGTTGTCTACGTACAGAACTGGAGGAGAACGAGGCGGCTCTCCGAGGTCAGTCAGCAGGTAGGTGAGCCAGCGTAACTCCTGTGCAGCCATGGCCCCTGCGTAGATCTCAGCCTCACAGCTGGAGCTGAGAACAGAAGAAGAGCGGGTAGACCGCCACGAAACAGAACCGGAACCAAGGCTGAAGGTGTAACCCTGTGACGACCGCTGCGTAGCCAAGTCGTCAACCCAAGACGCGTCTGCGTGACCAGTGAGGACCACTGGACTCCGCCTTCCAAGCACTAGCCCCATGCCCGACATACTGCACAAGTAGCGAAACACCCTCTTCGCTGCAGCCATGTGCTCAGGGAGGTGTCTCCCAGGAGCAACATAGCGTGCCAGAATGCTAAGAGGGTATGCAAGGTCAGGTCGTGTGCAGGTCATCAGGTACATGAGGCAGCCAACAAGCTCTGGGTACGGACCACTCGGCTCTACGGACTCATCCGAAGGCAGAGCTGAGAGCGAGTGGCGAGTAGACAGAGGAGTGGCCTGTGGCGAGGAGTACGTGAAGCCGAAGCGCTGAAGGACCTGCTGCACCATGTGTGACTGAGTCAGGGTAATGGTGCGCTGTGCTCTGTCCCGGGTGATCTGCAAGCCAAGGTAGCTGCGCAGTTCACCCAGGTCTGTGCACGTGTGTCTCTTCTGCAGCTCGGACTTCACGTGGGCGAGTCCAGCAGTGTCAGCTGTGGCAAAGACCAAGTCGTCGACGTACACGAGGATGTAGAACGGCGGCAAAGAGGTGTCGGTGCGCAGAAACAGCGACGGGTCGGCAGTAGAAGGAGCAAACCCAAGAGCCGCAAGTGTAGTCCTCAGTGTGTCGTGCCACTCACGAGGTGCCTGACGGAGACCGTAGACTGGCCGCCGGAGGCTCCACTGGGTGCCAGGAGGAAAAGACCCAGTGAAACCAGGTGGGCGGCGCAGCCAGATCTCCTCGTGCAGGCTACCCTGTAGGAAAGCAGTGCTGAAGTCAAGAGAGTGAAGCTCATAGTCGCGCTGAGCGGCTATGTGCAGTAGTATCCGAAGAGTGGTCATCTTCGGGGTGGGAGAGAAGGTCTGAAAGTAGTGAACTCCCTGCTGCTGACTGAAGCCTCGAGCCACGTAACGCGCCTTGAAGACAGGCGGAGAACC
Source organism: Closterium sp. Naga37s-1 (assembly GCA_947471745.1). Taxonomy (NCBI): domain Eukaryota; kingdom Viridiplantae; phylum Streptophyta; class Zygnematophyceae; order Desmidiales; family Closteriaceae; genus Closterium; species Closterium sp. Naga37s-1. The sequence goes on along the minus strand of CANJKZ010000929.1, from coordinate 139,649 downwards.
CGGGGGCCGCTTCACCCTGAAAATCCACATGCCACTGACGATGTTCGCCCCAGGTGGGGGAACCTCGTCGACGTAGGTGCCTGTGGACTTCCAGGAAGCCATCTCTGCGTCCATGGCCGCCTGCCACTGAGAGGAGTAGGGACCCTCTATCGCCTCCGCGTAAGAGCGCGGAGTCGGGATGTCTGGTGCATCCGGGTCTCCCTCAGGGGCCAGCAGCATGGACACGAGATGAGGTGAAGTAGCAGCAAAGCACTAGAACTCCTCCTGCCTGTCCTCAAGGACGTCCGTGCTAAGGGCACACTCACCCCCGACGGACGGAGGACAGACAGACTCAGACTCAGCGACAAGACTAGCAGCGTAGTCGAGACGACAGCGAGCAGCAAAGTCGACAAGCTCAGCAACTAAGGCAGACGCAGCAGAGGACTCGAAGGAAGGGTCAGTGACGACAGTAGCAAGGAGACGCATGACAGTAGGACTGGCAGTACGAAGGGAGTCCGACTCTGGGTCAGCAAGAGCAGGAAGAGATGACTCAGGAGGAGAAGGCAAAGGGGCACGCAGCGGAGCAGTGGAAGGACGCAGAGACATCTGGTGCGTGCCGGGGACAGGGGGAGGACGCTGACGCGACCCACGACCACTAGTGCGAGCAGCACGGACAGGTGACGCAGGACGAGACGCAGGCTCACAACGCTCAGCAAGACCTCCAGTAGGACCAGTGTAGGGAGAAGGAGCAGGCAGTGAGGAGGCTGGCTGTAACTGTGACTCAGACTGGACAGGCGGCGGACACTCTAAGAGAGGAGCAGGACTAGTAGAGGGCGGAAGACCAAGAACCTGCTCAAGGAGCGGAACGAAGTACGGTCGCGGCCGTGCAGCACCCCCAGAACCAGCAGGAACAACACCCGCACCCCTAACGGCAGCACCAGCTCCAGTAGCACCCCCAGCTCCAGCCGCGCCAGCAGCACCAGCTCCAGCAGCACCAACACCAGCACCCTCAGAAGCACCAGCACCAGCAGCACCTCCAGCGCCAACACCCCCAGCAGCTCCAGCTCCAGCTCCAGCACCTCCAGCAGCTCCAGCACAAGGAGTACCCGCAGGCCCAGCAGCTCCAGTACCTCCAGTACGAGCACCTCCGGGACCAGTGGCACCAGCACCCTCAGCAGTAGTAGAACCTCTAGCACCAGCAGCACCTCCAGCTCCAGCAGCACGGCTCCAGCGCCGAGCAAACCACTCGCGCAGCTCCTGTGGAGAGAGTAGCTCTCGCCGGGACGAAGCACCCGAAGGACCTCGAGGCCCAGTCCCTCCAGACGCCACACGAGCAGGCTCAGCACCCCCAGGCTCCGCACCCCCAGGCTCAGCACCCCCAGGCTCAGCTACTCCAGGCTCAGCACCCCAAGACTCAGCACCCCCAGACTCAGCACTCCCAGTCTCAGCGCCCCCAGAGTCAGCACCCCCAGGCTCAGCACCCCCAGGCCCCGCACCCGTAGGCTCAGCACCCCTAGCAGCACCAGAGTCAACAGCTACCTCGACCGGCTCGACTGCATCTACCTGGGACACACCTGAGGGGGCAGGACTCTGAGGGTGGAGGGGGTCTACCGGGGGGGGACCTGGCGCGAGGAAGAGCGGCGGCGGGGGGAGGGGCGCAGTGCAGTAGGGGAAGAGACGGTAGTAGGGAACCGATTCGTCAAACGTGACGTCCTGAGAGGACAGAACACGGCGCGAGGTGGGGTGGTAAAACTGCCAACCAGGCGCGTCAGGGGGGAAGCCAAGGAAGACGCAGGGAACAGCACGGGGGGACAGCTTGTCCGCAGACAAGTCGCGGACAAACGCCCGAGATCCCCAGACACGGAACGCAGACGCATCGCCAACCTTCCCCGTCCACCGCAGAGCAGGGGAGGTCTCCGGCATGGAGACCCGGGGCTGAAGGTTGATCTGATGCGCCGCGTACTGAACCGCGAACGGCCACAGAAAATGGGGGGCAGCCGCATGGATCATGGACGTACGGGCGACGTCCATGACCATGCCAATGCGGCGCTCAGCATCCCATTTTGCTGTGGAGAGGCCGGAAGCGTGAACGTCTGGCGGATGCCTCGTGAACGACAGAAGGCTCGCAGAACGTCGGAGGAGAACTCTCCGCCTCTGTCGGAGTGCAGACGCAAAACAGGAAAGTCCGAGCCGAAACTCTCTCTGACCTGGAGACGAGCAGCGCGGATCCAGTCGATCAACACCCCAGTGACCTCACCCTTGCTGCGCAAGGGGAAGACTGTGGTGTAACGCGAGAAGTCGTCAACCACCAGCAGGAAGTAACGCTTGTGACCCTGTCCACGGACGCGGGCTGGGCCCCACACGTCCATGTGAAGCGTCTGCAGCGGAGCCTCTGTTGGAGGAAACTCGGAGGAGTGAGGAGCAGCGCGCTGCCGCCCCTCGACGCAGGGAACGCAGGTAGGGGCAGGCCCTGGAGGAAGAGGAGGGAGGGACCGGGGAAGACCAGAGACAAGGACACGGGAGGCCATGCCTCGGAGACGAGGCAGGGAGAGGTGACCAAGGCGGTGGTGCCAGAGGAGAGTCTGGTGAGACAGGAGACGACACGAGCAGGGGGCAGACTCAGGACCAGACCTGGACGTCGCAGCAGACACCTCACCCGACGCAGCTACCTGACCAGACGCAGCAACCGGAGGAGACCCAGTAGTCAGTGTGTACAGGCTCGACCCCGGCCGACGGGTAAACGTGGCCAAGTGTCGGCCCGTGCGAGCACACGTGCAGTGGGTCACTCGCTAACTCGCAGGAGTGAACGTGTCAACCCCCCCATCCTGTAGATCAGCACCACTCACCAAGTTCGTAGAGAACGAGGGGAGGTAAAGACTTGACAGGGTGCCAGAAGGGGCCGCCGGACACGGTAAGACAGTGGAGAAGTGGGCAAGGACAGGACCCCCAGAGGGGTCTGGCAGGGAGACCGCAACTGGCCGACTAAGCGGCGTGAGTGTGGTGCGGTCTCGAAAGAAGGAGCGGGAAGCACCCGAGTCAAGGGTGAAGGTGTGGGAGGCCTGAGCCGACGTGGTACCTGAGAGAGCGGAGTCACCAGCACCTGGGGCAGCAGACCCACTAGCACCTAGAGCAGCAGCCTCACCAGTACCTAGAGCAGCAGCCTCACCAATGCCCGGGTCAGGCGGAACACACAGGTAACAGTCACCCTCATCACTAGTAGACACAGCATACATGGCAGCAAGAATAGCATCATAGTCAAGATCAAAGATAGCAACCCCCGCCCTAGACAGCTCGCCCCAGCGAGGGATCTCCGTGGCATCAGGGAACTGGTGACGCCAAGCGTCCGTCAGGCGGCCGAAGCAGCGCTGGGTGGAGTGCGGGCCCCCGCACTGCTCACCAGCGCGGTCACCGGTACGAAGGACGTAGGTACAGGGACCAGCGCCCCCACCCAGCTGACGCCCAGCGTACCACTCACGAAGCTGCTGGGGGGACGGGGTCTCACGAGTGCGCTGCTGCTGCTGGCGCTGACCACCACCGGAGCCACCCCTCTGCGCAGAGCCGCGACCACCTCCACCGCTGCCTCCACCAACTCTGCCGCCTCCGCAACCTCCGCTCCAACTGCCACCGCCGCCGCCTCCTCCGCCCCCACTGCTGCCACCGATGACTCCACCCCCGCCACCACTCCCACCACCACCCCCACCCCCTCCACCGCCTCCACCGCCACCTCCACCGCCCCCGCCAGCTCCTCCAGCACCCTTGCCCCCCTTGCCCTTGCTGGTGCGGCGTCTCCCGCTGCGGGCAGACGCAGCTCCGACCGCAACGAGGTCGGCCGCAGCAGCAGAGGCAACAGAGGGCAAGAGGGGGGAGGGGGAGCACCCCTCAAAGAAGGGGGTACGAGGGTCACCACGAGAGGCTCCTACAGCGACGATACTCTTCTCTGCTGCCAGGAGGCGCTCCTCGAGGAGGTCAACGGTGAGTGTGGTGGGGCAAACAGAGAGGAAGTGGTCCCTGACCGAGCGAAGGGAGTCAGGGAGCCGGGTGACTATGTAGTAGAGGGTGATGTACATGGGAAGGGGGTTCTTGGCGCAGAACTTAGCAGGAAGCGCAGCGCGGTAGCGGGTGTCACTAGTGCGAAGGTGCGTAAAGAGGTCAGCGACTGTAGGAAAGGCGGCGAGGTCAGGGAACAGGTACGGCATCATGAGGCGGCTAAGGGCAGCAGTGGCAGGGGAAGAGTAGTGTGCAACTACAGCGTCGTACAAGGTCTTAGCACTCTTGTACTGACTAAAATGCGCACGCTCAGTGGTCGGTAAGTGGCGACGCACAGCAAGACGGGCAGCAGCATCGCGTGTGGCCCACTGTGAGCGAACAGTGCTGTCAGCATCGGCAGCAGGGGCAGTAGAGGCACCAGAGGTGAGATCGAACAGGGAGAGTCCATCTGTCCTATCGCACTGTAGGAAAAGCTGCAGGTCACCGACCCAAACCTCAAAGTCAACAGATCGACCCTCAGCATCAAAGGTAAGGACACTGGGGGTAGCCATGACAGCAGCAGTCTAGCAGTGAGAGCAGTAGGCTAGGGGCAGCGCAGTGGCAAAGGCGCTGCTCGGGAGTGCTCTCACCAGTCCGGGTGGGTAGGGCCGGGTCGCGCCGGCAGGAACAGGGCCGGAACTGCGGCGTCAGCGGCTCGACAGCGGCAGCAGCGGCTCGGCGGCAGCGGCGGCTCGACGGCAGCGGCGGCGGCACGAAGGCGGCTCGGCGGCGGTGGCGGCTCGACAGCGGCGGCTCGACGGCGGCGTCTCAACGGCGGCGGCTCGACGGCGGCGGCGGCTCGACAGCGGCAGCGGCGGCTCGGCGGGTCGGCGGTTAGCAGCGACCGCAGGAGGGCGGCAGCAGGGCCGCGAGAGGGCGGCGACGGGGCCGCGAGAGAGCGGCGACGGGGTCGCGAGAGGGCGGCGACGGGGCCGCTGCGGGCGGCAACGGTGCCGCTGCGGGCGGCGAAGGGGCCGCTGAGGGCGGCGACGGGGCCGCTGAGAGCGGCGACGGGGCCGCTAGAGGGCGGCGACGGGGTCGCGAGAGGGCGGCGACAGGGCCGCAAGAGCGGCGGCGGGGCCGCAAGGGCGGCGACGGGTCCGCTGAGGGCGGCGACGGGGCCGCTAGAGGGCGGCGCTGGGGCCGCGAGAGTGCGGCGACGGGGCCGTAAGAGCGGCGGCGGGGCCGCAAGGGCGGCGACGGGGCCGCTGAGGGCGGCGACGGGGCCGCGAGAGTGTGGCGACGGGGCCGCTGAGGGCGGCGACGGGGCCGCTAGAGGGCGGCGCCGGGGCCGCGAGAGTGCGGCGACGGGGCCGTAAGAGCGGCGGCGGGGCCGCAAGGGCGGCGACGGGGCCGCTAGAGGGCGGCGCCGGGGTCGCGAGAGTGCGGCGACGGGGCCGTAAGAGCGGCGGCGGGGCCGCAAGGGCGGCGACAGGGCCGCTGAGGGCGGCAACGGGGCTGCAAGGGGGCGGCGACGGGGCCGCTAGAGGGCGGCGACGGGGCCGCTAGAGGGCGGCGACGGGGCCGTGACCCTCAATGGGCTGCAGCTCCCCGTTGAGTCAACGCACGTGCTTCACACCGTCGCTCGGCGCCATGTCGACGAAGACCGCCTTTATCCCCATCAGGTTATGGGAGCAACCGCTATCAAGCAGCACCGCCATCAGGTTGGCTTGCACAGCTGCCGCCACCACTTGGAAGTCCTCGCCAGCCTCCGGTGCCAGCGAGACTATCCACTCCACCAAGCCGACCATCGAGCATGACGCCTCCCTGTCGCCTTGGCCCTTGCCACTGGAGTTGTCAACATCCTTTGTCGACGACTTCGTCTTCGACGTCTGATTCTCATTGCGTGGCTTTGCATCTCGACAAATGTGACGACTGGCCGATCGACCGCGGCCTCCCTTGTTGTTGTCCTTATCGCTGTCGTCGCGTTCGGGGAATTCGTAGGAGAGATGGTCGGGGTCGTGGCAGATCCAACACTCCCACTGTCGACCACCACCTCCATGGCCCTTGTCCCACGTCGACCTCTTCTCGTCGACGTCCTTCGCCGACCGCCCACCTCCGCTACCACCTCCGCCTGGCTTCCCGCGCTGCTCCTGCTGACGATTTGGCTTCGTCGTTGCAGCGTAATTTGCCTGTGAAAGGAGCTCTGTGGGCTGTTCAGCCTCCTGCATCGCCTCATCTTGGATTATGTAGCTTGTTAGGGAGTCCTCGTCGAGGGACTCACGTGTGCCTGGCACCATCGTCATCCTCTTCATGAGGTTGTAGCTGCGCGGTAGGCTCATGTAGACGTGGGTGATGTAGGACGCCGTAGAGTATTCGGTGCCCGCCATCCGCATCTCAGCCACGATCCGTCGAGAAGGGTTGTCGTAGTCCGTCGCCGACTCCTACTTGCCCATCCGAATATGCGTCAACTTCTCCTCCACCTGTCTGATGTACAGGTCGTCCTTCACCTGGTACATCGACAGAATGAAGTGCCATCCTTGATGACCAGCGTCTAGTCGCTCTCGACAGGAACTGAGCGCCGGCTGCACCACCGGCGAGCAGCACCTCAAGATGACCATGAATGCGAGAGTACGACGGCTTATGCCAGCTTTGCTTGCTTGCCTTTACTTTATTATGCTATTTCTAGCATAGGATAATTATATGCATGCATGAATTGCTTGATTTCCTAGGCTAGGTGCTTTCCTATATTTTATTATAGTTATAGCACCGAGCTAGGTTGTGTGCACCGAATTCTGGCTTTTCGGTTGCCACCGAATTGCCTTCTACCGAATTCGGGAAGGATCTGTTCGGGACGCTTCACGACCCGCGGAACCTTCGCGTAACACCTGGTTACGAGGCCTTGTGTCGAGCCTATATATAGCCTCGTGTTGTACCCAGGTGATTCGATTCAATTCACATTCTCTTTTCTGACCTCGATCCTAGATCCTTACACTTGGTAATCAGTGCCTGTTTAGACGCGAAGTTTTTCGACCGCTTAAACCTAGCCTTTAAAACCGCGGGGGCGTCGACGGAAAGCGCCGATTTTGGGTACGTAAACCAGCTCCGTGCTATTTTCTAACGTCCCCCTCGAACCGGTTTTCGAACACTCCTCAGGTCCAGTGGCGAAAAAGTTGGAATTTCGACCGTCGGATCGATTCGAATCTCAACGGCCTCGAGAATTTCGCCCAAAAAAGTTGGAATTTGGAGCGTCGGATCGAATTTCTTCTCAACGGCCGAGATCAGACGCGAATTTCGACTAAGGGAGAATAACGCGACCTACAGAATCAGCCCTCGTCATTTCTGCAGTCAACTCGACTCACAGTAAGATGACCAGCGCCTAAAATTCATTTATTTTCGTCGCAAATCTTCTCATAAATCGCTAAATGGAGGAAAACGGTGATAATTCCGTACGGAAGATTACGGAGTTACACACCGGCCTGGACCAGACGCGAGCGACACTCGAGCGAATAGAGGAGCTTCTCGCGAACCAGTCGGCAGCCGCCATAGCAGCAGCGAACGCAGCGGCGAATGTAGCAGCGACGTCAACAGCAGCAGCGGCGACACCGACACTTAACCCAGCAGCAGCGGCAGCGGCTACAGTGAATCTTGAGGCTACCGGAGACGTTCAATCCGAATGCGAGAGACACTGACGTTCGTCGATTCATTGCGACTCTCGAAATTTACTTCGAGGCCGTTGGCTGTACGACCCCGACACACGATGCAATGCGGATTCGGCTCGCAGCGACACTGTGACGAGGCCCGGCGCTCGAATGGATTTACAATAGCAACGAGGTCCGAGGCGAGGGGTCATGGACGCAGTTTCGGGAAGCTTTAATTCAACGTTTCGAACCAATCAACTCCAGCTACATGGCGCGGCAGCAGATTCATCGGCATGAACAGTTCAGCAGTGTAACACAGTACACGCAGCAGATGGAGAGCCTCTTCAACCGAATTACCGACCTGACCGAAGGGTAAAAAATCCAAGCGTATACTGAGGGGCTAAAAATGGAAGTCCGCCGACAGGTGATTGCCGCAAACTACAACAACTACCGCGACATGGTGTGTGCAGCAGAGAGATTCGATGCGCTAATACGATGTGAGCCCGAGACACGACGCCACGTGCCGAACAGATCATTCGACACGAAGCGATCGGCACCACCCACGACCGCCGACCCGATGGATATGGACAAGATCGACGCGAAGCAGCGGCCGACAAAATATGAGAAGTGCGAATTTTGCGGCGCAGCAGGACATCGACTCTTGGCGTGCTGTGTCAGAATGTATTTGCTGTCTAGCCTGCAGTGGGGTACTCTGTAATGAGTACAACCCAATTTAGGGTGTTGTACTTGTATCCCAACTCTTGCTAGTGAAACCCCATTCTCCTTTCCAATTCTCTCGACACTCAATCTTCTCGATACTCAACTCTCTCGACACTCACTAGCTATGGCTCATAAGTCACGCCAGTATTTTCACATGCTATTAAGAGCAATAGTTCCTAGGACCTCACATTAATGGGCCCACCACCTACTGCCCTGCTAGCCTAGGCCCCGGCCCGTCGCCCCTTGGCGTCGCCCCTAGGCTCGGCCCCTTGTCCCCGTCGTCTCGGCCCCTTGGCCCCGTCGACTCCGTCGCCCCGCGCCCGGCCCGTACTTAGCCCACAATCGGCCCGTACCTAGCCCGCGCTCGGCCCCGTTCCTAGCCCCGCAATCGGCCCGTACCTAGCCCGCGCCCGGCCCGTACCTCGCCCGCGCCTGGCCCGTACCTCGCCCGCGCCTGGCCCCGTACCTAGCCCGAGATCGGCCCGTACCTAGCCTCGCGCCCGGCCCGTACCTAGCCCGCGCTCGGCCCCGTTCCTAGGCCCGCGCCTGGCCCCGTAACAAGCCCGCGATCGGCCCGTACCTAGCCTCGCGCCCGGCCTCCGTTCCGCGCCCAACGCCCGGCCCCGTACCTCGCCCGCGCCTGGCCCCGTACCTAGCCCGCGCCCGGCCCGTACCAAGCCCGCGCCTGGCCCCGTCCTTCGCCCAGCGCCCGGCCCCGTCTCTTGCCCGCGCTCGGCCCAGTACCTAGCCCGCGCCCGGCCCCGTACCTAGCCCCGCGCCCGGCCCCATTCCGTGCCCAGTGCCCGGCCCCGTACCTGCCCAGCGCCCGGCCCAGTCCCTGCCCAACGCCTGGCCCCGTACCTACCCAGCGCCCGGCCCCGTACCTGCCCAGCGCCCGGCCCCGTTCCTGCCCAGCGCCCGGAGAGTGGTCATCTTCGGGGTGGGAGAGAATGTCTGAAAGTAGTCAACTCCCTACCGCTGACTGAAGCCTCGAGCCACGTAACGTGCCTTGAAGACAGGCGGAGAACCCGGCGGCCGCTTCACCCTGAAAATCCACATGCCACTGACGATGTTCGCCCCAGGTGGGGGAACCTCGTCGACGTAGGTGCCTGTAGGCTTCCAGGAAGCCATCTCTGCGTCCATGGCTGACTGCCACAGAGAGGAGTAGGGACCCTCTATCACCTCTGCGTAAGAGCGCGGAGTCGGGATGTGTGGTGCATCCGGGTCTCCCTCAGGGGCAATCAGCATGGACACGAGATGAGGTACAGTAAAGCAGCAGCAAAACACTGGAACTCCTCCTGCCTGTCCTCAAGGACGTCCGTGCTAAGAGCACACTCACCCCCGACGGACGGAGGACAGACAGACTCAGACTCAGCAACAAGACTAGCAGCGTAGTCTAGACGACAGTGAGCAGCGAAGTCGACAAGCTCAGCAACTAAGGCAGACGCAGCAGTGGACTCAAAGGAAGGGTCCGTGACAACAGTAGCCAGGAGACGCGTGACAGTAGGACTGGCAGCACGAAGGGAGTCAGACTACGGGTCAGCAAGAGCAGGAAGAGAGGACTCTGGAGGAGACGGCAAGGGGACATGCAGTGGAGCAGTGGAAGGACGTAGTGCCATCTGGTGCGTGCCCGAGACCGCAGGAGGACGCGGACGCGCAACACGACGACTAGTGCGAGCAGCACGAACAGGCGACGCAGGACGAGACGCTGGCTCACGACGCTTAGCAAGACCTCCAGTAGGACCAGTGTAGGGAGAAGGAGCAGGCAGTGGGGAGGCGGGCTGTAACTGTGACTCAGACTGGACAGGCGGCGGACACTCTAAGGAAGGAGCAGGACCAGGAGAAGGCGGAAGACCAAGAACCTGCTCAAGGAGTGGAACGAAGTACGGCCGCGCCTCCACAACCAGCAGGGACAGCACCAGCACCCCCAGCGGCAGCACCAGCACCAGTAGCATCCCCAGCTGCAGCAGCGCCAACTCCAGCACCCTCAGAAGCACAAGCTCCAGCAGCACCTCCAGCGCCAACACCCCCAGCAGCTCCAGCTCCGGCCGCTCCAGCAGCACCTACCCCAGCAGCACCGCCAGCTCCAGCACCGCCAGCAGCTCCAGTACAAGGAGCACCCCCAGGCCCAGCAGCTCCAGTACCTCCAGTATGAGCACCTCCGGGACCCGTGACACCAGCACCCTTAGCAGCAGTAGAACCTCCAGCTCCAACAGCACGGCTCCAGCGCCGAGCAAACCACTCGCGCAGCTCCTGTGGAGAGGGAAGCACCCGAAAGACCTCCAGACCCAGTACCGCCAGACTCCACACAAGTAGGCCCAGCACCTTCAGGCTCCGCAGCCCCAGTCTCAGCACCCCCAGGCTCAGCACCCCCAGGCTCCGCACCCCCAGTCTCAGCACCCCCAGGCTCAGCACCCCCAGACTCAGCACCCCCAGACTCAGCACCCCTAGGCTTAGCACCCCCAGACCCCGCACCCGCAGGCTCAGCACCCCTAGTAGCACCAGAGTCAAAAGCTACCTCGACAGGCTCGACTGCGTCTACCTGGGACACACCTGAGGGGGCAGGACCCTGAGGGGGAAGGGGGTCTACCGGGGGGGACCTGGCGCGAGGAAGAGCGGCGGCGGGGGGAGGGGTGCAGTGCGGTAGGGGAAGAGACGGTAGTAAGGAACTGACTCGTCAAACGTGACGTCCTGGGAGGACAGAACACGGCGCGAGGCGGGGTGGTAAAACTGCCAACCAGGCGCGTCAGGGGGGAAGCCAAGGAAGACGCAGGGAACAGCACGGGGGGACAGCTTGTCCGCAGACAAGTCGCGGACAAAAGCCCGAGATCCCCAGACACGAAACGCAGACGCATCGCCAACCTTCCCCGTCCACTACAGAGTAGGTGAGGTCTCCGGCAAGGAGACCCGGGGCTGAAGGTTGATCTGATGCGCCGCGTACTGAACCGCAAACGGCCACAGAAAATGGGGAGCAGCCGCATGGATCATGGACGTACGGGCGACGTCCATGACCATGCCAATGCGGCGCTCAGCAATCCCATTTTGCTGTGGAGAGGCCGGAAGCGTGAACATCTGGCGGATGCCCTGTGCACGACAGAAGGCTCGCAGAAGGTCAGAGGAAAACTCTCCGCCTCTGTCGGAGTGCAGACGCAGAAAAGGAAAGTCCGAGCCGAAACTCTCTCTGAGCTGGAGACGAGCTGCGCGGATCCAGTCGATCAACACCTCAGTGACCTCACCCTTGCTGCGCAAGGGGAAGACTGTGGTGTAACGTGAGTAGTCGTCAACTACCAGCAGGAAGTAACGCTCGTGACCCTGTCCACGGACGCGGGCGGGGCCCCACACGTCCAGGTGAAGTGTCTGCAGCGGAGCCTCTGTCGGAGGAAACTCGGAGGAGTGAGGAGCGGCGCGCTGCCGCCCCTCGACGCAGGGAACGCAGGTAGGGGCAGGTCCCGGAGGAAGAGGAGGGAGGGACCGGGGGAGACCAGAGACAAGGACATGGGAGGCCACGCCCGGGAGACGAGGCAGGGAGGGGTGACCAAGGCGGTGGTGCCAGAGGAGGGTCTTGTGAGACAGGAGACGACACGAGCAGGGGGCAGACTCAGGACCAGACCTGGACGCTGCAGCAAACACCTGACGCGACATAGCTACCTGACCAGACGTAGCAACCGGAGGAGACTCAGTAGTCAGTCTGTACAGGTTCGACCCCGGCCGACGGGTAAACGTGGCCAAGTGTCGGCCCGTCTGAGCACACATGCAGTGGGTCACTCGCTGACTCGCAGGAGTGAATTGGTCAACCCCCCCATCCTGTAGATCAGCACCACTCACCAAGTTCGTAGAGAACGAGGGGAGGTAAAGACCTAACAGGGTGCCAGAAGGGGCCGCCGGACACGGTAAGACAGTGGAGAAGTGGGCAAGGACAGGACCCCCAGAGGGGTCTGCCAGGGAGACCGCAACTGGCCGACTAAGTGGCGTGAGTGTGGTGCGGTCTCGAAAAAAGGAGCGGGAAGCACCCGAGTCAAGGGTGAAGGTGTGTAAGGCCTGAGCCGACGTGGTACCTGAGAGAGCAAACTCACCAGCACCTTGGGCAGCAGACTCACCAGCACCTGGAGCAGCAGCCGCACTAGCACCTAGAGCAGCAGCCTCAATGCTCGGGTCAGGCGGAACACACAGGTAACAGTCACCCTCATCACTAGTAGACACAACATACATGGCAGCAAGAATAGCATCATAATCAAGATCAAAGATAGCAACCCCCGACCTAAGCAGCTCGCCCCAGGGAGGGATCTCAGTGGTGTCAGGGAACTGGAGACGCCAAGCGTCCGTCAGGCGGCCCAAGCAGCGCTGGGTGGTGTGCGGGCCACCACACGGCTCACCAGTGCGGTCGCCGGTACGCAGGACGTAGGCACAGGGACCAGCACCCCCACCCCGCTGACGCGCAGCATACCACTCCCGAAGCTGCTGGGGGGGCGGGGTCTCACGGGTGCGCTGCTGTTGCTGGCGCTGACCAGCACCGAAGCCGCCTCGCTGCGCAGAGCCACCCCGACCAGCTCCACCGCCGCCGCCGCCACCTCCGCCACCGCCGCCACCGCCGCCTCCTCCGCTCCCACCGCCACCACTGCCGCCGCCTCCGCCTCCACCGCCGCCACCGAAGCCCCCACCCCCGCCACCACTCCCACCGCCACCCCCACCCCCTCCGCCGCCTCCACCGCCACCTCCACCGCCCCCGCCAGCTCCTCGTGCCCCCCTTGCCCTTGCCGGTGCAGCGTCTCCCGCTAGGGGCAGACGCAGCGCCGACCGACTCGGTTCCAACGAGGTCGACCGCAGCAGCAGAGGCAACAGAGGGCAAAAGGGGGGAGGGGGAGCACCCCTCAAAGAAGGGGGTACGAGGGTCACCACGAGAGGCTCCTACAGTGACTATACTCTTCTCAGCTGCCAAGAGGCGCTCCTCGAGGAGGTCAACGGTGAGTGTGGTGGGGCAAACAGAGAGGAAGTGGTCCCTGACCGAGCGAAGGGAGTCACGGAGCCGGGCGACTATGTAGTAGAGGGTGATGTACATGGGGGGGGGGGTTCTTGGCGCAGAACTCAGCAGGAAGCGCAGCGCGGTAGCGGGTGTCACTAGTGCGAAGGTGCGTAATGAGGTCAGCGACTGTGGGAAAGGCGGCGAGGTCAGGGAAGAGGTACGGTAGCATGAGGCGGCTAAGGGCAGCAGTGGCAGGGGAAGAGTAGCGTGCAACTACAGCGTCGTACAAGGTCTTAGCACTCTTGTACTGACTAAAGTGCGCGCGCTCAGAGGACGGCAAGTGACTACGCACAGCAAGACGGGCAGCAGCATCGCGTGTGGCCCACTGTGAGCGAACAGTGCTGTCAGCATCGGCAGCAGGGGCAGCAGAGGCGCCAGACGTGAGATCGAACAGTGAGAGACCGTTTTTCCTATCGCACTGCAGGAAAAGCTGCAGATCATCGACCCAGACCTCAAAGTCGACAGCCCGACCCTCAGCATCAAAGGTGAGAACACTAGGGGTAGCCATGACAGCAGCAGCAGCAGGCTAGGAGCAGCTCAGTAGAAGAGGTGCGGCTCGGCGGCGCTCTTACCAGGGCGAGTGCGTAGAGGTCCGCAAGTGGTGGGGCAGGGCCGAGGCGCGCCGGCAGGGACAGGGCCGCGACAGGGCGGCAGAGGAGTGCCTCACCTCAGCTGCAGGACAGGGCCGGGACGGCGGCGGCGGCTTCTGCTGTTGGCGGCGGCAGCGGCTGCGGCCCCGGCAGCGGCGGCGGCGGCTGTCACGGCAGCGGCAGCGGCGGCTGCTGCTGTCGGCGGCGGCGGCGGCGGCTGCCGCTGTCGGCGGCGGCTGCTGCTGCTGACGGCGGCGGCGGCTGCTGCTGTCGGTGGCGGCGGCTGCTGTCGACGGCGGCGGCGGCTGCGGCCCCGGCAGCGGCGGCGGTGGCTGTCACGGCGCGACGGCATCTGCTGCTGGGGCGGCGACGGCGGGGCGGCAGGGCCGTGAAGGAGCCGCGAAGGGCCGCAAAGGGGCCGCTAAGGGCGGCGAAGGGGCCGAGAAGGGGCCACGAAGGGCCGTGAAGGGGCCGCGAAGGGCGGCGACGGGGCCGAGAAGGGGCCGCGAGGGGCCGCGAAGGGCGGCGACGGGGCTGAGAAGGGGCCGCGAGGGGCCGCGAAGGGCGGCGACGGGGCCGAGGAGGGGCCGCGAGGGGCCACGAAGGGGCCGGCGACGAGGCCGCGAGGGGCCGCGAGGGGCCGCGAAGGGCCGTGAGAGGGGCCGCGTGGGAGCCGCAAAGGGGCCGCGAAGGGCCGTGAGAGGGGCCGTGACGGGGCCTTAAGAGGGCGCGACGGGCCGCTAAGGTCAGGGGACGCGACGGGAGGGCAGGCACACGGGGCGCGACTAGGGCAAGGGCGAAGCGCGCTCCGGGCAGGATTTTTTTTTTTTTTTTTTTTTTTTTTTTTTTTTCGATTTTCGTGGTGGGCCCTAGGAAACGTTCCCACTAGAGAACCTGCTCTATACCATGTGAAAGAATGAGGAATGATGGACTAGGAAATGAGTTGGGTACGAATATGTAACCCTAGAGAACTGTACCCCATATTGCCTACCCCACTACAGCCTAGAAAGACTATAGCATAAATGTTTGACACTCCCGAGCAGCTACAGCCTACTGAAGTCACTGTCGATGGCGTCGAGCACGCGGGCGACGCTCAATGAGGACACCTTGACTTCGTACATCCTTTAGGACGAGGCGATGCAAGAGGCTGAGCGGTCCCAGGATCTCCTGGCACAGGTGAACTACATCGCCTCGGTAAAGAAAGGTAGCCGACCGGGGCAGTGCGGTCAGTCTGGCTGCAATAGTAGTAGCGCCTGGAAGCCGATCAAGGACGTCGATAAGAAGAAGTCGGCCAAGGACAGCGGTCGAGGAGGAGGAAGTCGATGTCGGGAGTGCTGGCTGTGCGGCGACCTCGACCACCTCTCCTTCGAGTGCCCCGACCGCACTGACTTCGACAACGACGAAGCCAAGAGAGGCCGCGGGAGGTCTGGCAGCCGTCGTCCTCGTTGAGGAGAAGCGGTCGACCAAGTCGACCTCGGCAAAGGACGCCGACTCTTCTGCTGGTGGCAAAGGGCGAGACGACAAGGAGGCGTCCAGCTCGCTGGTCTGCGTGGTGGAGCCGGCCGTCTCGCTGGCACCGGAGGCTGGCGAGGACTTCCAGGCAGTGGCGGCAGCTGTGCAGGCGAATCCGGCGGTGGTCCTGCTCGACAGCGGCTGCTCGCACCACTTGAGGTCTTCGTGGCTGCCAAGGACGGCAACCTGTATTACTTGCTCCTGAAGGACCGCAAGACCCACTACGTGTGGGTGAGGCCAGTCTCCAAGAAGTCGGATGCGCTGCAGGAGTTGGTGCAGTGGCTGGCGGTGGCTGAGCGACAGACGAAGAAGTCGGTGTTGATGCTGCACTCTGAAGTTCACTGACTTCGTGAACAGCAAGGGGATCGTCCACGACCTGACTTGCCCATGCACCCCGCAGCAGAACGGCATGGCGGAGCGGGAGATGAGGACGGTGGCAGAGTCGGTGGGGACAATGCTACTGCACATAGGCGTATAGTACCACTGGTGGCACCTCGCTTTGTGGTAGGCCGTCTGGGTCCGCAACTGCTTGGAGAGGTCAACGCTGCCGCTGGGGACTACACCGCACCAGCTGCTGACCAGGAAGAAGCCTGACTTATCGCTGGCAAGGGTTTGGGGCTGCATGGAACAGTTCTTGGTCCCCGAGCCGCAGTGTGGTGGGAGCTAAAGCCGAAGGCCAAGTGGGTCCTTCACCCCAGCGTGTCGGAGGAAAGCAAGGGCTGGGAGCTTCTCGACATTGCCGACAACCGGGTGGTCATCACGTTGGACGTGGTGTTCTGCGAGGACATGTCGATGGAGGTGTGGAAGTCGGAGCACGGGTTGGCGTCGGGATGGAGGCCGACCACCCCGCCGACGGACACCTCGACGGCAACCCTCCCTTTGCTCGCCGAGGTCGGTGAGCCTGCAGTTGAGGACGTCGAGGATGTCCCCTCTCCCTCCCCCTCCCCTGTCCCTATTGCACCTCTCCTTGTGGCCGACCTGCGTTGGCTGACTCCGATGTCGGCCTCCGGCGATGAGGGGAGAAGTGGGACGTCGCCTGTGGCGCCAGCCAAGAGCATCGCCGGTGGCCAACGTAACGTCCAGCTAGTCGACGTGAGAATGAAGCCGACGACCGCAGATGAGGACCAGGCCGAGGAAGTGCAGTCGACAGTGATAAAGTTGGCAAAGTGGGCAGCGGCAAGGCAGCAGCTGACAGGGGAGCAGGTAGCAGTGAAGCCGACCACGGAGCAGTCGGCGACCGGACAGTCGGCAGGGGAGCCAACCGCAGGGAAGAAGTTGGCCGGAAAGCTGACTGAGGTGCGGCAGGACGCTGAGGGCAGCGACACTGATGACGACGCACGGGACGCCGAGGAGTCCACCGAGTCAAGACAACGGCCTTCAACCGGTGCTCCGTCACCATCGGCCAGGTGCGCTTGGCCGACGTGGGCGATGGCGAGGATGACGTGCAGCAGTAGGTGCCATGCCCTTTTGCATGGCTGGTGCGGTGACCGACGTGCTGTGTGTTGCGTGCACGTCGACGAGCTATTCTTCGAGAACTTCTGCCGCGTGGGGGGGGGGACCAAGCGTGAATGCGGGTAGGGAGTGTCAACGGGAGTTGTGTTAGGCCCCGTCCTTGCTTGGGTGGAGCCGACTTTGTGGTCGATTGCATGGGTGCAGCCGACCTGCAGCAGTGGGCGAGCTGGTCGACGAAGGTGGTCGACCTACGCGGGGGCCACTGCACTAGCGCCGACTTCTAGGCGCCGGTTTTGGGGTGGTCGACCTGATGGTCAACCTGACGAGGGTGGTCGACGAAGAGAGGCACCGACGTCAACTTCAACGGGGGACGCCGAGCTGGAGGGAGTCAAATAGCAGGACGCCGAGCTAGAGGGCGTCAAATAGCAGGACGTCGAGCAGCTGGGTATCGAGTAGCGTGGCATCGACTTGGTGACGCTAACTTGGGGCAGCCGACTTGGGCGGCCGGCTGACACGAGTGCTGGTCGACCTGGAGCTTGTCGACCAGGAGTGTCGTCGACCTGAGGCTGGTCGACCAAGGGTGTTGTCGACCTGGTGAGGTCGACAGGAAGTGGTCGTCGACTTGGGTGGTCAACGAGCACGTGAAGGAAGTGCTGGTCGACCAGGCATGGTTGCCCGGTCGACCGGGATACCTGGGCGACGGGCGCGAAGGTCGCTAGGGTGACTTCTACGAGGCTGACCTCGGGGGTGGTATCTCGAGGTCAACGTGGCTGGTGGGCGCAGTCGCTGGCATGGAGTCAACCTGGGCGTCTGCGCTGTGCACGTGGCAAGGAGTAGTGCACCAACCAGCTATGCGCACCTGCGAAGCAGGTGCACCATTGTCCTGCGGGTGCAACGCTATGTAGCCGACATGCCACAGCGTTGGCACACCGTGGACTAACAACGTTGGCAAGCCGCGACTTTGCTCTACTGGAGCGCGGTCGACCAAGTCGTGCTGGCACGCGGTCGACCGTGCTGCGCTGGAAGTTGACCAGCAGCTTTGCCAGGTCTGATGTAGTATTGCATGCGAATGTTGTTGCAATCATTCTGAATCATTGTTGTGAACTTTTGCTAGTGAAACTCTTGCAAAATTCCCCTGTGAACCAGCAAGTAGTGCAAACACGAGTAAACAACTAAGTGAACGAACACAGAAATCACACGAGCACCTGTACCTAGCCCGTAGTCTAGCTCCCGTTTAACGAGTTATCTCCGCAAGCTCAGCGTAGGCGTCGACCGAGACCGGCGTCTTTGGGGTGCGCCAGGTCTGCTCCTTGTCAAGAAACCTCCTGTGTAGCTTGTCGGCGTAGCCCTGCTGGTGCAGCCACAGCTTCCTTGCCGGCCTATCGCACACGATTTCCAGCCCGAGGTACTTCTACACCGGTGAGATCTTCCGCAGTTTGAAGGCGGCCTTCAGCAGCTCCTTTAGCATCGCTGCACTGCTCCTGGCGGCGAGCAGGTCGTCAACGTAGACCAGCACCCAGCAGGCCACGCCATCCCCACCGACCTTGAAGTACAGCGCCGTGTCGAGCTGGCTCTTCTTCCAGCCAGCGCCAGCAGCACACCGTTGAGAGCCCTATACCACAGTAGCGGCGACTGCTTCAGCCCGTAGAGGCTCTTCAGCAGCTTGCACACCCAGCTGGTCCGGTCGTTGAAGAAGTCCAGCTGGTGCATGTACAGCACCCGGTCGAGCTTGCTCTGCAGGAAGGCGTTCTTCATGTCGAGCTACATCAGGTTGAGGTCGAGGACAGCGACGATGCTGCGGAAGATCCTCAGCGTGACGTAGCTACTCACTGGCGCGTACGTCTCATCGTAGTCGGCGCCATATACCTGCATGAAGCCCTTCACGACCAGCCTCGCCTTCTCGCGCTCGACGGTGTCGTCGATGTGGTACTTTGTTGTCATCACCCACCAGTTCTTCATGATATTCACCCTGGGTGGGCGTTCAACCAGCTCTTAAGTCCCCATGCCAATGAGGCTGCGGATCTCCTCGTCCATGGCAGCCTTCACCGCCGGGCCCTTCCAGCTTGCCAACGCCTCCTCCACCATCATCGTGGAGATGTCCCAGCGGTGCTCGGGGTCGGCGTGCATGTTGGGGTCGAGCTCTGGCAGGTCTTCATCATCCTCAGCGTCATCGTACAGCAGGTCGTCATCAACCTCGTTGTACATCGTACGAAGAAATCGGGCGACCTCCGAAGTCAGCCTGTATGCCGGTGTCCAGGCTAGACCTCCACCACATCGCAGTCGGTAGACTTTTCGGCGTCCTATCCATCGTCAACAGCATTGCTGCCCTCAGCGTCCTGCTGCACCACAGTCGGCTTCCCTGCCGACTTCTCCCCTGCCGTCGGCTCCCCTGCCGAATGCCTGGTCGCCGACTGCTCTGTGGTCGGCTTCACTACTGGCTGCTCCTATGTTAGCGGCTTCCCTGCTGATGCCTCCTTCACCGGCTGCACCTCCTCGACCTGCTCCTCCCCTGTCGGCGTTGAATTCACTCCCGCGCCGACTTGGTTGACATTACGTCGGCCACTGGCAATGCTCTTGGCCAGCGCCACAGGTGACGGCCCACTGCTCCCCTCAACGCCGCTGGCCAATGTCGATGTGTTGACGCATGTTGGCTACAAGGGGTGGGGCAGGGGGAAGGGAAGGAGGGCGGACGACCTCGGCGTCCTCATCAGCAAGCTCGCCAACCTTGGAGAGCAGAGGGAGCGTCGCTGTCGAGGTGTCCGTCGACGGGATGACATGCGTCCGTCGCGACGCCGACCCAAGCTCCGACTTCCACAACTCCAGCGATATGGTCTCGTAGATCACCACGTCTGACGTGGTGACCACCCTGTTGTCGGTGAGGTCAAGGAGCTCCCAGCCCTTGCTTTTCTCTGACACGCCGAGGTGAAGACCCCACCGAGCCTTTGGCTTCAGCTTCCAACCACGCTGTTGCTCGGGGACCCGTAACTGCGCCATGCAGCCCCACACCCTTGCCACCAGCAAGTCGGGCTTCTTCCCGGTAAGCAGCTGGTGCGGCGTCGTCCCTGGCGGCATCGTCGACCACTCAAGGCAGTTGCGGACCCAGACGGCCTGTCGCAGAGCGAGGTGCCACCAGTGGTGCTGTACGCCCATATGCAGCAGCATCGTCCGCACTAACTCCACCGTCGTCCTCATCTCCCACTCCGCCATGCCGTTTTGCTGCTGGGTGTACGGGCAGGACAGGTTGTGGACGATCCCTTTGCCATCCATGAAGTCGGTGAATTGCTTCCTGAGGAACTCCCCTCCTTGGTAAGAGCACAGCAGCAGCAGCACTGACTTCTTCGCCTACCGTTCAACTACACCAGTCACTACAAGAACTCCCATAGCACGTCCGACTTCTTGGCGACCGGCCTCACCCACACGTAGCGGGTCTTGCGGTCCTTCAGTAGTAGGAAGTACAGGCTGCCGACAGCCACCCAGAACGGCCCGCACTAGTCGATATGCACGACGGCCAGGGCGTCCTTGGCATCCGGGCCCTTGTCGGGGAAGGTGTGCCACGCCAGCTTCCCTCCGACGCACGAGACACACGGAGAGTCGGTGCCGGCCGATGGCTTGATGTCCAGGCCGGTGGCGACCGCTTTGCCGAGCTGGTGATGGCGACATGCGCAAGCCTTGCCTGCCACCTTCCCGGCGTCGAGTTCGCCGTCGAGGCTATCGCTCGCAGGTCCACCACCTCCGCCGTGGGCATCGTCGACTTCGCGGAACAAGGACGCAGGTCGGTGTAGAGGACCCGGCCAGTGTAGGACGCCCGACCGAGGACGTCCCCTGCCGCAGAGACAAGTTACATTCCACCGCCGTCCTCCTGGTGATTCACGCGATTCTCCTTCAGCTAGCTGGCCGAGAGCAGGTTCGCCTGCACGCCCGGGACGTAAAGTACGTTGGGGATGAACATGGCTCCTCCTTGCAGGGCGACAGTGCCTCGGCCTCGCACATCCTGCAACACTCCATTGAAGCCGCACACATTCTTGACGTCGCTGCTCGGCTGCAGGTCAACAAAGACCTCCTTCGTCCCCATCTGGTGGTGCGAGCAGCCACTATTGAGCAGGACCACCGCCCGTTCGCCTGCATGCATGCCGCCATTGCTTGGACGTCCTCGCCGGCCTCCGGTGCCAGCGAGATAGTTGGCTCCACGACACCGACCAACGAGCACGACGCCTCTTGGTCGCCTTGCCCTTTGCCACCAGAGGACGAGTCGGCGTCCTTCGCCGAGGTCGATGACTTGGTCAACTGCTTCTCCTTGCGCGGCTTGCTCTCGCGACGAGAGCGACGCCCGGCCAACCTCCCTTGGCCTCCCTTCGTGTCGTCGTCATCGTCGTCGGAGTCACTGCGGTCGGGGCACCTGAAGGAGAGGTGGTTGGGGCTGTGGCACAAACAACACTCCCGATGTCGACTTCCTCCTCCTCGACCGCTGTCTCTGGCCGACTTCTGCTTGTCGGCGTCCTTGGCCGGCCTCCCACCACTGCTTCCACTACCGCCAGACTGCCCACGCTGTCCGGGTCGACCAGCTTGCTTCGTCGGGGCAGCGTAGTTCACCTACGGCAGGAAATCCATGGACCGCTCAGCCTCTTGCATCCCCTCATCCCTGACAATGTACGAGGTCAGGAAGTCGTTGAGCGTTGCCCGCGTGCTCGGCACCACTGACATCCGCTTTATCAAATTGTAGCTGCTCGGGAGCCCGACGCTATCGAGTATTGCACGACGACCATCCTCATGGTGGCGAAAAGTCGCCGAGCCCGGTTGCAGTAGTCGGTCGCAGTCTCCTGGTTGCCCATCCGCAGATGCGTCATCTACTCCTCGAGCTGGCCGATGTACAGGTCGTCGGTGACCTAGTACGTTGACTCGATGAAGTGCCACGCCTGGTGGCCAGCGTCCAAGTAGTTCCTGCACGACTTCAAGGCGATCTGCACGCCTGGCGAGCAGCACTGCAAAATGACCGTGAAGGTCAGCAGCTGCACGACGCGAAACTTCGCTCGTAGCTCGGGGTTGCTCTCCGACGGCGTCTCCCCGGTGCCGTCGGCGAAGCACTTCAGCCCGGCCATCTCCAGCTGGGGCTCGATGGCTTCCTTCCATGTGAGGATGCGAGGTCGCCCGACTAGCAAGGGGGCGACGGAGATTCTGTTCAACGTAAATTTGAACATGTCCCGCCCGCTGTCACATGGGTCACCGACGACGGCATCACGCTGCTTCGACGTCCTGCGATGTTGCCATGCGAGGACCCTACAGCCGCCGACGACTGCAGCCCTCGTGCCTGAACGTTGCCGACTTCATCAGAGCGGATGACCCCTCTTTCCCTCAACGTGCCTCCCGCACTGCTGCCAACTTTGTCACCGGCGTTGACGCCCACGTCGACGCCGCCTTCGTTGTTCGCCGGTCGAGGAGAGGCTGGTCAAGAAGGGTATTCCGTCGCCCACACTGCGACTGCCAAGGGGAGCGTCTCCCCATACTCGCCATGCTTGTTGTTGACAACAATGGTACAGAATGATAGCAACAAAGTTGGCAAGACTAACTACATTAGAGCTAGCATACAAGCAGGATAATTGGCAGCGCAGCACAGTTGACCGCGTTCCAGCACGACTTGGTCGACCGCGCTCCAGCAGCGCAAAGTTGCGGCCGCCAACAATGCAACTCGACGGCGTGCCAACGCTGCAGCAAGTCGGCTGCACAGTGTTGCACCCGCAGGACAGCAATGCACCTGCTTTGCAGGTGTTCGCAGATGATTGGCATGCCGTGCCTTGTCACCTGCACAGTGCACACACCAGATCGTCCTCGTGCTAACGACTGGACCTGATCAGCCACGTCGACTTCATGATACCACACACCAGGTCAGCCTCGTCATGAACACCTGGGTGACCATCGCAGTTCTCCGCGGATCCCCGTCCCCCAGGTAACCTGGTCAACAGAGCAACCACCGTGTCAACTAGCTCCTCCTTGTGCCCGTCGACCAACCAGGTCACCAACCACAACTGGTCGACCACACCAAATCGACCACGCACCTCGTTGACCAGCTCCAAGTTGACAACACTTCTGGTCGGCCAACTCTAGGTCAACCAGCACAACCGTCAGCCGACCACCCAAGTCGGCTGCCCCAAGTTGGCATAACCAATTCGACGCCCTTTACAGGTCGACCTCACAAGTCGACCTGTCGAAGTCGGCGCCCTCCCGAAGTCGGCTCCCATGTATTCGCCCCCGTGCAGGTCGACCAGCCCCGTCAACCAGCTTGCCCACTGCTGCAGGTCGGCTGAACCTCCCGCACACTTGACCACAAGGTCGGCTTCGCCCAAACGAGGACGGGGCCAAACACAACTCCCATTGACATCTCTTACCACCGTCAGGCAGATCTCTCTCTTACCACCGTCAGGCAGATCTCTCTTTTACCACCTTCAGGCAGATCTCTCTCTTACCATCGTTAGGCAGATCTCTCTCTTACCACCATTAGGCATATCTCTCTCTTACTACCGTCAGGTAGATCTCTCTCTCTTACAACCATCAGGCAGATCTCTCTCTTACCACCTTCAGGCAGATCTCTCTCTTGCCACCGTCAGGCAGATTTCTCTCTCTCTTACCACCGTCAGGCAGATCTCTCTCTTACCACCGTTAGGCAGATCTCTCTCTTACCACCATTAGGCATATCTCTCTCTCACTACCGTCAGGTAGATCTCTCTCTCTTACAACCATCAGGCAGATCTCTCTCTTACCACCTTCAGGCAGATCTCTCTCTTACCACCGTCAGGCAGATTTCTCTCTCTTACCACCGTCAGGCAGATCTCTCTCTTACCACCGTCAGGCGGATCTTTTTGTTAGAGACTAAGGACGGAGTCTAGGAAGCTTAGAGGCCGAAATATCACAAAATCGTTGGTCTCAATTTCTGGACAGAATCTTCGCGCTCACAAGAAACGCCGTCGACGGAAATTGCACCGTCAAAACTTCACCAACTTTGGATATGTTGTAGCGTTAGAGCGTAGCTACAATTCCAGGATTAGAGTAGCAACAAACCAGGTGGGAGGGATAAGGAGGGCGAGAGGGAAGGTCCCCAAGGAGTCCCCAACCAGGGAAACCCCATAAGCACATCAAATCCCCTCCTTATAGGAACCCCACTATTACTTTTGTCACTTTCCCAACCTCCACAATCCACCTCACCCAAGTTGGCCACACTTGCCAACCCAATTTGGTGTCTCCCAACCACTTGGCAGCATCTACAGTGATGGGGACGAATTTCCCAACCCCCAAAAGTCTGTACCCCATATTGAGTCACTTCACAACTTCCCAAAGTCGTCGCATCCCAATCAAAACATCTAACGATTATAACTTCGTCGTTCTTGCTCCGATCCCAACGATTCTTGGTTCGTTGGAAAGCTCTTGAGCAGAGGAGTCACTTCAGATATCTGCTCAGATATCTGCTCAAGCCAAAAAGCATTCACACACACCCAGGAAATCCAAACCATACCGAACACAAATTCTTGCACACGCTCACACCATGCATGCAACGCACGAACATGTGATGGGAGGCAGACAGACGTGAATGCAAATGATAGCATCACATAACAAACTTCCCCTCTGGCTGCCTGCCATCATCCCACATGCCATAGCTCAAGCATACACCCTCAATGCACACTCATCCCAGCAAGCTTCATGCCCTTCCAATGTTCTTCTGTCACTCATCCCAACGAACAATCAAACATCTCCGTTATGCCCAACTCTGCAGCACCCCTCTGCAGCCTCTGTCTCATGGCGTTAAGCTCCACACCCTCTCAATGTAGCCCCATAGCAGTAGGCTATCGCATCCCCATCAATCTGCTCGGTCACACTCCCACCTGATACCACACTTGGCTTGCCAAAACTAGGATAGGCCAGCTTGTTAGGAGGGCGCACATCCCTCCTAGGACGGTCAGGCGGACCTTGGTCACGTGGTGGAGCACCTTGCTGCTGCTCCTCCACCTCAGGTTCTCCCCCATCCTCAGTCACCCGAGAGATCTCCTCCTTTAAGACAGTGACCTGCACTTGCCTCGAAGGCCGCTGCACCTCATCAGCCTCAATGATCAGCGGTGTAGTAGGAAGCTTCTGCTGCTGCTGCTTCCACTCCTTGTAGTACAAGGACTCGAGGAGCTTCATATCCCTTGACACAGTCAGCTGCTGGCTGGTCAAGTCCCATAGCAGCCAGCCCTTGTGCTCCTTCGCAAGCCCTAAGTGCACACCCCATCTCCCAGAAGCTTCCAGCTTTCCCCTCTTCTTCTTAGGCACATGAAAAACCACCATGCACCCATAGGCTCTCAGCATGTTGACTGCAGGTGCACTCCCATACCACTTGGTGTAGGGGACCCACTGCTTGTCCCCCACAGTCGCCAACACCCGGTTCTTCACAAGGGCGACGTGCCGTAGTGCAGTAACCCAAAACGGATCCGGCAGCCCTGCACGCCCAAGGAGAGTGCGAGCACTTTCCTGCAGGGTCCGGTTGAACTGCTCTGCCACGCCGTTCTGCTGAGGGTTTGTAGGGCACTATGAGCTGATGCTAGATCCCCTTCTTCTTTAGCACAAATCAGCGCCAATGAATTCTCCCCCGTTGTCAGTGTGGATCACCTTCACCTTGTGTCCGCTCTCCCTTTGAGATCTCGGCATCCACTCCTTAAGAACAGCCGCTGCCACCTCCGCCTTGGTCTTGAGAGGGTAGACCCACACCGCACGCGTGTGAATGGTGGGCACCTGCCATAGGTCCTTAATGCAGCTGCTCTTCTCCTCCTAGTCCCACAGCAGCAAATTCCCAAGCTTTGCACGGCAGCTGGTTGGACCGAACGTAAATTTGGCCTTGCTTTTCTGCAGCCAGCGCACAGAGAGGAGGTTAGCGGACAAACCTTCAACCAGCAACACATTCCCCAGCCCCACAAGCTTCTCTTTGGCTCCCAATACCTTGGCATTCCCAACACCAATCACAAGGAGCAAAGCACCTCAAGCGGCAGCCACAAACTTGATCTTCCCAGTTGGTTTTACCTCGTCAAGCAAATCTGCCCGTGGGGTCATGTGACTTAAGCAACCTGAATCGATCACCGAGTGAGTGAGGGGGTGCATCACAACCTTCCCAATCGAGCCCACATCACCCTCACTCCCTTTCGCATCCTCAACCATGCGGAACATCCCAGGGTCAGCTTTACCTTGTGCACCATCACCTTGTGCACCTGAACCTTGCACAGCGCCACCTCGTGCACGTTCACCACTTGGCGGCTTCATGCCCGGAGGCGCCCATCCTTCAGGCCGACTGAAACACTTGAACTATGGGTGTCCAGCCTTCTTGCAGTACCAGCACGTACCCTCCATTCGGGTGCTCCCCCTGCCACCAGAACTCTCATGCCCCTCATTGTAGTCACTTCGGCCTCTCCCTCAGCCAAAGCCTCTCCCACGGCCTCGGCTTCACCCACCCCCTCTTCCTCTGCTGCCTCCTGCAGCTGCATACCCCTCAGCAGATTTGTTGTCAGCACCACTTCCCGTGTGGTGCCTGCGGAAATCCTCCTGCAGAATCTGCTGCCGTAGCAACTCAGGTGTCCACTGGTCTTGGTGAGTGTTGAGGGTGGGGATGAGTTTGTCCCATGTGTGGTCAAGCACCGAGATGATCTTGGTGCACTGCTGCATGTGCGACATGTTGCTGCCCGCCGCTGCCATCCTCGCATAGGTGTCCTTGATCTTGTCAAGGACCGGCTTCACATCATCACCCAGTCGCATGGAGAGGGCAGCCAGCTCCTTCTCCAACACAATCACCATCGGCAGCATGTTGGGCTGTATCACGTCGCGCAGCAGCTTCCACGCCTTCGGTCCCGAATCATCGAGCTCCACCAAATCCTTGATGTGCTGGAACATGTCGTTGTTGACGGATTGAAGGATTAGGTCGTACAGCACCGCGCTCTTCTCAATCCACCGATCGCGGGCGTCTCCTTCCTCCAGCATCTTCTCTTCCCCCATAGCCAACTTCAGTAGCTTGTACCGTTTGAAGGCACTCCTCATCCGCCCACTCCATTCCTCGTAGTTGGAGCCATCCAAAGGTTCTATCTTGGATGGTGGCGGCTCATTCCTCTTCTCAGCTGCTTCTCCTCTCCCTTGACTCATCTCCTCTGCTCCCAATCATAGGTTTCAGCTCCCCCCTTTGCTGTCCACACCGAAGTCCCACAATATAATCACAAGTGTCGGTGCCAACAAAATTTCGGCAAAGTTTCCCCTTAGCGGAAGTCACATCCAACCTCTAGAACACCACTTAGGCACGCCCACAGGCCATGGTGCGTCTAGGAGGGTCTTCACACTTCATTAGACTCTCCAAAAAGTCCTTAATCTGGCTCTGATACCACTTGTTAGAGACTAAGGATGGAGTCTAGGAAGCTTAGAGGCCGAAATATCACAAAATCGTTGGTCTCAATTTCTGGACAGAATCGTTGCGCTCACAAGAAACGTCGTCGACGGAAATTGCAGAGGTAAAACTTCAATAATTTTGGATATGTTGTAGCGTTAGAGCGCAGCTACAGTTTCCAATTTGAATCGTATCAAAAAGTGAAGTATTTCTCGACTTATCAATTTCGGCGCACAAGCGGGTATGCTGCCATAGGAATTTAACTCAATCACAAGAGTCTCACAAGTTAACAAAGAGGATTAGAGTAGCAACAAACCAGGTGGGAGGGATAAGGAGGACGAGAGGGAAGGTCCCCAAGGAGTCCCCAACAAGGGAAACCCCATAAGCAAATCAAATCCCCTCCTTCTAGCAACCCCACTTTTACTTTTTTCACTTTCCCAACCTCCACAATCCACCTCACCCAAGTTGGCCACACTTGCCAACCCAATTTAGTGTCTCCCAACCACTTGGCAGCATCTACAGTGATGGGGACGAATTTTCCAACCCCCAAAAGTCTGTACCCCATATTGAGTCACTTCACAACTTCCCAAAGTCGTCGCATCCCAATCAAAACATCGAACGATTATAACTTCGTCGTTCTTGCTCCGATCCCAACGATTCTTGGTTCGTTGGAAAGCTCTTGAGCAGAGGAGTCACTTCAGATATCTGCTCAAGCCAAATAGCATTCACACACACTCAGGAAATCCACACCATACCGAACACAAATTCTTGCACACGCTCACACCACGCATGCAACGCACAAACATGTGATGGGAGGCAGACAGACGTGAATGCAAATGATAGCATCACATAACACCTTCTCTTACCACCGTTAGGCAGATCCCTTTCTAACCACCCTCAGGCAGAGGCCAAAAGAAAATTATTTGAGGGCGGAGAGAGCACACTAGGAGAAATGAGACATTTGAGGAATTAGAAAATCCGAGGGCCCTCAATGGGACGCTGGTTGGACTGAAGTGACAAGAACCCGCGATTCAGTGATTTAATCTAAGCATTTTCCCATGACAGAGCAATTGGGTTGGCACAATCGTGTACTAGGAATGAGGAAAGGGAAACAACAAAGATGGTTGTGCTTACGGTGGATGCGAACGTGGAGGAAAGTCACTTGCTGGAAGTCCGGGATGTGTACCGCCGCCGCATTGCTTAGTGAAGGGATTTAGTAGGGTTTGATTGCTGAAGAGCAGCACGAGGAGACGAGCTTCCCCTGATGGTGAACGGTCACGTGAGTAGGGTGGTGAACCTCCCACAATGGCACGCCAGCAGAAAAATGTAAAACAACCAAGGATGGGGGTGGTAGGGGGAGGGAGTCATTTTTCGAGTTGGAGGCTGATGGTTTTCGATATTTTATGGCGGGAAGTTTGGGGTACCGTGTTTCCAGGCAGCTTACGATCGTGTGTGACTGTTTCATTGCTGCAGATTGGCGAAGCCTCCTCTTGTCCATTACGACTATCGCTCTCGATCCACATTTACCCCAGTTTACAGTTGCGCACTGTACATGTGGAGGACATATCATGGTTTACGTGGTGTTTCTAGTTAGGAGATTACGAGTTGTTTCATTGGTCGGTTCTTTCTAACGGAAATGAAGATTGATCGCGAGATGTGCAGTGTGTTTCCCAACAAACACCTTGCCACTTTTTTGCGTGGTTAGGTTTGGTGTCATTTGTAGCATCTTGCAGGGAGATATGATGATTCGAACTTGAGAGCAGGGGAAACTGTGCAAGGATAGGCCTGTGCGACACGATGTGCAAAATCAACATCCGTTTGTTGTTTTAAACGAGGTTTCTTCTGATCATTCAAGTGTTTAATATATTTTAAGCCTTATGGTCGGGTTTGGTGTCATTCGCAGCATCTGGTAGGGAGATATGATGTTCTGAACTTGAGAGCAGGGAAAATTGTGCAAGGATAGGCCTGTGCGATACATATCAACGTCCATTTGTTGTTTGAAACATTTGATAATCCAAGCACTTACTATATTGTAAGCGTGCTGGTCAGATTTGGTGTCATTCGCAGCATCTGGCAGGGAGATATGATGTTCCAAACTTCAGCGCAGGGAAAACTGTGCAAGGATAGGCCTGTGCGAAACGTTGTGCGAAATCAGCATCTGGTTGTTGTTTTGAACAAGGTTTCTTTTGATCATTCAGTCATTCTGTTGTTTCTTTTGTTCTTTTGATATATCTTAAGCATTCTGGTCAGCTTTGGCATCATCTGGCAGGGAGATATGATGTTCCGAACATGAGGGTAGGGGAATCTGTGCAAAGATAGGCCTGTGCAACAAGTTGCGCAAAATCAACGTTCGTTTGTTGTTCTAGACGAGGTTTTTTTCATTCAAGCATTTATTATAATTTAAGCATGCTGATTAGGTTTGGTATCATTCGCAGCATCTGGCAGGGAGATATGATGTTCCGAACATAAAAGTAGGGAAATCCATACAAGGATAGATCTGTGCGACAAGTTGCGCCAAATCAAAATATGTTTGTTGATTTAAAAAAGTTTTCCTTTTTTCATTATTTTAAGCATGTCGAGGAGGTTCGGTGTCATCCGCAGCATCTGGCAGGGAGATATGATGTTCAGAACATTAGAGTAGGGGAATGTGTGCAAGGATAGGCCTGTGCGACAATTTGCGCCAAATCAACGTCCGTTTGTTATTCTAAACAAGGTTTCTTTTGTTTATTCAAGCATTTATTACATTCTAAGCATGCTGGGAAGGTTTGGTGTCATTCGCAGCATCTGGTAGGGAGATATGATGTTCCGAGCATAAGAGCAGGGGAGTCTGTGCAAGGATAGGCCTGTGCGACAAGTTGCGCCAGATCAACGTCCGTTTGTTGTTCTAAGCGAGGTTTCTTTCGTTCATTCAAGCATTTATTACATTCTAAGCGTGCTGGCCAGGTTTGTTGCCACTTGCACCATCTGGCAGGTGAATATGATGGTTCAAACTTGAGTGAAAGGAGACTGTGCAAGGACACGAGGTGTGCGGCCGTGGTGCCCAAATTACATTAGTTTGTTAATTTTAACATGGTTTCTTGCTACCTTTCAAACATATGCTACTTACACGCTTGCTCGACAGGTTTCGCGCCATCCATAGCATGTTTTCGGAATATTGTGTTGTTTCAAACATTTGTGAGAGGAAACCCGTACAACGTACGGCATAGGAGCACGAACAACTGTGCCAGGATAGGCTACTAGAGGCTCATTGGAAAGGTAAATAATATAAATTATTTTTACAAATTAGATTTTGTGAGGTTTGATCATGGTTTTCCAGTTAAAGGATAAGCACTTACCTGTTTAATACTAAAAGGTCCATACAGATTCAGTGTTGTACTTTGCGAACAACATTGCGTTTGTAAAAAGGCTGTATTTTGTTGCACATTCGAATGAATGGACACGGCATATTTGCCCTACACCGGCGTTCACACATGGCCGTGGCCAATCAACAGCTGCAGCGGCGCTCCAACTAACTAGGATCTGAGTCACGTTCATTGAACTGACGCGTTTTTGGCAACAGCTAAGCTGTTAAAGGTGAGGTGGTTGACGCTTGCTTGATTTTGGTTGGCTAACTGACTGGAATGCACCCGGCTGCCATTATGTGCGGTACATTTCTTATATGCGTTGTCGTGCCATCCCAAAGCACGTCACGCTGAAAAAAAGAAGATTCCAACTAGACTATCGGGATTTATCGAGCGCCACCTTTTTGTACATCCAGGTATGTTCGTCACATTCGTTGGAACTGGCTGCATTCGTATGAGCAGTTGCGATGTAAAGATAGAAAGATATTTGCACATCTTCGCGCAGTCACCTTCATTTGACGGTCACGAACATAGGAGCTCGCAGAATTCCCACAGCGCAGGCGGCGTGGTTGCGCGACCTCGCGAGAGTGACCAATCATCAGCTTCGGAAACGTGGGCGTGGGTTTTTTTTTTCTGACAACGCACCCACGTACAACAAATGGCGGGGTAAACTTTTACGTGCAACAACAAAGTCCACTAAGTATCAGGAAAGCTGGTATGTGAACAGGTTATTCATGATTTGGGTAACATGTCGTGGTTTAAGATGGGCGAAGTCGAGGCCGCAAATTATCGGGCAGGGAATGGGTTGACCAGAAGGGTTCAGGGAGTTAGCGAGGAAGTGGAGGGGGTCACGCTAGAATCGCCATTTGCAACACCTATGACAGAAGCCATGCAGATGAACTTGTGAACAGTCATCGCGCTCTCTACGAGCAGGCTCTCAAGCGCCGTGAGTCCCTAACTAACGTCTCAGTGAGCAAAAAGAAGTATGTTTACAAACTCACATGTGTGCCAGCTCCTAAGAATGGTGGCTGCTCTATAAAGTCCGCTAAGAAGGGCAAGAAGTAGGGCAAAAAGGGCGGAGGTGCTACCCCCGAAGTAGATGACTTACATGTTCCCAAAACGAGGAAAAGACGAGGATGAGGATAATGAGTTCGAGGGAGAAGATGATGCTGCCGACGAACCTGCCATTCAACTGCAGCAGAATGTTCAGCAGCAGCAGTTTGCTCTGCACCGGCACCATTTTGCTCTGCAGCAACAGAATCTTCAACACCAGCAGATTGCTCTGCAGTAGCAGAGCCTTCAGCAGCAGCATGTTGCTCAGCAGTAGCAGGTTGCTCAGCAACAGCAAGGTCGACGAACAAAACGTTGCCGTCCGCGGAACACGCTTAAAAGGTGAGTGTATTCCAAGTGTTCATTGCTTGGTTTATATGACTTGTTTCATTCTTCCAGCTATTTTCAGATGTTTTGTTTCATTTTCATAGCATATTAATCTTCCCGTTTGTTCCTATTTCCAGGTATTAATGCGCACTGGGTCAGACAGAATCGCGGTCTGCAGGCGCAAGTGGAAGATCTTCAGCAAAAGGTTGACATCCTGTAGATTTCTCAAGCTGAAGCACAGCAAAAACTCGCCATCGCCGAGGCTAAGTGTGAAATTCTATGCTCCCGACAGGCTGAGGTTGAGGCGTAATAGGCGGCGGATGTACCGGGGAGGTCTCCAAACGACCTTGAGGTCAACCAGTCGCTGCTCACTAAGGACAAGGATGGCAACGTGATTCTGAAGACCAGCCTTCTTCCGAAGGAGTTCGCGGCAAGTAAAGTTTCCATTCGAAACACGTCATTCTGCTTTTGACTGTCCATGTGTTCAAGCTTTCTTTGTACGTGCTAATCAGGCCTGTGGACCAAGATGCTTATATCTGCTTTCTAATCTATGTGTGCTGTTTTGTTTTTCATCCCGACTGCAGATAAAGGCGCTGGAGACCTTCACTTGGCTGACACCAGACGCGTCTATGGAGTTCTTCCCAATATGGGAAGCGTTCCAGCCTCATCTCATCACGAAGTACCGGTTGTGTGGAGTCATTTGACACGAATATTTCTATGCGCCTGGTGGTAAGATCGAGTTCAAAAATTTGGCGATGAAGGTAATCAAAACAAAATGCAGCAACACGCACAAGAAAATCCGTTTCTATGCATGGGGTGTGGGAGGGTTGTTGGATGAGAGCAAGTGGCCGTTGCTAGTAGTGGAGATGATCATCCCGTCGAAGAAACACTCGGAAGCGAAGTGGCTGGAAGACTTTAGGCATGGTGAGATGCACGGTTATAATGTTATATGTCTTATTTTTTTAAAACCTGACTAATCTTCATGTTCTGTTCTGTGCAGCTGTACTTGGATTATCGTGGCATGTGAATAGCGAAGGTATTCCCTTCGCCAACATTGCTTTTGAGAAGGCAGCCCTTGCTGCGTTTTCCTGTGTCACCTCCAATCTGGTTTTGTTGAAGGTCCCTATGTTGGCGTACCTGTGCGTTGTGGTAAATTATAAGAGTGGTTTTATGTGTTTTAGTCTCACATGGCCTGATCACTCATGGAATGTGAAAGCCCCCCTGCAAAGCTTCAGGCCAGGGAGGGGCCAAGCTTCCCTAGGTGGGGTTCAGGCGACCAACATGCCAAGCGCGTTTCACTGGTAATCAGAGCCTGGTCAATCGTCTCACACGCTTCTGCCATATTCTATACCCTATGGCTGGGCCGTCTGATATGACGCCAGAACTCCGGACGAATTTGTGGCGAATATACACCGAGACATTGAACGCGAGGTGCATGACCGGATTCTCGGCGAACTCCAGGAACGTGGACTCTTGGGCACACAAGTGCCGGTGCCAGCACCTGCTGTGGTTTCTGCATGACCCAAAGCACCCGAACCTGAACCGTTCATCCCTGGAAAACGTCACCGGTATGACGGTGGCTTTTCAAGTGGAAGAATACTTCTCCCTTTGTCATGTCAACCGCAAAGAGTGGACTCGGCACGCCGGCATGATGCTGCGGGGTGCAGCTGCTACTTGGTGGCAGAGTTGCCATGCTACCGTTCAGCTTTGGAAGAGTTTTCTGCATTGCTCTTAAAGAACTTCGAACCGGTCAATGCCATCGAGCACGCACGTGACAACCTTGCTGATTTACGCCAACACCGCTCGGTCGCTGAATACATTAATAGCTTCCGCAAGCTCGTGCTTAAGATCCCCGACATCCTTGCTGCTGAACAGATGGACAAATTCAAGAGGGGGCTGAAACCGAAAATCCACACCAAGGTCGAACTTCGTGGAGCCACTACACTTGACGAGATGATCTGTATCGCCGAACATTTTGACACCATCAACTTTGCGGCTTACCAGTGATTCCAAGGGCGAACCAGGAAGCACGCGGTGGCTGGACCTACCATCCGCACCAACGGTCCTACTCCCATGGAGCTCGGTATAGTGGACCAGCGCACACGCAACCAGTCCACGCTCACGTGCTACTCGTGTGGGAAAGTCGGCCACATCAAACGCCACTGCCCGATTTGCCACAACTTCGGAATGTCTCCGGGAAACGGGCAGCGCCAGGAGCAGTGGGGCAGACCTCTGGCGCTTCGCATGCCCCGCTTCTCCCAACCCCATTATTCATCGGCACCTCTGAACTCCACACCACATCAAACGCTCCATTCCCCGCCATCATTCTGTGGGCAAAAATAAAGGATCGCTACGTTCACTTTCTACTCGATACCGGTGCTTCAACAAATTTCCTCTCTCCCTCAATTGTTGCTAGACTTTCTCTTCCTGAAGACCCCAACAGTAACCCACAGGACGTGATCATGGCAGATGGTACTCGCGGACCTACTCTCCTCCCCGTGCATTGCATGTTCGAAAGTCTAGAGGCGACGGTTACGTTCGAGCAACTGCACCTCGGCGGCTACGAAGGCGTTCTCGGTTGACCGTGGCTGTACCAGCTTCGACCGCAAATTTATTGGCGTAACGCAACAGTCACTGTCGGCAACTACGACCTCCCATCCCGCTCCTACCGTAGACCATGGTCATCCCCAGCCAGCTCAGCTTCATCAACCCATCCACCCCAACCTGTCCCATCTCCATCTTCCCATATCCCCCCTCTCCCTCCTCCTCGCATAGCTCCTGCGCCGCAGCCAACACCACCCGGCTCCCCCGAAGTGATCAACACACCCCCCAACCCAGCTGCCACGCCATTACCTCTTCCGCCCCTTCTCTGAAATTATCAATCCACCAGCCCCCACCCCTCCTTCACCACCTCCTCCTCATCAGCTCTTAGTAATCTTCACGGCTCCCGAATCTGAAGCATCAGCTACTCCTCTGCCATCACCCATACAGGATCTTCTCCACGGTTATACAGACGTGTTTCCCGCTGATCTGCCTGCCGAACTTCCACCCGAGCATGCTATTGACCATAGCATCCGCCTCATTCCAGGTTCCACACCGCCCGTGCGCCCAACATATCGCATGAGCACCGCTGAACTTTTGGAGCCACGACAACAAAAGTTGAGCCCGTGCGCCCAACTTCTCACGATCAAGAATAAGTACCCACTGCCCCGTGTCAAGGAGTTGTTCGACATGCTTGGAGAAGTGACGGTTTTCAGCAAGCTCGACCTACGATCCTGTTACCACTAGATCCACCTCGACGAAGACGACATCAGCAAGACGGCATTTCGAACCCGCTACGGCCACTCTGAGTTTTGAGTGGTTCCCTTCGGCCTCACCAACGCACCAGCTACGTTCATGGAACTTATGAACAATAATTTTCGGCCCTTCCTCAACCGCTTTGTCATCGTGTTCCTCGATTACATCCTCATATTCAGCAAAACACTCGAAGAACACACTCAGCACCTACGCATCGTCCTTGACACTCTCCGCCAACACCGCCTCTACGCCAAGCTCTCCAAGTGCACCTTTGCCCGTTCAAGCATCGGATTTCTTGGCCACATCATCTGATCTAAAGGCAGTGCTATGGACCCCGCAAAGGTCCAGTGCCTTGCTGATTGGCCATCACCACGCAGGTAGCGGAGCTGCAAAGTTTCATTGGCCTTGCAATATATTACAGAAAGTTCATCTTCAACTTCTCCCACATATGCGCTCCGTTGGCTGACCTCTTTCGCCAAGGTGCAGCCTTTCAATGGGGACTACCGCAGCAGACCGCTTTGAGCTCGATCAAAGCAGCACTCACCTCCGCACCGGTCCTCACCATCGCCGACCCATCACGCCCATACTTCATATGGACCGATGCCTCCGATGTTGCTGTTGGTGCCATTCTTTGCCAAGACCACGGCCATGGGATGCAACCACTTGCATTTCAGTCACGCAAGCTCCAACTGGCGCGCAACTACGCAACACGATCGGGAGCTCCTTGCCATTGTCCACGCAATCAAAACATGGTGCTGCTACGTGGAGCTGCAGCCCGTAACCGTCTACACCAACCATCGCCCTCTTCAACACCTGAAAACACAACCCATGTTCAGCCGCCGCCAAGCCCAATGGGCTGAGTTCTTGGAGCAGTTTGTCCCCTCCCTTCACATCATCTATCGCCCCAGAAAGCTCAATCCAGCCGACGTCTTGTCTCGACCACTGCCACCAGCCCCACCAACCACCAACCAGCCCCAACCAGCCCCACCTCATCACCTCCACCTCAAACTCTGAACCCACCCTTGCAACGCGCCTGTAAACGTGACCTGCTGTTTGTCAAGCAAGCACCCGACGACCCAGCCTATTCATCTGAAGATCCATTTTGGTACAACAGCATTACGAAGACCATTTGTGTCCCTGCTGATCGCTCCTCACGGCAGCTGCTATTCTCTGAATACCACGACACCGCTACCGGCAGCCACTTCGGTGTTGAGAAGACATATGCTCACCTCTCCAACGACTACAATTGGCCACGCATGCATGCTGATGTGCGTGAGTTCATATGCACCTGCCAAACCTGCCAACAACTCAAAGCACGCACCACCAACCGCTACGGACTCCTTCAGCCCATCCCTCCACCTACCAAAGTGTGGGATGAAGTCACCATAGACTTCATCTGGATCTGCCCCGCACACCCCGCAGCTACAACGCTATACTAGTCGTCGTCGACCAACTCTCCAAAATGACTCACTTCATCCCCACCCACACAACCGTCACCGCACCCGAAACAGCCCGGCTCTTCTTCGATCACATAGTCCGCTTATACGGCCTCCCATCCGCCATCATTTCAGACCTTGACCCCTGCTTCTTGAGCAACCTTTGGCAAAGCCTCTTCAAGCTTCACGGAACCCGGCTGAAGTTTTCTACGGACAAACCGAATGGATGAACCGCACGCTTGAAGACGCCCTCCGTGCATAAGTTACCGCTCATCAAACAGATTGGGACCTCCACCTCACCGCCATCGAACTCGCATACAACAGCACACCCCACCTTTCCACCGGTCAGCACCCACGCCTCCCAACAACCCCACCCTCTCATCTCTCATACACACCAGCAGCCTTTGAGTTCCTCACTTCACTCGATCAGCTATTGACGCCGCTCGCACCTCCGTCCTTAAAGCACAAGCCAAACAAACCCACTATGCCAACTCCCACCGCAAAGATATCCGCTTCAAGGTTGGCAATCAAGTGCTTCTCTCCACTGACCACCTACCTCTCCTACACAAAGGCCCAACCAGAAAACTCGCCCCTCGCTTCATTGGCGCATTCACCGTCACCCGAGTCCTCTCACAGTCACCTACCATCTCCAACTGCCCAGCTATATGAAGAATCATCCCGTCTTCCATGTCCAGCACCTCCGCCCTTTCCGTGCACCTTCACATGACCGTCAGCCACACGCCAACTGCCACGGATGTTCGAAGGCAGCTCCGGTCTGTTTGAGGTTGCATCTATCGCTGCTCACCGTGACACACCTCATGGTCGTGAGTTCCTCATTCATTGGAAAGATCAGCCGACTAGTGAAGACTCATGGGAACCCGAGAGCCACCTTGCCCATACCACAACTACTATGAATCGGTACTTGACCAGCCGCGGTTTGGCACCGTGGACGACGCCACTTGGAGGGGAAAGTAATGTAACAGTGTGGCAGCCGAATGCTGCCAAGTATAGTGCAGGTGGACGGAAGTCAAGCGCCACCTGACCAACAGTTCGGATTGGTCAAACGTCTTAACCTGCTGCTGGGCGACCAGATCCTGACACGCAGCCCAAGTCAATCCCACCCACGAAAAGTACGAAACGCAGAACACCGAAGTTCCGACCCCTCGTCGACTTCGCCAACCACACCGACAAAATTACAGCCCCGTAACCACGCTCGCCATCCATTCCCGTACCGCAATAATTCTCTGCATTTCACAGCAGGTTCATTTCAAAGGGTTGGGTTACCATTGAGAAATCCAGAGTGTCGCGACTTGATTTGTGAATGTGCACTATAAAATTGTACTGTCAAATTGGTGAAGTCATAGTGCAAATTCCAGAGACCCCTAGAGAGCACTTCATACCCGTTTCTCAAGCCTACTAAGGCTACTACCTCCCTGCCAAGCGCGTTTCATGGCCCCTCTTACATTGCATCCCGCACATCATATGAAGTCATGAACTTTCTCGTCGCAGCCCAATCGCAATCCATGCCGTCGGATTGGTAGATCTACGTCCTCAACCTCACAATGCCGCAATGTGATGATTTCCGGCGCAAGCACGCACCGGCAAAATTCGCACTGAGCGCTTCGCTACGCTCACAAAAGTGGACGCTAGGGAGTGTTGTAAACAGTACTGGGCGAAACATCCAGAATGGTGATGGGCGACTCATCCCATCATGAATCCGTACATGAAATGCGAAGTGACTCGTGCGAACACGATCAAACATAGGCATGCACGGTGGGATGGCGATGGGCGCAAAAGAATGTGGCGTGCTCCTCTGCCAAGTGGCGACGTGCAGGGTCCAGTAATGCATGCCCCGTTTTGCGGTGCAAGGCTGCAATTGCTTGCAACATGAATGCGCACGCCGTCATAGCTGACCGTCGCAGGTGAGTCCTCGCTCAGCACAATCTCAGTGATGCCTCTCATCCTTGCACTCACCGTGTGTGAAGGCACTGCTGCATTGTGCCAATGCCAGTACTGGGTGGAATGCAAGCGAGGCTCTTAGCTGATGGCAGCAGAGCAACAATGGTGACAACGTGGAGGCGACAGAAAGTGAGTTCGATGGAGGGAAGGCACTGCTGCGTCGTGTCACTTGCACTAGTGCAGGAATACGCACAGCTTCTCATTGAACAGTTGTAGGGCAAGGATGGTATCAGCGCGGAGGTGAAAAGCTAAGTTGGGAGCTACTTGACCAATCAGCAGCACAATCTTGCTTGATCACTTGCTCCCCCTTCATCCCTATCGCGTGCCATGCACTGTACAATATTATTCGCATGTATCCACAAAAGGTGGCTCGCTGTTTTGCATTGCACGACAGTGACACACCTCACGTGCGTTCACCACTACAAGCATATGTCTTGGATTACATCTTTCCACCCTCTCGCCTTTACCCATCCTTTGCCACTGCACTAGGTCTCCTCCCATCCCATATATCTGTACTGGTAACTCGCATTTCCTACATATACTCTCTCCTCGCCTCTTTATTGAACATCTCCTTCTTCTCTTTTTCTCCTCTCCTTCCCTCCCACTCCCCCCACCTTCCACCCCTGCACGCAT
Organism: Closterium sp. Naga37s-1; assembly: GCA_947471745.1. NCBI lineage: Eukaryota > Viridiplantae > Streptophyta > Zygnematophyceae > Desmidiales > Closteriaceae > Closterium > Closterium sp. Naga37s-1. The sequence continues at coordinate 100,345 of CANJKZ010000929.1, read as the reverse complement.
ATTCCCATCTCCCTTCAGCGTTCTAGACCCAACATCTTACTTTGCGTCCCATAGCAGGTCAGCTGCGAATGAGGTGGAGGCATGAAGGAGAGGCGAGGTATGCAAGAGCGAGTCCGCAGACCCTGTGCCCGTGGATGTGACATTGTGCCACCCAAGATTTAGCTTCACACTGCCTTTTACACGATGTTGGAGGCGGGCAGGAGGGAGGTGTGGCAGGGGAATTCAAGGCAGAAAATGCACTTAACTGCAAGCTTCTCCTTACTCACTGGTCACGTAGGGCTTTTGGGCTGCACGTGTGGACACACCTACAGGGCATATCGATGTGGACACTTGAGAGTGGTGAGGAGATTGGTGTGGACAGTCTCAACTCCTCCCCCCATGCATCGCATCTCAACACGTCTCCATCTTCATCTCCATGCCCATTTAATTACTTCGCTGCAGAATCACCACATCCATCCACCCACCTCCACCTCCCTCATATCATCCCCCCCCTCCCATCCCCCTTCCACCGCAGCCGTTCTTCTGCCATCGAGTTCCATTTTCTGATATACAGCCCTCGTCCCTCTTCCAACACCCCTCTCTTCCACCCAAACCCCCTGTCACCCCCCTTCTCCGCTTATCCCCCCTCCCTACAACCTAACAGCCAGCTTCTTGACCTTGACTTATCTCCTGATCGATAGGGATAGGTATGCATGAGAATAAGTTGAACCCGAACCGGCCTGGATGGAACCAGGTCGGGCCAAACCTGAAACGGCCTGATCTTAAATTTTTGCTGACCGCAAATAACGTGCTAGAGTAGTAGGGGGGTGGAAACCACTAGCGAGCTCAAGCTAGAGCTTCAGAATGAGCTCCAACTTCCATGTTATAGCTTTGAATATGGACCCGCATGGCTCAAGTCATATGTGGCGTCGAACTGATGGCTTGCCTCAGAATGTTGCAGTGTTGTACGACTTGGTACAGTTTGACCCAGTTCGGCCACAACTCAAGTGGGGCTCATCAAGTTGCACATGCCGATTTTGTGGTGCTTGCCACCCGCTAGAGCATGCATCTAATACAATGGTCATGAGTCATGATGCAAGGATGGTGGCTGGGGAGAGCGGGTCAAGCAGCACTAAGATCTGACAGGTGTCGCATGAGTCTCTTTAACCCCCCCATTCCCCTCCACTCCCAGTCGTCTTTGTGCTTCACCACCTTCTTAGCTGCTCATGACAGGTGTCGCATGAGTCCTTTTAACCCCCCATTCCCCTCCAATCCCGGTCGTCTTTGTGCTTCACCAACTCTCATGCTCTGTTGTGTCCATTCCTCCCCGTATCCCTTCTCCTCTCCCTCCCCGACATCCCCTTTTTCTCTGGCTTATATCCCCTCCCCATCTTAAGGCCTCCCAATCCTCTCCTCCTCCCTTATAGCTATTAGCAGCTCATCTGTACAAATCCATACCATTTTCATTGCGGATCTTTTAATTGTATTCCCTTCTTTCCATTTACCCTATTCATAGACCAACTGCCCCTCCCATCGCAACTCCTCCTTCTCCGTCCGCCATCAACCTCCCACCTGCTCCCCCACCATCTTAGCCAAGCAGCACCGTAGCCATTACACCCTTTGGCACTACCTCTCCCTCCCTCCCTCAGGCACCACCTCTCCATCCCATGCCACCCACCTGAGCCAGGAGAATGGCTTCTGAATATCATTTAGCAAGCCACAGCCCCTCTTGTACCACCACATGGGATTAATGGTAGTGTGCAAAATAAGTGTCCCATAGGATGATATTGGACCATCATCAAATGAACATGATCAGTGTGCCTCTGTTAAAAATGCTTGAAAGTTTTGAGAGCAATTCCTTACTAGTTATACTACTTACGTAGGGCGTGTTCCTACAACCTCTTAACAGACCAGCCTCTTATCAGGCTCGCGTCACATCACACTGAAATTCACATAAATCCAAACGCTTCGCGCATTGTACGGTATCAGGCAAGTCTAACAAGAAGTTTGCCTGGCAAGAAATTTGCCTTACTCACTGTGCTCACTTTCTGTTTTCCCATGATCCTCTCCTGTTTGTGAAAGGAGCCACTATACAGCCTGCTATACCAGCCATTGGATTGCCATCAGAGTACGGTCTCCACTAGCAAGCCGCTGCCAAATATCTGCTGAACAAGTGTGTGTTCATTTCATACCGCACAAGCTGTTTTTTCAATGGCTGGAGCTCAACACTAGAACATGATCAAAACGCTCTCTTGACCAGATGCTAATGGAAGGGGTTATACAGACCATAATCACTAGATGCATATCTACGCGATCTGCAACGTGCCTCAGATCAGAAAGAGTATATGCAAGCATACCGCCCTTGCGCCGATGTAAATAGGCATTGTACAGCGAGTTGGAACCAGAGCCAGGCACACATGGTGCATCCAGCCTACCTCCCCTTACACACTTGATTTCTAGCCCAGCAAACCCAGCACCTGCTTCTGTCCACCAGCAAGGTACCAATTGAGTTCTACCATGAGTACATGCCTCGATGCAATTTGCAATGTTTTGAGCCGTGCACAACCACCATTTCAAGCCTCACTCCTCCGCATGCATACCTCCCCTCATGCTTCACACCCCTTGCCTCCACGCCTCTCCCCAGGCTCAATCAGCAATCCTCTGCCAGCCTGCCTACTTATACACTTACGTACACCATCCTTAACAAAGTCACCCCCTTCTGGTAAGGGTAGTCAGCTACTTCAACCTATCATCCGTGACTGATATGCTACTCAGAGCAAGACCCTCGAGCCCTATCAGCCTCCCCACATGAACCATGCCAGCATCCGTCACACCCTTGCAGCCACAAAGCCACAATGCTTTGAGCGAGGAGAGAGGTGTCAAATGCGACAGACCAGCATCTGCCACCTCGGTCCTCTGGAGATCAAGGTACTGAAGACTGGTCAAGGACCCAATGCCTTCCAAGGCACTGTCTTAGACGTCTGTGCTATACAGGTATATCTGCTCTAGCTCCGGCAGCCTGTAGAAGTGCTTGATGCCCTCTGCACTGAAGCCTGAGCTAGAGTGCAAGTCAATGCTTGTCAAATGCAGCATGGTGGACACATGGGCGAGCATGGCGTCTGGGAGACTGTGGAGATTTGCCAGATGCAGTATGGTACTTTGTGAAGATGACTTGATTTGCTGGAGGTGATGGATGAAGAGGGAATGAATGAGAAAAGAAATAATGATCATCGTAACAACAGCAGACACACATGCCCTCTAAAACTATGCATGCTTTGTCAAGCGGTTTACTCAGCACTCACCTCCCATGCTATCTTCTGATAGCCGCCTGCACTCTGCCTGATTTTCACTCTCCCTCATCTCTCTCACTCGTCTCCTCTCAGCCTCCTTTAAATCCCCCTTGGCTGCTGCAAGCTCCCTCCTTGTCTCTTCCAGCTGCACGCCAAGCGCCCTCATTCTCATCTCCATCGCCTCTGTTTTGGCCATACTTGCGTTGAAGGACCCAACAACTTCACTTTCTCTCTGCATATGGGAATTTGTATGGTTCCTACACATGGAAGCACATGGGATTTCATGGCAGCACAATAGAACGCATGGCAGTATATGGGAATACATGGCAGCACATAGGAACACATGGCAGCACATGGGAACACAACGTAACACATATAGAGTAGGAAGATAGGAGGACAGGTAAAAAAAATGCGAGTGGTAAGAGGAAGTAAGCAGAGAGGCCTCAAATTCAAACAGCATGTGAGGGAAGCTATTGATGAACATGACAAAAGTTGGGGAAATGTGCAGATGTGAAGGCATACCCCATGAGAGCGAGGTAACAACGAGGACATATAAGGTAAAAACGAAGTGGGTGCATACATGATGGCAGCGGCGAGGAGGGCGACCAGCAGCCCTGGCAGCAGCATGCCCACCTGGTGTGGCAGGAGAGTGGAGGAAGGGGGCAGCAAGAGCAGGGGACGGGGACTGCAAGAGGAAGAGTAAGACAAGCAAGTCCCTAGCTAAGTTCGCAGGAGGAGACAAATGGAGCAGGGGGCATTGAATATGCATGAGCTGGCAAGCAGGATTACACACGTAAGATTGAGCTGGCAGTCATGGGAAGGAACCTGCACTGAGTGCACAGGACGGGAGGCAAGCCCAAGGATGGAGACAAATGGAGTACATGGGCATGGGGTGCAGGAGAGAGAATAATGAGTAATGTAGGATAACGTGAACTTCAACGCCGAGTGCATTAACTCACTCACCTCCCTCTACACAACCCACCTCCCCTCCAACATCAACAATCGTTCACTCTGCCGTCCCATCGCCACCTTATCCGTCGCTGCTGCTGCCATCTCCCCCCTTCACTGCTGCCATCTCCCCCTTGATTGCATTCACCTCCCCCTTCACTGCATTCACCTCCCCCTGCACTAAAGTCACCTCTCTCTCGAATGGACCTTATATTAATTAAGGGGTGGTACAAAGGTAGATGCGGACACATGCAGGACAAATAACAAACAAACATACCTCCTAACTACCACATCATCTCCTACCCACACCCGCCCCTCTGTCCGACCCTAGTGGTCGAACGGGGGCTAAATAAGCTGGTGCAGCTGCCCCTCACTCAGGGGGGCAAAGGGCTTCTGCATGCCAAGCTCGTCCGCAACCAGGGCCTCGTTGGTCTTGGAGTGCAGGGCATTGGCCTGTGTGTTATAGTCACAATAGACTTGAATGTGCCTAAAACGAAAGATAGAGTGCACAGACGGATTTCTGCACAGCGGCTTCAAACGTTGATAGCGTTCTGCTCACAGCTGCAAATGACTTGATTCAAATTGGATCTGGAGCGTCTTCACGTCGTCTACAATTAGCAATTTAGATTGCACGATTTGATAAAGAATTGACGACACAGCGTCGGTTTGAACGAACGGTACTATGGCAGCCACTATAGTCTTAGAACACAAGATAGGAAGAGTTACGAGTTGGGAATGACTCCCAGCTCCTACAAACCCCAAGAGCCGAGGTACAGTGATGTGGAACAGTGCCACACTGTCCCCAACCACGAAGGGTCTCGAAACTACCCTCCACAAGGGCCTACACCAAGAGAAATGTTACACTACACAAAGTAATGCAACTATTCTCACTATCTTAAAGTTTACCCTTTTGGAGAGCTTCGAAATCACTTGATTCTTGAAACCAAGGCTCTGTTTCTTCAAGGTAAATTCTTCCTTGAGTTCTTGAAAGTCTGCTGCGCACACCTGCGACACGCCGAACGTTCCACACACGACAAAAATAGAAAACCGCACACGACACGCAAACAACGACGTCGCACGCAACTAGCGATAACTCGCTATTGACTCGACACACACATTCAAAATCATGCCTCATCATTCACACACTATTGTAAGCATGAAATATATATTAATTCATGCCCTCATACCATTCCATGCACACACGCATGCACGCACACGGACAACAAGCCGAATGCAAACCGTAGGGTTGCACCAACAAACTCCCCCTCGGATTGTTGGCCTTAGGATCTTGCTCTCTCAGTTCAGAGCCATCCCAGCCAGCTTGCAACACTTCCAATGCTGCTGCTCCACCAACCTCTTGGTCATCATGTCAGCTGGCTGCCTTGTCGTCTTCACATAGTGCAACTCAACTTCACCCGCGGCCACCATGCTCCTCGTCCAATGCCACTTCACCCTCATGTGCTTCGTGAGTCCATGCAACACAGGGTTCTTAGCAAGAGCAATGGCACCCTGGCTGTCACAGTACAGTGGGGTAGGTCCTTGCTGCTCCTCCCCCAATTCAGCCAACAAACGCCGCTGCCACACAATCTCCCGTACGGCACGGAAGAGTGCCATGTACTCGGACTCCACCGAGCTCAAAGCTTGGTCAACCTGCTTCTTGCTCTCCCAAGCAGTTGGGCCTCCACCAACACAGCATATGAAGCCTCCCACACTTGTCATGTCCTCTGGTTCTGATGCATATGAAGCATCCGAGTAGGCGGTGAGGAACAAACGCCCGGGTTCAACACCATCCGCGCCCTTTTGGCGCCTTTGTGCCGCCGCCGAGTATTGCAGCCCAACGGTCGGTGTTTGGCCAAGATACTTGGCCACCCTCATTCCAGCTGCTACCTGCTCCTCATTAGGGCATTGCACAACCCTAGCCAGCTGCCCGGTAGCAAACGCGACGTCCGGTCGGGTGTTTACCGCCGCATACATGAGGCTGCCCACCAACGAGTGAAATCGGCGCCTCTCCTCTTCACCAACGCTCTCCTCCTCTGGTCCCTTCACACACTTGAACCCAGAGGGAAAGGGTGTAGCCACATGGCCTTCACTCTGCCCAAAGTTGGCAGCCAATGCCTCCAGGTACTTTCGTTGATGCACCCGCATGCACCGCTTCTCCACATCTCGTTCGATGTGGAGCCCAAGGTAGAAGCTCACGTCACCAAGGGCCTTGCACTTGAACTTGTCTTGAAGCTTCAGCATCACCTCCTTCACAAGGTCAGAAGACGGTGAGAAAATGAGGATGTCATCCACATAAACCACCATGAAACTCCTCTGCTCCCCCTCGCCAAGCATGAACAAGGAGTGATCGGCCGTTGAGGGAGTGAAGCCGATCCCCTCCAACACTTCGCGCAGCTTCATGTACCATTGCCTAGGGGCCTGCTTCAGCCCATAGAGGGCCTTCTTCAGCTTCCACACTCTGCCACTACCATCATCAAACCCCTCTGGCTGCGCCATAAAAATCTCCTCCTCAAGGATGCCGTTAAGGAATGCCGTTACGATGTCCATTTGCTTTACTACCCATCCTTTGATGGCGGCTCCCGCGAATAGGGTTCGCAGCGTCGTCGGCTTCACCACAGGGGCAAACAGCTCCTTGAAGTCCACCTTCTCCTTCTGCTGGTACCCCTTGGCTACAAGCCTAGACTTGTAGCGCTCGATCTTGCCGTCGGCATCCAACTTGATTTTGAAGAGCCACTTGGACGTTATCGCCGTACGCCCCTCCGGTAGCTCCACCAATTCAAACGTGTCATTCTCCTCGATGCTCTTCAGCTCACTCTCCATGGCCTTCTTCCACTCCTCAGCATCACTACTCTCCAAAGCCTCCTTGAGAGTTGCTGGTTCTCCCGGCATCTCCACCGGAGAGAAGAACGCGAAGGCACACTCCTCGTAGTCACTCTCCTCGTCGTCTCCGACCATCATTGCCGCTCCGGCCAGGGCTGTCTTGCCCTGCTTTCCCGGCGCATCATAGGTCAGCCTATTAGGGGGTTGAACTCTCCTCTTCCCCCTTCCTTCCTCCTCAGCTGCAGGGACTTGAAGGCCTTGGCATTGCTGCGGTGTGGCTCGAATCCGTGGAGCACTCGTAGTACGGGAAGGAAGTGACGGTGCACGCTCGCTCACTTGCTGCACCTCCTCCTCTTCTTCCTCTGCATCATTGGCCTCCTCTCCCCCATTCACAAGGGAGGATTGCCTTGTGGTTGTGCTGCCGCTGCTCAGTTCCAAAGGCAGCTCCACATGCTCCAAACCGGAACTCTTCACCTCCCCAAACCGCACGCCTATCTTCGCCTCATTCTCCGCCTTCCAATCCTTGTACATGAAGTTCTCCATGAACTTGCAGTCCCTGCTCACCAAGAACTTCTTGGTGAATGGGTCCCAAAGAAGCCATCCCTTGCTGTTTTGAGCCATGCCCAAGTGCACGGCCCACACCGCCTTGGCACCAAGCTTGTTGTGCCGAAGATGCTTAGGCACGAGCGCCATGCACATGCACCCGAACACCCGAAGCATATCCACCTTTGGCTTCCTTCCTAGCCACTCCACATAGGGCACCCATTTGTCTGCTCCCACATGAGTCAAGGCTCTGTTCTTGGCCACACACGCGCTCCGCACCGCATCAGGCCAGAAATAGTCGGGTAGCCCGGCTTCAATGAGCAACCCGCGTGCCGCCTCCGTGATTGTGCGGTTCGCTCGCTCGGCGATGCCGTTCATTGCAGGGGAGTATGGCATGGTGAGGGAGTGCCGAATACCATTCTTCTTCAGCCACAACCCAAACTCCTTGCTCAGGAACTCTCCCCCTCGATCGGTGCGGATTGACTTGACTAGACGGTCTTGTTGCCGCTCCACCATCGGGAACCAATCCGTCTTCAACGTTTCAGCCACGTCGCTCTTCTTGGCCAGCACGTACACCCAAGTCATGCGGGTGTAGACGTCGACAATAGTGAGAAAATACTCAGCTCCAGCAGCTCCAAGCTTCAGGGGGCCCACCACGTCCATCACCACCTCATCAAGCGGTGCCTTTGCCGTTGCCTCCGAACTAGGGAACGGAAACCGGGTGAACTTGGCTTGAATGCACGTCGGGCAGCCAAGCACCTCATCGGGCTCCCCCTTCACACGTATGCCAGCAACCATCTCATTCTTCACTAGCTGCTGCAAGATGGGCAGGGCCACATGCCCCATGCGCCGATGCAAGGTGAGCCAATCACACTCCCCCGTAGCCGAAGTTGGATTGGAGAATGCCGCGCTCGCAATAGCGCCCCACATACTCTCTCCGTAGTCCTCCTCCGCTGCTGCCTCTGGGTTCTCCTCACCCTTTTGCTGCTCCTTGGTTGCTGCACCACTCTCCTTAGGTTCACTGAACTTGCTGGTCCCTCCAGGTTTGCTCTTCTTGAGCTCATTCTCCTTAGCGCGACCGTTCGCGCCATCGTCGCTACCGACCGCTCCATCCTTGGTGCTGATGCTTGCTGCCACTTGCCTCTCCTTAGGCATAGGGACCACTGGGATCTGCCACATCTCGTTGTAGACATCCCTGTCCTCATGAAGGTCCCAAAGAATTCGATCGCCAAGCCTTGCGGTGTAGGTCTTGGCTCCCTTCGAGTTCGTGTCCATGCCGGCCTTTGCCAACCGCCGCACGGAAATCAGGTTTGCAGCAAGGCTGGGCACCCAAAGCACGTTCTTGAGGCCCACCATCTTCCCATCAGCACCCTTGAACATGGCCTTGCCCATGCCTTTCACCTCTGCTCGCTGCCCCAAAGCCGATGTGACATGCTTCACCGGTGACGGCTCGAGTTCGGTGAGCAAGTCCGGGCGAGGTGTCATGCTATAGGTAGCGCCACTATCAATCACCCAATAGTCCAGGGGGTGTAGGGTCACCTTCCCCACAGCTGCTGGCTCCTCAAAGCCTTCATCCTTCTCTGGACCAGCCGGTACTTGCGTCGACACGAAGTAGAATAGACCCGGGTATCGATCGTCGCTCGGGTGCTTGTCGTTGTCTCCGCTCTTCATGTTTGCAGCTCCGCCACCGCGACCGCCACGGCCTCCACGGCCTCGTCCTCTCCCTCCTCCTGCTCCTCTACCCTCTTGGCCTTGAGCAGGGGTCCAACGATCAGGGAGTTTGTAGCAGTCGCGCCACATGTGTCCGCTCTTGTGGCAATAGTGACACTCGCCGTCGAATCGGCCGCGACCGCGTCCGTAGCTCTTGTCGTCGCTGCCGTAACCGCCACTCGCGGCCTCCGCCGAAGTTGCTGCCACCAAACCTTCCTCCCCCTCGTCCTCTGCCTCTTCCTCGACCATATCCACGGCCGATGCTCGCTGCCCCAGCGCCATCCGCACTCGCCAACTCACGGCGGCGGAAATCCTCTTGAAGGATAGCTCGCTTCACGTCTTCAAGCGAGAGGCGGGGCAAGTCGCGATTAAGGTTGATGATGAGCGAGGACCATGACTCTGGGAGTAAGGCCAGCAACTTGGTCTTCTTTTGGAGCTCACTGTAGTTCAAATCAGCTCCCTCAAGCCGCGTCAACAAGTCGAAGAATTTCTGCACCCCTTCTTCAACCGCTTCGTCTTCTTCAATTCGTAGTGCCGCCATTTGCCGTTCCAACACCACCGCTACCGCCGCTGTTGCAGGAGCATGTACACCCTTGAGAGCAGCCCATGCCTTTGGTCCTTTCTCTGGTTCGCGCTGGAATGGCTTGATGTGACGGATCTGACTGCTCCCCAACGCTTGCCCAAGTAAGAGATAGCCTTGTGCGCTCTTCCGCACCCACGGGCTCTTCTCCGGGTCGTTCTCGGGGCGCTTCTCCGTTCCTTCCATCACCTCCAGCAGGTCATAGTGGTCAAAGATGTTCTCCATCTTGAAGGACCATTCAGCAAAGTTGTCACCGTTGAACTTGTCAAGCCCAAACACCCTAGGCTCATCCCTAGGTGGGCCAAGACTTGGTTGCATGGGCGCCATGGCTGAATCACGGGGTTGGCCTTGAGCTTGAGCTTCTCCACTGCCACCAGCACCTCTGCCACCCCTTTCCTCAGGTCCAGACATTGTCGAAACTGCTCCAAGGGGCTCTGATACCACTTGTTATAGTCACAATAGACTTGAATGTGCCTAAAACGAAAGATAGAGTGCACAGACGGATTTCTGCACAGCGGCTTCAAACGTTGATAGCGTTCTGCTCACAGCTGCAAATGACTTGCTACAAATTGGATCTAGAGCGTCTTCACGTCGTCTACAGTTAGCAATTTAGATTGCACGATTTGATAAAGAATTGACGACACAGCGTCGGTTTGAACGAACGGTACTATGGCAGCCACTATAGTCTTAGAACACAAGATAGGAAGAGTTACGAGTTGGGAATGACTCCCAGCTCCTACAAACCCCAAGAGCCGAGGTACAGTGATGTGGAACAGTGCCACACTGTCCCCAACCACGAAGGGTCTCGAAACTACCCTCCACAAGGGCCTACACCAAGAGAAATGTTACACTACACAAAGTAATGCAACTATTCTCACTATCTTAAAGTTTACCCTTTTGGAGAGCTTCGAAATCACTTGATTCTTGAAACCAAGGCTCTGTTTCTTCAAGGTAAATTCTTCCTTGAGTTCTTGAAAGTCTGCTGCGCACACCTGCGACACGCCGAACGTTCCACACACGACAAAAATAGAAAACCGCACACGACACGCAAACAACGACGTCGCACGCAACTAGCGATAACTCGCTATTGACTCGACACACACATTCAAAATCATGCCTCATCATTCACACACTATTGTAAGCATGAAATATATATTAATTCATGCCCTCATACCATTCCATGCACACACGCATGCACGCACACGGACAACAAGCCGAATGCAAACCGTAGGGTTGCACCAACACTGTGCCCACTAGAGGCGGACGCTCCAGCGCTGGTGGTACTCCGTCAGCAGCTTAGCTGCTTCGTATGAGGTAGGTGCTGCGTTGTAGCGCAGCTTAGTCGCCAGCTCTGCACACTACCGCAGGTAAGCCATCACCCCCGGCGAGGGGTAGTCTTATGTTTCCACTGCTAGTGCGTGGAAGCCTATCCACGCATTCCTCCGAGCGTACTTTTCTCCCTTGTTAGTTGCTACCGCCATAGCCGCCCACCCAGGAGCTCGGTTGCAATTCTCGTCCTAGTAAGAAATGGGGTCAGTGACGGTCACGTCACACATCCAAGCCTCTCCAGTCAGGGGATGGTGGATGGTGACATCCGCCTTAAGGTTTTCAACTAGAAAGTAAACGTAGGTTTCTTTGTGCACTGTGAAGCCCGCCGCAGCCCCGATTTTTGCTATCTCATCCTGAAGAGCATGGTGATAGCAATCCTCCCTCTCTCCTTCTCGGAGTGCATAAGATGGTTGGGGAGGCGGTCATCGGAGAAGGTGGTGCATTATCAGCAATCTCAACGCCTAGGGACTGGTAGGGGGAGTCCTAGGCAGAAGGCAGCTGTTGTTAAGAGCTAAGAGGGGCCCATCCAGAGCGCGGGGATGAGGGGAATCGCCAAGAGCCAGTCCCCCGCTCCAGGGCCCAGCACTGACCGCATCCGCTGGGCATGTCCTAAGAGGAGATTTGGGCGCATCCGCCTTGCTTCATTCAGCACTCCAATGAAGCGGCGGATGTGGACCGCCAGGCTGAGGGACTGCTATAGTTTCAGGCCCTTGGGGTCCACCCTCCCCGCCTGGAGGGCCTCCAGAGCCTCTGGGGGGAGAGCTGCCTCGGCTGTTGCGAGGCGTGCAGGCAGGGCGACCGCGAGGTCAGCTATGGGGTCCATAAGGGGGAGGAGGGCAGCTACTGCGGGATGCAGGGTGTCAGTGAGCGAGTGCAGGAGGTGGGAGGCGCCGATCAACGATGTGAGGTAAGCATAACTTTCTTCAAAAGCAGGGTCGGTGATGCCCAACCCTCCCAGTGTTACAAGTAACGCAGCCTGACGCAATATCCGCCTCCTCTCCACGTCGCTCCTCGATGTTACGATGTGTGCAGCATCCAGGAAGGTGTGAAGTAGTTGCTCTCCCCAAGTCGACCACTCCGCTTCAGGCAAAACCTCCAGCGGGGCTGTTCTGGCTAGGAACAAGGCGCGGCGGCTGACGCTGCGAATAAGGGGGAGGAGGCTGAGCTGGGGGTCCGTTTGGGCCAGGAGGGGGAGCGGTTCAGCTGTTGCTGCGAGCCTCTCTCTAACCGCGCTGGCGCAGCCCTGGGGTGTGCCGATGGGGCTGCCGAGAATCTGCAGCCCATCTCCTGAGATGGGGATGCCTGGCGGTATGGAGGTGGGGTGAACCATTGAGGCAGACCAGGCTGCGCACTTGGCCAGGTTGTATACCAGGCTGAGGGTGCCGAGTGCAGACGTAACTGGTGCATGCTGTGGCTTCGCCAAGCAAGGTGATGTCGTCGACGTAGGCGAGCAGTACCACCAATGGGTGTGCCGCTGCTATGGCTACGAGGCACGGGTGGATGCTGGCCACGAAGAGAAGGATACCTAGCGGGTCCCCTTGGCGGACTCCTCTGGCGCCCTGCAGAGGAGCCGAGCCGAAGTCGTGGTCGAGGAAGAGTGAGGAAGGGGCCCTATAGGAGAGGCAAACCATTGGTATGAGGCTCTCCAAAGCCTCGTTCCTTAGCCCCTCGAACAACGCCCTCCTCTCGACTGCATTAAAAGCGTTGGCGAGGTCTATCTATAGCGCCACCGCTCCCGGTTGAACTTCAAGGTAACGTACGTGCTGTTTGAATAGCTGCTTCAATTCCCCCTGCTATTGCTACCATGAACTGAAGGGGGGTGAAGTGCCCTCGTGCAGCCAATGCCGTCAGGAATAGTGCAGCCTTAGCGCAGCAGGCACTCGCCCACCGCAATCAGCCTCGTCCCTCCTTGCAGCTTCGTGAAGGCTAAGAGGCGGGAGGCGGTGAGGAGGTCAGGCGCGTCTCCTTTCAGCTTCCCCCCCAGCGCCGTGTTAATGAGAGCTAGAAGGTGGGTGAAGATCTCTTGGTTCCCCAGAGCCACGTCACGAATGTGCTCTAAGGTGGTTCTTGAAGGCCCCGCCTCCACTTCGTTTGAGAGCTTGGCGATGAGTCGCTTGAAGTCGAGGGCGTCGATGGCGGGTGAGTTTTCTGTGGCAAATGTGTGCACCCAGTCAGGCAATGCATGCTGGGCTGGAGGGTGTCTTGCTGCAGCACTGCAAGTGAAGCCTACGAAACTGGAGTAGCGTGGACAGGCTACGACGTTTCACTAATCCCTCCGCTCTGGCGAGGATTCTCGTGGTATCAGGTGCGTGATGGGGTTGGGGAGGGAGGGAAGTTTCCTAGACATCTTCGTTGTCTAGGCTCGCCCAGAAACCCTGGCAAAACCTGAGGAGGCAATTCATCATCGCGCTCCAGTCTGGCTTGCGCGCTGACGAAGTGCAAAGTAATATTCACGAGAGGAATGTCAGTAACTTCCAGCCTGGCGTTGAATCAGGGTTGGCTGCCAGGTGGAGCATTGGGGTCAGCAAGCAGACTGCGAAGAACTCTTACCTCTCTGTCTCCCTGCGTGTCTCCAAGAGCGAGTGAGCAGCCCGTCAGCCTTCACGCTGGCCACGGTGGTGACGGCACTCAAGTTCACTCTAACTGACTCCGCACAGCCCATCGACACTCACATCGAATGGATCCACCCCCTTCCTCTTTCCCCCTCTAATGGCTCCATCCCTGTGCATGGTGGCAGGAGCACGTGGGCAGCCCATCAGCCTTCACACAAGCCACGGTGGTGGTGGCACTGAAGTTCACTCTCACTGACACAGCACAGCCCATCGATGAGCACCTCAAACCGCACCTCGCCCTTGTCCTCTTCCTGCTCCAGGACTCTCACAGGGTGAGGAAAAGGTGTGAAGGTTCCGGGATAGGGTTTGTTTGATGCCAAAGTTTGGAGATTCGGGCAGCAGAGGCTGGAGTATGTTGGGTTTTGCCATTCCCCACTTGAGCTGTTTCCCGCGCTGTCCTTGTCTATCTTCCACTGCAGCATGTGCGGCGCGCAGCGGTGCTGGCACTTACAACAGCAGTGCACAACAAGCCAGGGCTAGTGGAGGACCTTCTGACACAGCTGCTGCCACTGCAGTACGACCGGATGCGAGTCAAGGTATAGACTGGTGGCTGCAGGTATGAGCAGATGCGAATGAAGGTGTGAGCAGATGAGACTGTAAAGTGCGAGGCCAGGGCTGGTGGAGGACCTTCTACCAGAGCTGCTACCGCTGCTATATGACCAGATGAGGGTCAAGGTGCGAGCTGATAGTATGGGTGTGGCAAAAGGGATGGGTCCACATTTTGGATTGTTACTACGGCAAGAGGGAAGCTTTATCTCTATTTCCCCTTCAATAAGCTGAGTAATGGTCTGTTACTTGTTTGATTACCCGCTTCCCCTTCTGCCACATGCACCTTGAGATGATCCGGACCGTTGATCTGTGCCCGTTGTATACAGTGGACAATGGGCTGGAGCTGCGAGAAGCAGCCTGTGACTGCATGGACATGCTCCTCTCCACCTGTCTGCACCGCATCCAGCCGGCCGCCTTCATCACCCCTTTCCTCATCTCTGGGCTCTCCGGTGCATGTACTCTCTTGACACAGCAACTGCTCTTTGCCCACTTAGCACAAGCACATTCACGAATGCCTAAAGCGTTCCCACTCAACACCCGTCTCATGAAACTCCCTTACTCCCACTTTCAATCCCTCAATTCTTGGCCCCTTCCCTCAATCGACCCCCTCCCATCCCCTCCCCCGGTTTCACCATCATCTATTATAGAAAACAGCGATTTGAAGATGCCGTGCCATCTGGTGCTGGCAAAGCTGGTAGAGAAGTGCGCCCCGTCGGTGCTGGCAATGGTGGATGCACTAGTGGAGCCTTTAGAGAAGACTGTGACAATACAAGTCAAGGCAGATGCCATGAAGCAGGAGGTGGACCGCAATGAGGACATGATCCTCAGTGTCTTGCGCGTCGTGCATGTTCTGTGTCGCATTAGGTGAGATGTGCTTGCTTGGTGAAGTGAGTGGCGTGGCAGAAAGCAGGTGACTGGTGTGGTGGTGGGGACCGCAAGGAGCGCTCTCAAGCAGGAGGTGGACTAAAACAAGGACATGATCCGCAGCGCCCTGCGTGTCATGCATGCTCTGTCCCGGATTAGGTGAGATGTGCTTGCTTCTATTGAGTAAGTGGCATGGCAGGAAGAGCCAGGTGAGGGTTGTGGTGGTATGAAATGCAACGGCACCGTGAAGCAAAAGGTGGGCCGCAATGAGGACATGATGCACAGTGCCCTGCATGCCTGGATCAGGTGAGAGGTGTGGCAGGAAAAAGCAGGTGGTGTGGTGGTGTGGTGCAATGAAGACATGATCCGCTGTGCCCTGCGTGCCGTGCACACACTCTCGTGCATCAGGTGAGAATGCGCGTGCTTGGATAAAGCAAGTGGGGTGGCTGGAAGAAGCAGGTGAGTCATGTGGTGGTAGGGATTGCATGACGCCGTGAAGCAGGAGGTGGACCACAACGAGGACATGATCTGTAGCGCCCTGTGCATCGTTCATGCTCTCTCGCGCATCAGGTGAGTGCCATGCACGCACTTGATGCTAGCATGCAAGCTGGTCGACTGCCAGCGCAGTGTGAAGCCGGCGTCGTCAACCCACGTGACTGCAAGAGGGATTGTGCGGACCTATGGGTACTTCAAGTTCACGCCAGACAAGGTCCTGGTCACGGCGCCCCTAGTAGGTCGACACGACCTTCTCACGTGGATAAAGTCCATCAAGCCCCAGCTGGAGATGGCCGGGCTGATGTGCTTCATCGACGACACCATGGAGATGCCGCCTGTGAGTAACACCGAGTTGCGTGCGGAGTTCCGTGCCATGCAGCTGCTGACCTTCACGGTCATCTCGTGGTGCTGCTCGCCGGTGGTGTAGATTGCCTTGTGGTCGTGCCAGAGTCACCTGGACGCTGGTCACCAAGCGTGGCAGTTCATCACGTCGATGTGCCAGGTCACCGACGACCTGTACATCGGCCAGCTAGAAGAGCAGATGACGCACCTGCGGATGGGCGGTGACCCCAACCACCTCTCTTTCAAGCACCCCGATTGCACCGACTCGAACGAGGCGATGCGAAGGGAGGCTGAGAGAGATCGGCCGGTCGTTGCCCATCCGCAGGTCGGGAGAACAAGCCGCGCAAGGAGAAGGAGTCGACCAGGTCAACGTCGGCGAAGGACGCCGACCCCTCCTCAGGCAGCAAGGGGCGAGGTGATGGGGTGGCGTCGTGCTCGCTGGTCAGCGTCGTAGAGCCGACCGTCTCGCTGGTGCCGGAGGCTGGCAAGGAGTTCCACACGATGGCAGCAGCCGTGCAGCGAACCCGGTGGTGGTCCTGCTTGATAGTGGCTACTTGCACCATCTGATGGGGACGAAGGCGGCCTTCGTCGACATGGGACCTAGCGGCGATGTCAAATACGTGCGTGGCTTCAACAAGGCGCTGCAGGACGTCCAGGGTCGTGGCACGTCGCCTTGCAAGGAGAGGCCGGGAAGCAGGTGCTTATCCCCGACGTGCTTTGCGTCCCGGGTGTGCAGGCGAACCTGCTATCAGCTGGTCAGCTGAAGGAGAGCGGTGTGAAGCTGCAGGACAGCGATGACGGGATGCTTCAGGTCTCGGCGGCGGGGAACGTCGTAGGTCGGGCAACATACACTGGCCAGGTTATCGGCACCGACCTTTGTCCCTGCTCGGCAAAGTCGATGCCGGCCACGACGGAGGTGGTGACCGTGCGGACCATCATCTTGGCGGCAACGTTGATGCTAGCCAGGTGGCACGCGAGGCTTCTTCAAGTCGGCGTTGACACCATCACGAGCTCGGCGAAGCACGAGGTCGCCACCGGCTTGGACATCAAGCCGTCGGGCGGCACCGACACTCCATGTGTCTCGTGCGTCGGCGTGAAGCTGGCGCGGCGCACCTTTCCCGACAAGGGCTCGGACGCCGACGACGCCCTGACTGTCGTGCACATCGACCTGTGCAGACCGTTTTGGGTGGCTGCCAAGGACGGGAGCCTTTAGTTCTTACGGCTGAAGGACCACAAGACCCGCTACGTGTGGGCGAGGCCGGTCGCAAAGAAGTTTCACGTGCTGCGGGAGTTCGAGAAGTGGCTGGTGGTGGTTGAGCGGCAGACGAAGAAGTCAATATCGATGCTCCGTTCTGACTAGGGAGGGGAGTTCCTCGGGAAGGAGTTCACCAACTTCGTGGACGGCAAGGAAATTGTCCACGACTTGACCTGCCCCTACTCACCGCAGCAGAACGGCATGACCGAGCAGGAGATGCAGATCGTGGTGGAGTCGGTGCGGACGATGCTGATGCACATGGGCGTGCAGCACCACTGGTGGCACCTCGCCCTGCGCCATGCCGTCTGGGTGCACAACTGTCTGGAGAGGTCACCGCTGCCGCCAAGAACAACTCTACCAGCTGCTGACCGGCAAGAAACCCGACTTGACACCCGAGCAGCAGCGTAGTGCAAAGCTCAAGCCGAAGGCCAGGTGGGGCCTTCACCTCAGTGTGTCGGAGGAGAGAAAGGGCTGGGAGCTCCTCGACCTTACAGACAATAGGGTGGTCACCACGTCGGACGTGGTGTCCTACGAGACAACGTCACTGGAGGTGTGGAATTCGGAGCACGGGCTGGCATCTGGGCGGACGCAGGCCAACCCCCTGACAAACACCTCAACGGCAATCCTTCCTCTGCTCACCGAGGTCGGCGAGCCAGCTGATGAGGATGCCGAGGACGTCCTCCCTTCTCTCTCTTCCCCTGTCCCCCATACCCCACCCCTTGTAGCCGACCCGTAGAGGCTAACGGCGGCATCAGCCTCCAGCGATGAGGGGAGCAATGGGACGTCACCTGTGGTGCCGGCCAAGAGCATCGCCGGTGGCCGACGTGACGTCGAGCAAGTTGGCCTGGGAAAGAAGCCGCCAACAATAGGGGAGCAGTGGGTGGAGAGGAAGCAGCCAACTTTGCTAAAGCCGGTGAAGAAGGTTGCGGCAGAAAAGCCGCAGACATGGGAGCAGCCAACAGGGATGCCGACCAAGGAACCATCGGCGGCCGGGTACTTCGCAAGGGAGTCGACGACAGGGGAGAAGTCCGCAGGGACGCCAACAGTTGTGCAGCAGGCCGACGAGGGCAGTGGAGCCAGCGTCGATGCGGGGGAGCAGTCGGGGGGCACGGAGTCCATCAACAGCATCGTAGTGGAGGTCGACGCCAAAGAGCCTGGACCGCGACGTTCATGTCGACTTCGGAGGCCGCCTGAGTTCTTGGCCTACCACGTGTGCCTGCCACTAGCCGCCTTCACCACCCTGCACGACGACGTTGAGGATGAGCCGCTGTACGACGACGCCGAGGACGATGCCGACTTGCCGGAGCTCGACCCCGACATGCACGTGGACCCCGAACACCGCTGGGACATCGCAACGATGACGGTGAAGGGGGCGTTGGTGAGCTGGAAGGGTAAGGCGATGAAGGCCACCATGGACGAGGAGATCTGCAGCCTCATCGGCATGGGCACCTGGGAGCTTGTCGAACGCCCACGTGGGGTAAACATCATGAAGAACAAGTGGATTCTGATGACCAAGTACCATGTCGACGACACGGTCACCCGGGAGAAGGCGAGGCTGGTCATGAAGGGATTCACGCAGGTGTATGGCGCCGACTACGATGAGACGTACGCGCCGGTAACCAGCTACGTCATGCTGAGGATCTTCCTCAGCGGCGTCGCCGTCCTCGACCTCAACCTAATGCAGCTCAACATGAAGAACGCCTTCGTGCAGAGTAAGCTCGACAGGGTGTTGTACATGTACCAGTGGGACTACTACAATGACGGGACTGGCCGAGTGTGCAAGCAGCTAAAGAGTCTGTACGGGTTGAAGTAGCTGTGGTACAAGGCGCTCAACGACGTGCTGATCGCCGCCGGCTAAAAGAAGAGCCAAGTCGACGAGGCTCTCTACTTCAAGGTCACCGACGACGGAGTGGCCTGCTAAGTGCTAGTCTACGTCGATGACCTAATTGCCGCCAGTAGCAGCACTGCGATGTTGAAGGAGCTGAAGGAGCTATTGGAGGCTGCCTTCGAGCTGCGCAAGATCTCGCCAGTGGAGAAGTACCTCGGGCTGGAGATCGTGTGCGAGAGGTCAGCGACGAAGTTGTGGCTGCACAAGCAGAACTATGCTAAGAAGCCGCGCAGGCGTTTCATCAATGAGGAGCAGAACGGGCGCACCCCAAAGACGCCGGTCTCCGTCGACGCCTACGCCAAGCTGACGTTCAACAACGAGGAGGCACAGGAGCGCCAGGAGGAGGAGTACCGACAGAAGGTCTGCTCGCTGCAGTTCGCGGCGACGACGACGAGGCCAGACATCACCTTTGCCTACAGCAAGTTGGGGAGCGGCCTTACGGTGAGGAGCGACCAGCACCGGCGTGAGGTTGACCACTGCCTCGCCTAGCTCGTCAACAGTCGTGACACAGCCCTAGAGTTCGACGGTGGGCCAAAGCCGCTGAAGCTGGTCGGCTACGTGGATGCCGACGACACCGGCGACAAGCAGAACCGGACGAGCACGGGCGGCTACGTGTTCGTCTACGGAGGGGCCGCGGTCTCCTGGTCAAGTCTGCGCATCAAGTGCGCGACGCTGTCGTCGACCAACCCGGAGCACATGACAGCCACCGAAGCTGGCAAGGAGGGACGCCGCCTTTGTTTCATTATTGTAGAGTTCTCGCTGCTGGACGCCGGGATGCCGACTGTCCTTCATGCTAGCATCTGAAGTAGTGAATGTTGCTTTACCATTGTCAACTAATGTTGTGAACTTGTGCTAGTGAAACTCTTGCCAACTTTCCCCGTGAATGTGTGCGTAGACTGAACACGAGCAAATAACTATGGAAGAAACGCTACAATCACTCCTACCGTGTGCCTACCCCGTAGTCTAGCTCCCGTTGTACGAGTTATCTCCGCAGCTTCAAGAGATTCATGACCAACGTGGTCAGAGTGGGCCCCATGGGGAACATGTATAATCAAATCAGATCGGATTAAGATGCTATGGTTTGCAGCAGTCTCGTAGAGCTATGGTGGCGTCATAGCACATGGAACAAATTATTGTGTATCGTGATCCACCAAAGCAGCCTATTCATGGAAAAGATGGGTTTGCTTCTCCTATTGCTGTGTGGAATGGGACAGGCTAACATGTATGGGCACCCTATGGCATGTGAAACAAAATGGTTTTTTAGCGTAGGAAATATACGTTAGCTGAGAAACAAGATTGCATTGATGTGATGTTGCGCCATTACCTGGAAGGAGGGATGGTGAGTTGATAATGAACCAATGAGTTCTCTCTCCTCATGGCCATGTTGCTTTGGGGAAATGAGAATAATGGATCTAAACATAAGAAATTAGAGTGGCCCGAGGATTTGCAATGTCTAAGTTCCGCTTGACAGACTGCTTAGCGAGTATCATGCGAAGCCAGTGGGGTGTTAGAGACTAGGGACGGAGTCTATGAAGATTAGGAGCCGAAATATCTCAAAATCGTCAACTACAGTTCTGGACAGAAAAGTCGAGTTCACAATAAACGTCGTCGACGAAACTTTTACTATTTGATTTCTCTCAAACTCGTGGATGTTGTAGCCCTTCACCGTGGCTATCTTTCCCAATTTGAATCGTATTCAAAGATGGAGTACAACTCGAGTTATCAATTTCGGCGCACTAGGGGGTATGCTGCCATGGAGACTTAACTTAATAACAATTGTCTCACAATAACCACACAAGAAAGTTAAGGTAGCAATAAACCAGGTAGGAGGGAAGAGGAGGACGAGAGGGAAGGTCCCCAAGGAGTCCCCAACCAAGGAAACCCCATAAGCACAAAGATTCGCTCCCTATGGGCACTCCAAGTTTGACCTTTGTCACTTTCCCAACCCATGCCATCCACCTCACCCAACTTGGCCACACTTGCCAGCCTGATTTGGCTTCTCCCAACCAATTGGCATCAACTACAGTGATGGGGACGAATTTCCCAACCCCCAAAAGTCTGTACCCCATACTGAGTCAGCCCGCGAATTCCCATAGTCGCGGCATCACAATTAAAACTTCGAACGACCATAACTTTCTCGTTCTTGCTCCGATTGCGGCGATTCTTGGTTCGTTGAAAAGCTCTTGAGCAGAGAAGTCATTTCAAAAATCTGCTCAATCAAGATAACATTCACACACACACACATACACACACACACACACACACACACACATACACTCATAAAATCCAAACCACACCAAATGCAAATTCTTGCACACCTCACCCCACGGATGTAACGCACGTACATATCGTGGAAGGCAGATAGACGTGAATGCAAATGATAGCATCACATAACAAACTCCCCCTCTGGCTGCCTAATATCATCCCACATGTCATAGCTCAAACATGTACCCTCAACGCACACTCATTCCAACAAGCTTCATACCCTTCCAGTGCTCAGGTTCAGCCAGGCGCTTGGTGAGAACGTCAGCCGCCTGCTGATGGGTCTTCAAAATCTCCAACCGCACCTCCTTGTCCAGGAGCCTCCTCACCCAATGCCACTTGGGCCTGATGTGCTTCGTCAGCCCATGAAGGCAAGCGTTCTTGGCAAGCTTCATAGCCGACTCATTATAAAAAAAAATCACAGTTGGCTCCTTATAGCACACTCCAATCTCCTCCAATAAACGCCACAGCCACACCACCTCCTTGGCCCCATGATGCAGGGCCATGTACTCTGTCTCACACGAGGACAGTCCCACCTCGTTCTGCTTCTTGCTGCGCCAGCTCACTGCACCACCTACAAATAGGCACACATAGCCTCCAATGCTTGTTGTCAAACTCATATCATATAGCTTGTCTAGGCTATAGTGGGGTAGACACTATGGGGTACAGTTTCCTAGGGTTTCCTACTTGTACCCAACCTTGTGCTAGTTCATTCACTCCTCATTTCTTCACATGGTATAGAGCAGGTTCCCTAGTGGGAACGCTTCCTTGGGCCCACCACTGAAATTTTTTTTTTCTGCCCGGAGCGCCAGTCGCTCCTGCCCGAGGCGCGCCTTGTGGGCCGCCCTTCTGTCGAGCTCTCTTAGAGACCCCTCTCACGGCCCCTCGCGCCACCCTTAGCGGCCCCGTCGCCGCCCCTACGCGGCCCCGTCGCCGCCCCTACGCGGCCCCGTCGCCGCCCCTAGCGGCCCCGTTGCCGCTCCCCTCCCTACGCGGCCCCGTCGCCGCCCCTACGCGGCCCGGTCGCCGCCCCTAGCGGCCCCGTCGCCGCCCCTAGCGGCCCCGTCGCCGCCTCTCTCCCTACGCGGCCCCGTCGCCGCCCCTACGCGGCCCCATCGCCGCCCCTAGCGGCCCCGTCGCCGCCCCTACGCGGCCCCGTTGCCGCCCCTAGCGGCCCCGTCGCCGCCTCCCTCCCTACGCGGCCCCGTCGCCGCCCCTAAGCGGCCCCGTCGCCGCCCCTAGCGGCCCCGTCGCCGTCTCCCTCCCTACGCGGCCCCGTCGCCGCCCCTAAGCGGCCCCGTCGCCGCCCCTAGCGGCCCCGTCGCCGCTCCCCTCCCTACGCGGCCCCGTCGCCGCCCCTACGCGGCCCCGTCGCCGCCCCTAGCGGTCCCGTCGCCGCCATTAGCGGCCCCGTCGCCGCCTCTCTCCCTACGCGGCCCCGTCGCCGCCCCTACGCGGCCCTGTCGCCGTCCCTACGCGGCCCCGTCGCCGCCCCTAGCGGCCCCGTCGCCGCCTCCCTCCCTACGCGGCCCCGTCGCCGCCCCTACGCGGCCTCGTCGCCGCCCCCACGCGGCCCCGTCGCCGCCCCTAGCGGCCCCGTCGCCGCTCCCCTCCCTACGCGGCCCAGTCGCCGCCCCTAGCGGCCCCGTCGCCGCCCCTACCCGGCCCCGTCGCCGCCCCTAGCGAGCAGCCGAGCCGCCGAGCCGCCCAGCAGCCGAGCAGCCGAGTCGCCCAGCAGCCGAGCCACCCCTGGAGCAGCCACCACTGCAGCAGCAGCCCCTGGAGCAGCCGCCACTACAGCAGCCGCCCCTGGAGCAGCCGCCACTGCAGCAGCCGCCTCTGGAGCAGCCGCCTGGAGCAGCCGCCACTGCAGCAGCCGCCCCTGGAGCAGCCGCCACTGCAGCAGCCGCCCCTGGAGCAGCCGCCACTGCAGCAGCCGCCCCTGGAGCAGCCGCCACTGCAGCAGCCGCCCCTGGAGCAGCCGCCCCTGGAGCAGCTGCCACTGCAGCAGCCGCCCCTGGAGCAGCCGCCACTGCAGCAGCCGCCCCTAGAACAGCCGCCACTGCAGCAGCCGCCCTTGGAGCAGCCGCCACTGCAGCAGCCGCCCCTGGAGCAGCCGCCACTGCAGCAGCCGCCCCTGCAGCAGCCGCCACTGCAGCAGCCGCCCCTGGAGCAGCCGCCACTGCAGCAGCCACCCCTGCAGCAGCCGCCCCTGGAGCAGCCGAGCCGCCCCTGGAGCAGCCGCCACTGCGGCAGCCGCCCCTGCAGCAGCCGCCCCTGGAGCAGCCGCCACTGCAGCAGCCGCGGAGCTCTCGCCCTACAGTGGTAGCGGCCTCGCCGTTGCCGCCGTCGTACGCCTGCCCTTCTCGCCACTGGTGAGCACTGCCCTGCCCGTACTGCTGTTACTGCTGCGCTTGCTGCTATTGCTCTTTCTACTGCTACTGCTGCTCCTGGCGTGGCCAGATGCAGCTCCAGCGTCGCCCGCGTGAGTCCCTCACCCCCCAACCACTTCGTGAGTGGTATGCTAGTTGGGGTTGTCGGGGTGGCCGTAGTGGGAGTCGTCCTGGAGTGAGTAGTTCCACAGCTGCTTGTAGTGGCCAGGTGCAGCTGCAGCGTCGCCCGCGTGAGTCCCTCACCCCCCAACAGCTTCGTGAGTGGTACGCTAGTTGGGGTTGTCGGAGTGGCCGTAGTGGGAGTCGTTCTGGAGTAAGTAGTTCGGCAGCTGCTTGTAGTGGCCAGGTGCAGCTTCAGCGTCGTCCGCGCGCGGTCCTTTCGCCCCAGCAGCTTCGTGAGTGGTACGCTCAGCGTGACGGGTCACGGGGTACTGCTCGCTGTCCGTACGTCATTCGCACTGGTGCTCAGACTGGTCAGCCTTGCGGGACGCTTGGTCACGCAAAGTCCCGCTGCTTCGCCCGTCTGAGCGACGCCTGGCGTACGGAGTTTGGCGACGCGGCTGAGCTCCCCGACTGGGTGGAGCTGCTTCGGCTGCGGGTAGATATCTATACTCTTGACTATGATGCTATCCTCACTGCCATGTATGCATTGCCTACTAGTGATGAGGGTGACTGTTACCTGTGTGTTCCGCCTGACCCGGGCACTGAGGCTGCTGCTCTAGGTGCTGGTGAGGCTGCTGCTCTAGGTGCTAGTGCGTCTGCTGCCCCAGGTGCTGGTGAGTCTGCTCTCTCAGGTACCACGTCGGCTCCGGCCTTACACACCTTCACCCTTGACTCGGGTGCTTCCCGCTCCTTCTTTCGAGACCGCACCACGCTTACGCCGCTCAGTCGGGAGGTTGCGGTCTCCCTGGCGGACCCCTCTGGGGGTCCTGTCCTTGCTCGCTTCTCCACTGTCTTACCCTGTCCGGCAGCCCCCTCTGGCACCCTGTCAGGTCTCTACCTCCCCTCGTTCTCTACGAACTTGGTGAGTGGTGCTGATCTACAGGATCAGGGGGTTGACCAGTTCACTCCTGCGAGTCAGCGCGCCGCCCCTCACTCCTCCGAGTTTCCTCCGACAGAGGCGCCGCTGCAGACTCTTCACATGGACGTGTGGGGCCCTGCCCGCGTCCGTGGCCAGGGTCACGAGCGTTACTTCCTGTTGGTGGTTGACGACTACTCGCGTTACACCACGGTCTTCCTCTTGCGCAGCAAGGGTGACGTCACTGAGGTGTTGATCGACTGGATCCGCGCAGCTCGTCTCCAGCTCAGAGAGAGTTTCGGCTCGGACTTTCCTGTTCTGCGTCTGCACTCTGACAGAGGCGGGGAGTTTTCCTCTGCCCGTCTGGGAGCCTTCTGTCGTGCACAGGGCATCCGCCAGACCTTCACGCTTCCGGCCTCTCCACAGCAAAATGGGATTGCTGAGCGCCGCATTGGCATGGTCATGGACATCGCTCGTACGTCCATGATCCATGCGGCTGCCCCCCATTTTCTGTGGCCGTTTGCGGTTCAGTACGCAGCGCATCAGCTCAACCTTCAGCCCCGGGTCTCCTTGCCAGAGACCTCCCCCACCTTGCGGTGGACGGGGAAGGTTGGCGATGCGTCTGCGTTTCGGGTCTGGGGATCTCGGGCGTTTGTCCGCGACTTGTCTGCGGACAAGCTGTCCCCCCGTGCTGTTCCCTGCGTCTTCCTTGGAACCCCCTTGACGCGCCTGGTTGGCAGTTTTACCACCCCACCTCGCGCCGTGTTCTGTCCTCCAGGACGTCACCTTCGACGAGTCGGTGCCTTACTACCGTCTCTTCCCCTACCGCTCTGCGCCCCTCCCCCCGCCGCCGCTCTTCCTTGCGCCAGGTCCTCCCCCGGTAGACCCCCTCCCCCCTCAGGGTCCTGCCCCGTCAGGTGTGTCCCAGGTAGACGCAGTCGAGCCTGTCGAGGTAGCTGTTGACTCTAGTGCTGCTAGGGGTGCTGAGCCTGGGGGTGCTGAGTCTGGGGGTGCTGAGTCTGGGGGTGCTGAGCCTGGGGGTGCGGAGTCTGGGGGTGCTGAGTCTGGGGGTGCTGAGCCTGGGGGTGCTGAGCCTGGGGGTGCGGAGCCTGGGGGTGCTGGGTCTGCTCGTGTGGCCTCTCGCGGTGCTTCGTCGAGGCGGGAGCTACTCTCTCCGCAGGAGCTGCGCGAGTGGTTTGCCCGGCGCTGGAGCCGTGCTGCTGGAGCTGGAGGTACTACTGTTGCTGCTGGTCCCGGAGGTGCTCGTACTGGCGGTACTGGAGCTGCTGGGACTGGGGGTGCTGCTGGGGCTGCTGGAGTTGGTCCTGCTGGAGGTACTGCTGGAGCTGCTGGCGGTACTGGAGCTACCGGTCCTGCTGAGGTTGGTGCTGCTGGAGCTGCTGGAGCTGGAGCTGCTGGGGGTGTTGGCGCTGGTGGTTCTGCTGGCGCTGGTGCGTCTGAGGGTGCTGGAGCTGGCGCTGTTGGAGCTGGAGGTGCTACTGGCGCTGGTGCTGCTGCTGGGGTTACTGGTGCTGTCCCTGCTGGTTCTGGAGGCGCTGCGCGGCCGAGGCCGTACTTCGTTCCGCTCCTTGAGCAGGTTCTTGGTCTCCCGGCCTCTACTGGTCCTGCTCCTCCCTTAGAGTGTCCACAGCCTGTCCAGTCGCAGTCACAGTTACAGCCCGCCTCCCCCCTACCTGCTCCTTCTCCCTACACTGGTCCTACTGGAGGTCTTGCTGAGCGTCGTGAGCCTGCGTCTCGTCCTGCGTCGCCTGTTCGTGCTGCTCGCACTAGTCGTCGTGCTCCGCGTCTGCGTCCTCCTGCGGTCCCAGGCACATACCAGATGGCACTGCGTCCTTCAACTGCTCCTCTGCGTGTCCCGTTGCCGTCTCCTCCAGAGTCCTCTCTTCCTTTTCTTGCTGACCCGGAGTCTGACTCTCTTCGTACTGCCAGTCCTACTGTCACGCGTCTCCTGGCTACTGTTGTCACTGACCCTTCCTTTGAGTCCACTGCTGCGTCGGCCCTAGTTGCTGAGCTTGTCGACTTTGCTGCTCGCTGTCGTCTGGACTTCGCTACTAGTCTTGTTGCTGAGTCTGAGTCTGTCTGTCCTCCGTCCGTCGGGGGTGAGTGTGCTCTTAGCACGGACGTCCTTCAGGACAGGCAGGAGGAGTTCCAGTGTTTTGCTAATGCTTGCCTCATCTCGTGTCCACGCTGATTGCCCCTGAGGGAGACCCGGATGCACCAGACATCCCGACTCCTCGATCGTACGCTGAGGCGATCGAGGGTCCCTACTCCTCTCAGTGGCAGTCAGCCATGGACGCAGAGATGGCTTCCTGGAAGTCCACAGGCACCTACGTCGACGAGGTTCCCCCACCTGGGGCGAACATCGTCAGTGGCATGTGGATTTTCAGGGTGAAGCGGCCGCCGGGTTCTCCGCCTGTCTTCAAGGCGCGTTACGTGGCTCGAGGCTTCAGTCAGCGGCAGGGAGTTGACTACTTTCAGACCTTCTCTCCCACCCCGAAGATGACCAATCTTCGGGTGCTGCTGCACATAGCCGCTCAGCGCGACTACGAGCTTCACTCTCTTGACTTCAGCACAGCTTTCCTGCAGGGCAGCCTGCACGAGGAGATCTGGCTGCGCCGCCCACCTGGCTTCACTGGGTCGTTTCCCCCTGGTACCCAGTGGAGCCTCCGGCGGCCAGTCTACGGTCTCCGCCAGGCGCCCCGTGAGTGGCACGACACACTGAGGACTACACTTGCGGCTCTTGGGTTTGCTCCTTCTACAGCCGACCCGTCGCTGTTTCTGCGCACCGACACCTCTTTGCCGCCGTTCTACATCCTCGTGTACGTCGACGACTTGGTCTTTGCCACTGCTGACACTGCTGGACTCGCCCACGTGAAGTCCGAGCTGCAGAAGAGGCACACGTGCACAGACCTGGGTGAACTGTGCAGCTACCTTGGCTTGCAGATCACCCGGGACAGAGCACAGCGCACCATTACCCTGACTCAGTCACACATGGTGCAGCAGGTCCTTCAGCGCTTCGACTTCACGTACTCCTCGCCTCAGGCCACTCCTCTGTCTACTCGCCACTCGCTCTCAGCTCTGCCTTCGGATGAGTCCGTAGAGCCGAGTGGCCCGTACCCAGAGCTTGTTGGCTGCCTCATGTACCTGATGACCTGCACACGACCTGACCTTGCATACCCTCTTAGCATCTTGGCACGCTATGTTGCTCCTGGGAGACACCGACCAGAGCACATGGCTGCAGCGAAGAGGGTGTTGCACTACTTGTGCAGTACGACGGGCATGGGGCTAGTGCTTGGAGGGCGACGTCCAGTGGTCCTCACAGGTCACGCAGACGCTTCTTGGGCTGACGACCAGGCTACGCAGCGGTCGTCACAGGGTTACACCTTCAGCCTTGGTTCCGGCTCTGTTTCGTGGCGGTCTACCCGCTCGTCTTCTGTTCTCGGCTCCAGCTGTGAGGCTGAGATCGACGCGGGAGCCATGGCTGCACAAGAGCTGCGCTGGCTCACCTACCTGCTGACTGACCTAGGAGAGCCGCCTCGTTCTCCTCCAGTTCTGTACGTAGACAACAAGGCCATGCTGGCCTTGTGTCGGGAGCACAGACTGGAGCACAGAACGAAGCACATTGCTCTTCGCTACTTCCTTGCTCGTGAGCTGCAGCAGGGTGGTCAGCTGCGCCTTGCTTACGTGGCCTCTGAGGCCAACACTGCTGATATCTTTACCAAGGCACTTCCGCCTTGTGATCATCAGCGCTTCTGTACGATGCTAGGTCTTGTGCCTACTTGGCCTCACTTGCTCACTTCTTGACCTTGCTTGTACTGTGATCTTTCTATACCTGCACTTGCCTGTTTACCTTTATATATGATCTTGCATGTGAACTGGCCTTGTGGCCTTGCTCTTGTGCTCGGATTGTGTGGTGACGTTGTGATCCACCCTGAGCTTGCTTTGCTTTGCTTGACTGGTCTTGTGACCTCTTGTTCTCCCCCACTTTGCCTATGGGGGTGTGTCAAACTCATATCATATAGCTTGTCTAGGCTATAGTGGGGTAGACACTATGGGGTACAGTTTCCTAGGGTTTCCTACTTGTACCCAACCTTGTGCTAGTTCATTCACTCCTCATTTCTTCACACTTGTGCCATCCGTCTTCACAGAGTTGAAGCTAGCGTCAGTATAGCAAGTCAAGAGCATCTCCCCTTTGCTCAAATCAGCTGCACCCCACTGCAGCCTTTGTCGTAAAGCACTATACTCCAAGCCCACTGATGCCGTAACGCTCACATAGCAGACTAACCTCTTGGCCGCTTCCAGCTGCTCATGACTGGGGCGGGAGACCACACCGGCAAGCCTGGATGTAGCGAAAGCAATGTCAGGCCGCGTGTCGCTAGCCGCATAGTTGAGTGCCCCCACCATAGAATGAAACAAATTCCTTTCACTCTCACCCACCACCTCCTCATCAGCACAGGGCTCCACAGTGAACCCCGAATACAGTGGGGTTGCTGGCTTTCCTCCATCCTGCAGGCCATACTTCTCAGCTAGCCCTTCACAATACTTCCTCTGGTGCAACCTCAACACTCCCTTGTCAAGGTCCCTCTCCACATGCATCCCCAAGTAGTACTCCACACCTCCCATCTTCGAACACTTGAACTGCATCTCCAACATCTCCTCCACACGGTCAATAATTGCAGACGACTCGGAGAAGAGCAGGATGTCTTCCACATACACCAGGAGCATGAGGAACTGCTCCTTCTCTTGCAGCAGGAACAAGTTGTGGTCGCACTCACTCTTCTTGAACCCCCCAGCCAGCAATGTCTCCTCCAGCTTGTGGTACCATGCGCGAGGAGCCTGCTTCAGGCCATAGATGGCCTTCTTCAGCCTGCACACCCTACCGCTCCCATCATCCAACCCCTCAGGCTGCAGCATGTACAGCTCCTCCAAGATGATCCCATTGAGGAAAGCAGTCGTAATATCCATCTGCTTGATCCTCCATCCACGGTTTGCAGCCGTTCCCAACATCAACCTCAGAGTAGTCCCTTTCCCCACAAGAGCAAAAATCTCATCGAAGTCCTTCCCCTTTGTCTGCTGAAACCCCTTTGCCACAAGCCTTGACTTGTAGCAGGTCAGCTACCCCATCAGGTCCATACTTGTGTGTGAAGATCAGCTTCGACGAGATTGCCTTCTTCCCAGGAGGCATCTCACACAACTCCCAAGTCTAATTCTCTAGCAGAGAGTCATACTCCTCCTTCACACGCTGCTTCCACTTTTCACCATCGAGCCCGCTCAATGCCTCAGCTAGCGTCTTGGGCTCAGGGACGGCTGCCCTATAGCAGTGTGATATCTTATCCTCATCACACTGCTCAGCCACACTCCCAGCCCATACTACCTTCGGCATTCCAAAGCTCGGATAGGTCAGCCTGTTAGGAGGGCGCACATCCCTCCTAGGGTGGTCATGCGGGCGTTGGTCACCTGGTGGAGGATCTGGTTGCTGTTGCTGCTGCTGCTACTCGTCCACCTCAGGTTCTCCCCCGTCCTCTGTCACCCCAGAGATCTCCTCCTCTGAGACAGTGACCTGCACTTGCCTCGAAGGCCGCTGCATCTCATTGGCCTCAATGATCAGCGGTGTAGTAGGAAGCTTCTGCTGCTGCTGCTTCCACTCCTTGTAGTACAAGGACTCAAGGAACTTCACATCCCTTGAAATAGTCAAATTCTGGCTGGTCAAGTCCAATAGCAGCCAGCTCTTGTGGTCTTTTGCAATCCTCAAATGCACACCCCATCTCCCAGAAGCTTCCAGCTTTCCCCTCTTATCCTTAGGCACATGAGACACCACGATGCAGCCATAGGCTCTCAGCATGTTGAGTGCTGGTGCACTCCCTTACCACTTGGTGTAGGGGACCCACTGCTTGTCACCCACAGTCGCCACCACCCTATTCTTCACAAGGGCGACCTGCCGCAGTGCAGTCACCCAAAACGGATCCGGCAGCCATGCACGCCCAAGGATTTTGCAAGCACCTTTCTGCAGGGTCCGGTTCAACCGCTCAGCCACACTGTTCTGCTGAGGGTTGTAGGGCACCGTGAGCTGATGCTGGATCCCCTTCTTCTTTGGCACCGCCTCAAAAACAGTGCCAGTGAATTCTCCTCCATTGAACCGGGTGGGGTGCCGGTGAATTCACCTTCCTGCTGGGTCCAATTGAACCGCTCAGCCATGCCGTTCTGCTAAGGGTTGTAGGGCACTATGCGCTGATGCTGAATGCCCTTCTTCTTCAACACTCCCTCAAACTCATTGCCAATGAACTCTCTTCCGTTGTCAATGCGGATCACCTTCACCTTGTATCCGCTCTCCCTTTGTACTCTTGGCATCCACTACTTCAACACAGCCGCTGCCACCTCCCCATTTGTCTTGAGAGGGTAGACCCACACCGCACGCGTGTGGTCGTCCACGATGGTCAAGAAGTAGCGCCTGCCCGAGAGAGAAGGGGCCCTCGTAGGACCCACCACATCCGTAGGACCCACCACATCCATCCTTCACTAGATTCTGCAGCATAGGAAAATTCACATGGCATAGCCTTTCATGCCATGTTTCCCAATCGGCCTCACCACTCCCTGATAAGGCCTTTGCGCATGCAGCGGTTGCATCCACACCAGCAAGCACCTCACCATGTGGCTGCTGTGGCCACGGCACCTTCTTAACTACATCTAGGGCCCCATCAGTTGGTGCAATCTCCTCTCCTCCGCAGTTGCTTTAGCCGTTGCCGCTGTTGCTGCTGCTGTTGCTGGTGGTTTCCCATTCCAAGGAATGATGGGCAGCTGCCATAGGTCCTTGATGCAGCTGCTCTTCTCCTACAAGTCCCACAGCAGCAACTTCCCAAGCTTTGCACGGCATCTGGTTGGGCCGAACGTAGCTTTGGCCTTGCTTTTCCGCACCCGGCGCACAGAGAGGAGGTTAGCGGACAAACTTTCAACCAACACCACATTCCCTAGCCCCACAAGCTCCCCTTTAGCTCCCATTACCTTGGCATTCCCCACACCAATCACAGGGAGTAAAGCATCTTAAGCGGCAGCCACAAACTTGATCTTCCCAGGGGGTTTTACCTCGTCAAGCAAATCTGCCCGTGGGGTCATATGACTTGTGCAACCTGAATCGTTTACCCAATAAGTGAGGGGGCGCATCACAACCTTCCCAACCGAGCCCATATCACCCTCACTCCCTTTCACATCCTCAACCATGAGGAACATCACAGGGTCGGCTTTACCTTGTGCACCATCACCTTGTGCACCTGAAACTTGCACAGCGCCACCTCATGCACGTTCACCACTTGGCGACTTTATGGCTGGGGGCGCCCATCCCTCGGGCCGGCTAAAACACTTGAACCATGGGTGTCCAGCCTTTTTGCAGTACCAACACGCATCCCCCGTTGGGGTGCTCCCCCTACCTGCAGAGCTCCCATGCCCCTTGTTGTAGTCACCTCGGCCTCTCCCTCTGCCAAAGCCTCTTGCGGAGAAAACTACTACAACGAGAGCTAGACTACGGGCTAGGCACGGGTGCTCGTGTGATTTCTGCGTTCGTTGGTCCTTAGTCATTTTCCTAGTGCACACACTGCTTGCTACTTCACGGGGCAATTTGGCAAGAGTTTCACTAGAGAAAGTTGACTACAATCGTACAATGAAGTTGGCAAGACAAGACTACATCAGAGCAAGCATGCAAGCAGGTCGACTGCCAGCGCAGCATGGTCGAACGCGTTCCAGCACGACTTGGTCGACCGCGCTCCAGCAGTGCAAAGTCGACGTCGTGCCAACGCTACAGGTTGACGGCGTGCCGGCGTTGCTCCCGCATTACAGCATCGCACCAGCTTCGCATGTACTCATAGATGATTGGCGCGCTGAGCCTTGTCACTTGCACAACGCACACACCAAGTCAACCTGGCGCTGGCGACTGCATCTGATCAGCTACGTCATCCTCGGGATACCACCACCGAGGTTGGACTTGCTAACTTTGCCTGGGCGACCGTCGCACTTCTACGCAGAACCTCGTCACCCAGGTAACCTGGTCGACCGGACAACCACGTCAACCAGCTGCTCCTGTATGTGCCCGTCGACCTCCCAAGTCGACGGCCACCTCTAGTCGACCTCACCAGGTCAACCACGCCCCTGGTCAACCAGCTCTAGGTCAACGTCACTCCTGGTCGACCAGCTCCTCGTCGACCAGCACACCTGTCAGCCGACCACCCAAGTCGGCTACCCGAAATCGGCATCACCAAGTTGATGCCCTTATACTCGACGCCCAGATCCTCCGCGTCCCGAGTCGTGGTCGACGTCGGCCCCTCCTCCGTCGACCACCAAGTCAGGTCAACACCCAAGTCGACATCACGCCTGGTCGACCAACCACCAAGTCGTCCAGCAGCTTGTCAGCCGACCACCCAAGTCGGCTGCCCCAAGTTGGCGTCACCAAGTCGACGCCCTCCGCAGGTCGACTTCCCAGGTCGACCTCCCTGAAGTCGGCGCCCGTGCTGTGGCCCCCGTGCAAGTCGACCTCCTCGTCAACCAGCTCGCCCACTGCTGCAGGTCGGCTTCTCCCCTCACAACCGACCACGAAGTCGGATCCGCCCAAGCGAGGACGGGGCCAACACACAGCTCCCATTAACACTCCCCTGCCGCGTTCATGCTTGGGCCCCCAGCCCGCACGGCAGTATTCCTTGGAGAATAGCTCATCGACGTGTACCCAACACACAGCACGTCGTCCACTGCAGTTCGCGGTGACGACGACGAGGCCGAACATCGCCTTCGCCTGCAACAAGCTGGGGAGCGGACTCACGGTGAGGAGCGACCAGCACTGGCGCGAGGTCGACGGCTGTCTCGCCTACCTCGCGTGACACCGTCCTGGAGTTCGGTGGTGGACCTGAGCCGCTGGAGCTGGTCGGCTACGTGGACGCCGACGACGCCGGTAAGAAGCAGAGCAGGACGAGCACGGGCGGCTACGTGTTCGTCTACGGAGGGGCCGCAGTCTCCTGGTCGAGTCAGCGCATCAAGTGCGCGACGTTGTCGTCAACCGAGTCGGAGTACGTGGCGGCCACTGAAGCCGGCAAGGAGGGACGCCGACTTCGCTTCCTCATTGCAGAGTTCCGGCAACTGGATGCCGGGAAGCCGACTGTCCTTAGGGTGGACAACAAGTTGGCCATCAGGGTCCCCGAGGGCATGGGGTTGACGAGCATCCTCAAGCACATGGAGCGGCGACAGGCCTGGCTGCAGCAGATGGTGAAGCGTGAGAAGTTCTCGCTGAGGTGCATCCCGACCACCGAGCAGCCGGCTGACTTCTTGACGAAGGCGCTGCACTACCCGGCCTTCAACCAGTGCTCCGTCGCAATTGGCCAGGTGCGTTTGGCCGACGTGGGCGACGGCGACGACGACGTGCAGTAGTGGGTGCCATGCCCTCTTGCATGGCTGGTGGTGCCCTTCTGCCGGTACTCCTCCCCCTGTCGCTCTTGTTCCTCCTCGTCGCCGAAGGTGAGGTCGGCGTATGCGTCGACCGAGACCGCCGTCTTCGGGGTGCGCCCGGTCTGCTCCTCGTCGATGAAGCGCCGACGTAGCTTGTCGGCGTAGCCCTGCTGGTGCAGCCACAGCTTCCCTGCTGACCTGTCGCGGACGATCTCTAGCCCGAGGTACTTCTGCACCGGCGAGACCTCACGCAGCTCGAAGGCGGACTCCAGCAGCCCCTTCAGCTCCTTCAGCATCTCGGTGCTGCTGCTGGCGGCGAGCAGGTCGTCAACGTAGACCAGCACCCAGCAGGCCACTCCGTCGTCGCCGACCTTGAAGCACAGAGCCTCGTCGACCTGGCTCTTCTTCCACCCAGCGTTGACCAGCACGTTGTTGAGCGCCAAGTACCATAGCAGCGGTGACTACTTCAGCCCATACAGGCTCTTCAGCAGCTTGCACACCCGGCCGGTTCCGTCGTTGAAGTAGTCTGGCTAGGACATATAGAGCACCCAGTCTAGCTTGCTCTGCAGGAAGGCGTTCTTCATGTCGAGCTGCATCGGGTTGAGGTTGAGGATGGCGACGATGCTGAGGAAGATCCTCAGCGTGACGTAGCTACCCACCGGCGCGAACGTCTCGTCGTAGTCGGCGCCATACACCTGGGTGAAGCCTTTCACCACCAGCCTTGCCTTCTCGCGCTCGACGGTGTCGTCGATGTGGTACTTCGTCATCAGTACCCACCGGTTCTTCATGATGTTCACCCCCGGCGGCCGTTCGACCAGCTCCCACGTGCCCATGTTGATGAGGCTGCGGATCTCCTCCTCCATGGCGGCCTTCACTGCCGGGCCCTTCCAGCTCGCCAATGCCTCCTTCACCGCCATCGTCGAGATGTCCCAACGGTGCTCGGGGTCGGCATGCATGTCGGGGTTGAGCTCCGGAAACTCCTTGTCATACGCCAAGTCGTCGTCATCCACGTTGTATACTGTGGTGAAGGCAGCGGGGACGAAGAAATCGGGCGGCCTCCGAAGTCGGCCTGTCTTCCGGGGTTCGGGCCGAACCTCCACCACGTCGCTGTCGGAGGACTTCTCCCCTTCGTCACCAGCTTCGCTGCCCTCGTCGTGGTGCTGCACCTCGGTCGACTTCCTGGCCGACCTCTCCCCCGTAGTCGGCTCCTCTGCCAACTGCCTGGTTGCTGACTGCTTCGTTGTCGGCGTCACCGCTGCCTGCTCCCCTGTCGGCTGCTGCCCAGCTGCCTTTTTTGCCGACTTCACCCAAGTCGGCTGCTCCTCCTCGACCTATTCCTCCCCTATCAACGTGGAATTCACTCCCACGTCGACTTGCTGTTCGTTACGTCGACCACCGGCGATGTTCTTGGCCGGCGCCGAAGGCGACGTCCCACTACTCCCCTCATCGCCGGAGGCCGACATTGGGGTCAGCTTGGGAAGGTCGGCTACGAGGGGAGGTGCAGGGGATGCAGTGGGAGGAGAAGGAGGACGGACGACCTCGTCGTCCCCACCAGCAAGCACACCGACCTCGGCGAGCAGAGGCAGCGTCCTCGTCGAGGAGTCGGTCGGCGGGGTGGTCGGCGTCCGTCCTGACACCAACCCGTGCTCAAGCGACATATCTTCGTAGAACACCACGTCCGTCGTGGTGACCACCCGGTTGTCGGCGATGTCGAGGAGCTCCCAACCCTTGCTCTCCTTCGACACACCGACGTGAAGGCCCCACCTGGCGTTCGGCTTCAGCTTCCCACCACGCTGCTGCTCGGGGACAAGGAACTGTGCCATGCAGCCCCACACCCGTGCCAGCGACAGGTCGGGCTTCTGCCTGGTGAGCAGCTGGTACGGCGTTGTCCCCGGTGGCAGCGTCGACCTCTCAAGGCAGTTGCAGACCCAGACGGCCTGTCGCAGAGCGAGGTGCCACCAGTGGTGCTGCACGCCCATGTGCAACAGCATCGTCCGCACTAACTCCACCACCGTCCTCATCTCCCGCTCTGCCATGCCGATCTGCTGAGGGGTGGACGATCCCCTTGCCATCCACGAAGTCGGTGAACTTCTTCCCGAGAAACTCCCCTCCTCGAAGCGAAGCATCAGCACCGACTACTTCGCCTGCCTCTTCACCAACACCAGCCACTTCTGGAACTCCAGCAGCACATCCGACTTCTTGGCAACCGACCTCACCCACACGAAGCGGGTGGGTCTTGCGGTCCTTCTGCACCAAGAAGTACAAGCTGCCGTCCTTGGCAGCCACGCGGAACGGCCCACACAAGTCGATGTGCACGACGGCCAGCACGTCGTCGGCGTCAGAGCCTTGGTCGGGGAATGTGTGCCGCACCAGCTTCCCGCCGACGCATGAGACACACGGCGAATCGGCGCCCGTCGCCGACTTGAGGTCCAGCCCAGTAGCGACCTCGTATTTTGCCGAGCTCCGTATGGTCTCCATTGCCGACATGTGCAAGCCTCGCATGCATCCTGTCCGGCGTCGACTTCGTCTTGGAGACGATCGCCCGCAGGGCCACAACCTCCGGCGTGGTCGACGTGGACCTCGTTGAGCAGGGACGCTAGTCGGTGCAGAGGACACGCCCGGAGTACGTTGCCCGACCGATCACCTCTCCCGCTGCCGAGACGAGCAGCATCCCGTCACCGTCATCCTGCAGCTTCACACCGTGCTCCTTCAGTTGGCCGGCCAACAACAGATTCGCTCGCACACCCGGGACGTAGAGCACGTCAGGGGTGAGCACCTGCTTCCTGACCTCCCTTTTCACAGCGTCAGTGCCACGGCCTTGGATGTCCTGCAGCGCCCCATTGAAGCCGCGCACGTGCTTGATGTCGCCGCTCGGCTGCAGGTCGGCGAAGACCTCCCTCGTCCCCATCAGGTGGTGGGAGCAGCCGCTGTCGAGCAGGACGACCGCCGGGTTCGCCTGCACAGCTGCCGCCACCGCCTGGAAGTCCTCCCCGCCATCCAGCGCCAGCGAGACGACCGGCTCTACGACGCCGACCAGCGAGCACGACGCCGTATTGGCGTCCCGCGCCTTGCCGCTAGCAGAGAAGTCGGCGTCCTTCGCCGAGGTCGACTTGGTCGACTGCGTCTCCTTGCGCAGCTTGTTCCCTCCTCGACGAGGACGACAATTGCCAGACCTCCCGCAGCCTCCCTTGGTGTCGTCCTCGTCAGAGTCACTACGGTCGGGGCACTCGAAGGAGAGGTGGTGGGTTGCCGCACAACCAGCACTCCCGAATAGGCTTGTGTTCGGTACACGTAACCTGGTTCGGTGCTATAACTATAATAAAATATAGGAATGCACCTAACCTAGGAGATCAAGCATATCTATGCATAAAAAATAATACCCAAGCTAGATATAGCATAATTATGTCTAGGCAAGCTAGCAAAGCCAGCATAAGCCATCGTACTCTCACACGTCCCCCCCTCAAAGCTGGGTGGCGTGAGAAACACCCTGCTTGACAAGATAGTCCTTGAGAGCACGGCGTGCATTGCCCATATCAGCTTCTGCAACCCAACTGTCCTTAGTGGGTTCATATCCCTTCCAGCGTATCATGAACTCGAGGGTCTTGCCGCCGCGGCGCCGATGGGTGAGAACGCGCTCCACTTCGTACTCGGGTTCATCCTGTACAAGAACAGGTGGTGGTGGCGGTAGCTGGCGTCCCTGGAACTGTTGGTTGGGGTCCTTGTAGGGCTTCAGCAGCTGAACATGGAAAGCATTGTGAAGCTTCTACGTAGTAGGTAAGCGTAAGCGAAATGTTACTGGTGTCACCTGTGCCTCAACGAGAAAAGGACCACAGAAGCGAGGCCGGAGTTTGGATGAGAGATGAGACAGGTTCAAGTTGCGCGTGTCAAGAAGCACCTGATCTCCGACTGCTACTAAGTGATCACGTCGCTGGCAATTGGCATACTGCTTCTGGGAGTTCTGCATCGTGGTGAGACATCGCTGAGTCTTCTCCCATAGCTGTTGCATGGTGGTGACGAAGTCGTGTGCGGCTTGGACATGTGCTGGTGTGGTTGGCTGCTGTTGTGTGAGTGGCTCCCGTCCGTAAAACAGGAAGAAATGAGTTTTCCCTGTGGCCGCATGTGACGCGCTGTTGTAAGCGAACTCCAGGGTCGGTAACTGTGTGTCTCAGTAGCTGACATCGTCTTTGCAAGGTGTGCGCAGCAACTGTTCAACCACTTGATTGAGTCGCTCTGTCTGTCCGTCAGTCTGTGGGTGGTATGCTGAGGACATCGCAAGTTTGGTTCCCAATAACCCCATGAGCTCCTTCCAGATTTTACTCGTGAATTTGGGGTCTCTGTTTGAGATGAGTGTAGCGGGGATGCCGTGGATGGTGATAATGCGGTCAAAGAAGAGGTGAGCAGTCGCTTCAGCGGTAGCTGTGGCGTTGGTCGGAATGAAGTGACCCATTTTGGAGAACTTATCGATCACTACAAGGATAGAATCGTGCCCCCGTGAGGTCGAAGGAAGTCCTGTGATGAAGTTGAGGCTAACGACCTGCCATGGCTGCTCCGGTACGAGTAGAGGCTGAAGTAGCCCTGCTTTTTTCTGCTTGCTACTCTTCATCCGCTGGCACGTGTCGCAAGAGGTGACGAACTGCTGCACGTCTGCTGCCATCCTAGGCCAGTAGTAATACTTTGCTATTCCCGCTAACGTCTTGTTGCTCCCGAAGTGTCCCGCATATGGTACGTCATGAAACTTCTCCAATAGGATCTGCCGTAGCGGGGCGTAATTCGGTACCCAAATCTTTCTGAACCCTTCCTTACCGCTAAGTCTTTCTCCCACTGTAACAGCTTCTTAGTCTGTGCTGTAGTGATCTCTGCGTCCACAGAGTACCCACGTTGGAATAGACCCTTGAGCAGAGGGTTCATCCCGTCGAGCTGGATGCCTGCTACATGTCCGGGGCGGCTCAACGCGTCTGCTTTGTTGTGTAGCCCGGGCTTGTAGACGATGTCGTAGTGGAAGTGAGTTTCCAAAAAGTCCACCCACCGCACCTGTCGTCGTGAGAGCGTCGGCTGCGACTTCAGGTATTTGAGACTGCAGTGGTCAGTATAGACTCTAGTCTTGGCTCCCTCTAGGTAACACCTCCACGCCTTGAAGGCTATGACTATCGCTAAGGCTTCCTTGTCATGGATGGGGTAGTTCAGTTCTGCTTCGTGTAGCTTCTTACTGAGGTTGGCGATGGGCTGCAAACCGCGTCCGTGATGTTGGTGCAACCCTACGGTTTGCATTCGGCTTGTTGTCCGTGTGCGTGCATGCGTGTGTGCATGGAATGGTATGAGGGCATGAAATAATATATATTTCATGCTTACAATTGTGTGTGAATGATGAGGTATGATTTTGAATGTGTGTGTCGAGTCAATAGCGAGTTATCGCTAGTCGCGTGTCACGTCGTCGTTTGCGTGTCGTGTGCGGTTTTCTATTTTGTCGTGTGTGGAACGTTCGGCGTGTCGCAGGTGTGCGCAGCAGACTTCCAAGAACTCAAAGAAGAATTTACCTTGAAGAACCAGAGCCTTGGTTTCAAGAATCAAGTGATTTTGAAGCTCTCCAAAAGGGTAAACTTTAAGATAGTGAGAATAGTTGCATTACTTTGTGTAGTGTAACATTTCTCTTGGTGTAGGCCCTTGTGGAGGGTAGTTTCGAGACTCTTCGTGGTTGGGGACAGTGTGGCACTGTTCCACATCACTGTACCTCGGCTCTTGGGGTTTGTAGGAGCTGGGAGTCATTCCCAACTCGTAACTATTCCTATCTTGTGTTTTAAGACTATAGTGGCTGCCATAGTGCCGTTCGTTCAAACCAACGCTGCGTCGTCAATTCTTGATGAAATCGTGTGATTCAACTTGCCTCGTGTAGGCGACATCAAGATGCTCCAGATCCAATTTGTAGCAAGTCGTTTGCAGCTGTGAGCAGAACGCTATCAACGTTTGAAGCCGCTGTGCAGAAATCCGACTGTGCACTCTATCTTTCGTTTTACGCACGTACAAGCCTATTGTGACTATAACAAGTGGTATCAGAGCCCCTTGGAGCAGTTTCGACAATGGCTGGACCTGAGGAAAGGGGTGGCAGAGGTGCTGGTGGCATTGGAGAAGCTCAAACTCAAGGCCAACCCCGTGATTCAGCCATGGCGCCCGTGCAACCAAGTCTTGGCCCACCTAGGGATGAACCTAGGGTGTTTGGGCTTGACAAGTTCAACGGCGACAACTTTGCTGAATGGTCCTTCAAGATGGAGAACATTTTTGACCATTATAACCTGCTGGAGGTGATGGAAGGAACGGAGAAGCGCCCCGAGAACGACCCGGAGAAGAGCCCGTGGGTGCGGAAGAGCGCACAAGGCTATCTCCTACTTGGGCAAGCGTTGGGGAGCAGCCAGATCCGTCACATCAAGCCATTCCAGCGTGAACCAGAGAAGGGACCAAAGGCATGGGCTGCTCTCAAGGGTGTACATGCTCCTGCAACAGCGGCGGTAGCAGTGGTGTTGGAACGGCAAATGGCGGCACTACGAATTGAAGAAGACGAAGCGGTTGAAGAAGGGGTGCAGAAATTCTTCGACTTGTTGACGCGGCTTGAGGGAGCTGATTTGAACTACAGTGAGCTCCAAAAGAAGACCAAGTTGCTGGCCTTACTCCCAGAGTCATGGTCCTCGCTCATCATCAACCTCAATCGGGACTTGCCCCGCCTCTCGCTTGAAGACGTGAAGCGAGCAATCCTTCAAGAGGACTTCCGCCGCCGTGAGTTGGCGAGTGCGGATGGCGCCGGGGCAGCAAG
Organism: Closterium sp. Naga37s-1; assembly: GCA_947471745.1. Lineage (NCBI taxonomy): Eukaryota > Viridiplantae > Streptophyta > Zygnematophyceae > Desmidiales > Closteriaceae > Closterium > Closterium sp. Naga37s-1. Next base: position 59,225 of record CANJKZ010000929.1, on the reverse strand, counting down.
CATCGGCCGAGGGTATGGCCGTGGAAGGGGCAGAGGACGAGGGGGAAGCAGATTTGGCAGCAACAACTTCAGTGGAGGCCGCGGGAGTGGTGGATACGGCAGCGACAACAAGAGCTACGGACGCGGTCGCGGCCGATTCGACGGCGAGTGCCACTATTGTCACAAGAGCGGACATATGTGGCGCGATTGCTACAAGCTCCCTGATGGATGGACTCCTGCTCAAGGACAAGAGGGTAGAGGAGCAGGAGGAGGGAGAGGAAGAGGCCGTGGAGGCCGTGGCGGTCGCGGAGGTGGTGCTGCAAGTATGAAGAGTGCCGGCAACGAGAGCAAGTCGAGGGACGATCGCTTTCCGGGTCAATTCTTCTTCGTGTCCACGCAAGCACCGGCTGGTCCAGAGAAGGATGAAGGCTTTGAGGAGCCAGCAGCTGTGGGGAAGGTGACCCTACACTCCCTGGACTATTGGGTGATCGATAGCGGCGCTACCTATAGCATGACACCTCGTGCGGACTTGCTCACCGAACTTGAGCCGTCACCGGTGAAGCATGTGACCTCGGCTTTGGGGCAGCGAGCAGAGGTGAAAGGCATGGGCAAGGCCATGTTCAAGGGTGCTGATGGGAAGATGGTGGGCCTCAAGAACGTGCTTTGGGTGCCCAGCCTTGCAGCCAACCTGATTTCCGTGCGGCGATTGGCAAAGGCCGGCATGGACACGATCTCGAAGGGAGCCAAGACATATACCGCGAGGCTTGGCGAGCGGATTCTATGGGACCTTCACGAGGATAGGGATGTCTACAACGAGATGTGGCAGATCCCTGTGGTCCCCATGCCTAAGGAGAGGCAAGTGGCAACAAGCGTCAGCACCAAGGGTGAAGTGGTTGGTAGTGGTGATGGGAAGATGGTGGGCCTCAAGAACGTGCTTTGGGTGCCCAACCTTGCTGCCAACCTGATTTCCGTGCGGCGGTTGCAAAAGGCCGGCATGGACACAAGCTCGAAGGGAGCTAAGACCTACACCGCGAGGCTTGGCAAGCGGATTCTTTGGGACCTTCATGAGGATAGGGATGTCTACAACGAGATGTGGCATATCCCTGTGGTCCCCATGCCTAAGGAGAGGCAAGTGGCAGCAAGCATCAGCACCAAGGGTGAAGCGGTTGGTAGCGGCGATGGCGCGAACGGTCGCGCTAAGGAGATTAAGTCCAAGAAGTGCAATCTTGGAGGGACCAGCAAGCTCGGTGAACACGAGGAGAGTGGTGCAGCAGCCAAGAATCAGCACAAGGATGAGGAGAACCCCATGGCAGCAGCGGAGGAGGAGTAAGGAGAGAACATGTGGGGCACTATTGCGAGTGCGGCATTCTCCAATTCGACTTCGGCTACGGGGGAGTGTGATTGGCTCACCTTGCATCGGCGAATGGGGCATGTGGCCCTGCCCATCTTACAGCAGCTAGTGAAGAATGAGATGGTTGCTGGCATACGTGTGAAGGGGGAGCCCGATGAGGTACTTGGCTGCCCGACGTGCATGCAAGCAAAGTTCACCCGTTACCCGTTCTCTAGTTCGGAGGCAACGGCTAAGGCACCACTTGATGAGGTGGTGATGGACGTGGTGGGCCCCCTGAAGCTTGGAGCTGCTGGAGCTGAGTACTTTCTTACCATTGTGGACGTCTACACTCGCATGACTTGGGTGTACGTGCTGTCCAAGAAGAGTGACGTGGCTGAAACGGTGAAGACCGATTGGTTGCCGATGGTGGAGCGGCAACAAGACCGGTTAGTGAAGGCAATTCGCACCGATCGAGGGGGAGAGTTCCTGAGCAAGGAGTTCTCATTTTGGCTGAAGAAGAATGGCATAAGGCACTCCCTTACCATGCCATACTCCCCTGCAATGAACGGCATCGCCGAGCGAGCGAACCGGACAATCACGGAGACGGCGCGCGGGTTGCTCGTTGAAGCCGGGCTACCCGACTATTTCTGGCCTGATGCGGTGCGAAGTGCATGTGTGGCCAAGAACAGAGCTTTGACTCATGTGGGAGCAGACAAATGGGTGCCCTATGTGGAGTGGATTGGAAGGAAGCCAAAGGTGGATATGCTTCGGGTGTTCGGGTGCATGTGCATGGCGCTCGTGCCTAAGCATCTTCGGCACAACAAGCTCGGTGCCAAGGCGTTATGGGCTGTACACTTGGGCATGGCTCAAAACAGCAAGGGGTGGCTTTTTTGGGACCCTTTCACAAAGAAATTCTTGGTGAGCAGGGACTGCAAATTCATGGAGAATCTGATGTACAAGGATTGGAAGGCGGAGAATGAGGCGAAAATAGGCATGCGGTTTGGGGATGTGAAGAGTTCCGGTTTGGAGCATGAGGAGCTGCCCTTGGAGCTGAGCAGCAGCAGCATCACCACAAGGCAATCTTCCCTTGTGAATGGGGGAGAGGAGGCCAAGGATGCAGAGGAAGAAGAGGAGGAGGTGCAGCAAGTGAGCGAGCGTGCACCGACACTTCCTTCTCGCACTACGAGTGCTCCACGAATCCGAGTCACCCCGCAGCAACGCCAAGGCCTTCATGTCCCTGCAGCTGAGGAGGAAGGAAGGGGCAAGAGGAGAATTCAAGCCCCTAATAGGCTGACCTATGATGCATTGGGGAAGCCAGCCAAGTCAGCTCTGGCCGGAGCGGCATTTATAGTTGGAGATGACGAGGAGAGTGACTACGACGAGTGTGCCTTCGTGTTCTTCTCTCCGGTGGAGATGCCAGGAGAACCAGCAACTCTCAAGGAGGCCTTGGAGAGTAGTGATGCTGAGGAGTGGAAGAAGGCAATGGAGAGTGAGCTGAAAAGCATTGAGGAGAACGGCACGTGGGAATTGGTGGAGCTACCGGACGGGCGTAAGGCGATTACGTCCAAGTGGCTCTTCAAGATCAAGTCCGACGCCGACGGCAATATCGAGCTCTACAAGTCTAGGCTTGTGGCCAAGGGGTACCAGCAGAAGGAGAAGGTGGACTATAAGGAGTTGTTTGCTCCTATGGTGAAGCCGACGACGGTGAGAACCCTACTCGCGGGTGCTGCCATCAAAGGATGGGTGGTGAAACAAATGGACGTGACAACCGCATTCCTCAACGGCGTCCTAGAGGAAGAGATTTTCATGGCGCAGCCAGAGGGGTTCGATGATGGTAGTGACAGAGTTTTGAAGCTGAAAAATGCCCTTTATGGACTGAAGCAGGCCCCTAGGCAGTGGTATTTGAAGTTGCGAGGAGTATTGGAGGAGATCGGCTTCACTCCCTCAACGGCCGATCACTCATTGTTCATGCTTGGCGAGGGGGAGCAGAGGAGTTTCATGGTGGTTTATGTGGATGACATCCTCATTTTCTCACCCTCCTCTGACCTTGTGAAGGAGGTGATGCTGAAGCTTCAAGACAAGTTCAAGTGCAAGGCCCTTGGTGACGTGAGCTTCTACCTTGGGCTCCACATCGAACGAGATGTGGAGAAGCGGTGTATGCGGGTGCATCAACGGAAGTACCTAGAGGCATTGGCTGCCAACTTTGGGCAGAGTGAAGGCCATGTGGCTACACCCTTTCCCTCTGGGTTCAAGTGTGTGAAGGGACCAGAGGAGGAGAGCGTTGGTGAAGAGGAGAGGCGCCGTTTTCACTCGTTGGTGGGCAGCCTCATGTACGCGGCGGTAAACACCCGACCGGACGTCGCGTTTGCTACCGGACAGTTGGCTAGGATTGTTCAATGCCCTAACGAGGAGCAGGTAGCAGCTGGAATGAGGGTGGCCAAGTATCTTGGCCAAACACCGACCGTTGGGCTACAATACTCGGCGGCGGCACAAAGGCGCCAAAAGGGCGCGGATGGTGTTGAACCCGGGCGTTTGTTCCTCACCGCATTCTCGGATGCTTCTTTTGCATCAGAACCAGAGGACATGACAAGTGTTGGAGGGTTCATTTGCTGTGTTGGTGGAGGCCCAACTGCTTGGGAGAGCAAGAAGCAGGTGGATCAAGCATTGAGCTCGGTGGAGTCCGAGTACATGGCACTCTTCCGTGCCTTACGGGAGATTGTGTGGCAGCGGCGTTTGTTGGCCGAATTGGGGGAGGAGCAGCAAGGACCTACCCCTCTCTACTGTGACAGCCAGGGTGCCATTGCACTTGCTAAGAACCCTGTGTTGCATGGCCTCACCAAGCACATGAGGGTGAAGTGGCATTGGACGAGGAGCATGGTGGCCGCGGGTGAAGTTGAGTTGCACTATGTGAAGACAACAAGGCAGCCACCTGACATGATGACCAAGAGGCTGGTGGAGCAGCAGCATTGGAAGTGTTGCAAGCTGGCTGGGATGGCTCTGAACTGAGAGAGCAAGATCCTAAGGCCAACAATCCGAGGGGGAGTTTGTTGGTGCAACCCTACGGTTTGCATTCGGCTTGTTGTCCGTGTGCGTGCATGCGTGTGTGCATGGAATGGTATGAGGGCATGAAATAATATATATTTCATGCTTACAATTGTGTGTGAATGATGAGGCATGATTTTGAATGTGTGTGTCGAGTCAATAGCGAGAAATCGCTAGTCGCGTGTCACGTCGTCATCTGCGTGTCGTGTGCGGTTTTCTATTTTGTCGTGTGTGGAACGTTCGGCGTGTTGCAGGTGTGCGCAGCAGACTTCCAAGAACTCAAGGAAGAATTTGCCTTGAAGAACCAAAGCCTTGGTTTCAAGAATCAAGTGATTTCGAAGCTCTCTGAAAGGGTAAACTTTAAGATAGTGAAAATAGTTGCATTACTTTGTGTAGTGTAACATTTCTCTTGGTGTAGGCCCTTGTGGAGGGTAGTTTCGAGACTCTTCGTGGTTGGGGACAGTGTGGCACTGTTCCACATCACTGTACCTCGGCTCTTGGGGTTTGTAGGAGCTGGGAGTCATTCCCAACTCGTAACTCTTCCGATCTTGTGTTCTAAGACTATAGTGGCTGCTATAGTGCCGTTCGTTCAAACCAACGCTGCGTCGTCAATTCTTGATGAAATCGTGTGATTCAACTTGCCTCGTGTAGGCGACATCAAGACGCTCCAGATCCAATTTGTAGCAAGTCGTTTGCAGCTGTGAGCAGAACGCTATCAACGTTTGAATCCGCTGTGCAGAAATCCGACTGTGCACTCTATCTTTCGTTTTAGGCACGTACAAGCCTATTGTGACTATAACACGTGATCCTGCATCAGTACTGCTCCGACTGCTTGGTCACTAGCGTATGCTTCCACCCCGTAGTCCTTGTCTGGTTCCGTTAGGATAAGTACTGGTGCTGTAGTCAGTGCTGTCTGTAGCTGCTCCATGGCTTGTTGATGAGGAGTATCCCATTTGTAGGGCGTATCCTTTTTCAGTAGGTCGGTCAGTGGCGCTGCTATCTTAGCGTACTGTGGCACGAACCTGTTGTAGTAGTTGGCGAAGCCTAGGAACTGCTGCAACTCCTTCACGTTCTCCGGTACTTTCCATTTCTTGACGGCTTTGATCTTCCGCGGGTCCACGTGTACGCCCTCGGCACTCACCATGTGCCCGAGAAACTGCACCTTCTTCAGGGCGAAGTCGCTCTTCGACAGCTTCATGTAGAACTTGTTTCTCCGCATGATCTCGAACACCTTCCGCAGATGCTCCACGTGCTCCTTCATGTTCTTGGAGTAGATAAGAATAACGTCCAGGTACACCACTATGCACTCGTGCAGCAAGGGTCGTAAGATGTGATTCATCTCCGCCTGAAACGTCGCTGGTGCGTTGCAGAGTCCGAACGGCATCACCAAGTATTCAAAGGAGCCGTATCTGGTACGATACGCCGTTTTATGGACAAAGTTGTCTGCCATCTTGATCTGCCAGTAACCCGACCGTAGGTCCAGCTTCGAGAATACTGTTGTGTGAAAGAACAAGGAATGAATGCACTAGGAAACAGGTGGGTACAAGTAGGAAAACCTAAAAGTGTTGTACCCCATATTATCTACCCCACTACAGCCTACACAGACTATAGCATATAAGTTTGACACACCCCCATAGGCAAAGTGGGGGAGAACAAGAGGTCACAAGACCAGTCAAGCAAAGCACAGCAAGCTCAGGGTGGATCATAACGTCACCACACATTCCGAGCACAAGTTCCAGACCACAAGGCCAGTTCACATGCAAGATTATATATAAAGGTAAACAAGCAAGTGCAGGTAGAGATAGATCACAGTACAAGCAAGGTCAAGAAGTGAGCAAGTGAGGCCAAGTAGGTACAAGACCTAGCATCGTACAAAAGCGCTGATGATCACAAGGCTGAAGTGCCTTGGTAAAGATATCAGCAGTGTTGGCCTGAGAGGCCACGTAAGCAAGGCGCAGCTGACCACGCTGCTGCAGCTCACGAGCAAGGAAGTAGCGAAGAGCAATGTGCTTTGTTCCGTGCTCCAGTCTGTGCTCCCGACACAAGGCCAGCATGGCCTTGTTTTCTACGTACAGAACCGGAGGAGAACGAGGCGGCTCTCTTAGGTCAGTCAGCAGGTAGGTGAGCCAGCGTAGCTCCTGTGCAGCCATGGCCCCTGCGTAGATCTCAGCCTCACAGCTGGAGCCGAGAACAGAAGACGAGCGGGTAGACCGCCACGAAACAGAGCCGGAACCAAGGCTGAAGGTGTAACCCTGTGACGACCGCTGCGTAGCCTGGTCGTCAGCCCAAGAAGCGTCTGCGTGCCCAGTGAGGACCATTGAACGCCGCCATCCAAGCACTAGCCCCATGCCCGACGTACTGCACAAGTAGCGCAACACCCTCTTCGCTGCAGCCATGTGCTCTGGTCGGTGTCTCCCAGGAGCAACATAGCGTGCCAAGATGCTAAGAGGGTATGCAAGGTCAGGTTGAGTGCAGGTCATCAGGTACATGAGGCAGCCAACAAGCTCTGGGTACGGGCCACTCGGCTCTACGGACTCATCCGAAGGCAGAGCTGAGAGCGAGTGGCGAGTAGATAGAGGAGTGGCCTGAGGCGAGGAGTACGTGAAGTCAAAGCGCTGAAGGACCTGCTGCACCATGTGTGACTGAGTCAGGGTAATGGTGCGCTGTGCTCTCTCCCGGGTGATCTGCAAGCCAAGGTAGCTCCGCAGTTCACCCAGGTCTGTGCACGTGTGTCTCTTCTGCAGCTCGGACTTCACGTGGGCGAGTCCAGCAGTGTCAGCAGTAGCAAAGACCAAGTCGTCGACGTACACGAGGATGTAGAACGGCGGCAAAGAGGTGTCGGTGCGTAGAAATAGCGACGGGTCGGCAGTAGCAGGAGCAAACCCAAGAGCCGCAAGTGTAGTCCTCAGTGTGTCGTGCCACTCACGGGGCGCCTGGCGGAGACCGTAGACTGGCCGCCGGAGGCTCCACTGGGTACCAGGAGGAAACGACCCAGTGAAGCCAGGTGGGCGGCGCAGCCAGATCTCCTCGTGCAGGCTGCCCTGTAGGAAAGTAGTGCTTAAGTCAAGGGAGTGAAGCTCGTAGTCGCGCTGAGCGGCTATGTGCAGCAGCACCGGAAGAGTGGTCGTTTTCGGGGTGGGAGAGAAGGTCTGAAAGTAGTCAACTCCCTGCCGCTGACTGAAGCCTCGAGCCACGTAACGCGCCTTGAAGACAGGCGGAGAACCCGGCGGCCGCTTCACCCTGAAAATCCACATGCCACTGACAATGTTCGCCCCAGGTGGGGGAACCTCGTCCACGTAGGTGCCTGTGGACTTCCAGGAAGCCATCTCTGCGTCCATGGCTGACTGCCACTGAGAGGAGTAGGGACCCTCTATCGCCTCTGCGTAAGAGCGCGAAGTCGGGATGCCTGGTGCATCCGGGTCTCCCTCAGGGGCAATCAGCATGGACACGAGATGAGGCAAAGCAGTAGCAAAACACTGGAACTCCTCCTGCCTGTCCTCAAGGACGTCCGTGCTAAGAGCACACTCACCCCCGACGGACGGAGGACAGACAGACTCAGACTCAGCAACAAGACTAGCAGAGTAGTCTAGACGACAGTGAGCATTGAAGTCGACAAGCTCAGCAACTAAGGCAGACGCTGCAGTGGACTCAAAGGAAGGGTCAGTGACAACAGTAGCCAGGAGTCGCGTGACAGTAGGACTGGCAGCACGAAGAGAGTCAGACTCTGGGTCAGCAAGAGCAGGAAGAGAGGACTCCGGAGGAGACAGCAAAGGGACACGCTGCGGAGCAGTGGAAGGACGCAGTGCCATCTGGTGCGTGCCCGGGACCGCAGGAGGACGCTGACGCGGAACACGACGACTAGTGCGAGCAGCACGAACAGGCGACGCAGGACGAGACGCAGGCGCACGACGCTCAGCAAGACCTCCAGTAGGACCAGTGTAGGGAGAAGGAGCAGGCAGTGGGGAGGCGGGCTGTAACTGTGACTGCGACTAGTCAGGCTGTGGACACTCTAAGGGAGGAGCAGGACCAGTAGAAGGCGGGAGACCAAGAACCTGCTCAAGGAGCGGAACGAAGTACGGCCGCAGCCGCGCAGCGCCTCCAGAAACGGCAGGGACAGCACCAGTACTCCCAGCGGCAGCACCAGCGCCAGCAGCACCTCCAGCTCCAGCAGCGCCAACTCCAGCACCCTCAGAAGCACCAGCGCCAGCAGCACCTCCAGCGCCAACACCCCCAGCAGCTCCAGCTCCAGCAGCTCCAGCAGCACCTACTCCAGCAGGACCGCAAGCTCCAGCACCGCCAGCAGCTCCAGCACCAGGAGCACCTCCAGGCCCAGCAGCTCCAGTACCCCCAGCAGCACCTCCAGCAGGACCAGCTCCAGCAGCCCCAGCAGCACCCCTAGTCCCAGCAGCTCCAGTACCGCCAGTACGAGTACCTCCAGGACCAGTGGCTCCAGCACCTCCAGCACCGACCCCAGGGTCAGCAGCAACACCAACTCCAGTAGGCTCAGCGCCAACAGCTCCAGCTCTAGCGGCACCACGGAGGCTGCGACAGTACCGAGAGTACCACTCACGCAGCTGCTGGGAAGAGAGAGCGCCCCCAGGCTCAGGACCTCCAGACCCAGCACCCCCAGGCTCAGCACCCGCAGTCTCTGCACCCCAAGGCTCAGCACCCGCAGTCTCCGCACCCCCAGGCTCAGCACCCCCAGTCTCCGCACCCCCAGTCGCAGTACCTCCAGACCCAGCACCACCAGGCTCAGCACGCTCAGTACCTCGCGCAGGACCAGAGTCGACAGCTACCTCGACAGGCTCGACCGGGTCTACCTGGGAAACACCTGAGGGAGCAGGTAGGGGCAGGCCCCGGAGGAAGAGGAGGGAGGGACCGGGGGAGACCAGAAACAAGGACACGGGAGGCCATTCCTCGGAGACGAGGCAGAGAGGGGTGACCAAGGCGGTGGTGCCAGAGGAGAGTCTGGTGAGACAGGAGACGACACGAGCAGGGGGCAGACTCAGGACTAGACTTGGACGCTGCAGCAAACACCTGACCCGACGCAGCTACCTGACCAGACGCAGCAACCGGAGGAGACTCAGTAGTCAGTGTGTACAGGCTCGACCCCGGCTGACAGGTAAACGTGGCCAAGTGTCGGCCCGTCTGAGCACACGTGCAGTGGGTCACTCGCTGACTCGCAGGAGTGAACTGGTCAACCCCCCCATCCTGTAGATCAGCACCACTCACCAAGTTCGTAGAGAACGAGGGGAGGTAAAGACCTGACAGGGTGCCAGAAGGGGCCGCCGGACACAGTAAGACAGTGGAGAAGTGGGCAAGGACAGGACCCCCAGAGGGGTCTGCCAGGGAGACCGCAACTGGCCGACTAAGCGGCGTGAGTGTGGTGCGGTCTCGAAAGAAGGAGCGGGAAGCACCCGAGTCAAGGGTGAAGGTGTGTAAGGCCTGAGCCGACGTGGTACCTGAGAGAGCAGACTCACCAGCACCTGGGGCAGCAGACTCACCAGCACCTGGAGCAGCAGACGCACTAGCACCTAGAGCAGCAGCCTCAATGCCTGGGTCAGGCGGAACACACACGTAACAGTCACCCTCATCACTAGTAGGCAATGCATACATGGCAGTGAGGATAGCATCATAGTCAAGAGTATAGATATCTACCCTCAGCCTAAGCAGCTCCACCCAGTCGGGGAGCTCAGCGGCGTCGCCAAACTCCGTACGCCAGGCGTTGCTCAGACGGGCGAAGCAGCGGGACTCTGCGTAACCAAACGTTCCGCAAGGCTGACCAGTCCGAGCACCAGTGCGAATGACGTACGGACAGCGAGCAGTACCCCGTGACCCTCCACGCTGAGCGTACCACTCACGAAGCTGCTGGGGCGAAAGGACCGCGCACGGACGACGCTGCAGCTGCACCTGGCCACTACAAGAAGCTGCCGAACTACTCACTCCAGGACGACTCCCACTACGGCCACACCGACAACCCCAAGTAGCGTACCACTCACGAAGCTGCTGGGGCGTGAGGGACTCACGCGGATGTCGCTGGAGCTGTATCTGGCCACCGCCAGAAGCAGCAGGAGCAGTGGTAGCCGCAGTAGCAGCAGCAGTAGCAATAGTAGTAGTCGCAGCGCGGCCACCCCTACAACCCCAACTAGCGTACCACTCACGAAGCTGATAGGGGGTGAGGGACTCACGCGGACAGCGCTAAAGCTGCATCTGGCAACGCCAGGAGCAGCAGTAGCAGTAGAAAGAGCAGTAGCAGCAAGAGCAGCAGTAACAGCACTAACAGCAGTGCTCACCAGTGGCAAGAAAGGCAGGTGTACGACAGCGGCAATTGCGAGGCCGCTACCACCGCAAGGCGAGGGCTCCGCGGCTGCGGCAGGGGCTGCTGCTCCAGGGGCCAGGGGCGGCTGCTGCAGGGGCGGCTGCTCCAGGGGCCAGGGGCGGCTGCAGCAGCGGTGGCTGCTCGAGGGGCCAGGGCGCTGCGGCGGGCAGGGGCGGCGGCGGCTGTCACGGCAGCGGCGGCGGCGGCTGCTGGTGTCGGCGGCGGCGGCGGCTGCTGCTGTCGGCGGCGGCGGCGGCTGCTGGTGTCGGCGGCGGCGGCGGCTGCTGCTGTCGGCGGCGGTGGCTGCTGCTGTCGGCGGCTGACACGGTAGTAGCGGCGGCGGCTGCTGTTGTCCGCGGTGGCGGCGGCTGCTGTTGTCGACGGCGGGGGCTGTTGCTGTCCTCGGCGGCGGGGCGGCAGGGCCGTGAAGGGGCCGCGAAGGGGCCGCTAAGGGCGGCGAAGGGGCCGATAAGGGGCCGCGAGGGGCCACTAAGGGGCCGCGAGGGGCCACGAAGGTGCGGCGACGGGGCCAAGAAGGGGCCGCGAGGGGCCACGAAGGGGCCGCGAGGGGCCGCAAGGGGCCGCGAGGGGCCGCGAGGGAGCCGCGAAGGGGCCGCGAGGGGCCGTGAGAGGGGCCTCGAGGGAGCGGCGAAGGGGCGGCTAGGGGCCGTGAGAGGGGCCGCTAGGGGCCGTAAGAGGGCGCGACGGGCGGGCAAGCACATGGGGCGCGACTCGGGCAGGGGCGAAGCGCGCTCCGGGCAGGAAAAAAAAAAAAAATCGATTTTCCGGTGGGCCCTAGGAAACGTTCCCACTAGGGAACCTGCTCTATACCATGTGAAAGAACAAGGAATGAATGCACTAGGAAACAGGTGGGTACAAGTAGGAAAACCTAAAAGTATTGTACCCCATATTATCTACCCCACTACAGCCTACACAGACTAAAGCATATATGTTTGACATGTTGCTCCACGCAGTTGATCCAGTAGGTCGTCTATGCGCGGTATGGGATATTTGTTTTTTACTGTCTGTTTGTTCAGTGCGCGGTAGTCGATGCACATCCGTAAACTGCCATCTGGTTTTGGAGTAAAGAGAACTGGTGCACCGTATGGAGAGGTGGATGGGCGGATCAGTTGTCTGTCCAGTAGATACTCTATCTGTTTCTTCATGTCTGTCTGTTCGGTCGGACTAAGTCGGTATGGTGCACGTGAGACGGGTTTCGCACCTGGTTCCTCCACGATCTCGTGCTCGTGGGTGCGTGCTGGAGGTACGCCTGCAGGTAGGTCGTCGGGCATTATATCCTTGTACTGCTCCAAGACCTCCTTCACTGCTGCGGGTAGCTCTGCGTTCGGCTTCTTCTCCTCTACTGCTGCCATAACCAGTGCTAGGTATTCCGTGTTACTTTCCTTCACCGTCTGTTCAAACCGTGCGAGTGTTGTTTCAGGAACGTCCCCTGTATCCGTCCAGCTTCGTAGTGCTATCCGCTTCCCGTTGTTGTAGATGCACGCCATCCTGTTGACCCAATCGATCTTGGGGTTGAACCGCTTCAAGAAATCTCGCCCCAAGATGAAATCTAAACCCTTGATGTTCGTGATCGGCAACATCGGCTTCCACCTTAGCGCCCCTATGTGCAGCTGCAGTGATGCTTTGCCGTAGATGGGAAGTTTCGTACCGTCCACCATCGTTGCCGAGAACTTGGTCTCCTCGGAAGGTTCCCCAATTTTCTCCAGCGTCCCGCTGTCACACACTGAGTGGGATGCACCGCTGTCCACTAGTGCCTGGAGGCATCGTCCTTTGCATAACACCTCGAGGAGTAGTGGTGCCTGCTGCGCTGAGTAGCCAAAGAGGGCCTCATTAATAGGATCATAGGGTACATCAAAATGAATACCACCCCTATTTCCTATGCCTCACTCAGCACTTTTCTCTTCCAACTTCACCTAGGGGGTAGGAGGATTTTTCCGAGGCTTGTACAACTTCTCAGGAGCCTGGAATTTTCCTCTAAGCCTTTGCAGCTGTATAGGCTTCACCTGTGGGCAACGGGGAGCCTTAACACTGGGCTGCGGGGAGAGAATATTAACTCCACGGAACGCACGACCATTTTCTACGCTCCGTAGTACTTTGCCCAACTTCTCAGGTACCTGAATAATTTCTAAATACTTTTTCTTGGCCTCTAAATCTCCCCTGAATTTTTCAAAGGCTTGAAAATCACGAGAAGCAATATTCTTCGTTAGATTTCTTCGTTAGAGTATCTTTATAGGATACTTTTGACGAATTCTTACTTTCGTCGGTGTTCGGCTGGAGTTTCCTGGTCGGTGTAGAGTCTTTTTTCGCGGAGCCTCCATTTGCCTCGGCGATTTCCCCTGATGCCGGCCGATCGTGACGTTTTATATTTGTGCCATCATTTTCTCCTTTTTTCACCCGCTCCGAAGTCGCCATGTCGTCGCCTTTTTCTGCTTTTCGGATCTTTACGCGATCGCCAAGTCGATCCGCGGCTATTAGCGATTCCCGTTCTTTTACTTTGGGGGTGCTCCACTCTTGCCGCCCAGCATTGCCGCACGTGCTTTCTTCATCTTGTAGCACGACAAGATTTGATGCCCTGCTGCGCCGCAAAATTCGCATTTTGTCGGTTGCTGCTTTGCGTCAAACTTGTCGAAATCCATCGGTTCGGCAAACGTGGGGGGTGCCGATCGCTCCGGGCCAAATGTACGGTTTGGCCCGTAGCATCGTGTGTCGGGTTGACCTCTCATCAACGCGTCGTACCTTTCTGCTGCCCCTACGATGTCGCAGTAGCTACTGTAGTTCGCCGAAATCACCTACCGTCAAATCTCCATTTTGAATCCCTCGGTGTACGCCTGGATTTTTTCGCCTTCGGTCAGGTCGGTGATTGGGTTGAATAGTAATTCCATCTGCTGCGTGTACTGTGCTACGCTGCCGTAACGTTTGTGTCGGTGAATCTGCTGCCGCGCCATGTAGACTGAATTGATTGGTTCGAAGCGTTCGATTAGATCCTCCCGAAACTGCATCCACGTTTTCTCCCCGCGGGCCAAGTCGGAATAGTATATCCACTCGACTGCTGGTCCCCTCAACAGTGTCGCTGCGAGCCGAACCCGTGCTGCGTCATTTGTCGGGGTCGAACAGCCGATGGCCTTGAAATAAATTTCGAGGGTCGCCACGAATCGTCGAACGTCAGATGCTTTCGCGCTGGGATCGAACGTTTCAGGAAGCCTCGGGCGAGCTGCTTCGAGGTTCGGCGAGGGTGGTGCCATCGGTCCGTGAAATGTCGGTGTCGCCACTGCTGCTGATGCCGTCGGTGCTGCGGTCGTTGCTGCTGCGGTGGCTGCTCCTGATTGGTGTGTCAGAAGGGCCTCGATTCGCCGGATCGCCGCCTGCGTCTGTTCCACGTCGGTGCGAAGTCGGGCGATGTCGCTCGTCGTCGCGAAATTGTCGCATTGGCCCTCCATGCCTGACATTGCGCATTCGAAAAAACACGAAACGAGGGGGAGCGAAAAACATGGAACCGGTTTTACGTACCCGAAATCGGTGTTTAACAGGCGTCGCCCCCGCGGTTTATGAAGACTCGGTTTTAGCGGTCGAAAAACTTCGCGTGTAAACAGGCTCTGATTACCAAGTGTGAGGATCAAGGATCGAGCTCATGAAAGAGAATTGTAATTGAATCATTCACCTGGGTACAACATGAGACTATATATAGTCTCGACACAAGGCCAGTTACCCAGGTGTTACGTGAATGTTTTGAGGGTCGCGAAGCGCCCCGAACAGAACCTTCCCGAACTCATTAGAAAGCAATTCGGTGAAGACCAAATAGGCTTGTGTTCGGTACACATAACCCGGTTCGGTGCTATAACTATAATAAAATATAGGAATGCACCTAACCGAAGAAATCAAGCATATCTATGCATGATAAATAAAACGCAAGCTAGATATAGCATAATAAATTCTAGGCAAGCTAGTAAAGCCAGCATAAGCCGTCGTACTCTCAAAGGGAGCTAGACTACGGGCTAGGCACGCATGCTCGTGTGATTTCTGCGTTCGTTGGTCCTTAGTCGTTTTCCTAGTGCACACACTGCTTGCTAGTTCACAAAGCAATTTGACTACAATGGTACAATGAAGTTGGCAAGACAAGACTACATCAGAGCAAGCATGCAAGCAGGTCGACTGCCAGCGCAGCACGGTCGACCGCATTCCAGCACGACTTGGTCGACCGCGCTCCAGCAGTGCAAAGTCGACGTCGTGCCAACGCTACAGGTTGACGGCGTGCCGGCGTTGCTCCCGCAGTACAGCATCGCACCAGCTTCGCATGTACTCGCAGATGATTGGCGCGCTAAGCCTTGTCACTTGCACAACGCACACACCAAGTCAACCTGGCACTGGCGACTGCATCTGATCAGCCACGTCGTCCTCGGGATACCACCATCGAGGTTGGACTTGCTAACTTCGCTTGTGCGACCGTCACACTCCTACGCAGAACCTCGTCACCCAGGTAATCTAGTCGACCGGGCAACCACGTCAACCAGCTGCTCCTGTATGTGCCCGTCGACCTCCCAAGTCGACGGCCACCTCTAGTCAACCTCACCAGGTCAACCACGCCCCTGGTCGACCAGCTCCATGTCGACGTCACTCCCTGAAGTCGGCGCCCGTGCAGTGGCCCCCGTGCAGGTCGACCTCCTCGTCAACCCGCTCGCCCACTGCTGCAAGTCGGCTGCTCCCCTCACACCTGACCACGAAGTCGGCTCCGCCCAAGCGAGGACGGGGCCAACACACAGCTCCCGTTGACACCTCCCCCACAGCCTTGGCCTCTCCCACCCCTTCTTCCTCTGCTGCCTCCTGCATCTCCATACCCCTTAGCAGTTTAGTTGGCAGCACCACCTCCCGTATGATGCCTGCGGAAGTCTTCCTGCAGAATCTGTTGCCGTAGCCACTCAGGTGTCCACTGGTCTTGCTGAGTGTTGAGGGTGGGAATAAGGTTGTTCCATGTGATGTGAAGCATCGAGATGATCTTGGTGCACTGTTGCATCTGCGACACATTGCTGCCCGCCATATGTGGACTTGATCTTGTCAAGGACCGGCTTCACATCATTTCCCGGTCGCATGGAGAGGGCAGCCAGCTCCTTCTCCAACACAATCACCATCGGCAGCGTGTTAGGCTGAATCACGTTGCGTAGCAGCTTCCACGCCTTCGGTCCGGAATCATCCAACTCCACCAAGTCATTGATGTGCTGGAACATGTCGTTGATGACCGATTGAAAGATTAGGTCGTACAGCACCGCGCTCTTCTCAATCCACCTATCGCGGGTGTCGCCTTCCTCCGGCATCTTCTCTTCTCCCATCGCAAGTTTCAGCAGCTTATAGCGTTTAAACGCACTCCGCATCCGCCCGCTCCAGATAGTTGGAGCCATCCAATGTCTCAATCTTGGATGGTGGCGGCTCATTCCTCTTCTCAGCTGCATCTCCACTCCCTTGACTCATTTCCTCTGCTCCCAATCACATGTTCCAGCTCCCCCTTTGCTGTCCACACCGAAGTCCCACTCAATTTCCTCAAGTGTTGGCGCCAACGAAATTTCGGTAGAGTTTTCCCCTTAGCGAAAGTCACATCCAACCTCTGGAACTCCACTTAGGCACGCCCACAGGCCATGGTGGGTCTAAGAGGGTCCTCACACCGCAGTAGACTCTTCACAACATCCTCAATCAGCTCTGATACCACTTGTTAGAGACTAAAGACGGAGTCTATGAAGATAGGAGCCGAAATATCTCAAAATCGTCAACTACAGTTCTGGACAAATAAGTCGAGTTCACAATAAACGTCGTCGACGAAAATTGCACAAAAATTGTATATGCAACTTCAATATATAGTTTCCGACATCCAATGTCCCTAGCTGAAGATGCAACACATTTGGTAGTGATTTGTATGGTTTTTATGAGTTCTTTGAATGCTAATTGTTTGTTCCAAATATATGCAAAATGCTATGTATTTGGTTGCAGTTAGCATAATAAGAAATTGCAAATTATATACTCGCTAGTATGGAACCATAAACAGATGGCGTAACAAATTCATACTAAAAAGCAAGTTCTTGTTAGAGCAAATGGTACGTTTTTTGTATGTATTGGTGCTCTACCGTTTACATACTAAACTAACCATACTAAATACCTACGACGCATGTTACTTTATGGTGTACACACTTCTATGACAATGGCACCTTGAGAAGTTCGTTCAGGCCGCCATTGTCAGAATCCCAGCCACTAGACCACTGGGATAAAAGAGCTTGTTTGTGTAGCGGGTAAGTGCGCCCATAACCCCCCTGACCAACGAGCCTGTAACCCTTCCCTAGGATCAATCGGGGATCTCCAGTAGACCTCTGACAACCCCCTGCACTGGGATGCCCGAAGTGCACACGCTGGGATTCAAACCTGAGACCTTCGCTCTGATAACATGTCAAAATCCCAGACACTGGACCACTAAAATAAAAGGGCTTGTTTGTGTAGCGGGTAAGTGCGCCCATAACCCCCCTGGCCAACGAGCCTGTAACCCTTCCCTAGGATTAATCGAGGATCTCCAGTGGACCTCTGACAGCCATATTACCTATCTCTGTTGCCACCAGCTAGGAACATAATATGTACAAGCAATGATCACATCTATATGCTGGATCCTAGCTATTCATATGGAGAAATGTAAAGTACAATCATGATATAGTTCTAGAATAATACATGCTGACTCATTCTTTGTCTTCATAATGACGCTGGAGCGTAGTTGTAGTTGCATAGCGCGACTTGTTGCCTTGCTGTCGTGAAGATGTTCTCTTCTCTCTTCTCTGCTGCTTTGCTGGATGGGAATTCACGTGTGCTTCGGGAAATCCCAAAGCGCACATTTCATGATGGGATTTTCAACCTCGAATTTGACATTTCAGGTTGGAGTTTTAGCGAAGGTTACAAGTTCGCTAGTGAGCAAACTATCCTGTGGCGAGTTCGCCTTCGCCCTATAACAGTGGGCTCTTCTCTCATCAGGCAAACGAGTCGACTATGGCTGTGCTTGCATAGCACAGTGTACAGTCGTGTTTGGCCCAGTTGTGACGATAGCTTGCTCCGCTTAACAAAGCATAGTGCAGACATCAAGCGCTTGGCCTGAAGCACAGCACCAGAAAGAGAGAGGGAGAAGAACGAAATGAAGCATGGAGCGTTCGCGCTAGTAATACTCTTATGAAAGGAGAGGCGAAGTTAGTACTATCGGTTTGAAGAGGGTGACGGAGTAGGGTTCAATTCAGAGGCTTGTGTCACATTGCTGGATTGATTCCGACATTCTGGAGTCTATTTATCCGGTGTTACTTGCTGCACGTCACACTAGTCTGAGGGCCTGACAGCCTCTACAAGCGACTTAAAACTATCATAGTAGTATGCGCGCTTGTGCGCATAGATTCTCCTTCACTCTTCGCAAACTTCGATTCGGTATCCGTAAGTGGTAAGATCCGTAACCCGGGTGGATCGATGGCGACTTCCAAGGGGAGCGCCTTAGCGTTAACGGCTGTGCTGCAGCTGCTGCTGCTGGTGCACAACGCCGTGCCGTGTGCGGGTCAGGATACAAGCCTGCAGCAGTGCTACTGGCAGGTCAAATCCACGGAGGGTAATCTCGCTATCACGCATGCCTGCTTTCCTTCACGCAATGCTGGCTTCGTTTCACTCAATGTCGGCTTCTTTTCTCAGTATTTCACGCAATTTCAGCTATTCTCATCAATGTCGCTTCGGTTCAGTATTTCACGCAATGTTGCTTCTCTTTCAGTATTTCACACAATATTGCTTCAATTTCAGTATTTCACACAATGTTGCTTCTCTTTGAGTATTTCATGCAATGTTGCTTCTCTTTCAATATTTCACGAGTTACTTCTCTTTTGGTATTTCACGCACTGTTGCTTCTCTTTCAGTATTTCACGCAAGTGCAGTCTCATCTCAATACTACCACCCAACATAAGTTTAATTTCATGCAGTCTGGGCCTGACGGTAAAGTTCTTCATCTAATGCTTCGCAGCGGGAACTCTATTAATTGTGATACTGGGTCTATATTACTTTCCGTACAGCTTGAGTTACATCACCACATGCTTCAATGTCGCCCTCACCTGCAGTGCCAATGGTTACGTCACTCATATATCAGTGCTGCTGCTGCTGCTGGTGCTGAAGTGCTGCTGTTGCTGCTGGTGCTGCAGTGCTACTGCTGGTGCTGCTGGTGCTCATGCTGTCGCTGGTGCTGATGCCCAGGTTACGGTAGCAGGAGGAGTGGCAGATGCTTGCGAGTGACACTTTCTTGCCTTGACTCGTGGCGGTTGTGCGTGCAGAAATTGGCCGAACAAGGCAATTCAAGGGGAGCTTCCTTCAGATGTTTTCCCGCTGGTGCACCTTGAATTCCTGTGAGCGACTGCTCTTGAAGCACCTTGAATTCCTGTGAGTGACTGCTCTTAAAGCACCTTGAATTCCTGTGGCGCTTGAAGCACACTGAAAGCCATTTGGTGGGATTGGGCTGCTACCTTGCATATGTGCCAACAGCTCAATCCATCTCAATTGTTTTCAAGAACTAAGAAGGCGATATAATTGCCTGTACCATGCGTGATGTAGAGTAGAAGGTCAGCTCTTGGTTTGTCCAAAAGGGAAGACCATGCGGTCATTCGTGTCTGACAAGCAAGCTTTGTCCAAAAAGGAAGTGTGCTAGCATGTCATGCGATCGCCCGTATATGTCCTGGTGCCACCCTGAACAACCCTGGCTACTCGAAGGTCTTTGTGTGACAACTATCTGCATGGCTCCATCCCTTCTGAAATCGAGAAACTCGTCAATCTCACGTCATTGTAAGTGAAAGCCGTTGCTTTATCAGTAAACTTCGCCCTTCTCTCTGTGAAATTGATAGACGAAAGAATGAATGCATTGAGCAGCATGAGGAGTACAAGTAGGAAACCCTAAAGTGTTGTACCCCATATGAGCTACCCCACTACAGCCTACACAGACTATAACATATAAGTTTGACACACCCCCATAGGCAAAGTGGGGGAGAACAAGAGGTCACAAGACCAGTCAAGAGAAGCAAGGCAAGCTCAGGGTGGATCACAACGTCACCACACAATCTGAGCACAAGCACAAAGCCACAAGGCCAGTTCACATGCAGAGTTATACATCAAGATGAACAAACAAGGCAGTGATCTCAACCTAGCAAGGGTAAGCATGCAAGTGCAGGTATATATAGATCACAGTACAAGCAAAGTCAAGAAGTGAGCAAGTGAGGCCAAGTAGGCACAAGACCTAACAAAGTACAAAAGCGCTGATGATCACAAGGCGGAAGTGCCTTGGTAAACATATCAGCAGTGTTGGCCTCAGAGGCCACGTAAGTAAGGCGCAGCTGACCGCGCTGCTGCAGCTCACGAGCAAGGAAGTAGCGAAGAGCAATGTGCTTCGTTCTGTGCTCCAGTCTGTGCTCCCGACACAAGGCCAGCATGGCCTTGTTGTCTACGTACAGAACTGGAGGAGAACGAGGCGGCTCTCCTAGGTCAGTCAGCAGGTAGGTGAGCCAGCGTAGCTCCTGTGCAGCCATGGCCCCCGCGTAGATCTCAGCCTCACAGCTGGAGCCGAGAACAGAAGACGAGCGGGTAGACCGCCACGAAACAGAGCCGGAGCCAAGGCTGAAGGTGTAACCCTGTGACGACCGCTGCGTAGCCTGGTCGTCAGCCCAAGAAGCGTCTGCGTGACCTGTGAGGACCACTGGACGTCGCCCTCCAAGCACTAGCCCCATGCCCGACGTACTGCACAAGTAGCGCAACACCCTCTTGGCTGCAGCCATGTGCTCTGGTCGGTGTCTCCCAGGAGCAACATAGCGTGCCAAGATGCTAAGAGGGTATGCTAGGTCAGGTCGTGTGCAGGTCATCAGGTACATGAGGCAGCCAACAAGCTCTGGGTACGGGCCACTCGGCTCTACGGACTCATCCGAAGGCAGAGCTGAGAGCGAGTGGCGAGTAGACAGAGGAGTGGCCTGAGGCGAGGAGTACGTGAAGTCGAAGCGCTGAAGGACCTGCTGCACCATATGTGACTGAGTCAGGGTAATGGTGCGCTGTGCTCTGTCCCGGGTGATCTGCAAGCCAAGGTAGCTGCGCAGTTCACCCAGGTCTGTGCACGTGTGTCTCTTCTGCAGCTCGGACTTCACGTGGGCGAGTCCAGCAGTGTCAGCAGTGGCAAAGACCAAGTCGTCGACGTACACGAGGAATGTAGAACGGCGGCAGAGAGGTGTCGGTGCGCAGAAACAGCGACGGGTCAGCAGTAGAAGGAGCAAACCCTAGAGCCGCAAGTGTAGTCCTCAGTGTGTCGTGCCGCTCACGGGGCGTCTTGCAGAGACCGTAGACTGGCCGCCGGAGGCTCCACTGGGTACCAGGAGGAAACCACCCAGTGAAGCCAGGTGGGCGGCGCAGCCAGATCTCCTCGTGCAGGCTGCCCTGCAAGAAAGTTGTGCTGAAGTCAAGAGAGTGAAGCTCGTAGTCGCGCTGAGCGGCTATGTGCAGCAGCACCCGAAGAGTGGTCATCTTCGGGGTGGGGGAGAAGGTCTGAAAGTAGTCAACTCCCTGCCGCTGACTGAAGCCTCGAGCCACGTAACGTGCCTTGAAGACAGGCGGAGAACCCGGCGGCCGCTTCACCCTGAAAATCCACATGCCACTGACGATGTTCGCCCCAGGTGGGGGAACCTCGTCGACGTAGGTGCCTGTGGACTTCCAGGAAGCCATCTCTGCGTCCATGGCTGACTGCCACTGTGAGGAGTAGGGACCCTCGATCGCCTCAGCGTACGATCGAGGAGTCGGGATGTCTGGTGCATCCGGGTCTCCCTCAGGGGCAATCAGCGTGGACACGAGATGAGGCAAAGCAGCAGCAAAACACTGGAACTCCTCCTGCCTGTCCTCAAGGACGTCCGTGCTAAGAGCACACTCACCCCCGACGGACGGAGGACAGACAGACTCAGACTCAGCAACGAGACTAGCGGCGTAGTCTAGACGACAGCGAGCAGCAAAGTCGACAAGCTCAGCAACTAAGGCAGACGCAGCAGTGGACTCAAAAGAAGGGTCAGTGACAACAGTAGCCAGGAGACGCGTGACAGTAGGACTGGCAGCACGAAGAGAGTCAGACTCAGGGTCAGCAAGAGTAGGAAGAGAGGACTCTGGAGGAGACGGCAACGGGACACGCAGAGGAGCAGTGGAAGGACGCGGTGCCATCTGGTGTGTGCCCGGGACCGCAGGAGGACGCGGACGCGGAGCACGACCACTAGTGCGAGCAGTACGAACAGGCGACGCAGGACGAGACGCAGGCTCACGACGCTCAGCAAGACCTCCAGTAGGACCAGTGTAGGGAGAAGGAGCAGGCAGGGGGGAGGCGGGCTGTAACTGTGACCGCGACAGGACAGGCTGTGGACACGCTAAGGGAGGAGCAGAACCAGTAGAGGGCGGGAGACCAAGAACCTGCTCAAGGAGCGGAACGAAGTACGGCCTCGGCCTCGCAGCACCTCCAGAACCAGCAGGGACAGCACCAGTACCCCCAGCGGCAGCACCAACGCCAGCAGCACCTCCAGCTCCAGCAGCGCCAACTCCAGCACCCTCAGAAGCACCAGCGCCAGCAGAACCACCAGCGCCAACACCCCCAGCAGCTCCAGCTCCAGTAGCTCCAGTAGCACCTCCAGCAGGACTCCCAGTCCCAGCAGCTCCAGAACCGCCAGGACGAGCACCTCCAGGACCAGGAGCAACAGTAGTGCCTCCAGCTCCAGCAGCACGGCTCCAGCGCCGAGCAAACCACTCGCGCAGCTCCTGCGGAGAGAGTAGCTCCCGCCTCGACGAAGCACCGCCAGAGGCCACACGAGTAGACCCAGCACCCCCAGGCTCCGCACACCCAGGCTCAGCACCCCCAGTCTCCGCACCCCCAGGCTCAGCACCCCCAGACGCAGCACCTACAGGCTCAGCACCCCCAGACTTAGCACCCCCAGACCCGGCACCCGCAGGCGCAGCGCCCCTAGCAGCACCAGAGTCAACAGCTACCTCGACAGGCTCGACTGCGTCTACCTGGGACACACCTGAGGGGGCAGGACCCTGAGGGGGGAGGGGGTCTACCGGGGGAGGACCTGGCGCAAGGAAGAGCGGCGGCGGGGGAGGACCTGGCGCAAGGAAGAGCGGCGGCGGGGGGAGGGGCGCAGTGCGGTAGGGGAAGAGACGGTAGTAAGGCACCGACTCGTCAAAGGTGACGTCCTGGGAGGACAGAACACGGCGCGAGGTGGGGTGGTAGAACTGCCAACCAGGCGCGTCAGGGGGGAAGCCAAGGAAGACGCAGGGAACAGCACGGGGGGACAGCTTGTCCGCAGACAAGTCGCGGACAAACGCCCGAGATCCCCAGACCCGAAACGCAGACGCATCGCCAACCTTCCCCGTCCACCGCAAGGTGGGGGAGGTCTCTGGCAAGGAGACCCGGGGCTGAAGGTTGAGCTGATGCGCCGCGTACTGAACCGCAAACGGCCACAGAAAATGGGGAGCAACCGCATGGATCATGGACGTACGAGCGACGTCCATGACCATGCCAATGCGGCGCTCAGCAATCCCATTTTGCTGTGGAGAGGCCGGAAGCGTGAAGGTCTGGCGGATGCCCTGTGCCCGACAGAAGGCTCCCAGACGGGCAGAGGAAAACTCCCCGCCTCTGTCAGAGTGCAGACGCAGAACAGGAAAGTCCGAGCCGAAACTCTCTCTGAGCTGGAGACGAGCTGCGCGGATCCAATCGATCAACACCTCAGTGACGTCACCCTTGCTGCGCAAGGGGAACACCGTGGTGTAACGCGAGTAGTCGTCAACCACCAACAGGAAGTAACGCTCGTGACCCTGGCCACGGACGCGGGCGGGGCCCCACACGTCCATGTGAAGAGTCTGCAGTGGAGTCTCTGTCGGAGGAAACTCGGAGGAGTGAGGAGCGGCGCGCTGCCGCCCCTCGACGCAGGGGACGCAGGTAGGGGCCGGCCCCGGAGGTAGGGGAGGGAGGGACCGGGGGAGACCAGAGACAAGGACACGGGAGGCCATGCCTCGGAGATGAGGCAGGGAGGGGTGACCAAGGCGGTGGTGCCAAAGGAGAGTCTGGTGGGACAGGAGACGACACGAGCAGGGCGCAGACTCAGGACCAGACCTGGACGCTGCAGCAAACACCTGACTCGACGCAGCTACCTGACCAGACGCAGTAACAGGAGGAGACTCAGTGGTCAGTGTGTACAGGCTCGACCCCGGCTGACGAGTAAACGTGGCCAAGTGTCGGCCCGTCCGAGCACACGTACAGTGGGTCACCCGCTGACTCGCAGGTGTGAACTGGTCAACCCCCCGATCCTGTAGATCAGCTCCACTCACCAAGTTCGTAGAGAACGAGGGGAGGTAGAGACCTGGCAGGGTGCCAGAGGGGGATGCCGGACACGGTAAGACAGTGGAGAAGCTAGCAAGGACAGGACCCCCAGAGGGGTCCGCCAGGGAGACCGCAACCGGCCGACTAAGCGGCGTAAGCGTGGTGCGGTCTCGAAAGAAGGAGCGGGAAGCACCCGAGTCAAGGGTGAAGGTGTGCAAGGCCTGAGCCTACGTGGTACCTGAGAGAGCAGACTCACCAGCACCTGGGGCAGCAGACGCACTAGCACCTGGAGCAGCAGCCTCACCAGCACCTAGAGCAGCAGCCTCAATGCCCGGGTCAGGCGGAACACACAGGTAACAGTCACCCTCATCACTAGTAGACACAGCATACATGGCAGCAAGAATAGTATCATAGTCAAGATCAAAGATAGCAACCCCCGCCCTAGACAGCTCTCCCCAGCGAGGGATCTCAGTGGCGTCAGGGAACTGATGACGCCAAGCGTCTGTCAGGCGGCCGAAGCAGCGCTGGGTGGAGTGCGTGCCCCCGCACTGCTCACCAGCGCGGTCGCCTATACGGAGGACGTAGGTGCAGGGACCAGTACCCCGCTGACGCCCAGCGTACCACTCACGAAGCTGCTGAGGGGACAGGGTCTCACGACCGCGCTGCTGCTGCTGGCGCGGACCACCACCGGAGCCACTCCTCTGCGCAGAGCCGCGACCAGCTCCACCGCCACCTCCGCCGCCTCCGCCACCTCCGCCACCGCCGCCACCTCCGCTCCCTCCGCCACCACCGCCGCCTCCTCCGCCTCCACTGCTGCCACCGACACCTCCGCCCCCGCCACCACTCCCACCACCACCCCCACCCCCTCCACTGCCTCCACCACCACCTCCACCACCCCCACTGGCCCCCCCAGCGCCCTTGCCCCCCTTGCCCTTGCCGGTGCGGCGCTTCCCGCTAGGGGCAGACGCAGCGCCGACCGACTCGAAGCCAACGAGGTCGGCCGCAGCAGCAGAAGCAACAGAGGGCAAGAGGGGGGAGGGGGAACGCCCCTCAAAGACGGGGGTGCGAGGGTCACCACGAGAGGCTCCTACAGCGACTATGCTCTTCTCTGCTGCTAAGAGGCGCTCCTCGAGGAGGTCAACGGTGAGTGTGGTGGGGCAAACTGAGAGGAAGTGGTCCCTGACTAAGCGAAGGGAGTCATGGAGCCGGGTGACTATATAGTAGAGGGTGATGTACATGGGGGGGGGGTTCTTGGCACAGAACTCAGCAGGAAGCGCAGCGCGGTAGCGAGTGTCGCTAGTGCGAAGGTGCGTAACGAGGTCAGCGACTGTGGGAAAGGCAGCAAGGTCAGGGAACAGGTACGGCAGCATGAGGCGGCTAAGCGCAGCAGTGGCAGGGGAAGAGTAGCGCGCAACTACAGCGTCGTACAAGGTCTCAGCACTCTTGTACTGGCTAAAGTGCGCACGCTCAGTGGTCGGTAAGTGGCGACGAACAGCAAGACGGGCAGCAGCATCGCGTGTGGCCCACTGTGAGCGAACAGTGCTGTCAGCAGTAGCAGGCGGGGCAGGAGAGACACCAGAGGTGAGATCGAAAAGGGAGAGTCCGTCTGCCCTATCGCACTGTAGGAACAGCTGGAGGTCATCAATCCAGACCTCAAAGTCAACAGCACGACCCTCAGCATCAAAGGTAAGGACACTGGGGGTAGCCATGACTGGAGTGACCTAGCAGGGAGTGATCTCACCAGTCCGAGTATGTAGGGCCGGGGCGCGCCAGGAGGTGCAGAAGCGGCCCGACTGCAGGGCGGCTCGGCGGCTCGACTGCTGGGCGGCTCGGCGACTCGGCGGCTCGGCGGCTGGGCGGCTCGGCTGCTCGGCTGCTGGGCTGCTGGGCGGCGCGGCTGCTGGGCGGCTCGGCGGCTCGGTTGCTCGGCTGCTGGGCGGCGGGGCGGCTCGGCAGGGGAGAGGCTGGGGCAGTTCAGGAGCAGGGCCGGGGCAGGGCCGGGGCAGTTCAGGAGCAGGGCCGGGGCAGGGCCAGGGCAGAGCCGGGCCAGGGCCGGGGCAGTTCAGGGGCAGGGCCGGGGCAGGGCCGGGGCAGAGCCGGGGCAGAGCCGGGGCAGGGCCGGGGCAGGGCCTGGGCAGAGCCGGGCCAGGGCCGGGGCAGTTCAAGGGCAGGTCATGAGCAGGGCCGGGGCAGTGCAGAAGCAGGGCCGGGGCAGTCCAGGAGCAGGGCCGGGGCAGGGCCAGGGCAGAGCCGGGCCAGGGCCGGGTCAGTTCAGGGGCAGGGCCGGGGCAGGGCCTGGGCAGAGCCGGGCCAGGGCCGGGGCAGTTCAGGGGCAGGTCAGGAGCAGGGCCGGGGCAGTGCAGAAGCAGGGCCGGGGCAGTCCAGGAGCAGGGCCGGGGCAGGGCCAGGGCAGAGCCGGGCCAGGGCCGGGGCAGTTCAGGGGCAGGGCCGGGGCAGGGCCGGGGCAGGGCCGGGGCAGAGCCGGGGCAGTTCAGGGGCAGGTCAGGAGCAGTGCCGGGGCAGCGTCGGGGAAGAGCTGCGTCAGGGCCGCAGTAGGGCCGGCTGGGCCTGAAGGGGCCTCTAACGGGGCCTGACTGGGCCGAACTGGGCCTATAACGGGGCCTGACGGGGCCTATAACGGGGCCATACGGGGCCGTACGGGGCCATAACGGGGCCTGACGGGGCCTATACCGGGGTCTGACGGGCCTTACGGGGCCTCTAACGGGGCCTTACGGGGCCTCTAACAGGGCCTGACGGGCCTTACGGGGCCTTAAACGGGGCCAAATGGGGCCTGACGGGGCCGTACGGGGCCTCTAACGAGGTCTGACGGGGCCGTACGGGGCCTCTAACGGGGCCTGTCGGGGCCTAACGGGGCCTTAAACGGGGCCGAACGGGGCCTGACGGGGCCTTACGGGGCCTTACGGGGCATAACAGGGCCTTACGGGGCCTTAAAACCGCGCCCTAAATGGGGCCGAAAGGGGCCTTACGGGGCTTAACGAGGCCTTAAGGGGCCTTACGGGGTGGGCGCAGGCTCTAAGGGCGGGCGCAGGGGCCGTGACGGGCCTCGAAGGGAAGGCGCGAAGCGCGCGACAAGTAGGCAGAGGAGAAATTTCAGTGGTGGGCCCTTTTAAAAAAAAACTCGAAACTAGCTCTATACCATGTGAAATTGATAGACGAAATAATGAATGCATTGAGCAGCATGAGGAGTACAAGTAGGAAACCCTAAAGTGTTATACCCCATATGAGCTACCCCACTACAGCCTACACAGACTATAGCATATAAGTTTGACACTCTCAGTTAACATCACTCCTTTGTCAGTTAGTGTTGTCCCTCTTTAGAGTTAGCCCCTCCGTCGGTACTAATGGCATGGATCTAAATCCTCTAACGTTCTCTCTGACTGCTCTTTTTGTGCGTGCATGCATGTGTGCGAGTGTGTGCATACATGTATGTGTGCATGCATGTATGTGTGCATGTGTGTGGGCGAGTGTGTGCATGCATGTGTGTGTGCATGCATATGTGCGAGTGTGTGCATGCATATGTGTGTGCGTGCATGTGTGCATGCATGCATGTGTGCGAGTGTGTGTATGCATGTGTGTGCACATGCATGCCTGTGTGCATGTGTGCGTGTGTGCATGCATGCGTGTGTGCATGCATGCATCTGTGCATGTATGTGTGTGTGCATGCATGCGTGTGTGCATGCATGCGTGTGTGTGTGCATGCATGCGTGTGTGCATGCATGCGTGTGTGCATGCAATGCTTGTGTGCATGCATGCGTATGTGCATGCATGCTTGTGTGCGTCCATGAGTGTGTGCATGCAATGCATGTGTGCATGCAATGCCTGTGTACATGCATGCATGTGTGCATGCATGCTTGTGTGCGTGCAATGCCTGTGTGCATGCAATGCCTGTATGCATACATGCTTGTGTGCATGGATGCATGTGTGCATGCATTCGTGTGTCCGTACATGCATGCGTGCGTGCATGTGTGTGTGGATGTATACGTTTGTGCATGCATGCGTGTGTGCGTGCATGCGTGTGTGCGTACATACGTGTGTGCGTGCATGCGTGTGTGCGTGCATGAGTGTGTGCGAACATGTCTGTGTGCGTGCATACGTGTGTGCGTGCATGCGTGTGTGCGTGCATGTGTGTGTGCGTGCATGCGTGTGTGCGTGCATGCGTGTGTGCGTGCATGTGTGTGTGCATGCATGTGTGTGTGTGTGCATGTGTGTGTGTGTATGCATGCATGTGTGTGTGCATGCATGCATGGCAGGGACTTCACTAACAACTCCTTCTCAGGGCCCTTCCCCACCTTCAGCAGACTCACCAAGCTCTCATACCTGTCCGTTAACGCTTCCCACCTTACCGTAAATAATTTCTACCTTACGGTCAACAATTCCTACATTTCAGTCAACAAGTCCTCCCTGTCTGTTAGTCGCATTTTCGTCCCTGTCAGCCACATTTTTGTCCCTGTCAGTCACATTTTCGTCCCTGCCAGTCACATTTTCGTCCCTGTCAGTCACATTTTCATCCCTGTCAGTCACATTTTCGTCCCTGCCAGTCACATTTTCGTCCCGGTCAGTCAGGCATTTCGTTAAGCCACCCACTTCCACCAGCTGGTTGGTCGACAGCTGGCTTTACACGCTCCTATGTCCTGCCATGCCATGCCGTGCCATGCCAAAACGTGCCATGCCATGCCGCCCCTACCACCACCAGGTACCTGTCATTGAACAAGATTCCGGGCAGCCTTGATGCCATCGGCAACATGCTCTATCTCAACGAACTGTGTGTGTGCGCACCCCGGCATGTATGTGCGCCCCCCGGTATGTATGTGCGCCCCCCGGCATGTATGTGCGCCCACCAACATGTATGTGCGCCCTCCGGCATGTATGTGCGCTGCCCAGCATGTATTTGTGCCGCCTGGCATGTATGTGCGCCACCTAATATGTATTTGCGCCCCCCGGTATGTATCTGTGTCGCCCAGCATGTATGTGTGCCGCCCAGCACAATGTGTGCTCCCTAGCATGTACGTGTGCCTCCCGGCATATATGTTTGGTACCAAGCATCCATGTCTACAACCCGCCAGCGTTTTAGATTATGCACGACCAATGGTCGACCAAACTAGAGGCCAACTATGTAGATCTAGCAACCAACTAGCGTTTCAATTCTTCTTATGTCATATGCAGTTATTATGTAGGCTGCAAGAATGGGATATTTGGGAAACGGTGGCTGTTCGTTTAACCCAATAACATTCTAAAATGTTGACATATATCCAGGCGAGGCGAGTATTACTTGCCTCGCCACGAGTCATTTTTACCTGTAGCGAGTAAAAAAGTAACTCGCCTGTTTGGGCGAGTAACGAGTAGGACCATTGGCGATTTTTTTCAGCAAATAGTACTCGCCTCGCCTCGTTTAAAACACGAGTAGGCTCGAAATGAGGCGAGTATCACTCGCCTCGTCAATTGCAAGTTTTTCAACAAAGTTGCAGTTTTCAGGGCACGTCATCTCACGCGACGGCATTAAAAACGACCCAGCGAAAATCAAGACTATTTAGGAGTGGAAGTCCCCGACTAATATCACGAAACTTCAGGGTTTCTTGGAGTTCGTGAATTACGTCATGCGGTTTATCCAGAATATGGTGAGGATAACCGGCCCACTAACCGACCTACTGCACAAGGACAAGGATTCTGTGTGGGAGGGGAGGAAGCTAAGGCGGCTTTTCAGGAGTTGAAGAATATTCTTGTTTCCCCTCCGGTTTTGCGCATCGTCGACCCTGTCGACCGCCCCGTCCGCTGCTCCCCTGTTGACTGCACCCCTGTCGACCGCCTCGTCCGCTGCTCCCCTGTCGACTGCACCCCTGCTACTGCCTCCTGTTCGATCGGCTCCTCTGTCTGTTGCTCCCCTGTCGTGGACGGCTTCACGTCCTTGTCGCTGAGCTTTGCGCCTTGTCCGCCGCTGGCGATGCCACTGGCTGGCGCCACAAGCGACGCCTCAAGGCTCCCCTCATCGCCGGTGGCCGACACAAGTGTCGACGCATGCCGATCTGCGACGAGGGTGGGAGGAGCAAGAACAGGGGGAGGAGGAAGAACTTCCACGACATCCTCATCAGCAGGCTTGTCGACCTCGGCGAGCAACGGGACTGTTGACGTCAAGGTGTCAGTCGGCGGGTGTGCCAGCGTCCACCCCGACGCCGTCCCATAATTCGCCTTCCACACCTCCAGCGACAGTGTCTCATAGAAGATCACCTCGACCGACATGACCACCTTGTTGTCGGTCAGGTCGAGCACCTCCCAGCCCTTACTCCCCGGTGACACGCCCAGGTGAAGCCCCTAATAAGCCTTCAGCGCCAGCTTCCCACCGCGCTGCTGATCAGGAACCATGAACTGTACCATGCAGTCCCACACCCGTGCCAGCGTAAGGTCGGGCTTCTTCCCGGTCAGCCGTTGGTACGGCGTCGTCCTCGGCGGCGGCGTCGACTGCTCCAAGCAGTTGCGCACCCAGACAGCATGTCGTAGGGCGAGATGCCACCAGTGGTGTTGCACGCCCATGTGCAGCAGCATTGTTTGCACGGACTCGACGATTGTGCGCATCTTCCGCTCAGCCATCCCGTCTGCTGCGGAGTGTAGGGGCGCGTCAGCTCATGGATGATGCCGTTACCGTCGACGAAGTCGGTGAACTCCTTCTCAAGAAACTCCCCTCCTCAGTGTGAGCGGAGCATCAGCACCGACTTCTTTGCCTGCCGTTCCACCAGCACCAGCCACTTCTGGAACTCCCACAGCACGTCGCTCTTCTTAGCAACCGGCATCACCCACACGAACTGAGTGTTGCGATCCTTCAACAGTAGAAAGTACAAGCCGCTATCCTTGGCAGCAACCCGAAACGGCCCGCACAAGTCTATGTGTACGACAGCATGTGCCTCCTCGGCGTCCGAGCCTTTGTCGGGGAAGGTGTGCCGCGCCAGCTTTCCTCCGACGCACGAGACGCACGGCGGGTCTGCTCCGGTCGACGGCTTGATGTCGAGCCCAGTAGCAACTTCATGCTTCGCTGAGCTCTTGATCGTGTCGACGCCGACGTGTGCGAGCCTCCCATGCGAGCCTCGCATGGTCAGGGGTTGTCTTCGTTGCCGAGACGATCGTCCGCAGAGCCACTACCTCGGTCGATGGCGACCGCGTCGAGCAGGGGCGAAGGTCGGTGCAGAGGACTTGTCCAGTGTAGCGCACTCGACCAAGCATCTCCCCGGTCGCGGCGACGAGCAGCATCTCGTCACTGTCGCCCTGCAGCTGTACTCCGCTCTCCTTCATTTGGGCAGCTGACAGCAAGTTCGCATGTACCCTCGAAACATAGAGCACGTCGGGGATGAGGACCCGCTTCCCTGCCTCCCCTTGCAGAGCGACGGTTCTACGACCGTCGACGGGCTGCAGCGCCCCGTTGAATCCACGCACGTGCTTAACTTCATCGCTCGGCGCCATGTCGATGAAGACCGCCCTCGTCCCCATCAGGTGGTGGGAGCAACCGCTGTCGAGAAGCACCGCCATCAGGTTGGCTTGCACAGCTGCCGCCACCGCTTGGAAGTCCTCGCCAGCCTCCGGTGCCAGCGAGATTGTCGACTCCACCAAGCCGACCATCAAGCACGACGCCTCCCCGTCGCCTCGGCCCTTGCCACTGGAGTTGTCAATGTCCTCCGTCAAGGACATCGTCTTCGATGTCTGCTTCTCATTGCGCGGCTTTGAATCTCGACAGGGGCGACGACTAGCCGATCGACCGCGGCCTCCCTTGTTGTCGTCATCGTCGCTGTTGTCGCGGCCAGGGCATTCGTAGGAGAGTGAGAAAAGGAGAAAGCGAATGAATGAACTATGAATGAAGTGAGTACGAACAGTGGGGTCAGCATCAGCAGCAGGGGCAGGAGAGGCGCCAGAGGTGAGGTCAAAGAGGGAAAGACCGTCCGTCCTATCGCACTGTAAGAACAGCTGCAGGTCGTCGACCCAGACCTCAAAGTCAATGGCTCGACCCTCAGCGTCAAAAGCGAGGACACTAGGGGTAGCCATGACGACGACAGTGTAGCAGTGCAAGCAGTAGGGGAGGGGCACGCAGTAACAGTGGTGCTGTGCTCACCAGGCAGGGCAGGTCGGGCGGCTCGGCAGTAGGGCGGCCCGGCGGCTGGGCGGCTCGGCGGCTCGGCTGCTGGGCGGCTCGGCTCCCGGGCGGCTCGGCGGCAGGGCGGCTCGGCGGCAGGGCGGCTCGGCGGCTCGGCTCCCGGGCGACTCGGCGGCAGGGCGGCTCGGCAGCAGGGCGGCTCGGCTCCCGGGCGGCTCGGCTGCTGGGCGGCTCGGCGGCAGGGCGGCTCGGCGGTCGTAGGCGGCGGGGCCGGTGAGGATAGGCGGCGGGGCCGGTGAGGATAGGCGGCTGGGCCGCGAAGTGGGGCGGCGGGGCCGCGTAGGTGAGGGCGGCGAGGCCGCGAAGGCAAGGGCGGCGAGGCCGCGTAGGTGAGGGCGGCGGGGCCGCGAAGTGAGGGCGGCGGGGCCGCGTAGGCAAGGGCGGCGAGGCCGCGACGTGAGGGCGGCGAGGCCGCGAAGGCAAGGGCGGCGAGGCCGCGTAGGTGAGGGCGGCTGGGCCGCGAAGTGAGGGCGGCGGGGCCGCGAAGGTGAGGGCGGCGGGGCCGCGTAGGCAAGGGCGGCGAGGCCGCGTAGGTGAGGGCGGCGGGGC
The DNA here is from genome assembly GCA_947471745.1 of Closterium sp. Naga37s-1. NCBI lineage: Eukaryota > Viridiplantae > Streptophyta > Zygnematophyceae > Desmidiales > Closteriaceae > Closterium > Closterium sp. Naga37s-1. The sequence goes on along the minus strand of CANJKZ010000929.1, from coordinate 26,473 downwards.
CGCGAAGTGAGGGCGGTGGGGCCGCAACGTGAGGGCGGCGGGGCCGCGCAGGTGAGGGCGGCGGGGCCGCGTAGGCAAGGGCGGCGAGGCCGCGACGTGAGGGCGGCGGGGCCGCGACGTGAGGGCGGTGGGGCCGCGTAGGTGAGGGCGGCGCAACGGGCCGCTAGGGGCGACACGGAGGGTCGCTAAAAAAAAAAGAAAGCGCGCCTCGGGGCGCGCTTCGGTGGGCCCTAGAAACAGTCCCTAGGAGGGGACCTGCTCTGATTCCATGAGAAAAGGAGAAAGCGAATGAATGAACTATGAATGAAGTGAGTACATATAGGAAACCCTAATTGGGTTGTACCCCCTATGGGATACCCCACTATAGCCTACACAACAGCATAAGCTATATATATGTTCTGACAGAGAGATGGTCGGGGTCGTGGCAGATCCTACACTCCCACCGTCAACCACCACCTCCACGGCCCTTGTCCCGCGTCGACCTCTTCTCGTCGACGTCCTTTGTGGACCGCCCACCTCCGCTACCACTTCCGCACGGCTTCCCGCGCTGCTCCTGCTGACAATTCTGCTTCGTCGGTGCAGCGTAATTTGCCTGCGGAAGGGGCTCCGTGGGCTGTTCAGCCTCCTGTATCACCTCATCTTAGATGATGTAGCTTGTTAGGGAGTCCTCGTCGAGGGACTCACGTGTGCCTGGCACCATCGTCATCCTCTTCATGAGGTTGTAGCTGCGCGGTATGCCCTTGTAGACGTGGGTGATGTAGGACGCCGTAGAGTATTCGGCGCCCGCCATCCGCATCTCAGCCAGGATCTGTCGAGCAGGGTTGTAGTCGTCCGTCACCGACTCCTGCTTGCCCATCCGAATATGTGTCAACTTCTCCTCCACCTGTCTGATGTACAGGTCGTCCTTCACCTGGTACGTCGACAGAATGAAGTGCCATCCTTGATGACCAGCGTCTAGTCGCTCTCGACAGGAACTGAGCGCTAGCTGCACCATCGGCGAGCAGCACCTCGAGATGACCATGAAGGTGAGCAAGTAAGCAGCACGAAACTCCCCGCGCAACTCGACATCTTTTTCGAGCGGAATGGGCACGGTGCCGTCGGCGAAGCCCTTCAGCCGACGACCTCCATTTATGGTTCTATCGACTCCCTCCAGGTGATGAGGTCCCGTCGACCTTGCAGAGGTGTGACGATGATCCGGTCCGGCAAAAACTTGAAGTAGCCATACATTGGGCAATCCCCCCTGCCGTCACGTGCGTCGTCGCTAAGAACTCTCCACCGCTTCGTAGAGGAGAGCGACGTCGACCATCGACGTCGGCACGCGAGCTGCCTGCAGCCGCCGTCGAGCGCTGCACTCGCACCTAACTCCTGTCAACACCACCGTCAACCTTGATCACCCCTCTCTACCTCGTGCCATCGTTGCGGCTGACTTGTGCACCGCCGTCGACCTCATCGTCGACGCCACATTCGTTTTGTACTGGTCGAGGAGATACAGGACGAGGCGTGTGCTCCGTCGCCCACTGCGCTCGGACGCCAAACTTGACGATCGCCCAGGGGATCTTCCCGTATTCGCCATCCTCCGTGCGTTTTCGCGCATCAGCCAAGCGTGCCTCCAAGGTGTCCGCTACGCTTGCTTCTACAATGGGGTCGACCATGGCGACTAATGCGGCTGCCGGCCTACAAACGACTTAGCAGGTGCAAAAGTCGGCTCCTATCTGAAGGTAATCTGCGAGGCCGTCCACGCTCACCGCTCCATGTGGAAAGTCACTCGACAAAGTAGTGAGGTAGACTACGGGGGGGTTGGTACGAACTACTAGGAGCGATCATAGCTTTGCTTAGTTTTTTAGCGCTTGCACATTCACGGGAGAAATCGGCAAGGGTTTCACTAGGCAAAGATTGCATTCCAGAATGATTGAACAAGCAATAACAGAAATGACTACATCAGGCACCAAGCAACTCTACAGCTAGCCTGGTCGACCGCCAGCACAGCTTGATCGACCGCCTGCCAGCGTTGCGTAGAGGAGCCGCGCCAGCACTACAGAAAGGCGACTTGCCAACACTGCAGGTCGACGGCGTGCCGACGTTGTAGCAGAGCGACTGTCCAGCGTTGCACCCGTAGATGGCAGCAGTGCGCACGCTCGCAGGTGCGCGCAGACGATTTTCTCGACTTGCACTGTTGTGCATCCATCGGCTGTTGTTGGCAGTGGTGAGCCTGGCTGTAGCGGGAGGCCAGTAGAAGACAGGAGGCTAAGAACCTGGCGAAGCACGGAGTCAGGCGGTGGCAGAGACGACGGTGACGGCGGAGCGAAAAACAGTCACGGCGGTGCAGTGCCACCAGTACCAGTAGCTCCAGTGCCTCCAGCAGCTCCAAAACCTCCAGCTCCAGCGCCTCCAGCAGCAGCACCTCCAGCTCCAGTGACTCCAGCAGCAGCACCTCCAGCTCTAGCTCCTCCAGCAGCTCCAGAACCTCCAGCTCCAGCGCCTCCAGGAGCAGCACCTCCAACTCCAGTGACTCCAGTAGCAGCACCTCCAGCTCCAGCGCCTCCAACAGCTCTAAAACCTCCAGCTCCAGTGCCACCAGTAGCAGCACCCCCAGAACCGGCACCTCCAGCCCCAGGGTCCCCAACTCCAGGGTCGACAGTACCAGCTCCAAGGCCTCCAGCAGCAGCGCTCCCAGAACCGGCACCTCCAGCTCCAGGGTTTCCAACGCCAGGGTCGACAGCACCAGCTCCAGGGCCTGTTAAAGTTATATTTAATATATCCTGCTTGCTGTAGCTACTATAGTGTAGTTATCTGATTGTTTGCTTGGTGGTGCACCTGTTTGTTTGCTATATGTACCTTTGGTCCAATAGTGAACAGACACATTCTTCAATTTTCCTTCGTGACAACCACCTCGACACCCGCTTGGCCTAGGCTACTAAGCCTAGGCCCTTAGTAAACCCCGGTTCCTAGTTAACTTAGTATTGTAACATGGTATCAGAGCTAGGTCGTTCCCGACCTATTTTTTTGAAAGGGCCCACCGTTATTTATCGTGATGGCGCGTCCCGTCCTTCCCCGTCGCTCGCCCGTAGCAAAATCCGTCACGGTAGTCGTAACAGACGCGACGGTCGCGGCGGGAGTGATGGCGTTCGTCGACCCGCTGTTTCCCGCCGCTGCTCTTGCCCCCCGTCGGCCCCTCGAACCGCTGATGCCTTCCCCGTCGCCCTTCCCCGTCACGCTGCCTCGTCGCGGCTCACTGTCGCGGAAACGTCGACGGTCGCAGTGGGGGGGGGAGAGGAGAGGGGGAAAAGGGTGGCGACCGTCAGTTGAGCACCACAGCCAGCCCGCGTTCCGTCCCGTTCCGTCCCGTCCCGTTTCGTCCCCGCCTGCCCTCCCGTTGACTTCGCAGCTGCTATGAAGGGAGTGGCGGGAATGGCGGGCGTGGCGGGAGTGGCGGGAATGGCGGGCGTGGCGGGAGTGGCGGGAGAAGCTGCTGCTCCGCCACTGCATGCTACAGATCGTCCACGACCCGCAAGCCCGCCAGTAAACGAACCAGCAGACCCGCAGACCCACTAGCAAGTGAACAAGCGGACCCGCGAGCCCGCGAGCAAGCCCGTCGTCAGCTGTCAAGAGCGAGCACCAGGCACCAGCACCAGCGCCAGCACCAAGAACCAGCACCAGCACCAGCGCCAGCACGAGGAACCAGTACCAGCGCCAGCACCAGGAACCAGCACCAGCGCCAGCCGCCAGCACCAGGAACCAGCACCAACGCCAGCTGCCAGCACCAGGAACCAGCACCAGCGCCAGCCGCCAGCACCAGGAACCAGCACCAGCGCCAGCCGCCAGCACCATGAACCAGCACCAGCGCCAGCCGCCAGCACCAGCACCCCGCGAGCAGAGAACCCCGCCAGCAGAGAACCCCGCCAGCAGAGAACCCCGCCAGCAGAGAACCCCGCCAGCAGAGAACCCTGCCAGCAGAGAACCCCGCCAGCAGAGAACCCCGCCAGCAGAGAACCACCTTCTGCCCTACCTCTCCCCTCCCGCGGCTGCTAGTGTGGGGGGTAGGTAGCAGGGACGGGGGGGTGGGAGGGCTGGCTGCGGTGTGAAGGACAGGGCAGAGACAACTGTGAGTGGGGCAGGGGTGTGGAGGAAGGAAGGGAGGGAGGTGGTGCGGGGGGGGCGGCTGAAATGGGGGGTGAGGTTGAAGGAGGGTGTTTGATTGGGGGTGGGGAAGTGGGGGTTAGTAAGAGGGGACGCTGCAGCCACCCCCCCACCTCCTCTCCTCATCCCCCACTCAACCCCCCTTTCGTAAAAGGGGGTTAGTAAGAGGGGACGCCGCGGCCACCCCCCCACCTCCTCTCCTCATCACTCACTCACCTCCTCCTGTGTTCTTGTCTCCTCTTCTCTCCTCTCTCCCTCTCGCCGCCTCCCCTCACGTACACCTCTGCCGTCTCCCACCGCGCCTGCTCTACCCCTTCAGGGGGTGTTGACTGCACTAGTTATTACTGCAAGCAGGCTAAGGGGGTGTGTTAAAGTTATATTTAATATATCCTGCTTGCTTTAGTTACTATAGTGTAGTTATCTGATTGTTTGCTTTGTGGTGCACCTGTTTGTTTGCTATATGTACCTTTGGTCCTATAGTGAACACACACATTCTTCAATTCTCCTTGGTGACAACCACCTCGACACCCGCTTTGCCTAGGCTACTAGGCCTAGGCCCTTAGTAAACCCCGGTTCCTAGTTAACTTAGTTTTGTAACAGGGCCTCCAGCACCAGTACCTCCAGCAGCAGCACCCCCAGAGCCAACACCTCCAGCTCCAGGAGCAGTACCACTCCCGGCATCTCCAGTACCTCCAGTACGAGCACCTTCAGGACCAGAGACAACAGCACTCAGAGTGCCTCCACGACAAGCAGCTCCAGCAGCACGACCCCTCATGCGAGTACGCGAAGCAAGCCACTCTCGTGCCTGCTGTGGTGAGACAGGCCCGCGTCGTGACACGAGACGCAGAGGAACGCCAGCAGACTCAGCAACCCCCAACTCGGCACCCTCCGGCTCAGCACCCCCAGGCTCCGCACTCGTAGGCTCAGCACCCCCAGGCTCCACACCCCCCAGCACCTCACGGATGGGCTCACCACACCCAGACTCCGCAGCCGCAGGCTCAACACCCCCAGCCTCCACACTCCCCAGCACCTCACGCGCAAGCTCAGCACCCCCTGACGCAGCACCCTCAGCAGCACCTCCCGCAGCAGCACCTGAGTCGCTAGTGACCTCTACAGACTTAGCCAAGGGGAGCGGGTCTACGTGAGACACACCTGAAGGAGCAGGACCCTGAGGGGGGAGGGGGTCTATCGGAGGGGGACCTGGAGTGAGGAAAAGCGACGGGGGAGGGAGAGGGGCAGTGCGGTAGGGGAAGAGACGGTAGAAAGGAACCGACTCGTCAAAGGTGACGTCCTGAGAGGGGAAGACACGGCGCGAGGTGGGGTGGTAAAACTGCCAGCCAGACGCGTCAGGGACAAAGCCAAGGAAGATATAGGGAATGGTGCGGGAGGTGAGCTTGTCCGCGGACGTATCGCGGACAAGGGCACGAGCACCCCAGACCCGGAAACACGACGCATCGCCAACCTCCCCCGTCCAACGCAGTGTGGGCCAGGTCTCCGGCAAGGAGATACGGGGCCAGAGGTTAAGCTGCTGCGCGGCGTACCGGACTGCAAACGGCCACACAAAATGGGGAGCCGCCGCATGGATCAAGGAGGTACGAGCGACCTCCATGACTAAGCCAATGCGGCGCTCAGCAACCCCATTTTGCTGCGGTGAGCCCAGAAGCGTGAACGACTGCTCAATGCCCTCCCCCTGACAGAAGGCCCGTAAGACGTCGGAGGTGAACTCACCACCTCTGTCAGGGTGCAGACGCAGGACAGGCAGGTCCTGGCGGAACCTGCGGTGGAGCGGGAGACGAACTGCTCGGATCCAATGGATCAGGACAGCAAGGACCTCACCCTTGGTGCGCAAGGGGACGCCGGTGCATGCCACGGAGGAGTGGCAAGGAGGGGTGACCCAGGCGGTGGTGCCAGAGAAGAGTCTGGTGCGAGAGGGAGCGACACGAACAAGGGGAGGCTACCTAACCTGACGCAGACACCTGACCAGTAGCAGCTACCTGAGGGGACGCAGTAGTCAGTGTGTAAAGACTCGACCCTGGCCGACGGGTGAACGTGGCTAGGTTACGGCCAGTTCGGGAGCACGTACAGATCTCCACACGCTGTCCTCCAGGGGTAAGGGTATCAACCCATGCATCCTGAAGGACTGCGTTGCTGACCAGGTTTGTAGAGAAGGAGGGGAGGTGAAGACCTGACAGTGAGCCAGATGGGGCCGGGCACGGAAGCACAGTGGAGGACCGTGCAAAAACTAGGCCCCCTGAGGGGTCAGCCAGAGACACTGCAACAGGTGCAGGGAGTGGCGTGTGTGCGGTACTGTCGCGAAAGAAGCAGCGGGAAGCACCTGAGTCAAGCGTGAAGGTGTGCAAGGCCTGAGCAGGCGAAGTACCTAAGAGAGCAGACTCGCTAGCACCTAAGGCAGCAGCCTCACTAGCACCTAGAGCACCAACCTCTATACCGGGGTCGTACTACACACGCAGGTAACAGTCACCCTCAGCACCACCAAGCAAAGCATATATAGCAGTAAGGATGGCATCATAGTCCAAAGCAAAGACATCAATGCCCGACCTAAGCAGCTCAAGCCAGAGGGTGATTTCAGCCTCGTCGCCAAACTCTGCGCGCCAGGCGTCACTCAAATAGGCGAAGCAGCGGGACTGTGCGTAACCAGGTGTCCCACAGGTCTGACCAGCTCGACGACCTGTGCGAATGACGTACGGGCAGCGACCAGGACTCGGAGATGTCCCGCGCTGGTATAGCCACTCACGAAGCTGCTGGGACGTAAGGGTCGGACGCCGCCGTAGCTGCATCTGGCCACCGCCAGAAACTGCGCACCAAACAGCGCCACAGGGACGGCTACTACGGCCGCCACTACTTCCACTGCTGCCACCACCGCCGTCACCACTCCCACCGCTACTACAGAGTGAAGTCATGGCATCACCCTATATGCATTTTGTTTTCAAACACCCTCGTGTTACAGCATCAAAAGCCATCACCTTCTATTGGGTCAGCGAAATTTTGACCATGCGTCTAACGCGGGTCTGTCGCGCGACTGACCCGCGCGACAACTTGACCAGTTCCTCGATACAGTTTGACCCGAAATAGGTTAGGGGGGTCTAATATGGGATACATTTCTCACAAAAGGGGTTTATTACGAAAGTGCATACCGTCGTACCCCGGATATAAGCGCCACCCTCGGATAAGCGCCTGGCGCTTTTAATTGGCGTGTGGCGCTTATATCCCCTGCTCGATTATAAGCGCACCCCCTGAAAAAACTTGTTTTATCATACGCGCACGTAAACTTTAAATTTTGAAATGTGTTCAAAACGCTGTAACGATTTTTGCTTTAGCAGGCGGATGTGTTGCAGATTCAGTTCCTTTCACATTCGGACCCTGCACTGGATGCGGGTCCAGTTAGCAGGAGCTGTCAGGAGCTGTCAGAAGCTGGATGTGAGTCAGATTGGGTGTATCTCCCTGCGCGCGCGAGAATTTCACAGACGACCCCATGTAACTTCGACTCGATTGAAAAGGCAAGCACGAGATCTACTGTTTGGTGTTAAAAAATATAAAAAAAAAAGGTACTGTCATTTTATAAACGCCAGCGCTTATAAATTTACTCGATTTTAAGCCCACCCCCCTAAAAAATCTGCTTTATTATTGCCCCCCATGGGGGTATATCCGGAGTATGACGGTATAGCATTACACCCCCTCCCATTTAACGACCCGGGGGTCTATAATTTTGGGGGGTCCATTATCCGGGTAATTACCGTATTCCCCCGGATAGAAGACCTCCCCAAAATACAACACCCGCGGGTAACTAATTGTCAGTAGAGCTGCACTGTGAGATCCCCGATCGATCCTAGGGGGGGTTACAGGCGCGTTTGCCTGGGGGGTTATGGGCGCACTGACCCGCTACTTAACAAGCCCTTTTATCCCAATGGTCTAGTGGTTGGGATTCTGACATGGTATCAGAGGGGTCTCGGGTTCGAATCCCGGTGTATGCACATGTAGGCCGTTGCCACTGTGCTCAGTCCTGGGCCTCCCAGTGTGGGGGGGTGTCAGTAGAGCTGCACTGTGAGATCCCCGATCGATCCTAGGGGGGGTTACAGGCGCGTTTGCCTGGGGGGTTATGGGCGCACTGACCCGCTACTTAACAAGCCCTTTTATCCCAATGGTCTAGTGGTTGGGATTCTGACACTAATATGGGGGGGTCTTTTATTAAACCTCGATTTCGTTATACCCCCCCTTTGGGGGGTGATCAATATAAGACCCCCCCCCCCCCCCCCCCCCTTTCCCCTATAGGGGGGTTTTCCATGTACTTTACCTTTGTTTCATTTGAAACCGAAACATTTTATAGTGCGAATTTGGCTTTCGGGCGTGAATTCCCGTGTCAGAGGGTTGATTTGCTGCGTCAGGGGGCGAGTTTGCCGCGTCAGGGGTGTCAGGTGGCAAAATTGCTGTGTGAGGGGGCGAAATTGTTGTGTTAGAGGGGCGAATTTTACAGTGACGGGCGAATTTGTTGTGACTGGTCAAGCTATCAACTTTCGCTGGCCTGGTGCTCACCAAAAGCAAACCCACAACTTTAGTATTATTTGTCGTGTTGAAAACACTAAAACAAAATATGCCATATGAAAAGACCCTGGTGTTATGATTTTTTTTTCTTTGTTAAGACCCCCCCCCCCCTTTTTTCTAGGGATTTAGCATAAGACCCTAAGGTCTTATATCCGGGGGAATACGGTACGGTACAACCCCAATTTTCCGACTTGCACGTTCGGTCGACATCCACGATGCTGAGGTGTCAGAGGTCAACTCGTGATCCCCGATTGATCATAGGGAAGGGTTACAGGCACGTTGGCCTGGGGGGTTATGGACGCACTCATCCGCTACACAAACAAGCCATTTTATCCCAGTGGTTAGTGGCTGAGATTCTGACACGGTATCAGAGCTAAGGTCTCAGGTTCGAATCCCAGTGTGTGCACTTCGGGTATCCAAGTGCGGGGGGGTGTCAGAGGTGTCAGAATATCATGTTTCTCTAGTCTGCAGTGGGGTACTCAATAGTGAGTACAACCCTGTTAGGGTTTCCTATATGTACTCCATTGCTTTCTAGTGCATTCATTCTCTCGTTCATTCTCACATGGTATAGAGCGATTTCGACCCTTGGGCCCACCACTAAAATATTTTTTTTCCTACCCGAGGCGCACGTCGCGCCTGCCCTTAACGGCCCTTCGCGGCCCCTCGTTAGGCCCCTTCGCGGCCCCTCGTACGGCCCCCTTCGCGGCCCCTCATTAGGCCCCTTCGCGGCCCCCCTCGTAAGGCCCCCTTTCGCGGCCCCCCCCCTCGTAAGGCCCCTTCGCGGCCCCTAGTAAGGCCCTTCGCGGCCCCGTAAGGCCCCGTCAAGCCCCGTTTGCGGCCCCGTCAGGCCCCGTTTGCGGACCCGTTCGGCCCCGTCAGGCCCCGTACGGCCCCGTCAGGCCCTGTTTGCGGCCCCGTTCGGCTCCGTCAGGCCCCGTAAGGCCCCGTCAGGCCCCGTTTGCGGCCCCGTCAGGCCCCGTCAGGCCCCGTAAGGCCCCGTCCAGCCCCGTAAGGCCCCCCCAGTTTGCGGCCCCCGTTGCGGCGCGACTCGCGGCCCTGCCCCGACCCTGTCGCGGCCCTGTCCCGGCCCTACTGCGACCCAGCCCCGGCCCTACTTCGACCCTGTCGTGGCCCCGTCCCGGACCTGCCCCGACCCCGGCCCTGCCCCGACCCTGTCGCGGCCCCTCGTCGCGGCCCTGCCCCGGCCCTGTCGCGGCCCCGTCCCGGACCTGCCCCGACCCCAGCCCTGCCCCGACCCTGTCGCGGCCCTATCGCGGCCCTCCCCCTGCTATGCCCCGACCCTGCCCAGGCCCCGCCCTCCTCATGCCTGTCGTGGCGCACCAGGGGCCCGTGCACCGCCCCCCCCCCCTTTTCCCGTCGCCTTGCGTGGCGAGCGGGGGGGGGGGGGGGGGCGCGCAACCTGGGGGGGGCGCGCGTCGCCCCTTCTTCCGCCTGCTCTGGCGCCCTGGGAGGCCGCGCGTCGGCCCCCGTACTCCTCCCCCCCCCCCCCCCCCCCCCCTCAGGTCGCCTCAACAGGCGACGGGAGGGGCGACCTGGGGGGCCGCGCGTCGGAGCAGCCGCCCCTGGTGCAGCCGCCCCTGGAGCAGCCGCCCCTGGACCCAGAGCAGCCGCCCCTGGCCTCTGGAGCAGCCGCCCCGGGCCGCGCGTCGGAGCAGCCGCCCCTGGTGCAGCCGCCCCTGGAGCAGCCGCCCCTGGACCCAGAGCAGCCACCCCTGGCCCCTGGAGCAGCCGCCCCTGGCCCCTGGAGCAGCCGCCCCTGGTGCAGCCGCCCCTGGACCTCTGCAGCCGCCCCTGGAGCAGCCGCCCCTGGTGCAGCCGCCCCTGGAGCAGCCGCCCCTGGTGCAGCCGCCCCTGGACCTCTGCAGCCGCCCCTGGAGCAGCCGCCCCTGGTGCAGCCGCCCCTGGTGCAGCCGCCCCTGGAGCAGCCGCCCCTGGTGCAGCCGCCCCTGGAGCAGCCGCCCCTGGTGCAGCCGCCCCTAGACCTCTGCAGCCGCCCCTGGAGCAGCCGCCCCTGGTGCAGCCGCCCCTGGTGCAGCCGCCCCTGGTGCAGCCGCCCCTGGTGCAGCCGCCCCTGGTGCAGCCGCCCCGGGAGCAGCCGCCCCTGGTGCAGCCGCCCCTGGACCCCGCGCCGCCGCCCCTGGACCCGGTGCCGCCGCCTCCCTGTACTGCCCGTTGCTGCTCTCCCCCCCCCCCCCCCCGCCCCTTCTTCGTCTCCCTGCTGCGCGTGCAGCCGTGGTAAGGAGGGTATGGGGGTGGCGGGTATGGGGGTGATGGGTGGTATGTTTCCCTTCCCCTCCTCCTCCTTTGTCTCCCACTGCTGCAGCTGCCGCTGAGGGGGGTGGATGTGTGGGAGCCAAAGGCGTGGTGCTAGGGGGTGGGGTGTGAGTGAACCTAGGGGTGCAGCAGGGGGTGTGTGAATGGGGGGTGCGGCAGTAGAGGGAGGTTGGGTGGAGGTAGCTGTCTTGTCGTCCGCAGCACCTGTAGTCCGGGGCGCTGTCCTGGTAGCCCAGTCGTAGCCAGCTGCGCCAGTCGCCCGTGGGTCCGTTGCTCCTGCCGCTCGTCTTAGCCGCGGAGCCAGTTACTCCTGTAGTCCGGGGCGCTGTTCCGGTAGCCACTGTGCCAGTGTGACTCCTGTTGCCCGTGTGTCTGCAGCTTCAGCCGTCGCCTCCTATCTCCTCTCCTCTTACAGTCCCGCCTCCTCCTCCTCACTTGCCCTCTGTGATAGCCTCTAGCTTTACTTATTTATTGTGAATTTTAAACTGTTACTTCTTGTACTTGTGCTCAGAATGTGTGGTGACATTGTGATCCACCCTGAGCTTGCTTTGCTTTGCTTCTTGTGCTGATCATACCCCACTTTGACTATGGGGGTGTGTCAGAATATCATGTTTCTCTAGTCTGCAGTGGGGTACTCAATAGTGAGTACAACCCTGTTAGGGTTTCCTATATGTACTCCATTGCTTTCTAGTGCATTCATTCTCTCGTTCATTCTCACAAGAGGTCCACTGGTGATCCCCCGATTGATGCTAGGAAAGGGTTACAGACACGTTGGCCTAGAGGGTTATGTGCGCACTCACCCGCTGTACAAACAAGCCATTTTATCCCAGTGGTTAGTGGTCGGGATTCTGACATGAGGCTCCTCGTATCGCCTTCGACTTTCCGATTGCCAAACCTGAACCGAACCTCATTTCCCGAGGTTCCCTCCTAGCTAGGGTAGTCACTATATAATTGCATGCCTTCATTATATTGTCAGTTCATCAAGTCACATCTTCGTTATTCGTTATCTTGCGCTCTCCCTTTTACAACTCGTAACAACTACCATATAGGTTTCATGAATATTTTATGCTCCACAACCTCTTCGGATTTCTTTAGCAGTACTACTGGTACTAAACTGACCATCCTTCTTCAACCGAGATTCCTTATTGCGTATGAGCCACCCATTCCTTTTTCCTACCCCGACCAATCCAGGGCGGCATTCACGGCTGACTGCCAGCCATTCCCGAATTCACCTATGGCTTTCCTCCCTCAAAATTAGTCCAGCGTAATCCGTCGCATCGCATCTCGTCATGGAGCAGATTCCCGCCGTCGCCAGCACGTCCGCCGAGGCGATGTATCGCGATGTCGTGCATCGCCGCTGGGCGCGCGCCTTTCTCTTCCACCTGCTCTCCATCGGCCCCTTCCTCTTCCTCTGGGCCGCGCCGCTCGTCGTCCGCGCGGGCCTCCTCCCATCGCTCCTCTCCTTCTTCTCGCTGCGCCTTTACCTCGCTTTCGCGATTTTGATCTTTCGCAACTTCTTTTCGTTCTAGCTCACCACGCCATCGTCGTCGCAGACGCCCCTCCCCTCCCCTCCACTGCCTCCCTCCTCTCTTCCGCCGCGAATCTCGCCGGATTTGCCGGCATATCAGATCCACGCCCGTTCGTGCACCAAGACCAACAGATTCGCGCATCGCACGACGGGTTTCGCGGGCCCGCCAGCCAATGGGAGGCGGAAGCGGCTCGGGCGACGCTAGCTGGCCGCGCCAAGTTCGCTTCTCTTTGCGCCGCGGCGGGCGCCGCAGGTGCGATCGCGCTCTCGCTCTTCCGCGCGCAGCTTCTGGGCAGCACGGCGGAGACCGAATCCAACGACGAGTGGCGGCCAGACGGTTGGGCCGTGGCGGGCGAGGCGGGATTCGGCGGCGCGGTGGGGGTGCTGTTCGCGGCGTACCACGTGGTGCGGCGCGACTACCTCCTCGCGTTCCCCGTGCTGCAGGTGCGCCGCGCAGCTGCGCTCCACCCCGCCCACGTGTAGGTCTCTTCCACAAATGCGCCTTCATTCAATTGCCGCAGCTGCCGTGGTGCACGGCTACAAGGCGAGGGCAGCTGAGAGTTGGGAGTTGGCGCGGCAGTGCTGCACTCCATGACTCACCTCTCTATGCCTGTCTAAACCCACAACCCTATTGCCGCCCTCTCTATGCCATCCCCCATACCCCTTACAGCGCGCCCCGTTCTACCGATTCAAGACGACCCTCCCGCGCTGCGCCACGTCAGCAGCCACATTCGGGTGCATCACCGCGCTCCTCTACTCCCTCCTGCTCCGCCCGCTCCTGCTGCCGCTCCTCGCCACCGCCACCACCACCGCCACCGGCATCCCGCTCACCTTCCTCGCCGCCCCGCCTCTCTCCATCCGCGCACTGCTGCTCTCTCTGCTGGCCCGCCTGCACGGCGTGGCGTTCCTGGCCTTCTCCTGGGAGGCCGCTGCGGCCGCCACGAACATCTTCCTCACCCACCACCACCTCTTCCTCCCCGCGCCCTCCTCCCCCTCCTCCCCCCTCGCCCCCCTCCTCCTCGCCCTCTCCCCCTCCCCTGGCCCCGCAACTCCTCCATCCCCTGTCCCCCTGCCCCTCCTCGCCCTGCCCCGCCTCGTGCTCCACTGGGCGCTGCTCGACCTCTCGCTGCTCGCCGAATCAGAGGCTGACACGTGGCGCCGCGCGGCGCTGTTTGAGTCGCAGGAGGCGTACAGCGCAGTGGTGGCGGCGTGCATCCGCCCCATCGATGCCATGACGGCCCGAGTCGCTGCTGCTGCTGGTTATCCCACCGTTACCACTGCACTGCAGCAGCAGCAGCAGCAGCATTATTCCTTACAGTCACCCACGGCTGCATTCACAGCAGCCGGGTTTGCCTCTGCTGAAGGGATGAGATGGCGGCAGGGGAAGGGCGGAGGGGAGGGGGTGGAGGGGCAGGCGCTGCAAGGGGGAGAGGTCTTGGGAAGCGGCGCATATGGGGGGTTCGGGGGGCCAGGGGGGAGTGGAATGGGCGTGGGGGGCGTGGAGGGGAGGAGGAGAGCGCCCAGCGCAGCTGAGGTGTTCTTTGACTGGCAGGTGAGCGGGCGGCAGGTGAGCGGGCGGCAGGTGAGCGGGCGGCAGGTGAGCGGGCGGCAGGTGAGCGGGCGGCAGGTGAGCGGGCGGCAGGTGAGAGGGCGGCAGGTGAGAGGGCAGCAGGTGGGGTGATGGCAGGTGGGGTGATGGCAGGTGGGGTGATGGCAGGTGGGGTGATGGCAGGTGGGGTGGCGGCCGAGGTGGCCCAAATGCCACACCATGGCAAGTCATGCGATGCCTTGCCATGCCATGAGATGTCATCGCAATCACACCTCGTGTTGCGTCACATGCATGGGTTTCTGCACGTGGCGCAAAATGGCTCCTGATACCTCCAACCGCCACAGCTGCTGTCCCTCCCCCTTTCCTCTCCGCCATGCTCGACCCGTGAACCCCCGACTCTCCGATCCACTTCCTCCATACCCCTCCACGTCTCTCCCCGCACACCTGCTGTGTGTCATGAGCATGCGCGCGCTGGCAGCGCTGACAGCAGCGTCGCGGGGGGAGGACCGCATGGGCGTGGCGCAGATGGCGGGCGCCAACGCCGCGGCGCTTTCCGCGCTGCTCTCTGCACTGCTCGCCCTTGACTCGCTCCTCCTCTCCCCCTCCCACCGCCACCCCGCCGCCCCCGCCACCTTCTCTGGCTTTGGGGAAGCTTCCTCGCAAGCGACTCCTCCAGGTGCCTCTCAACCTGCCTTCTCCCACCAGACCTCGGTTCTAGCTTCAGGAAGCGGGGGATTATTTGGCACACCGACCCTCGGTCTTAGGTATGGAGGTGCTGCAGCAGGTGGTTCGGACGTACCAGGCGAGGGAGCAGGGGGCGGGGCGGTGGGGAGAGCTGTGTACAGCGAGGGGGTGGTGGGGCCGGTGTGGGGCGAGGCATGGGCCATGGCGGATGTGGTGCGCACCTCTCTGTATTGCATTGCAGAGACGTTTGGGGAGGAGATGGTGGAGAAGGCGGGTGGAGGGATGGGAGGAGGGAGGGGGGGGAAGAGGAGGCGGTGGGGCAGGTGCTTGGAGGGTGGATGAGGCGTGGTTGCCTGGGGACATGCGACCCTTGTTTGGTTCGAGAGAAGCTCATGCAGCCAAGGTGCTGTCGCTGCTGGCACACACTGAGTAGCGTGGTACAGTACAAGGCAGTGCTGTTTTGTGCAGTTGTTGATTCATCATGAAGGCATGTGCTTACATGATAATCTGTGTGCAGAATGAGCAGCTGAGTGTACCATTATTTGCAATGATGGAATCCTGCACATCTTGTGGATGTGTATTCCGCCCACATATGATGTGAGCAGTTGACATGTGAGCAGTTTTGACATGTGAGCAGTTGACATGTGAGCAGTTGACATGTGAGCAGTTGACATGTGAGCAGTTGACATGTGAGCAGTTGACATGTGAGCAGTTGACATGTGAGCAGTTAGACATGTGAGCAGTTGACATGTGAGCAGTTGACATGTGAGCAGTTGACATGTGAGCAGTTGACATGTGAGCAGTTGACATGTGAAAACAAGTTCATTACGCAGTAACGCTGGTACCGTATTCACAATATGGACAAACATGGCAAGCATGCTCCTACAACCATCTAACTTCGGCAGTCCATATCCACACCTCCATCAAAAGCACCGTCTTCCTCATATTTCCCTCTCTCCGCCACACTGCTATGCGCCCGCCACATGCGCCTTGGGAGGGGCCTCACCCCCATGCCCCACCTCCTTCGCCCCTCCCCCCACCTCCTTCGCCCCTCCCCCCACCTCCTTCGCCCCTCCCCCCACCTCCTTCGCTCCTCCCCCCACCTCCTTCGCCCCTCCCCCCACCTCCTTCGCCCCTCCCCCCACCTCCTTCACCCCTCCCCCCACCTCCTTCGCCCCTCCCCCCACCTCCTTCGCCCCTCCCCCCACCTCCTTCGCCCCTCCCCCCACCTCCTTCGCCCCTCCCCCCACCTCCTTCGCCCCTCCCCCACCTCCTTCGCCCCTCCCCCCACCTCCTTCCCTCCACCCCTAGCTTCAGACTCAACCTCACCTTCTCCCTTCACTTCCCCCGTGGCTTCTCCCTTCCCCTCGCCCTCCTCTACCCCCTGGGGCCCCTTCCAGCCGCTCTCCTGCAGCCACTGGCGCCACGTCTTGAGGTGCGGGTTGCAGCGCCGCGCATTGCTGATGTCATGACAGCCGAAGTACGTGTGCTGGGAGAACCAGCGGAACATCTGCTCAGGAGGCACAGGAAGGCGGACGGACAAGTGAGAGGGAGCGTGGCATGGCAGCACCCCAGGGGCGCACAAAGGAAACACTCCAACCGTTCCTTCTTCGCCACCCCAGCCTGTCCCCTGAAGCCACACAATGCAGAGTGCGTGCGTCCCTCACCATTCACCCCTCACCTCCCTCCCCCCTCACCTGCGTCCACTCGTCAGAGGCCGCCTTCTCAGTGGTGTGCAGGCGGGCGGGGCGGCCCGTGACGCGGTGGAAGTCGGAGACGTACTGGTGCAGGGGGGCGTGGTAGCCCGCTAGACACATGTACTCGCCCTGCCAGCACGCATGCATCCAGGGGCGCAGCAGAGGCAGCGGGAATGGGAGAGGGTGAGGGGGAGGAGTGAGCAGAGCAAGAACACAGGGGTCAACTCATGGGGGGTAAGCACACGCAGTCAGCACCCACAGCGCAAGCAATCCACTTGGTTTTCCAGTAGAGCCCGGACGGGGCGAAAGCACCTGCCATGGCAGCAACAGCGTTGCATGTGGCGATGCAGGCAGCAGAGGGCGCACTCACATCCCAGTCATGGGGGTGGTCGAGGGCGTTGAGCACGGCAGCACCGGTGTCGTCCACATCGAAGGCCGTGAGCATGTCGTCTGCTGCCATGGGCAGCTCAAACACCACCGTGCCATCCGCCTCCTCCCTGCACTGCACAGCGTACAGTGGATTGTAAAGCCACATGCTTGTTGTCTCTCCTTCACAGGTTGAATGAAGCCACATGCATTAAGCAGACGGCAACAAGCGCAAGACAAGGCGCGCATGGGCGCACCTGGCGAGGTTGAAGTGGGCGAAGTTCTGGTAATAGAAGGCACACATGACGAATGTGTGGTGCTTGAAGCCGCTCGCCCTCACCACCTCCTCCACCTGCAGCGCCATGGGGGGGAAACGGCACAGTGACGGCCAAGAGGTGCGTGCGAGCTGAGGCGAAACACTCGGGGAACTGATAATAAGGCGCCCATGGCGTGGTAAGGCAGCAATGAGTGGGAGGCAGCGGCAGAGCAGGGAGAGGAAGAGAGTGTGCGGGAGGCGCCGACCTTGGCCTTGTTGGTGAAGTGCGGCACGTTGAGTTGGCCCTTGGAGAGGCGGTGCACGTGGGGCAGTGTGCTCCACACCACGTGCTGCACGCCCGCCCCCCTCGCCTCCTCCACCACTCCCTTCCCCACCTCCACCTCGCGCTCTCCCAGCGAGTAGAAGTCCGTCACCTGCCCAGCAGAGGGAAGGGGAGAGAGCGAGGAGAGAGCAGGGAGAGAGCAGGAGAGAACAGGGAGAGAGCAGGGAGAGAGCGAGAGGAGAAGGGGCGGGGTGTGGTTGGCGAGGTTGGAAGTGATGGTGCCAAGAGAGGGCACAATGCCAAGAGAGGGCACAATGCCAAGAGAGGGCACAATGCCAAGAGAGGGCACAATGCCAAGAGAGGGCACAATGCCAAGAGAGGGCACAATGCCAAGAGAGGGCACAATGCCAAGAGAGGGCACAATGCTAAGAGAGGGCACAATGCCAAAAGAGGGCACACGCAATGCAGATGTGGCGGCGCCCGTTGCAAGGCGCAGAGCAGTGGACGGGATGCGCAGAGCAGTTGACGGGATGCGCAGAGCAAGACAGGGCAGTGAAAGACGTGGTGAACATCAGGAGAGAGTAGCTGGCGCGGGGAGTGGTGTGGTGAAGCAGTTTTGAAGAGACATGCGAAATAGAGCAAAGCATGGCTATGGGAGGCTGCCCAACAACATGCGACTGAGGTGAGCCTTGTACGCGCTACACGCGCTGCTGCCCGCACCGCACGGCACTCACCACGAACGCGCCATAAGCACCCTCCAGCGCCGCGCGCACGGCCTGGCGGTCCGCCTGGTCGGCCTGTGCCACTTCCACCTTGGCGTCCCTCAGATGGGCGGCACGCGGCGAGTCCGCGTGGCGCGTGACGGCGCGGATGCGGTAGCGCCCGCTCGCCAGCAGCGCCGCCACCACGCTGCTGCCCTGCGCGCCTGGTGGCCGGGAGAGGGGAAGGTGGGGATGGCAGGGAGGGCGGGAAAGGATTGCGTGCAAGGAGAGGAGTTAGAAAGACGGACATACGTGAGCGTAAGTAGCGCGGAGAGGCGCGGAGAGGCGCGGAGAGGCTCACCGGTGGCCCCGAAGACGACGATGAGCGGCTTGTCCGGCGCGGTGTGCGGCTCGCCAGAGCGCACTGTGAGTCGGCGGAGGGACGACGTGAGATGCCCCCACATGCTGCCGTGCTGCTGTCGCGACACTCGATGCGACGATTGCGACTATGCGATGAGCGAAGAGCGGGCTGACGGAGGAACGGCACGAGACGGACCGGTGAAGGGCGCGGCGAGTGTGGCGATGACCAAGGAACTCGGTGAGCGCAAGTGAACTGACGCGATAAACAGGGGCCCGCTCGAGAGGCTAAGGACTTGCAGGCGAGTGGGAGGGAGAGCAGCGGAAGGAGTGGGAGGGACTGCCTCGCGGCGCTTCAGTCGAGCGCGTCGTCACCATTGCGGAGGCGCGCAGCATTCGACAGCGACAACGACAGTCCACACTCGTCGACATTGAGAGGCAGCACTACATCACTCGACATTCCTCGTGAAAGTAACGGCGCAGCGCGCCAGGCACTCGCGGCGATTCGGCAATGTGCATTGCATGCGCGGCGTGCGGGTGCATGCGCGGCGTGCGGGTGCATGCACGAGAGGGAGCCGCGTCGGGTGTCTCCATGCGAGCGAGCCCTGCTTGCGTGGCGATTCGCAGCAACGCCGTGGTGTGACGAACGCCAGTCGCTGTGGTGCGCATCTCGCGGGCAAGGAGTGCGCCACGACTAGCATGACAGTAGGGCGAATTGGGCAAGTGCTACGATAAAGGACGTGCATGGGTCTGCCGCAGGAGGCCACTCAACATAGGGCGGCTCACCTCACATTTGTCCACCGTTAATAATGAATTTCCATACTCAATGTGAAGCTTTTGTATGATTTTTCATACTCTAGGTAATAGATAAGAGTATGGCTGGTCAGACCCGCAATGTTACCGTATGAATGAACTTTCAGAATGCGCAGAATAACGAATAACGAGAATTTGAAATTACAGAATGACGATACATCAAAAGTGACGGGATTAAATGGGGGGATCCTAGCTAGGCAAGGAGATTGGGCGAAGGTGGGTCCGGAGGGTTGCAATCGGTGCGGGGGCGACTCGGGAGTGGTTCAGTGCGGGAATGTTGGCCAAACGTGTTGATGCGATCCCCTCAGAATCGTACCCGCTGAAGGGCGAGTACAGTAAGGAATTGTAATGCCGTACCAGGCCCTCAGATATCAGCGTAAAACACGCTGATTAGGCTGATTTTGTAGCTGTGATTTTCGTTTTCCCTGGAAATTCAGCATATGCTTCAATTTTGCACTGAAATTTCAGTATAAACTACCTTGCCACACTGACCATTTTCCGTGTTGCTGTAGAAGTAACACTGACGAATCAGTGTAGTGTCGTGAGTCACACTGAAACGGACTTGACCGATTCGGGGGGGGGGGGGGGGGGTACGCGTGTGTATAGTATGTACCTGGCCCGGGATTCACGAGACCCCACCCACACACTTGGAGATGCCATGCGCTATACAGCAGATCGCGTGCCGACATGCTTTGCATCGCTGGAAGGAACTCTCACAGCGGCAAACTTTGAGTTGAATTGGTGATTCAACTTTGTTTTTCTTTTTTACACTGATGGTTCAGTCTACTTATGATTTTTACACTGGCAAAATCAGTATAAAAAAAAACCATGAACGCTGATTTGGACACCTGGGCGGCCGGGGCACGCTGATCGATCAGCATACCCTCAAACCAATCTGAGGGCCTGTGCCGTACATCCTCTTAAAATATCCTAGGAGGGAATAGTCTGTCAGAACTAAGAGCACGAATGAATGAACTAAGAGAGTGTTGGGTACAAATAAAAACCCTAAAGGGGTTGTACCCCACGTTGGCTACCCCACTACAGCCTACACAACATAAGTAGCAGTATAGTTTGACACATCCCCATAGGCAAAATGGAGGGGAACAAGGGGTCACAAGATCAGTCAAGAAAAGCAATGCAAGCTCAGGGTGGATCACAAAGTCACCACATATTTTGAGCACAAGCAAATGGCCACAAGGCCAGTTCACATGCAGAGGTATATATGTAATAACAACAGTACAGTGATCTGTCAGAGGTCCACTGATGATCCCCGATTGATCCTAGGGAAGGGTTACAGGCATGTTGGCCTGGGGGGTTATGGGCGCACTGACCCGCTACTTAACAAGCCCTTTTATCTCAATGGTCTAATGGTTGGGATTCTGACATGGTATCAGAGCGAAGGTCTCGGGTTCGAATCCCAGTGTATGCACTTCGGGCATCCCAGTGCGGGGGGGGTGTCAGAGGTCCACTGGTGATCCCTGATTGATCCTAGGGAAGGGTTACAGGCATGTTGGCCTGGGGGGTTATTGGCGCACTGACCCGCTACTTAACAAGCCCTTTTATCCCAATGGTCTAGTGGTTGGGATTCTGACATGATCACTACCTAGCAAGAGTGAGAATACAGGTAGATATAGAAGAAGATCACAGTACAAGCAAAGTCTACAGCAAGTGAGGACACGAAGGCACCAGTCCTAGAGCAGTGCAGAAGCGCTGATGATCACCAGCCGTAAGGGCCTTGGTGAACACATCAGCCGTGTTGGCCCGGGTGGGCACGTGAGCGACACGAAGCTGACCACGCTACTGCAACTGTAAAGAAAAGTGATGTTCTTCGTTCTGTGCTCCAGTCTGTGGTCCTGACGCAAGGCAATGGTGTCAGAATGCTAAGCAGGAATGAATGAACTAGGAAAGAGTTTGGTACAAATATGAAACCCTAAAGGGGTTGTACCCCATACTGGCTACCCCACTATAGCCTAAAAATAAATAGCATATATATAATTTGACACACCCCCATACGCAAAGTGGGGGAGAGCAAGGGGTCACAAGACCAGTCAAGAGAAGCAAAGCAAGCTCAGGGTGGATCACAACGTCACCACACACACTGAGCACAAGCAAAAGGCCACAAGGCCAGTTCACATGCAGAGGTATATATGCAACAACAGCAACACAGTGATCACTACCTAGCAAGAGCAAGCATGCAGGTGTATATATATAAGATCACTGTACACGCAAAGTCTACAGCAAGTGAGGAAACGTAGGCACAAGGCCTAATAAAGTACAAAAGCGCTGATGATCACCAGGCGGAAGTGCCTTGGTGAATATATCAGTAGTGTTGGCCCGAGTGGCCACGTAAGCAAGACGAGGCTGACCACGCTGCTGCAACTCTCGAGCAAGGAAGTAACGCAGAGCGATGTGCTTCGTTCTGTGCTCCAGTCTGTGCTCCTGACACAAGGCAATGGCCGCCTTGTTGTCTACGTACAG
The DNA here is from genome assembly GCA_947471745.1 of Closterium sp. Naga37s-1. NCBI lineage: Eukaryota > Viridiplantae > Streptophyta > Zygnematophyceae > Desmidiales > Closteriaceae > Closterium > Closterium sp. Naga37s-1. Next base: position 4,769 of record CANJKZ010000929.1, on the reverse strand, counting down.
AACTGGAGGAGAACGAGGCCGCTCTCCCAAGTCGGTCAGCAGGTAGGTGAGCCAGCGTAACTCCTGTGCAGCCATGGCTGTGGCGTAGATCTTAGCCTCACAACTGGAGCCGAGAACAGAAGACGAGCGTGTGAACCGCCACGAAACAGAGCCAGAGCCAAGACTGAAGGTGTAACCCTGTGACGACCGCTACGTAGTCAGGTCGTCAACCCAAGAAAGCGTCCAAGTGACCAGTGAGGACAACGTCGCCCCGTCCTCCAAGCACGAGCCCCATGCCCGATGTACTGCACATGAAGCGCAGTACCCTCTTAGCAGCATCCATGTGCACCTTTCGGTGCCTACCAGGAGCCACGTAGCGAGCCAGAAGGCCAAGAGGGTACGCAAGGTCAGGACGTGTGCAGGTCATCAGGTACATGAGGCAGCCCACTAGCTCTGGGTAAGGACCACTCGGCTCTACGGACTCGTCCGAAGGTGAAGCTGAGAGCGAGTGACCTGTAGCCAGAGGAGTGGACTGTGCCGAGGACCAGGTGAAGCCGAAGCGCTGAAGGACCTGCTGCACCATGTGTGACTGAGTCAGTGTGATGGTGCGCCGTGCTCTGTCCCGGGTGATCTGCAAGCCAAGGTAACTGCGCAGTTCACCCAGGTCTGAGCACGTGTGTCTCTTCTGTAGCTCAGACTTCACCAGAGCGAGAGCCTCAGTCTCAGCAGTGGCAAAGACCAAGTCGTCGACGTACACGAGGATGTAGAACGGCGGCAGCGAAGTGTCGGTGCGCAGAAACAACGACGGGTCAGCAGTGGAAGGAGCAAACCCAAGAGCCGCAAGTGTCGTCCTCAGTGTGTCGTGCCACTCACGCGGCGCCTGGCAGAGACCGTAGACTGGCCGCCGGAGGCTCCACTGGGTACCAGGAGGAAACGACCCAGTGAAGCCAGGTGGGCGGCGCAGCCAGATCTCCTCGTGCAGGCTGCCCTGTAAGAAAGCTGTGCTGAAGTCTAGAGAGTGAAGCTCGTAGTCACGCTGAGCGGCAACGTGCAGCAGCACCCGAAGAGTGGTCATCCTTCGGGGTGGGGGAGAAGGTCAACTCCCTCCCGCTGACTGAAGCCTCGAGCAACGTAACGAGCCTTGAAGACAGGCGGAGAACCTGGCGGTCGCTTCACCCTGAAAATCCACATGCCATTGACGATGTTCGCCCCAGGAGGGGGAACCTCATCAACGTAAGTGTTTGTGGACTTCCAGGATGCCATCTCTGCGTCCATGGCTGCCTGCCACTGAGAGGAGTACTCACCCGCGATCGCCTCAGCGTAAGAGCGCGGGGTAGGGATGTCTGGAGCATCCGGGTCTCCCTCAGGGGCAAGCAGCATGGCCACGAGATGAGGCGCAGCGGCTGCAAGGCACTCAAGGTTCTCCAGCCTGTCCTTAAGGACGTCCGTGCCAAGAGCACACGCACCCCCGACGGACGGAGGACACACAGACCCAGACCCAGCAACAAGACTAGCGGCGTAGTCTAGACGACAGGCAGCAGCAAAGGCAACAAGCTCAGCGACTAAGGCAGATGCAGCAGCAGACTCAAACGACGGGTCAGTGACAACAGTGGCTAGCGACGCGTGACAGTAGGGTGAGCAGCACGAGCGCTGTCTGACTCAGGGTCTAGAACGGCAGGCAGGGAAGACGCAGGAGGGGACGGCAGGGGAACACGCTGCGGAGCAGAGGAAGGATGCAGGGCCATGAGGTGTGTGCCGGGGACAGCCGGCGGACGCTCACGAGGAACACGACGACCAGTACGACCAGCGCGGACAGTGCGAACAGGCGAGACAGGACGAGACGCAGGCTCACGACGCTCAGTAAGACCTCCTTGCTACTCAGTGTAAGGAGAAGGAGCAAGGCAGCGGTGAGCCAGGCTGTAACGGAAGACCAGTAGAGGACGGAAGGCTAAGAACCAAGCGAAGCACGGAGTCAGGTGGTGGTAGAGACGAAGGCGACGGCGAAGCGAAGAACAGTCGCGGTTGTGTAGTGCCACCTGCACCAGTGGCTCCAGCACCTCCTGCAGCTCCAGAACCTCCAGCGCCAGCACCTCCAGGACTAGTACCTCCAGCAGCTCCAGAACCTCCAGCAACAGCACCACCAGGACCAGCACCACCAGCAGCAGCACCCCCAGAACCGGCACCTCCAGTCCTAGGGTCTCCAGCCTCAGTGTCTCTAACAGCAGCACCCCCAGAACCCGGACCTCCAGCTCCAGGGTCTCCAACCTCAGAGTCTACAGCAGCACCTCCAGGTCCAGCAGTACCTCCAGCCCCAGCAGCTCCAGTACCCCAGTACGAGCACCTCCGGGACCAGCGGCTCCACGAACTCCAGTAGAAACACCTCCAGTAGCAGAGTCACCAGCACCAGCGCCTCCCGCGGCAGGACCCCCAGCTCCAGCAGCGCGACCCTGACGGCTAACATACCACTCACGCAGCTGTTGTGGGGAGAGCGGGACAGCGCCAGCTCCAGTGCCTCCAACGCCAGCGCCTCCCGTAGCAGTGCCCCCAGCTCCAGCAGCGCGACCCTGACGGCTAACGTACCACTCGCGCAGCTGCTGTGGGGAGAGCGGGACACGACTACAAGAGTGCTGCGGCGAGGCACCAGCAGAGCGACTACGGAGGCGGCCGCTCCAAGGAGACTGCTCACCAGGCGCCTCAGTGCCCCCAGGCGCAGCACCCCCAGACCCAGTACCCTCAGGCTCAGCACCCCCAGACTCCGCACGCCCAGGCTCAGCACCTCCAGGCTCCGCACCCTCAGGCTTAGCACCCCCAAGCTCCGCACCCACAGGCTCAACACCCCCAAGCTCTGCACCCCCAGGCTCAGCACCCCTAGGCTCCGCACCCCAAGGCTCAGCACCCCCAGGCTCCGCACCCCCAGGCTCAGCACCCCCAGAAGCAGCACCCCGAGCAGGACCACCCCCAGCAGGACCTGAGTCACCAGTGACCTCAACCGGCGCAGTCAAGGGAGGAGGGTCTACCTAAGACACACCTGAAGGAGCAGGACCGGGAGCGAGGAGGGGGTCTACCTGGGGAGGACCTAGAGCGAGGAAGAGCGGCGGGGGGGGGGAGCGCTGCAGTGCGGTAGGGAAACAGACGGTAAAAGGGGACCGACTCGTCAAAGGTGACGTCCTGAGATGCAAAGACACGGCGCGAGACAGTGTCGTAAAACTGCCAGCCAGGCGCGTCAGGGGGGAATTCAAGGAAGACGCAGGGAATGGCGCGAGGGGAGAGCTTGTCCGCAGTGGTATCGCACACAAAGGCACGAGCACCCCAGACCCGGAACCGCGGACGCATCGCCAACCTCCCCCGTCCAACGTAGTGTGGGCGACGTCTCCGGAACGGAGACACGGGGCCAGAGGTTGAGCTGATGCGCGGCGTACCGGACCGCAAACGGCCACAAAAAATTGGGGGCAGCCGCATGGGATCATGGAGGTACGAGCGACCTCCATGACTAAGCCAATGCGGGCGCTCAGCAACCCCATTCTGCTGCGGAAGAGGCCGGGAGCGTGAACGTCTGGTGGATGCCGTGCTCCTCACAGTAGGCTCGCAAGAGGTCAGAGGAGGAACTCACCACCTCTGTCAGAGTGCAGACGCAGGACAGGAAAGTCCGACTCGAACTGCTCGCGGAGCTGGAGACGAACAGCGCGGATCCAAGGGATCAAAACAGCAGGGACATCCCCCTTGGCACTGCAAGGGGAAGACCGTTGGTGTAACGCGTTTAGTCGTCGACTACCAGCAAGAAGTACCGCTCGTGGCCCTGTTCCACGGACGCAGGCTGGCCCCACACGTCCAGGTGGAGAGTCTGCAGTGGAGCCTCTGTGGTAGGGAACGAGGAGGAGTGAGGAGCGGCGCGCTGCCGCCCCTCAACGCAAGGAATGCAAGGGCGGCGCAGGCGAGGGAGGGAGGGAGGACAGAGACCTGAGAAGACCAGAGACCAGGAGGCGAGAGTGCATGCCATGAAGGCGAGGCAAGGAGGGGTGACCAAGGCGGTGGTGCCAATAGGAGAGTCTGGTGCGACAGGCGGCGACACTCACACTGGGTAGCTACCTGAGCGGACGCGTACAACTGAGGAGACAAAGGGGTGGAGTGCGACGCAGTGGTGAGGGGTGTACAGACTGGACCCAGGCGCACGTGTGAACGTGGCCAGGTGGCGGCCTATCCGAGAGCACGTGCAGATCGCCACATGCTGTCCTTCAGAAGTAAAGGTGTCAACCCAATTATCCTGAAGGACGGCGTTGCTCACCAGGTTCGTAGAGAACGAGGGGAGGTGGAGACCAGACAGCTCACCAGAGGGGACCGCCGGGTACGGAAGCACACTGGTGGACCGTGCAAGCACCGGGCCCCCAGAGGGGTCAGCCAGTGAGACTGGGACAGGTGCAGGGAGGGGAGTGACTGTGGTACTGTCGTGAAAGAAACAGCGGGAAGCACCAGAGTAAAGTGTAAAGTGTGCAAGGCCTGAGCCGAACGAGCAAGTACCAGGGAGAACAGACTCACAAGCACCAAGGGCTGCAGACTCTATACCTGGGGCTATACCTGGGTCAGTGGCGGTACACACAAGTGGCAGTCACCTCACCACTAACAGTCAATGCATACATGGCAGCAAGAATAGCATCATAGTCAAGACAAAGATAGGAATATCACGCCTAAGCAGATCTGCCAAGGGGGAAACTCAGTAGTCTCAGGAAACTTGACGCGCCAGGCGTCGCTGAGCGAGAGAAAGCAGCGGGGGTACTCCGTGTGAAAGCCGTTGC